>CM050212.1:6032500-6040000 GCA_027475355.1 Coilia nasus | reverse complement strand
GGAGGCGTGGAGGCAGAGAGGGAGTGGGGGAGGGTGGCTGAGCATGACAGAGGGCTGGACGTGATGGAGCCGGGGCAGTCAGAGAGGAGGAGGATGACAAAGAGGGATCAATAACCTTCCCTTTCACACACACACACACACACACACACACTCACTAACCTCCCCTCTCTCACTCACACACACACACACACACACACACACACTCACTAACCTCCCCTCTCTCACTCACACACACACACACACTCACACTAACCTGCCCTCACACACACACACTCTCTCACACACAAACACTCACACTCACTAACCTCCCCTCACACACACACAGTCTCTCACACACACACACACACACACACAGTCACACACACTAACCTCCCTTCTCTCTCTCTCTCTCACACACACACACTAACCTCCTCACACACACACACACACTCACGCTCACTAACCTCCCCTCACACAGACACACTCTCACACACATGCACACACACACTAACCTCCCCTCACACACACAATAACCTACCCTCTCTCTCTCTCTCTCACACACACACACACACACACACACACACACACACACACACACACACACACACACACACACACACACACACACACACACACACAATACCCTTCCTCTTTTCCAGCCTCACACACACAAACAAAAGCACTAAGCAAAAACACATCCTAAAAGTCACACTCACTGGCGAGGAATCCCACCTCCCTCCCCCATCCACCTTGGACACACACACACACACACACACTAAGGGCCCGTCCACACGACAACGTTTTCGGGTGAAAACGGTAAAGTTTGTTTGCGTTTTGGCCTTCCGTCCACACGGCGCCGGCGTTTTGGGTGACCGAAAACGATAACTTTTGAGAACGGGTTCCAAAGTGAGAAAGTCTGACAACGCCGCCGTTTCGTTTTCGTGTAGACAGGCAAAACGCAACCTTTTGAAAACGATGACGTCGTCGCCCATTCACCTTGCGCTGCACATATAACAACAACTTCAAACTTTTCCAAACTGGTTGCTGTCGAATAAATTGTGATTTGATTAGCTTGTACTGTAGGCTGGCTGTTGTGCAATTGTTTCTATCCTTTGCCATTAAACTGTCTGTATGGCTAGTAGGCTATAACAAATACTTCTTGTAGGCTTTCATTATTCTTAATTAATTAAAGAGCAACTGTCGCTGCTTTCAGCTCCCCTCAGTAACAACACGCATTGCTAAAATCAACATATGGCATGTTTTAAGCGAATAATTGCGCAGTTGTCTCAAGTTCATTTGCAGCTCCTTCTATTTTTTCATGCTCTGCTCCGTATCGCTTAAATGGGTCAATTTAACGACGTGACATCTCACAACAGCGTCAAACTTTTACAAACAGGTTGTTGTGAGATACTTTGGGGTAAAAATCGTCTGCAGTGTATGTGTAATGCAACTGTTTCTACCTTCTGACATTGAACTACAGGATGTTTTTGTATACATCGCTAGTTCAGCCCAACAAACGCTTTTCACGTTATTCTTTTTAAATAGGGCAACTGTCGCTGCATCCGACCCATCTAAACTAGAACCCACATTGCTAAAATCAACATACATTACATGTTTAAAGTGAATCATTGGCTTCTGATCATGCCCCTCAAGCTGGGACAGCGCACCTTCTGCAATGAAAACGCAATGAAAACGTTCCCGTGTGGACGGAAATATTTACTGCTCCGATGTCGTGTGGACGCGACTTTTTTTTTAACCCGGCAAGAAAAAAATCCAGGAACGTTGTCGTGTGGACGGGGCCTAAACCACAAGCACAACACATTCTGATAGTCACTCACAAGCAAGCAATCCCACATCCAACCTCCCCCATCCACCTTGGACACACACACACACACACACACACACACACACACACACACACACACACACTAAACCACAAGCACAACACATTCTGATAGTCACTCACAAGCAAGCAATCCCACATCCAACCTTCCCACATCCTCCTCTGACACACTGCACTGAGCCTGCCTCCACCATAGCTTCTTGTGTGTGTGTGTGTGTGTGTGTGTGTGTGTGTGTGTGTGTGTGTGTGTGTGTGTGTGTGTGTGTGTGTGTGCCTATTAAAAAGCAATGACTATGAGGACTCTCTACTCTCCCATCACACCCACCCCTCCCCCACCCAACCCAACCCAACCCAACCCAGCCCTTTGCTCTTCACTGAGCGCTAAGCGCAATCAGCGTGGGTCCCAGTGGAGCCGCACCAAACACATCCTGTCCCGCCGGCCCCACACCTCCCCCGACCGCCACATCCACACACACACACCCGTGAAGATACCATCAGCTCCCTCACATGCCCCGCCACGGTTGGGGGCTGGGGGTTAAAGCAGGCAGGCAGGCTGGGTGGCTGGGTGGTTGTCTGCAGCTGCAGGCGGTAAGGCCGGTGGTAAGCTGTGGTGGCTGCAGACGCTACCGAAAGGGGGTTTCCCCCACGCCCGGCGAGGGCCCTGCGAACCAGCAGCAGCACAGGCAGCCATGGGGAACAAAAGATGGAGAGAGCACACACACTATTGTTGCTCGCGCAGCTGGGGGAAGAGACACCACAAGCACAAAGCTCTTTGCAGGCTTGCGGATTATTTCACAATGGAAAAAAGGCTCCACGACAGCAACGTTACCCTGGGAAGACATGAAGTGTCCTTGACAAAAGCTACCTTCACAATTTTTTAAAGTGTTAACAAATTTCTTTTTAAATAAAGACCATACTGTCAATCGATATGACATTTTCATGAACCATGTGATCATTCTGAGAGCAGACTGCCATTACTGCCCATTTTCAATGATGTGGTGAGTTAAAATTCCAGGGAAAATAACGAAAATCAATTTCAAACGTTTTTTCATGTCAGTTTTTTTCCCCAAATGGCCAGAGTGGTCATACCACTGCTTGCATGGTCATAAACCACAATATCACTGGAAAGACAACGAAATTAGCTTAAATTTCAATTTTTCATAATAGGAGCACCAACGGTTGAAAAGTCCTTGGTCCAGTTTTTTTGTCCACCCTGCACACACACACACACACACACACACACACACACACACACACACAATAAACATTTAAACAAATGGCCAAGCCCGTAATGTAAATATTGGCATTAAGAGCAGCAGCAAAAACCCCAAGTTGTGCATGAAATTGTTTGGTTTGTAACACCGCAAAATGCAGCTAAATCAGTGCTGTAGGTGGTTGTGTGCTTGCGTGATTTGAAGCAGCAGCTCAGCCTTCTGTCGACCAGGCTCTCGCTTTGTCACCCAGCAGGGGGTCCACAGAGGGTTAAAGACCAGCATATGTGTAAACCCAAGACAGGCAGACACAAACACACACACGTACGTACGCACACGCATGCACATACTCACTCACACACAAACACGCGCGCGCGCACACACACACACATACATACACATAGACATACGCACAGATAAATACACACACACACACACAAATAAATAAAAATACACACACAGATAAACAGCTAAATAAAAATACACATTAACACACAAACATAAATACACATATACACACACACATGCGCACACACACACAAACACCCAAAGACATAAACAGCCGCATACAGATCTATTGATCCACTGATGTATTTGCTCTGCACTTTATTAGCATGTCTGTGTATGAGAGTACTGATTAGTGATTAGTGTACAGTGATTAGTGAGTATCTTTGAGCCTTGCTGAATCAGAGACGCAGACATGTGTTAGCTTACGAGACATAATATGAGCATGACAAAGACAAAAGAGACGCATGAACAAATACGAGACACAAAGCTTCTAATGAAACACAGGCTGCAGGATGGGGGATCAATCCGATCAGCACTCAAACGCTGACAGTTTCATTTGGATTGGAAGTCTGCGTTCAAGCTGACAGTTTAATTAGCTGTGTCATGGCAAGATGAGCTCCAGCGTGCGAGAGAGAGAGAGGGAAAGACACACTCCTCCTGATGCAAACCACACCGCGTACAGGCGGAGGCCCTTAAAACAACATGACACAGCTGGGAACAGTACACACTGTACGTGGTGTAAGATATATCACCATATTTCAGCGTGTGTGTGTGTGTGGCCTGTTATTATTTGTTTGAGGAGATTTTGTGGGTGGTACACCTGCACTGAGACTGTATTGCATTGACTTAAAGCACTACTAAGTAGTTTTTGTCTTCGGTCCGGTCGCCCTACAGGTTGGAAGCGGAATTGCCTCTCATGGAGAACTACAGAGACATTCCGCTCCTCCAAACTTACATAGTGCATGGAGGGCGGCAGAGCAAATTCAGAAGTGCCTTTCACCCTGTGACCCAAGTTGTTACCAAAGATGATTAACTATTGAAACCATTTTGGAAACATTATTTTAAGGAAAAAATTACTTAGTGATGTTTAATTTAAGTGTTTTCAGAGCAACTGACTCTTGTAAATGCGAGTTAAGTCTTAATAAATGTACAGTGAATAAATTACAATGTACAAACTGTAAACTTCAGCGTTAGTAGAGGGGGCACCATTAAAGCACAGCATTGGATTTACTCCAAGTTCACAGCTCTGGTAGGTGAAATGTATAGTGTTTTGTATTCAACCACATTCCAGTCCTGGTCCACCTGCACCTGCAGCAGGCATACAATACAGTAATGACAGGTTTAAAATAAATGCTGTGGTCAGGACTGGATAGGGTTCACAGCCAGAACACTACACAAACAGGATTGGCTATCATCTGGAGAGGGCCATAGGTGAGGATAATGTGATTGGGTGTGGGCTGGTTGCCCTCCTCTTATTGGTCGGTCTACACCCAGTTGTGGAAGAATGTGAAAAATGTCGAGGTTTCAGGGCTTTACAACAGGCATGCTGTTTTCAACACAGATAATGAGGGTTATGAGACAGAGCGGAGAATGGTAGCCTCTATACACACACACAAAGACAGACGCAGTTACCTATCCACACACACACACACACACACACAGATATACACACACATACAGCCAAAACCCACATCCTTTCAGCATCCGCTTAGCTTTTTTGACCAGTAATAATTTTAGAACACAAGATAGCATCAGTCATTACAGCAGCACATTGGCATCACTTATCCACACACACACACACACACACACACACACACACACACACACAGACACACACTAGACAGCAGCCATTATGGCACTGTGTTATTACGGCTGTGCCAATGCTTGCTAGCCTGAGAAAGCAGACAGATTTTCACACCTTCCCGACCAACATCTCTCCCTTTCTCTCTCTCCCTTTCTCTCTATCCCTTTCTCTCTCTCCCTTTCTCTCTATCCCTTTCTCTCTCTCCCTTTCTCTCTCTCCCTTTCTCTCTCTCCCTCTGGCCCTCTGCATCCTTTCCTCTGGCTCCACCTTCCTTCCCCTCTTCTCCTCTTTGTCAGAAGGAATCTACAGCGGAGAGGGATTCGGTTTCAAAGTCCAGTTTTAGATTAGATAAGAGCTGAACCGCCAGGGAGGGGCTGCTGCTGATAATGTGGCCAGGTAGATGACTGTTACAGGGTGTGTGTGTTTGTGTGTGTGTGTGTTTTTATCCAGTGGCCTGTCGCCTAAGTAACCAGCTGCACACACACACATACATTGTGTGGGGAGTGGGTGTGCATCTGTGTGCGAGTGTGTGTGGGTGCCTGTTTGAGTATGCATGTCCTGTACAGTGTCTCCTCTGTTTCTAGCACACATTAACTATGGGTGTGTTTGTGTGTGTGCCACTGTGTGTGTGCCACTGTGTGTGTGTGTGTGGGTATAAGCCTATGTGTGTGTGTTTGTGTGTGGGTATAAGCCTATGTGTGTTCTTTGTGTGCCTGTGTGTGTGTGTGTGTGTGTTTGTGTGCTTGTGCGTGTGTGTGTGTGTGTGGGTATAAGCCTATGTGTGTGTGTTTGTGTGCCTGTGTGTGTGTGTGTGTGTGTGTGTTTGTGCGTGTGTGTGTGTGTGTGTGTGTGTGTGGGTATAAGCCTATGTGTGTGTGTTTGTGTGCCTGTGTGTGTGTGTGTGTGTGTGTGTCTGTGTGAGAGAGCCTGTGAGTGTGTTCTGGTGTCAGAGCGCCGCCCGTCACACGCGGTGGCGTCACACTGCTGGTCGAGGTGGCCCGGGCTGTTTGGTGTCACAATACCAGTGACGGCTCGGGCACCGCCAGGGCCGATAAGGCATTTCCTGGGTGACCGCACGACAAACACACACACACACACACACACACACACACACACACACACACACACACACACACACACACACACACACACACAAGCTTCTGGTACAGTCGTCTTGTCCCGCTGTGCGCGTGAGAAAGTGACGTCACCGATGCGCCACGTCAGAGGAGTGAAACATGACTGAATTGCAGATTTACATCTTGATTTGGGAATTGAACTGGATAAATCCGAAAAGGTTCAAGTCATCTGTATAACACGTTATGAGTGATGATAGGACGTGAGATAAGGCAAAATAAGTTGGCGTAATAAACAAACTGCAGACTTGCACCTATGTTGGTTTGTGGATAAAACTGAACAAAGTCCTAAACGTTTTTGCGTAGCCTATGTGTAGCACACCCACGGTGTGGCACGGCGAGTATAAAACAAGCTACACACACATATTCCTTCAGTCCACATCTCTGGTTGGCCAAATGTATAGTGTACCAACAGTGTGTGTGTATGTGTGTGTGTACAGAACATGTCGCACATGCACACACACACACACAAACACACACCATGAGTATCAAGCCCCCCTTCACAAGCTGAGCGACAGGACGGGGGTTCTTGAAGAGATAAACATCTTTATCTTTAAGAAACAGGTCCCCACGTTTAAGCCTCCCTTCCCAACCCAATTTAGTCAGCCTTTACTAAACACAACCCAACACAGAGCACATTTCTACTGAGCCTTCTGCCAGAGCAGGTCAACAACTATCCTAGCCATGGCGACTGGCCAGCGGTGGAATGTGTAATGTGTGTGAGTGTGTGTGTGTCTATGTGTGTGTGTGTGTGAGTGCACGTGTGTTATATAACATGCCATTGTGTGAAGGCTGTATGGATGTGTGAGTGTGTGCTGGGAGAGAGAAGAGAGGGAGGGAGAGAGAAAGAAAGAGAGCGAGAAAGAGGCATGGGGGGAGGGGCGCCTGAGACAGGAAGAGGGCTGATTCTCTGGCCTTCCTCTGTAACGTCCTTGCTGAGAGAGAGGGGGGAAGGCGGGAGGGAGGAAAAGAGTGAAAAAGAGAGAGAGAGAGAAGGGGAAGCGAGAGAGAGAGAGAGAGACAGAGTGAGAGAGGGAGAGGGAGAGAGAGGGAGAGGGAGAGAGAGGGAGAGAGAGAGGGGGAAGAGAGAGAGAGAAAGGGATGAGAGGCAGGGAGAGAGAGAGAGAGAAAGAGAAGGGAAAGAGAGAGGGAGGGGAGAGAAAGAAAAGGGGGAAGAGGAGATCTCTGACACAGATGGATCCAGTGTTGAGTTTCCTGTGCCCCCTCATCCCTCCCTCCTTT
>CM050212.1:5782500-6027500 GCA_027475355.1 Coilia nasus | reverse complement strand
TGCAGTCAAAACGCTTGATGAGGCCCTGACTGGGTATCAGTGCATTTTTATGACTGTGTGTGAACACAGTGTATCTTTGTGTGTAAGTCAGTGTATAAGCACACATGAGCAAAGAGCAAAGTGTGGTGTGGTGTGTGTGTGTGTGTGTGTGTGTGTGTGTGTATGTGCTTTTTCATCATACAGTAAGCACAATATTTAAAAACCCAAACTGCCTTTAGAAGAGCATGCGTACCCAAGTGCACCATGGCGCAAAGGCTTTTACCTTGATGTCAAAGTTGCAGTCGAAGCGCCTGATGAGGACGATGAAGGCCCCGGTCAGGTTATCCCGCGCCGGGGGCGGGTCGATGGGCTGGCACGCATTCTCCGGCCGCGCACCAATCAGGAAGCCCTGTGGAGACACAGGCATTGGGTCAACTGGCCAATCACATCTCTCGTATCTCTCCAAAAAAAAAAAAAGCCTGCCAACTCAGAAGTGCGGTTAGCACAGAAACAATTAACAACGGACAGACCACTGGGACTTGAAGGAAGGAAAGAGAAATGCTAAAGGTCCATAGTGAGTTCGAACATTTAGCTCTGTCTTATGTGTGGAATGTGCTGTTTTTTATGCCCAAAAGGGTAGGAATTTATTAATGTTATTAGAGCAACAGGCTTCAGAGGGAAAAAAAATCTAAACAGAGAAATCAAAACAAACAGATCTGTCTTGGCAGCACTTCTGTCTGCCATTCTTCATGTCAAACACGGACATAAATACAAGCCCAGGACAGGAAAACAAACTGTTCCCCCACTGTGAAGGAAAACTGCTTTTTTTTTTTTTTTTTACTTTTGATAAATAACCAAGAATACTCACAAATTTCAGCACATTTTCCAGCGCACAAAATACGAAACTCTTCTTTATCTTTTTGTGGAATTCCACAACCTTTCACCTTCACTTTATTACATGACATGCACTGCGTAAAACATTTTAGAAAAACACACAGGAGGTGCACAGACATGGAAAATACTCTGTAAGGTAACTGCAAAAGGTACTCTGTAAGGTAACTGCAAAATACATGGTAAACAAATGAGATGAACAAAGGGAATAGTGGTGTGCACATCCAAAAAGAAACGTGCTGGACAACAGAAATAAACGAATGAAAATAAATGAAATGTCCGCACAGTTGCTCCCGTTTAGTCTTTTTTAATGATCACCCCAGGTGATCTGATGAAGCCTGATGAAGAGTGTAAGTTTGAAAATGTTCATCAGTCTGATGAAGAGCGTAAGCTTGAAAACGTTCACTTGGGGTGATCATTAAAAAAGACTAAACAGGAGCAACTGTGCAGACATTTCATTTTGTTTCAAACAAAAGAGATGAGATAGGTTTGGTGGCAGTGGCAGAGTATTGGGCCTATTTAGCACAAACCACATCCAGTCAGTAAGCCAGTGCATTCTAATATAACACCAAGAATGTGCAGCATTCAATTTGGTTGTACGGATGTATTTGCCTATGTCTGTGACACAGTGAAACAGATGAGATCGCCTTCCCATTATTTCTTCTCTCTGTGTCACTGATTTCAATCTTACTTGATCACCATCTATTTTTGTGCACCTCTGTGTCTCCTTCCTCTTACTCTCTCTCTATACACACACACACACACACATATATAGAGAGAGAGAGAGTATACATAGTGAGTTAGAGAGAGAGAGAGAGAGAGAGAGAGAGAGAGAGAGAGAGAGAGAGAGAGAGAGAGAGAGAGAGAGAGTTCTAGTGTTTTTTCTGAATTCTTTTTAGCTATCAAATGAATGCCATCCAACATCCCTTTCTCTCTGTCCTGGCTGGGTAGGTCAGGCAGCACTGGGGGAGTCTGTGAGAGACACAGGAGGAAAGAAAAGGGAGGCAGGGCCAGGTGTGTCTGCAGCCTGCAGGCCTAGCCCAGGCTCCGTACCAGAGACCGCCCCTGGAGGGTTCCCCACATCAGGCCTCTCTCCAAACCGCACCTCCAGCCAGAGGACACAGCTGCCTCCAGAGGCCATCTGCCTTCCATTTCCTCCTGCCCCGCACGTCACCAATCACAATGACTCGCTCGGATGGGGTGGGATAAGGGGGGGGGGACACTGTACAGTTTCTCCTCTAGTCTTTCGTTTTTCCCACGTACAGTTGTGTCTGAGCGGGCTGGGTGTGCTCTGAACAGGTGAGGCCATTCTGTCTGTGAAATGAACTGTCACACAGTCCACCGCTACACCCGCGGTTCACAGCGACGACAGGGAGGCTATGGGGAAGAAGATTGGCAAGACGAGCAAAGGGGGGAAAGACAAAGAAACAGAGAGTATGTGTGAGAGAGAGAGAGAGAGGGAAATAGGTGAAATTGCAGAGAATGAAAATAAGATGGCACAGAAAGGGTAGTGAGGGAGGGAGGGAGAGAGAGAGAAATGGGAGAAGGAGGGTGAGAGAGCGACAGAGACAAAAGGGGAGTAAATGAAAGAGAGAGAAAGAGCTAGAAGTAGGAGGAGGAGGCTGGAAAGTGACAATTATTGTGGGATCTTCCAGACACGGTGGGGCATGCACTGATCCGCTCTCCCTGCTCTTGGAGTCCTCTCCGCTGCTATAAATGGACTCCGCCGCCGCCACTGCCGCCGCCGCCGCCGCCACCACCACCGCTGCTGCTGCTGCTGCTGCTCCCACATGCCCAGCCTGGAGAGCCACCCTCCTCCTCCTCCTCCTCCTGGTCCTTCGTTATGGGGAGCAGACCTGGAGAGTGTCAGTGCGTTCCGCAGAGCACAGATCAGCACTGGAGAACGCGCTCCACGTGCTTCTCTAGTGACCTCAGCAACAGAGCCCTCTTTCATTTTTTTCCCCTCTCTCTCTCCCTTTGTCTCTCTCTCTCTCCTTTTGTCTCTTTCTCTGTCTTTCTAGCTGCTTTCCTCTTTTCACGTGTTTCTCTGAGTGCACTGTTTTGACTCGGAGATCCAGCTGGGCCACTCGTCTCATAGCTACTATTTTTAAAATAAGGGGATGATAAGGACAACACAGCAATAAGCAACAATGGCTACTTTTTGATAAAAAAGGACGACAACAAGAAAATACACAGTCCTGCGTGAAACAGGAAAGCCTGTTCCTTCTGTCTCTCTGGTTTTCTACTGACAGTCAGGCTTCTCTGCACTGATCACTCATGCTAGATTGTTTACAGGACAAGAGAGGGACCTGTGATCCTGCGTCAGATTGACCGCTAGCTGCAGGCCGGAGTCTCACACGCATCACGTCCACGCACAAAAGCAGCAGCAGCGCCCTCTGTTGGCGACTAGCCGCCACTGCGCACAAGACAAAGGAACTGCAGCTGAAAAACATCTGCTGTTAAACAAAAGGGGCATAAAAGACAAGAGCCATCGTGCTCAGCTCTTTCGTTGATGTATCAAACAGGAATGTGATAACTGTTTTTATATATATGGAAAAAGCACAGCTGGGGGTCTCGCATCTGGACTGCTGCTTTCCTTCTTTGGATTTTTACCGGCAGCAGCCTGTTGTTAGTCGTCTCCACAGACGGTTTAAAAATAAATAAATAAATAAATAACAAAGCAGACCGGGATACTGGGATGAGTTCCCATTCCTGCTCAGTCATAAATGATTCACTGGGGCTGCAGCTGACTAGGCTGGGCTCAGCCCTTTTTGCTTTGTTGGATTTTCCATCTTACCCAGCCCAGGCCTCGTCATGGCTGCCTCTCATCCCCCTAAACCGCCCTTCCAACACCCCCCATCTTCCCCCCCACCCCACCCCCCTGCTCTGCCATGGAATGCCATGATGTAGCAAGATAGGGGTAGAGAGGAAGTGGCGATGTGTTTTTTTCTCTGACGTGGAGGCCTGCAAAGGGGCGTATGCCTCATGAGCATGAGGAGACAGTAAGCATATTAGGACGCTAGGCCATCACATGACAGAGTGTCCCTTCTGACACACAGACGCGCGGCCATGAAAACAGACACCCCGCAGGCAGGCAGCACATGATATCTGAAGGATGAAACATCCGCTGGGACAGAACTGGGGCAATAAACACACACACACACACACACACACACACACACACACACACACACACACACACACACACACACTGCCACAAGCTGTAGCTAACTGCCTCTCCTCCTCCTCTTTAGAGATGTTAACAGATTAGATGTCTGATTAGGACTTTCAGTGAAGAGTCTGGGAACAAACCTTCCATTTCCAAAAAAACACAGAAGAAAGCAGGGTAGTCTTCACATCATGACAAAACACTTTAGCAAAGCCAGCTGGAAAGAATTCTAAACACAACCAAAAATAGAAAACAGAAAATTATGCTGGACCAGAGAACTGGACCACAGAAAAAAGGAAGAGAAGAAAAAAACCCTGAGACTGCAGAAGTGGGGGATATATATATATAAATATACACACACCTGAAGAGAGCGGGCGGTATCAGAGTAGCGTTGCTGTAGCGGGTTATTGGACCACGGGTAAAATGGAGGAACGTAGCCGCCAGACCCAGGACTGGGGCAGAGTAATGAACTAGGCCACAAAAATAACGACACCACTGGAGTACGCTCATGAGGTTCAGGCAAAAAAAAAATACATCTCGCAAACTTAAGCAAATAATTAATAAGTTAACAAATAAACAGAAAATAAAACTTTTTAATTACAAATATACATGTTTTATCTTCAGCTTTAGGCCACAAAAACATTTCAGCTGCAAACACACTGACACAACTGGGGGTATGCTCCTGAAACTTTTTACAAACTTAAGCAAATAATTAATAATTAAACAAATAAACAAAGAAAACTAAACTTTTAATTTGGTGACTATATATAATTCACAGTGGTGTACAGAGCTCTCAGCTTCAGGCCACAAAATACATTTCCATTTATTTCATTACATTCCTAAAGTTAAGGCAAACAAATACAGCTAAAATAACTACGAAAGCAAATAATGAATAATTAAACAAAGAAACAAAAACCTGTGATAAAATTTGTGATGATATATAATTTATAAAGGCATATGTAGATCCCAGCTTCAGAAAGTAAACACCCTGCTATGGATTCGTTCTGCCTGTGTACTGAACCCAGGTAATTTCAGTATATACTTGGTCCACCTGTCTGATAAATTGTGTGCTCACTAGCATCAGCTGGTTCAGAGAATGGTTGGATGAAATACGTGGTAGGATCTTAACTTTCTGAGACCGGGACCTCCACCACTGCAAAGTGCTTTCAGCGCTTGTGTCTTTGACTGTGACTGCATGAGATGTGTGTTTTCTTTTACAGAGCAGAGAAATCTGTCATGAGTGGCTTGGTTGACTGACGGGTTGGATGCCACTGAGTGTCATAACAAGGCCGCTGCAGCAATAACACCCAGCCAGCATTCAATGAGTGTCGATGTCGCTCTCTGTCCGCTCATAAATCACAATAATGTTCGTCATCAACTGCACTTTACAGCTTTTCATTCCACACAAGATGGAACTCACTACACAGTGTATGTGTTTGTTTTTGATGTGTGTCTGTGTGGGTGTTTATGTATCGTGTGTGCATGTGTGTGTCTATGTGTGTGTCGTGTTTGTGTGTCTGCTTGACGGATTCAGCTGTGAGGCGCAACTGTCAACAGGGCAACACCAACTGTCAGTCATGCGGCCTTGAAGGAGGCTAGGCGCTAGTGGCGAAGCTAAGCGGCTACAGGCTAACGACGTCCAGGGGTCTGGAACAGATGCTGGCTCGCGGCCCAGCGCCCGAGCGGACAGTCAGCGCGTGTCACTTCCTGTCCCGCTCCACAGCCCCGCTCTTCTTCTCTGCAGCTTTTGGCTGCCGCTGCTCATCACACTGCATGACACACACACACACACGCGCACACACACACACGCGCGCACACACACGCACACGCGCACTCACACACACACACACACACACACACACACACACACACAGGCTGACTGACTCAGAAGGGAAGCTCTCGGTTCATAGACCACACTACCCTTTCTGGTTGCGCCAATGCAGAGGCAGAAAAAGAACAAAGACAGAAGCATGCTAGAGGTCTCACATATCAGCGTCAGTGTCACACCGCATTAACAGTCCCCTACGAGCAGAAGGGAGAAGTTGAGGTGTGTGTGTGGGCGTGTGTGTGTGTGTGTATGTGTGTGTTTAAATGTGTGTATGTGAATGTGTGTGTGTGTGAGAGTGTGTGTGTGTGTGTGTATAAATGTGTGTATGTGAATGTGTGTGTGTGTGTATGTGTGTGTTTAAATGTGTGTATGTGAATATGTGTGTGTGTGTGTGTGTGTGTGTGAGTGAGTGTGTATGTGTGTATAAATGTGTGTATGTGAATGTGTGTGTGTGTGTGTGTGTGTGTGTGTGTGTGTGTGTGTGAGTGTGTATGTGTGTATAAATGTGTGTATGTGAATGTGTGTGTGTGTGTGTGTGTGTGTTTGTGTGTGGTGGGGGGTAGAGAGGTCCCATGAAATCACATGCTAAGCTCTGTGCCTATAATTTCAAGCTAGAGAGGAAAGGAAAGAAGAACTGAGAGCAACAGCTGCCCACTGGCTTCCGAAACCTGCCCCCACACGCCCCCCCTTCAATGCCCCCACCACTGCCCCAACCTCCTCCTCCCCACTCTTCTTACTTCCCCTCTCTCTCTCTCTCTCTCTCTCTCTCTCGCTCCTTTCTGCTCTTTGGCCTAATTGGACAGGCTTTGGCTGCTGGCGGGCGAGCGGAGCGGAGCAGGGGACAGTAATGATCCTACCCAGCAGGCTCAGCAGAAGCAGAGGCAGACACAGTGAGGAGCTCCTGAGCCAGAGGAGCACTGAGGGGGAGCATCGAGTTCAGTGCAGTGCAGAGATCCCGGTGACTCGACTCGACTCTCCTCTCCTCTCCTCTCCTCTCCTCCCTTATATGGTGCTGGCTGCCTGGCTGGGGAAGGGGAAGGCTAAGGGCGAGGGGAAGGGAAGGAAAGGAGGGAGGGGCTCTTGTTATTGTAATGAGAGCGCACGGATGGACGAGATGTTTTGGGCTGCTGCACTGCACGGGGCGGATCATGGGAGAGAGGAGACAAGACAGAGCCGCTGGAGGGTCATGGGCTTTTCTTCCTTGCCTGAAGAAAAAGAAGAGTCCCCTTGCTCTTTTTTTCTCTTTTACTTTTTTTCTGTCTTTTGTGCAGGCAGGCAGGCAGGCAGGCAGGCAGACAGCAGGGAATAAGGTCAACTCCTCTAACCAGACACGCAGGCAGGCTCACAGGAGACAGGCAGAGTGAGTTCTGGGTCAGTCCACCATGTGAAACCCAGAGGGAGAAGGAGGAAGAGTGAGGAGAGAGAGAGAGAGAGAGAGAGAGAGAGAGAGAGAGAGAGAGAGAGAGAGAGAGAGAGAGAGAGAGAGAGAGAGAGAGAGAGAGAGAGTCCCAGGGAGAGAAAAGATTGAGAGAGGTTAAGAGAGGACAAGAGGGTGGAGTGTGCCACACAAACACACACACACACACACACACACACACACACAAACAGTGCAGTATACAGGCTTACATTAATCCATTCTTTAACCAAGCGGGGGGGGTGTAGCTACGCCCAACCTGCCTGCCTGCCTGTTTGCCTGCCTGCCTGCCTGCCGTTCCAAACACCTGCAGGGCACAAATCCCATCAGCAGCCCGCTAACAAGGGGCCCCTGCATACACTGGCTCCTATCCATCCATCCACCCATCCATCCATCCACTCATCCACCCATCCATCCATCCATCCACCCATCGGCACAGCACAATGCGGCTGCGGCCCTTCCAGCACATCGCCCCCCTGTGACATGGAGCTGGCATACACTTCAGAGGGCCGGGGGAGTGAATGGAGCCGTGCTCTGGGCTGAGGTCCAGGAGCTGCAGGGTGTGGGGGGTGGGAGGCTTGGGCTGTTTGAGGAGGGTGGGGGGGTGGAGGTTCAGCATGGGTGAGGAGGACCCATCCATCTCTCCTCACTTGCCTCCTTATGCAACTGTTCAACTTTCGAGGCCGGTTTCGATGCGACCGGTTTGACGCTCTGCTGATTAAAGGCATCTGCCTGGCTACAGACACACACACACACACACACACACACACACACACACACACACACACACACACACACACCTGTGTCTGGCTCCAGGGAGTCAGAGGAGACCAAGTGTGCGTATCCAGCAGCTAGCTCATTATTAGCAAACAGGTGGAGGCTAAAGACTAAAGAAGTCATGCTTTGATTTATATACAGTAGTAAGTGAATGAAATAGTAAATAGCAACTGATCGCATTGCCCTTGTGATGCAGTACAATATGATATTGCTGTTGGAAAGTGCATTAAAAACACAATAAGTAATGTTAAAAACAATGAATGTAACACAGTGTCCCAACCAATGAACGCCTTTCATAATGTGTGTGAGTGTAGTTAGCATTAAAATAATTTATGTGAACATTTTTTTCTGTTCTTTTGTCATTCTGAATTTAATTTTATTGTGTTATTATATTATTATTCTATTATTGGTAGAAAACCTTTGGTCAACCCTGTTGCATTAAATGTCCTTTATAAATAAACTACCTTGACTCGACTTGCTCCAGTGTGTGGCAGGGACGTGTGGCTGGCTGTTTTGGCCTTGGAAAACAACATGGGGGTGCAACGATGACGCCATGCCTTAGAAGTGGACAAGGGCTGCCTCTGAATCGCAGAGACGTGAGTTATGCATATCTCGCATGACGTGGGAGAGAAGGGCAGCAGGCAGCCAGAGAACAGCGAGGGGTGAGGCCCGAATGAAGCAAGGGAGGAGAGTATAAAGATGTTCATTTCTTAGAAAACAAAGCCGTAGGCTAAATTGTGTCACAAGGATTCAGAAAAACGCATCTGTAAAGGCTAGAAGTAGCTCAATCCAACAGCTAGTCGAAAACACAACAGTTCCTTCATCTGTAAGATTACAGAAACTCTGAACTTCCCCATGTATTAATACTCTTATCCTGTGGCTAGACATGGTGTGGAACTGGTCACCGAGCGTACACTGTAAGACTATTTTAGGCTATGATCAATTGCAAGTGGCTATTTCAAACACAAAAGCACTGCACATGTACAGGAAAAAAGACCAATCTGCTAAACAGAAATTCCACTCCGTGAACGCTTCAGCTCCACGTCTGGTGTAGCCACCGAATTAGCCTGCTGACTACGTTCCTGTTGAGAGAGATCAGATATATATTGGGTACACTGATGCGAGAGTGAAACACGTATCGAACTACATAAAGTTTCATGCCTCAAGGTAACGGGAACCCCCACATGAAGCTGCACATGTACAAAGAGACAACTCCACTTGTAGTTGCTTAAAACAAAGTGAAAGACATATATGGTAATCCACACTTTGAGCCTATTTTAGATTGGTGTAATTGTTCCTTGTTTATTCTTGCTATTTGTAATTTAAGTAGCGTTCTTAATTTTTTTTCCCCTTAGTAGACTGCTGCGGAATGAAAATGTCCATTGCACAGTCATACCAGGAAAGCACAGTCAAGTGAGACTAAAATGACAGATTAAAAGATGGGTCAAAGTCAAAGTTGTTTGGTCCTTTATGATTCTTTATGGTTTTACAGGGAGAGGGGAAAAATGCATCCACGTGAGGCTGTCTGCATAGCAGGGTCAGAAAGTGTCAATATCCGCAAAACAGCCACTCACAAAGGACAAGAAAGCACACATCAATGCCTTCACACTGATCCAGACTCATGCCAAGGTTCTGCTTTATGTTCTATGCCTTGACAATCAACTGTTCTTGCTTACAGTCAACGCTAATTCTTTGTGGGGCAACACAAATGTTGTTACATATCTACATATTTGAGTGGTGTAAAGTAAAGAGTGAAAAAAAGAGTGGAATAAAGTTTCAATTTGATTCAAAAATACACAAGTTCGACAGTAACTATACTGAGTAGTTTTAACAATTGAAAAAAATCTCTCCATCTGTTCTTTATGTTCTATCAGCGCTGACTGAGATTTTGCCCCCTCCAGGGTCATGTTAACAGAAGCACAATAACAAATATAATTCAAAGCTCCTAAATAGTGTTTTTTGGCTTGCTGCATATGTTCAATAAGAACACAGTGTTAGAGTGTGCTTTCTGTTCAAAATGCCACCGCCTAAGACTCTTAGCAAGGAAAAAGGGCCATATAAGGAATGATGACCTTATTAAGAAGCGTTGTAAAAATGTATAAGACCATCTGTTTTGCTTTCCAGTTCCTTGTGCCTTGCGAAGGCCCAATATGAGGTGTCTGGCCGCCACATGGGTGAGGGGATGTGGTGAGATGCCATGTGGATTTGGCACAGAGAGAGTGTGTGTGTGCGTGTGTGTGTGTGTATGTGTATGTGTGTGTATGTGTGTGTTTGTGAGTGAGAGAGCGGTGGATGATGGTGAGAGTGTCATTACATTCGTCAGCCTGCACCTTCCGGATGGGTGTTGTGGTGTGGAATTTAGACTGCCGAGCTTGTTGTCTGTGATTTTTAATTTTTATTTTTACTTCTGCTATGGAGGTTATGTTTTTGCCCGCATTTATCTGTCTGTTAGCAAAACACCTCAAACAGTCATGAACGTATTGGTCTGAAATTTTTCCAGTATGTCGGTACTGTCACTGCCTCGAGGTGATTCTTTTTTGGTGGAAAATAGTTTCACTGGGTACCTCACAAAAAATCTTTAAATTAACATGACAATTAACATTGACAACATTAACAAAACAAAGGGGGGGGGGGATGAATTGAATTTGGCAGAGGTCTGCTTTTGTAGTTGATAAATTATACTATAAGTGATATTATACAAAGTAACATAAGAACCGGTATTTTGTAAAATGATGCAGTGTGCAACAAGTTCAGACCGTTCTTGTGCTTTTTTCAATCTTGAATTATGTTGTAACCGTGTATTATGTTGTCATGTTCATTAGGTCTAGTACTGTGTTGTGTTAAGTGTGCTCCTGTACAAAGAGGGGATCCAGCCTTCTCTCTAATGACTCCTCCCTTACCTTCAGTCCTTCACTAGGCAGCCGGTAGCCAAAGCGTGCAGGGAGGTCATCAAAGTTCTCTGTCTTGTTGTCGAAAGAGTACTGTAATGACAAAGGAAAAGTGAGAGACTTTTAAAACATCAGCACTGCACATGGGGATGTTAAAGTGCAGGTAGAACTGACTACACAGGGCCCCACTGACAATAGACACCTTAGCAAGCCAGATGTGGCCTAAAGATGAGGGAGTTGGTCTTGGCATCGGTAAATGGCAGATTCGATTCCTGTACCGGTAGGAAAAAAATGTGGGTGGAGTGTTTAACCAGTGCGCTCCTGCACCCTCCTGTGCCCTTGAGCAAGGCATCTAACCCCCATGGTGCTCCATAGGGACTGTCCCCGCACCTAATTCACGGTACGTCACTCTGGATAAGAGCGTCAGCTAAATGCAGTGTAATGTAAATACACTAAAGAAGGGGGCCCGTAGAGACAACTTGTGTATAGGGGCAGAGGAGTAAAGTGACTAAATCATATAACAAAAACACACATTTAAGTGAGCTTGCTCTGCTTGCTCTCAAGTGGTGTTTAATATTCTTATTATTCTGTTCATATATTTTTTGCGTCAACTACTAGTTCTAGGGCTTTTGAGATGTCGTTCCAACTCTAAAACGATTAGCCCAATCTGGACACCAATCGTTGCAGAATACTGAACAAAGTTGACAATTATGTAAAAATGAAAATGAGCGATTGCATGGCTTTTCGGGAGTGAAAGATGTAGAGAAAAGCCATGTTGTCAATGACTTAACTTGAAAACCATTAAGGATAAAGGAACTATTTGAGGGCAAAGAGTTCCCTGAACTTACTCCTGTTAACCATGTTAAAGACATTCCAGCCAGAGAGAGATTGAGTGAGAGAGAAAGAGGGTTAGAAAGTGGGAACTCATGTACATGAGACAGAGAAAGACAGATAATACTGTGCCAGCTGTGGCAGTTACAGGTGGACCAACGCCCATTTTTTAAATTTTGAATTTGAATTTTAGAACTCTGAAGTGATGTCATCTTAACCCAGCCATGGCTGCAATAGCTCAATTTTTTTAGAACTTGGTATCACTATAATCCTTGGAAAAGTCCACATTCAAAGACCCCTATGATGTCAATTTCCACACATATTTGCTCAGATGATCACAAACCTTAGCACATGCAAGCACACTTTTTGCATTTTCTGCGGTAATGCAGTCTAGTTACTAAAAACTTTCTCTTCATCTTTTACTCGGATATGTTCTCACAAACTCAAACTCGTGTGGACCATCAATCTGTGTTTGTTCTTGCTGAAGGAGGTACAGTCTGACATGTTTCTGATGGGTCTGGTGGAGTAAACTGCCAGACCAATGTAGACCAATTGTAAACTATGACATTCTGAGAGCTGGTTCCCTTGACAACTAGCCTAAAATCACAGTGCTGAATGATTGCATGAGTACTTTGCTTTGAGTTCGACTTATCTGTATCCAGCTCTACATCACGTGATTTTGTGTTTGAAATGGCTGGCTTTTGGAACATTAACAGCAGCTCCTTGACAACAGACTCTTATCAACCACTTCATATGGTTTCCTACATAGGGCTTGAAGCTTTACTTCATAGCTTTACTTGTCTGTACATGTATACCACTACAATGACTAACCTCCTGTCACTATTTAAAGTAACAGTAAGTAGTTTTTGCAACCTTCCAAAATTGTTTCAGTGGTTCATCAACTTGTAACTGTCTGAAAGGCACTTCTGAATTCGCTTCACTACCCTCCATGGGCTATAACCGCACTAAGTAAGTTTGGAGGAGCGGGCCATCTCTCTGTAGTTCAAATGAAAGACAGTTCTGCTTCCAACCTGTAGGGCGGCCAAAGATTAAAAAAAAACTACAGTACTTAGCGTTGCTTTAAGGAGAAACAAACTAAAAACCTGTGAAAATGTGGCGTGCCATCAACACACAGCCTACAGGTAATGAGTAACCGCACTAAAACCATAACTTGCATTGCAATCTCCTTATGTTTTCTTCCTCCTGCTGGAGGTAGACAGGAGGTGTTGGTATGTTACAAGAGACCAGTGACTGTGCCAGCACAGCCCACACACAGAAGTAATGTCTTCCCGTTTTTATGCTGACGATCTACAACGGTCTAGATGATAGCTGTCTTTCGCTTCCCCAAGGCTAATAATGCACTGTGGATTTGTGATGAGTCATTGTTTTATGACAAAACCAAAACATCCACTAGCTGTTGAACATGCATTGCAACATTGGTTTTGCCCAATAGTAAGGGTGACAAATCATCACCAGCCAAAGGAAACAAGACAACGGTGTACGGGTCAAACAAAGTCATCACTTACGGAGAACCTGACTGTCAGAATGAGGTCCTAAATCACTGCTTCCCAAAATGTAACTGCCACGTCCACCCTGAGACACATTATGTCCTCACGAACCCCCTGTACTACAAGTAGCTCGCTATACCAACTAATGTTTTTGCATAACTGTTCTAGAAACAAAATGTGAACACACATAATAAGGTATATACTAATTTAAAAATGGCAGTGTACAAAAGTAAAAATGGTGAACAGAAATCATTCTGGTTCTGAAACTGAAAACATACTGATGTGGATACAGCCTGAGTTTCAGAGCAGGGTGTTAGTGGACCATGCTGTCAGTGTTTAGCCAGGTTAAGAGGCTGTGGCTAACCCATGTGGTTGCTCTCCGTCAAACTTATTTACATGAGGGAGACACACAAGCTACACAGAAACCCTTTCACGGGAGTGTTATATCTTTAATACTCATCTAGAAGGGGAATAACAGGAAGTGGCATGGTTCTGAGAGGCCAACTTGGTGAAATCAGACAGCTGTCAATGTCTGTGTTTAACATTTTCCTGTAGCATTTCATACCTAATAACTGTGGGAAGAATATTATTCTATGCTAAAGCATATTTGTGTGTATCACAGAAATGTTTAGAGGTTGACACTGTTGTAAGATGCTGTCTTTAATGTGAACCTTACTCCTTTAGGAATTATTACACAGTTGTGATGGCTTTACAACCATTAGCCTACTGAACTGTTTGTTTCTACAGTCAGTAACTTTCTGTTTTGACTGACATGCTGTCACACTGACCAGAAAAATGTCTCTACAAAGAGTTGAACCACACACTGAAGGTAACAAGTAATCTACAGGTTCAGAATCTGTACCTGTAAGGACTTTGAGCTGAGCATGTGAGTGCTTGGATAAATAATCCGTAAACATGTTTTTCTTTTGTAGGACATAAAAACACACTTGGACACTTAAAAATATATGTTTAAGTAGTGTGACAGCTGATCTTCTAGAATATGTGCAGTAACCAGAGGTGCCAATCCTGGCTTAACAAAGTAAAAACCCTGACACACATTTGAGTCAAGCAGCTAATTGCAAATGGCACACAAGTCATCAGTTAGGTATACCAGCTAATTACTGAAATCGCCTGTAGTAAGTGCACAGGCAGAAAGGCCACATAGCAGGGTTTTTATTTTCTGAAGCTGGGATTGACACCATTGGCAGTAACCCAGAATAACTGGTCCTGTGTGAGGGTAGAGGTTGACGGGGAGCAGGCACCCACCGCTGAGATGTCTGCCTCCACTGGGAGCAGGTTGAGGAAAGCGAAGAGCTGCACGGTGAAGATGGTGTAGATCTGGGTAGCGGACAGCATCAGCATCCCCAAGGAGAGCAGCATCTTTCATTCCCGCGCACAGCTACACCTGCACATATGCACACACACACACACATTAAGAAGACATTACATTTAGCTGATGCTCTTCTCCAGAACGACTTACAGTTATTTAGGTACAGGGTACAGTCCCTGGAGCAATGTGGGGTGAGATGCCTTGCTCAAGGGCACTTCAGCCATGGATGAGGGTGCAGGAGAGCACTAGTTATTTACTCCCCCACCCACATTCTTCCTACTGATAAGGTATTCGAACCTGTGACCTCCGATCCCGAGACCAACTCCCTAACCATTAGGCCACAGCTGCCACTTTCCACACATTTCCACACATTTAAAGACACACACACACACCACCACCACCACCACCAGCAACAACAACACCAGCAAAAACAACAATAACAAACAATTAGGTGGAGAACTGATGGAAACATCCCACATGTCAAATCCTTGTTACTCTCAAGTAGTATTTCCCTTTTTCCCCACATTAGATCAAATCAAATCAATAAAGCTGTGTTGTAGGCTTATGCATAACACTGCATTTAAAGGGGTTAACTGATATCAAAGTGACATTATCACACTTTTGGACTGATAGCCTAACAGCACTGTGAGAAATTAGTGGTGAAAAAGATCATCCCACTTTGAATAGGCAAAGCAATAGCTTTAAAAGTCAAATGGCTCTGCAAGCTCTCCACAACCAAAAACATGACATTCATGACATTACAGCTCATGACATTACAGGCTGAGTTTGGTTATTTATGGTAAAAAGGGACCAGTTTTGGAAAAAAACAGCTATTTCCACAGTTGAAATGTAACTACTATAACCACTTATAATGCTGTGACTGTTTATCTTGAAGACAGCATAGGTTAAGGTAAACCACAGAGTTGAAAAAGGCTTTAAATCAATCTGAGAACCATTTAACTATTACAAGGTCTATATTGAGGGAGATATGGCAGTTCCAAAAGGCAACAGCAATTCGCTGAATTTGGGAAAAAAAGTGTACCTTTGGCCCCAGCTCCAGAGACGACCAATGTATAGCCTACGTGCTTTGACTTCAGTCAGTGACAGAGCTCAACAGGAACTGTCTCTCCTGTGGTCGCTTACAAATTGTTCCTTATCAAAACAAAATGGTGGCCCCCGACTGGTTTGACCTGTTTGCATTACTAGGTACTCAGGGCTGTATATGACTCTATAGGTAGTCCACCTAGTGAATACAGTGCTTCTCAACAGAAGACGTGGCAAACATGAGAGGCAGACGAAAGGAACAAGGACATGGTGAAAACAGGATCAGAAAAACTGCTGTTTCATTGCCCATTTGCCAAACAGTAATGACCAACCCCCACAGAGTGGTCAGTTCCACTTTTTGATGTAGGTTTCAATCGAAATGCATTAATGACTCCCCTGTGTGCAGGCATTAAGGTTTATAATTCTGTCTGGGGGGGGAATGGCCTGAACTGAATCACATGATGTCAAAAAATCTGCTGAGCAGCTTATGTGCAAATGAAAAAAAAAGTGACTTGCCTACTGTTATAATCTACAATGCAGTACAGGCCAACGTAAATTTATTTTCCTCACGTGAAATAAGGAGTTCCCTTCATTTTGCCAAAAACAAACAAATAAAAAAGCAAATTAATACAGACATTGTGTACTGATAGAGTATGACGTAGATTAAAACATCAAACCTTATAATCAAAAATCAAGTCAAATCTCAAAATTTAACAGTCAATAACTGTTCAGCCTATTATTTGCACTAATCAATCATATTTACAAATGACAAACTGAATAATGATCTTATTTCATTTTACCTTATTTTTATTTAAAAGTATACAAATACAAACATATTCAAATAAAAACGACTGTTCAGCTTTTAAGCCACAAGGGATGACAATCCACTAGCACAGGTCATGCCTACGCTCTGTTTCACGTTGGTGAATCATTTGTAAAAAGCATCCCAACCCAAATCTGGCTTGTTACAAGACTATAACATAGGGCCCAGTCTACAGAAAAATCACAGCAGCATCCTCAGCACGGTGGTACCTTCATTAACCGCACCACAGAACAACAGATCAGACGGTGCTTACAACCTGGTACCACAGGTGCTTTCCGGAAGAAGAGCACATAGCCTCGTCCAGTCATCCACGAACCATCCACGACCAACCAAAACAGTGTTTTTGGCCTTTACATTTTGAAATGTTCAGGCTTTTTAAACGCGCAAAATTAAATCATCTCGTATACTGTGCTTGTCACGGCGTGCTTGTCGTATGACTTGTATATTGAGGAACTTTGATATTGCGAGGCATGCATGATTGGTAACGATCAATTTCTCTTACAAAAAAAATCTGTAAATTCTTCAAATTCTCGAGCACAGTGTGAGTATCATTTTGACTGTCAGTCATAACTTGTCATAACAACTAGCCTACTCGTCGGCGCTTATGACACGTTAGAGATGCATTCCCGTTACTTCAAATGCTGCTATTTTGGCAGGTGGTCAAACAACGTAGCAAACAAATGTTCTTCCGAGTTATGCCTATCTTACGCGTTTCAATGTACAGCTTGTGGACTAACTGAAACGTGTGACTTATAGTAAACTTGCTAACACGTAACCAGCTAACTTGACAACGTTACTTGGTTTACCAGCTAGGTTGATGATAACATCAGGTTTCTATGCGGGGTTGTGCCCATTACATTTTACAAGAATAGGACGATATTTTGACACTCCAAGACATGGACACCCTCTTGAGTAAATAGCCATGAAGTAATGTATTCGCCTAAGGACGAGGCCAAATCACAAAAGTATAATGATGAAACATGCAATATGGGGGGCTTCGGGTGTGCTAGCTGTAGCTATGCACCTCGATGTTAAAGGTCTTCACCCATCAAGGAATCTTACCTTTACATTAGACAGTGGTGATATCTTGGTTATAAAGTAAAGCACTGTTATAGTCATTACATTCACTTGCAATGTACACAATCCAATTAATTCGTCAGCTATGCCTTCATTCCGTTAGCTGGGCAGGTCAGCAAATCAGAATGTCAACAATAATCCCACAGCTCCTTCATGTGAGTAAGGAACTTCCGGCCACTGTACACACCTACGCTAGCATTTAGTCGGATGTGATTGGACTGTGGAGAATTCAGTCACCTCTCCCGACAAGTGTTTCCTGCCACCAACCTACTGTGGCTTATTTTACTGTCTATGGTGGCGACAGAAGAACATTTTCAACAACCATGTTTCAGATGTCGCCACACTAGAGAGGTTGACGTTGTATAACGTGAACAGTGACATATCTTGTTTTGTCATGTCCTTTGATTCATGTTAATGTACTGGAACATGATGTTCGACATGTAGATTTTAAACAACGAGCTTTGGCTCCATCTGATGTCAGATTTCTGCTACTCCAGGTCGCTGTTCTTTAGCACCGTTCTACACATATTGTAAAAAAAAAAAAAACATTCGCCTACAACATTTTCGTATTCAGTTAATTTTTCGTCTTTTACTTTACATTGTTGTGCACGTGGGTGGGGAAAGTTGACTTCTTAGCTATAAGTAAATCTTTTATTTACACAAGAGCACTTGAACCAATGATTTTCCTATTTAGTAATTCAGAGGTGCATATACGTCATTTCTAACATTTACATGTACTGCTGTTGAAAATTGCATGAACAGATTACATAATCTAGCCGGCCAAACCTATTTTAATTCCCAGAAATTAAAATTAAGGGTGGAAACAGTTGTTGTTGGAACCAAGCACTTAAAGGAATGCTTCATTACCCTTGGCCTCTTAATTAAGTTTGTGTGTGTGCGTGTTTGCTCGTTCACATGACTTAAAAACTAGGGAACTTCGAACTTGGTCCACCTTAAGTCAAACTTTTATGCAAAGTACTGTGTCCTACAATCACCTGGATCAGTTTCCAGATGGGTATGTGTGTGTGTGTGTGTGTGTGTGTGTGTGTGTGTGTGTGTGTGTGTGTGTGTGTGTGTGTGTGTGTGTGTGTGTGTGTGTATGATTTGTGAGTCAAAGTTAGAAACCAACTGTAAAATGGTGTAAATGAATCTTTCTGCTTTTGCATGGTAAGGCCAACAACTTTGAGAATGTATGCTCAAATTTTATGAAGTAATCATTATTTTAGCCCAAAGGGCCTTTTACACCTAGTCAACCTCAGTGTGTGATTTGGGTGGTTCCCAGTAACAGAAAAAGCCTTACAAAAGGCCAGATGTAAATTAGCAATGGCCTCTATAAAAGTTAACTACATTCGCAGTAAAATGTCTTTAGATAACCTGGTGTCTTTTCAGTGTTTAACAGCAAGTGTCTGGAATTCTGCCTACAGCCTCAGTATTCTTCACTGGCTTCACAACTTCTTGACAAGCCCTAAAAAAATATTGTAGTTGCACAGCAGATATTTTGGAAATAAATCACATGAAAGTTATGACATTAACAATATAATAACATGATGATTTAGAATTGGTCTCACCAGGTCCCCAAAACTCTGTTCTGTTTCTTTCATGTTGTGGTTGTTGCTGGTCTTTAATTGTAAGACCATGAGGATTGGATTTACCTTTGAATCAAGAAATGAAACTTATGAGCCCTCCAGTTAGTGGAGAGTTCATGCTGTAGTCTTGCTTGAGACTATAGCCTTCCGTTCATGTCAGAACTGCCACTTTGTGTACCTAAACTCCTGTGAAAACCCAATCTTAGATCATTACTTTGTTTGTAGGCTGGGTTGCTATGGAAACCAAACACACTGGTCAAGTTGTCTGAAAATAGACTGAGGCCCCTCCTTCCATGAAATATCTCTGAGGATTAACTCTTAAGACACAAAAATTCATTTAAATAGAGACTTAAACATGCCATAGCTTTTCCATGACTCAAATCGTAAACTTCATCAGTGTGCTGTAC
Organism: Coilia nasus; assembly: GCA_027475355.1. Lineage (NCBI taxonomy): Eukaryota > Metazoa > Chordata > Actinopteri > Clupeiformes > Engraulidae > Coilia > Coilia nasus. Next base: position 6,007,948 of record CM050212.1, on the reverse strand, counting down.
AGACCACAAGACTAGCATAAGGGGCGATGGTCCATTATGTTTGTTATTTGTGAGGCGAAGGTCCTAAACCCATTTAATTTATTGGAAATGGTGTAATCACACCATGCAAAGCAATTTTAATTAAAATTATGCAAAGTAGGCATGTCAAATGCCCTGAGACAACCAAATCCTTGTTCTTTATAATGCACATAGAACATTTTATTGCTGTACAACTTAAGACTAGATGGTCATTATCTTATGACAAGTAAAATTAAATCTGGCTTGGTATAGTGTTGGTGTTTTTACCCTCAGGGAATAATGATGTCATTTCATTTAACTTTCTGAGGTGTGTGTTTCATTGATTTTAAAAGGTTTTCTGAGAAAGGGACAACACTTTTTGGTACACCTGACTGTTTTTTTTAGGCAGTTGGTTTGGAAGACGTTAACGGATTTGATTCGCAACTATTTGTTAATTTTATAGTGTCTTCTATATTTAAATAGTTAGAACCTCCATAGCCACTCTGACTTATACAAAAACCCCGGACATCATCTTAAAGCAGGTTGTACTCATTGCCATGCTTTTTACTCACTCAATATCCTTGTTAATTTTTTTTTTAAATGTTTAAATGTTATGAGTATAGATTAAAAGCTGAACTCAATAATTTAAGGCTGTTGGTACTGTGCCTCTGTGATAGCCTATTGTGCTGAGGGGTGAGTAATGATTGGTCTGCTTTCTATGTTTGTGTAACCAACCTCACAGTTACTGGAGTTACTTTTAAGTGCACCCCACCAACTCTCTCTCCTCCTCCCCGTCTGCCAAAAACTCCTTACCAAACTCCTTCTGCTTCATTTCTCACTCACCCACTCTACCTCTGTCCACTCATACAAAAAGTCTCCATCTAGCACTGCTCTCTCTGCTCTAACTGATCACACTCACACACGCACACACACACACACACACTAACTTTACTAAGCCCTTGGGATTACCCTATGGGTGGCATGCACCAGAGGCTGGAAGCCCCGTCCCCACCAGAGCTCAGTGCAGGCGAGCAGAATGAAGAACTGGCGCAGTCCTGACATGTCCGTCTTCATCGCCTTTGAGGGATCATATGAGCCCTTTCACATCTCTCACCAGGAGACCATCAGGACCATAAAACAGATGGTCAAGGTATTGTAAATATTATTTATATGTTTATATGCAATTTGTTGTGGCTGTTTCTGCCAGCTACTATGCAAAATTTTGGTTTGGTATCATTTTTGGGTACCCTGAAGTGGGACATTTTAATTAACATGAGGGACTGAAATTGTCTATTATCAACCTTTCTTGAAATGCATCTGGTCGTTCCATTATTCTGACCAGGGTCTTGACCACACCTATTTTACAATTTTGACTGTTTTATTGACAGTTAATTTTAGCTCTTTCAAAATCACTGTACAGCTCAATGTCAAACGGTCAGCACTAGAATTTTGGTTTGGTATAATTTTTGTCCCTAAATTGGGACATTTAGATGAACATGACAGAATTAAATAGTCTATTATGAACCTTTCTTGAAATGCATCTGGTCACGTTTTAGCTCTTTCTAAATACCTCAGTGTGAAGTGGTCAGCACCAAAAGGATGCCTACGATTTCCAGCTTGTTTACCAATGTTACCATAGTGTCTTCCTCATCATCGCTGTCATTTTCTCTTGCACAGGACCACTTCTGTATGCCACATTTGGACAACCAGCAGTCCAGACACATCCTGGAGTTAAGTTACAGTGGCGCCATCCTCCAGGACAGCTGGGCTCTGGCTGATGTGGGCATCTCCTCCGGCAGCACGCTACACTGCTCGCTTAAGGTGCATCCTCTTGTTGCATTTGTGTGTGTTTATAGTGAACTTAAGACACTGAATTTTACTTTATTGTTAGTTATATAGTCAAATGTTATTGTTGTTAATGAGGTCTGTCCTCTTGTTGCATTGATGTGTGTATATAGTGAACCCAAGATACTGAATTTTACTTCGTCATTAGTTATGTAGTCAAAAAAACATTACATACATACATTAACCCTTTCAAAATGTAAAATAACCCTGAGTCTTCATTTAAAACTGAAAATGTTAAAAGCTTAAATTCTAACACTCCAATTTTTGTTGTGTAGGTGGAATATAAAATAATTTAATCATAAATTTATTTCATGACCGACCTAATTTCAGAAGGGCAATTCAGACCTGCGACTTGTTTCAGAAATGCCCTCTAAAAGACCAACTTTTCACTATACACTACACTTTCACAGTCCAGTCACTGTGGTGGGCCACTGGAGCAAATGTATAATGACTGAGTACACTGTAAGATTTATCCCACTCGAGCAGACGCATAGCTGATCCACATGCGTGTGACAGGCAGAGCCACACTGATGGCCTTTGTGTTTTTATGACCCCCAGTAAGGGTTTCATTTAACTGTCTGCGAGCAGACGTAGGTTGTCTGGACCCGACACTGGAATGTGGCTCATGAATAGCTGTATGGTTACATTTGTAGATCCTTACACTGAATGGCATTGACTGTAACATGAACTTCTTACTGAAAGCAAATGTCAGTTGGTCATATATCACTACTGCATTTGTATATGAGCTCTTCTTTTGCATATCCTCACATTATTCTGACAATATGACAACTATTTTCCATTTTTACAGTATGCTATTCAGGATTTTTTTAGTAATCCTATTTAGTAATACTGGGAATGTAAAAAACTTTTAAAAGCAAAATCTTTTTCTTGAAATCTTTTATAGAATCTCTTCTTTATATTACACATATATACTTATATATTACTCTTCAGATATATTACACATAATGCAATATACAGAAGACTTTTACTCCTAGTAGAAAACTCACACTACTAGGACTCACCAGATGGTGGCAAAAGAGTTCAACAATTCGGTGGTTTTGAGACAAAAAAAAGAGCTGACTTTGTCTTGTGCAACGCTCATTAGGAGGAGAGCAAGGCCACTGTGTACGTGTACAACTCTGTGACGAGGGAGACGCTGTCTCTGATGGGGGCATCGATTCACCTGAAGTCCCCTGTGTCCAGACTGAGGTCTGTAGTGTCCCTGCAGTGTGGCCTGCCCGTCAGTGCCTTCACTCTGACCACACAAAGTGGCACAAGACTGTATGACTGTAACAAGCTGGAGGATTATGTCATGGAAGTGGGTGAGTGCTTTACATAACAAAGTCACAGACATTGCTTAGAATTTTTTGCAAACAGGATTTTCTGCTATGAATATATGTGATTTCATTCAATATAATTTTACTGTTTTAAATATGTGTCTAAAATAAGGCTTTTTGAAGAGAAAGGTTGCTAGACTGCCATAATGATGTCATTCTGACCTCACCGCCATCTCACTTAACCTCTATGGCATTTATTTACATTCTTCTAGCACTAAAAATGTAACCAAATTTACACAAGACTAAATACTCATGCATAATTCAAAGAAATGCTTGTGAACATACACAATCATAAATCCTAATCTCTTTGTCATGACAAACACTACACAATACCCTTAACCCTACACAATAACCTTCTGTTTAGATACACAGGTGTTACTCTGAACATGCAGTTTGTGATCAGAGCATCGTTTCTGAGTTTTCTGTGTGTGTGTGTGTGTGTGTGTGTGTGTGTGTGTGTGTGTGTGTGTGTGTGTGTGTGTGTGTGTGTGTGTGTGTGTGTGTGTGTGTGTGTGTATGTGTGTATGTGTGTGTGTGTGAGTGTCCCTAAAGGGTCTACTCTACGTCTAGAGACTTGGAATGGCTGGGGAGAGTTTCTCCGCGCCTGCTTTCGTGGGCACAAACAGACAGTGCAGCATTATCTGTCAGAGGAAAGGCCAGTTTACAGGTGTCAACCAACATTCAGGTCCTTGGAGTATAATAGGATGTCTAGTTACAGACTCTGTATTTCACTGAAAAACAGGTTAGACTGACTTTTCTGATATTCTCATATTGTTGCAACAAAACATCATATACAGTATATCTCTGGCTTACTTTAAAGAAAGCCCAAGTCTTTGATGGACTAGTCACTGAAATACGTAAATACAAAGAATCATGGACATATTGTAAATAGGCTTCACAGCGATATCCTGACAATGACCAACATGACCTACAGGTTTCAACAGCGGGTGGCGCTATACATCGCTGCCTTTCGGGGACATCTTGAGCTGGCCAGCTGGCTGGTTGAGAGAGGGGAACAAGCGGAGGAGGCGGTTGGGGTGCACCCCTACAGAGAGTGGTGTCATGAAACCGACCACCCGGAAATCGCCAAGAGCCCCGTGCACGTCGCTGCTGAGACCGGCCAGCTCCTCATCCTGAAGCTTTTCACCTGGAGTAGCGTCCTAACTCTGAGCTGTCGAGATCCTCTGGGTCGAGATCCTATACAGATAGCCCTAAAACATAGAAATAGGGAGTGTGTGATCCATCTGGTGACGAAACTGTGGTCAATGGTGTCTTTTTCAAATTTTGTTTTGCCAGTGAAGATTTATGTTAAGATTAAAGGCTGGATACGAAGGGCACAGCAAAAGGGTGTTAGTGAAAGTGCAGGCCACGGGTGTCCGTACAGAACAAGGGTGGGGGACACGGTTCTCGTGGATGGTTTCACCTTCCCGAAGATGCCCTTTAATGTCAGCCAGGGCAACCCCACAAGGTTATGGGCCCCAGCAGTGACATCCTGTGTGCTTCCAGCTCTCACAACAGACACCAGTCTTTCCTGTCCACCTCATCCTCCCACCCGTTCAGCATCCCAGAATGCAACAGTGCAGCTGCCACAGCTGCATCCTCCTCCTGCCACCAACAACAGACGAGAGAAGAAGCGTGTCAGGAAGATGGGAGCCACAAGAAAGGAGTTTAAGGAAATCCCGGCCGCCACAAATAGCAATCAGAGCGGGAACACATGGAGGAGCAGAGTCCCACTGCCCCCCGTGTCCAGAGACTCCAACCCCCGGCCGCTGTTCGTCTACGCCTCCCCCACCTCTGCGCAAATCCTTTCTGCTCCACTGGAGTCCTTCTCTCAACACTGTGGGCGCTCTCCAAGAGAAAATGCTATTTACTGCTTAGCTCTTGCCAGGTGAGTCACACACTAAAAACAAACACTCACTGCCTAATGTCAGAGTTCAGACTTCTCTCATCAGTAGCATGGCCAGTCACTGAGAGCTGCTGTGGATTAGTATCCCCCACCCCAACCCTTCCCTCATAACAGGCATCCTGTTCATACAAATATGGATTCATATGCATGCACATTCTAACACTAAAAAAAACACAATCTAGTGTTAATTAATTTAATTAATTATAGCACACACAAAAAACAGATAATGTTTTGCCATATTCTGTATGTTCAATATAAAGTGTAGACCTACATGGGATCTTATTCATTCTTGTGAAGACAATCTAACTCAACTTTAATTTTACAACACTTTCATTATGCTGCAGTGCCTTTACAGAGAAGCGCTGGCTTCAGCAGTTGAGAGTGGCTCGCATCCTTGCCAGGAGAAGTGTACAGAAAGCTGTGTGACATCAACACCAGACATGCCGAGTGCTCTACACTCTGAATTCTACTGGTGACAATGACAGACTCTGCTGATGACACGTCAAGTAGAAAGAAGCTGAGGGAAGACATGCCATGCCATTGGACCATGCCATCATAGATAGATGTACTGAACACACACCATTTTTGTATTTTGAAAGTGTTTCATGCTCTGTGAAGAAACTGATGTGTGTTTTGGTTATCCTGATACAGAATTAATGTGTCAAAATTGAGTGGGACATTGACTTTTGCATACCTTTACAGAAGACAGAGGTCGGTCGGAGATGACCGTGGTCTAACCTGTGAAGCAACCTGACGAAGGTCTATGACCGAAATGCTGTAAATCTTGCTTGTGGAATGGACAGTGTGTGGGAGTTCTTTCTTTTTTCCACCAGAATTGAGTAGAAAATCATTAAATGTACAAGTGAAAACATGTGCATGGTGTAAAAACAAAAGTAAGAAGTGATCAGACATGCCTTAAATGAGAGAATGACTTGCACTGAGACTGGGTAGCACCAGTTTCATCACCGTCCATAGATAAATCAGTATGTATGTTCTGATGATAAATTTACACTTTCTCTTTAATAAATTTCCACAAAAAAAATCCACTGGGTGTAAAGGAGTGTCTAAGCCAATCATACAAATAATTTATACTGGTCGAATTTTTCAATTGGTTGGATTTCACCTTTGTGTATTGTTTGGGTAATTCCCATTTATCAATTGGTGATGTAATGGTATTTTTTGCCGGTGTGCATTAGTATGTCAGAAATAAGTAGAAACTCATTAAATGAACAAGTAAAAAAATGTGTATGATGTAAAAAAACAAGTAAAGTAAGAAGTGATCAGACATGCTTTAAATAACAGAATTACTCACACTGAAACTGGGTAGCACTAACGAGGATTAGGATTTCATCTGAATTAAACCACGGCTCATCTGTTTATCCAGTTGCATAAAGCTTTAAATACAGTGTAAAATAATACGCTACATTTCAACCGCCTGCCTGTTGCAGCTGCAGTTACAGCAATACACTGCATAGCATCACTTGTGTGCAAATAATGAATGTGAATATGTTAGGTGACAAATCACAGACAGCACAATTTAGGCCTACACAATGTCAGTAAAAGCAGTTAATTTCATTGCACCAACCTTCTGTGTGGGGTTAAATGTGTTCAGTAAGCTAGCCTCCAGACATCAGAAGTTAGGAATGTTGTTATGCCTCTGGGGTGCTATCACTGTGTAGAGACGCAGGCATCTTGGAAACTATGGTCCTGAGGTACGCCATCAATGATGAATGCCAGAGCCAAGAAATTCCTCATAACTGCTGCATCATGTAGGTGATATTATGTCAGTTGCTCAGTTTCTGAACCTTGGGCAAGTTTTGCCACTAGATGGCACTAGAGAGTGGCGGTAACACGGAACAACAACTTGATGTGGAACCATGTTTCTGTGATCAGTGTTTCCATCGGAGTGTTTCAGGAAGAGAAGGTTTGATCATGTGACGTTTGCAGCTAGCAAGAAGTCAACAGGTCCAATTCCATCATTACTTAAAACAGTTTCAATGTACGTTTACTGACCACTGCTTTTAGCCTTAAATTAACAAATAAAAATGTTGCTGGTTTTATCTGACGAACATAAAGAGCATTTGGGATTTCTACATGAGGTAGACCCATCAGGTAAGGTTCACCTAATGAATGGTTTGTTTTTCAGCTTGCGAACGTGAGCTAAATGTAATTTTCTTAACATAGCCGTGATTATTTCCATTACGTGATATATATAAAATAGTCTGTGCGATATGCTCAATGTACTGCATTTTTTTATAGGCCACGTACTATTAACGGTGGAAGGTTTGGGGTTTAGCCATAACGCTAATCATAGCAGATGCAAAACTGGATGTCAGCCTTACACAGATCGTGTCAGCATGAGTGATCAAAAGCAACGTCCAGTGCCCGCAAGTCATTAAAACCCCCCGCAACTCTCGCAAATTATTTTAGCAAGTTAGAAAAAATGACACATGCAGCAGGTGCTAGGGAGACGGGCAGAGTGAGGGAAAGTGACAGTGTAAGCAGAGAGTGTTGAGGAAAGAATCTAAGATCTTTGGTGTAAGCATCGGTCCTGTGTGTTGTTTTTGCAGACGTAAGACAATCGCTGTCTTTTTTTCTTAGGCTAGTCAGTCATTCACAAACAGTAATGAAAACGTCTTTCAGCGCGAAGGAAAAATGTACAGTATCATGTACAGTAGCATATCTCACTAAGTGCTGCTCCAGCGTCTGCGTGTCTACTGTATTCTGCATCTGTGGTAATGGAACTTTGAGTTAAATATAGCCCGAGTTGTGTACTATTAATCCTGTAATATAATGTAATGTAATATAATATAATATAATATCATTTTTCGGATGTCTGTGATTTGTTAATTCTGAATGTCCTTCAATGACTTGTCTTGTAAACATGTTCTCAGTTGTTGGTGAATTTGGACGAATAGCTGTCGAGTTCCTCCGAAAAGGATCCAATCCAAAAATATACGAAGGCGCAGCAAGTAAGATACCTGCTGCACTTAACGTCATAACTTTTTTATCACCTTTTATCAGATTACATGTATGTTAAGTTCTTTCCTTTACTCTCTGTCATAGGAAAGCTGAATGTGTCTGCTGACACGGTTCAACATGGAGTGGAGGGGCTGATTTACCTTTTAACTGAAAGCTCCAAACTGATGGTAAATGATATGCACTAGTTCTAAATAAAATTGACTAGATTACAGAATGACTTTAAACCCACAGGCCAAGTCATATAATTTTCATTGTAGATGCAAATTCAAAAGGACTGGCATGTATCACTTTAAATTATGTTTTGAATGAAAAACTGTGACTGTCCTGCAGATATCAGAGTTGGATTTTCAGGATTCAGTGTTGGTGCTGGGTTTTCCTGCGGAACTGAATGAGGTTCTACTACAGCTGTATCTGGACAACAGGAAGGAAATCCGCCACATCCTGAGTCAGCTTGCCCCAACTTTGCCCCAGTACCACAATCTTGAATGGCGCCTGGATGTGCAGGTACTACTGCCGAAGATATACACTTAACAATAGGAACGCATAATTGTACTTCCCACTAATGTCATGTGTTCATTATTGCAGACATTGCAGTGGACATCTTAATGCATATACAGTTAGAGGTGCTGCTAGAAACGTTAGACCATGGAAAAGAATACAATGTCGGTCCCCCTTAAGGGCTCATTCACACCAAACACTCTGCGTATACAGTGCGTGCCCGTTTTCTGTCCGAATTCATTTACAATGCATGTTAAAAAATTTGACTATTCACACCACATGCGTGATTCTGTGTATTCTGCCACACATACAAACATATTGTACATGGTTACGTGCTGTACACGCTGAAGTCAGTGTGAATGAGCCCTTAAGATTAATAATAATAATAATAATAATAATAATAATAATAATAATAATAGTGTCCTCAAAGTGCCCCCTGTCAATGCCGGGCCTTAGTTTCATCCTAACTCCCCCCCATGGTGAGCCATAGTTCATAGTTAGGTCATGACTGTGAAAGAAATGCTATTACTGTAATCATATGAGTTTTTAAGTTATATGACAATAAACATTACAAGTTATTAAGATACCATGGTCATGCTGTTTTGTGATAATAGACTTCTGTTATCATGAGCAATATCAGGAATTGCCTGCCTAACTTTATACAACTGTATTTTGGTGTGTATTACTTCTCACTTATTCTTCTCCTTGTGTGTCCAAGCTGGCCAGTCGAACGCTGCGACAACAGGTGAAGCCCACCGTCACTCTGAAGCTGCACCTGGACGACAGCGGGACGCAGAGCGCACGCGTGCTTCAGACAGACCCAGCCACACTTCTGCACCTCATCGCTGAGCTGGAGAGAGCGCTGGCAGAGGCAAAAACCAACCACTGCCGCCGAATCATGCGCAACATCAAGTAGATAGACCACATTTGTATTGCTGGAGGATGGTCCTTCCTGGCTTGGCCACAAGGGGGCAGTGGATAGTCAGCTCAAGACCTGTGTCAAGGCAGACAAGGCAGGGGAGAATTAAATGGCAGCTTTGAAGAGGCACTTGCATTAACACCACTTGACTACATTGTAGAACAGTGTTTTAAAGAGATGCTTTTCTATATTTTTGTCCTTGAATGTTTTTTTACACACCCTGCTGTTCATCTTTGTAGCGCATGCCAAGCTGTGGGCTTAAATAATACTTTAGAACCAGAAATGTGGTCTTGTGTTTAGAAGGGCATTAGTCCAACATTGTATGCAGCTTAGGGTCAGTTTGGTGGGCCTTCCCATTGCTTCCATTATTGCATTGTTGAAATCAAGTGTAATCACAGTGTAATCATTCACACGCAAGTTAGTTTGCATATGTCCTTTATGACTTACAGGAATATGAGTCATATGTCAAGTTTTTTTTTTTTTTTTTTAAGTAATTCATTTACTAATAAGCTTTACTCCTCTCGGTAGGGATCTGATTTCTAAGTGCAGTCATATTTGGGACCAGTGTAGCAGGAAGTGTGTGGGAGGCTTGTGTGGAGGAGTAGAGGATATTGCACTGTGAGATAACTCAAGTCTGTGCCTTGTCAGCCGGTCAGAGGTGAGAGACTGAGCAATATAATGTTGATACTCGCACCCAGTTACATGGTGCTTGTCTGACAACAAGGCACTTGGAGTGAGGCGTTTTGTAAAGAAATATGGACAGATTGTGGATTGAACTTCATGGAATAAATCACTTCGTTATAAAGACGAATGCCTAAGTGTGTGTTTTGTCTTGTGTTTCCTGTACATTTCTGCAGTTTGTCTACAAAAGTGCTAAAACTAGGCTGTAAGCTGTTATATTTTATTTCATCATTTGGATTGGCTGGTGTGTGTGTGTGTGTGTGTGTGTGTGTGTGTGTGTGTGTGTGTGTGTGTGTGTGTGTGTGTGTGTGTGTGTGTGTGTGTGTGTGTGTGTGTGTGTGTGTGTGTGTGTGTGTGTGTGATGGTATCATTTCTCATTAACTGATGTCCTAAAGTCTTTGAGCACTCTATAACCATCTTGCCTGAGGAATAAGGTCTTTTTTCTGCACAAGGCTAATGATTAAACCATGCTGCCCTGACTGGCCCTTAGCTGTGAGGGAAAACGCTGACTTATCTCTCGCCATTCAGTTTAGTTTTCATCGCTTCACACTTTTATCACAAAACCACTTTCGCTCCTCGCATGAACCTGAAGGCAAAGGCACCTGTGAGGTGATGAATACGTGCGACTGTGCCATGTTTGGGGTGAAGTTAAAACAATACGAGGGACCTGTTTGTCCTAAGATGCTTTGTTACAGAACTGGAGGAAACCTGTTGCCTGTGGTTTCAGCAAGTTAGGCCGGATCAGAAACCGTGTCTGGAAATAGTCTTGAGGATTTTGTTCCAACCTAATTATTAAGAGTGAATAAGTTAGAGAACCTGGTTTCTTCTAATTGATCTTGTGGAAGACACATCAGTATAACCCTTTTGTGTACATAGGCCAGGGAGTATTGATGTTGAATTCATCATGTGAATTTATACAAGTAGGGCTAAAGCTACAAAGTTTGTGCCATGGGCTTATCTGGAAAATCTCAGTGTTGAGGATTTTGTTTCAGTCTGAATGTTATGAGGGAGTACAATAAAGCAGTGGTTCCAAAAAAAAAATTTAAATGGGATGTACTCCCTGACAAATTCTATGTCCTACTGAGTTACCCCATATATCAAGAGAAAGCTTGCTATGTCAATATATTTGTATAATAATTGTAACTGCATGAACTAAACGTGAACTATTGAAATACAAGCATTTAGTGACAATTGGGTTGTATTAGGAAAAATTGAGTGTAAGATCTTTGTCTGCTGCATGTATGTATAGTCTGTACTTAAGTGTTACGCTGGTGAGATCTAAGGACTGAGGAATAAAGCTATGTAAATAATATAAATAACAAAGTTCATGCCATATGGTTGTCTTTAGGACAAACGTATAGATGGAGGTCTAAAGGAAACGTGTCCTGTTCCTGTCATTCTGTGTGGACATCTGCAGTCTTTGTAGGCCATGTTCAGCAGCACGATCCAGGTGCAGCTTTAGCACCCCACCCCCCCAAACACAGCATATCCTTACCCCCCCCTGAGTGCCTGGCCAGTCTAATGGCAACAGGACTGACAGGTGCCCCCCTGTGCCACTGAGCTTCCTGCCACCATCAGCCTTTTTCTAAGGACACAACTGCTTTGTTCCAGTACCACCAGAGCTAATGTTGTCCTCAGAACTAGCTGCTGTGCAAAGACCAATGACTAATTATTACCAAACTACTGATCAGGTACATACATTATTACTATTGTAAAATTGGTGTATTCAAGGACATCACGATGCAGTGATTACCGCCCACAGATGTTTGCAACCTGTTATGTTTGACCCGTGAACCAACAACTTTTTTTTTGCAAAGTTTTTTGAGACAACTCAAATGGTGATTTTGCACTATGAATAATGATTGACTGATTGGTCAACCTTGAACAAATCTTTCTGTTGGCCTGTATAGTTTTCTATATGAACGGGCTTGTTTTGCCCTCTGTTTTCATGAATGTCTTCATCTGATTTCGTGTCATATTTCCTAGAGACCTGTCAAGGTTCCAGGAGGCTGAAGATATGTGGTCATCATTTCTGGAATTTGTAGGAGGCCCACAATTTCTTTTGGCCCTGGAGTTATATTCACTCATCATTTTCATTATCTTGTAACAAATTCCCAAACTATTCAATACCTGTATCATTGATTGTACCTTCTTTTTTTAATTTACGTTTTCTTTCTTTTTTGTGTGTTTCATTTTTATTAATCATGTTTGGATTGTAGTTATTGTTCTTTGAAGGAAAACGAAATAAACACATTTGGAAAAAAAAAGGTTCCAGGAGGCATGGGGTAGGGGGGGCTTATAGGCAGGAGAGGGCCTGAGGAAATGTTGCCCTCTAGGTTACTGAGGGCGCACGAGAAACAGGTGGGTGTCTTATGGTGGTGGTTAGCTTGTATGTGTGGAGGGGTGATAAAGTTCACAACAGGCATCAGCACCACTTGAGTCATCATGCTTGAGTCAACTGTTCCAGTGGACAGATGCATTTATTTGGAGGACAAGGAGAGGGGCGCTGAGAGAGATTTCACAGGCATCTATTTGTAAAATCTATCAAAATGCTTTGGTGTTAAGCAACTTAAAACTGCTGTTTTAAGTTCAGAAATTCAGAATGACTAGAAGAAAAATGTCAAAATGGCAATCGGTGAACTGGCATGTAAACTTATGTAAATTATTCGCTGATGACACTTTCACCTACAGCTTCTTATTTGTCCTGAGGCAAAAATCACACTTCCACCCCAAGTCCTTAAAAGCCTTTTATTATCCATTATGCCACTAAATTTAAGGTGATGAGGTGTTATAAAACAGTGACAAAAGGCAGACAGTAGGGAGGCTCTGTGTGTGGGTGTGTGAGTGTATGTGGGTGGGTGGCTGGAGGCGGGTGTGTATCCACTGGGAGTGTATGTGGGTGGGTGGCTGTAGGCGGGTGTGTATCCACTGGGAGTGTATGTGGGGGGTGTTGGCTGGAGGGAGAATGGGCTGAGTGGTGGTCGAATGGAGACCTCACACACAGATTCCAGATCTGTATAGGCCAGCCTACTGTTGCATTGTGGGCCTGAAGAATGGAATATGTAATGGTGTTGGGAATGATGGAGTCGCACGCGCCACTCCTTAGCATTTGACATCAGCAGGGACAGCTGTGTCTTTGATGTGGCCTGCCATCACATGAATAGCTGACATTAATTTAGTCTGTAGACTTCAATGGATTTCTGTATTCTGGTGAAGCAATGGCCTTTGTATTTTTGGTAAAACTACACATTCATGCTGATCATCAAAGTTTTATTTTTTTAAAGTATTAACTTGTGACAAAATACACCTAACAGGAAATCCACAGTTACTGAGAGAACACATATGGTGAGGTATTCTTAAACCTGACAGATGCCAAAATGATAGAGAACTTTGGAGGAAAGAAAGCACAAAAGCTTGACGCATGTATGTATGACATACTTGTTACTCATGTGTTATCTGCAACAAACAGTCCTTGTTTTTACTAGGCTAATGAGAAACACAATTTGTGGCAACTCATTTTGGGAACGATGAGGTAGCACAGTAAGGCTGTCTAACAAATTGCGCACGTCTGTTAAAGATGTTGAGTGAGGCCTACGCAGGTCCAGGTGTTGGTAACATTACGTTTTTTTTAATGTTTTGCAGCTGCTCTCTCGAACAAAAATTACTATAAACACGATGATGGGCGCGGCCTGTGATTCATATGCCTATATATGGTCAAATTAATAACTACATCATTACGCTGGTGCTAGGGAATTTCGATGGATTAATGTCCGAATAACTAACAGGCTATTGCTACTTTTCACAGTTTGTAGGTGTCAAGCTTTCAATCATGGGATAATTACCCTACTCAAATCGATGTCAATGAATTGTATCCACGCTGCTAAAGTTTGGATCTAGATATAAACCTGTACCATGTATTTGTGAAACCATGCAGTAACACAAGTGTGCAAGTTGTCCAGTAGTTCATGTATGTTTATCTGTTTAAATCTCAGAGTAGGCTGGAAATCTGGGCTGTCCTTATGAGCGTCCAGAATAGCCTATACGGCATTTGAAAAATATAAGTTCCGTTGTCACATTATTATCTGTTAGTATTTCAATCTTTCGTTATTTATATATTGCAGGTCCGTCACTTCTTTTGTTTTAAAACTTTTGTTGGTTTGTTTTGTGGTCGCGAAACTGTTGGCGAAAGCCTGCAGGCGTCCGGGCCGATGAATAATTCATGAGCAAATGCTGACACAGGCGTCGTGAAAAGTTGAGTTTACAAACTTTGGGACGGCAGTGTTAGTGGCAGGAGGTCTATCTAGGAAAGTCGCCGGCGTGTACGGAAATTTGTGATCTTATATTTTCTCATGAAGAGAACACATTCACATTCAGTGTTCTCTTGTTCGCTTGCTGGAATTTATTCTGATGTAACTTTTTTAGGCAAGTGGTGAGGTGGATAGCCTAAGTTAGCTCAGCGTAGGCTACAGTTTGTTCGGAACAAGCAAACTACACAAGACATTAAGGTCTACCGAAGGAGGTCTTCTGGTGGTCTGATAGCGGAGTCTTTTATTTACCCTTTTCATTTTTTCAATTTTAACTCAAGCAAAATGAGCAACAATCCTCTGCAACCTATGCCGGGGCACCAAGTTATCCATGTTGCCAAGGACCTTGACACGGACCTGGAAGCGCTTTTTAACTCGGTTATGAACCCGAGACCCAGTTCTTGGAGGAAAAAAGTTTTACCAGAGTCCTTTTTCAAAGAACCTGACTCTGGGTCCCACTCTCGACAATCCAGTACCGACTCGGGAAGCCACCCACCCAGACTAACAGAGCAACAGCACGCACACGCACGGTCAAAATCCTTACCAGCGTCTTTCCAGCTTGGAGGGGGATCCACCTCAACACCAAGCCCGGTACATCATGCACATATCCGGCACCAGTCTTTCGACGTTGCCGAGGAGCTACCATTGCCTCCAGGATGGGAGATGGCTTTTACAACCAACGGCCAAAAGTACTTTCTCAAGTAAGTGTCACACGCAGTTTTAGTGTTTATGTGATGGATCACAATTCTTCTATTAAACATTAGATTGATCCCTCTTAGAAATAAAGACGTATAAGTGGGGGTTTTATATTAAGAGATACAGCAGCCTAGTTGGTGACCTTAAAGCCTTCAGAGAATGCATAGTGGCCCAATACAATGAACTAGACAATAAATTATGGTTACAGAATGATGAAGCGCGACCCCATGAGTGCCCTGCACAGATTGCGCATTGGGATCGAGTTGCCTCGGCTACTTAACAGTTTTGTGTCAGAGTCTTCCCTTGTCAGCCACAACTCGTCCTCCCTCGTATTTCAGTACAAGTCATTCACGTGAACAGGAGGCCTACCTGTCTCAACTTGCATCTGTCAATCAGCGCCCCCCCCAACTTGAGTTTTAAAAGTAGTTTTAAAAGACCACAATACATCATGAATGTACTATGGTGTTGGTGTCAATTTACACGTTTGTTCTCATACAGTAGCATATGCATATGTTTTTAATATTCATATCAGCAAGCTATACTTTGAGATAGGCCATAGGGCATTTTACAAGTGGATTTTGAGAATGTTGTAGTAAATGCTTGGTTCTTGTGCGACTTTGTTAACACCCCCAACCCCCCCTCAAGCAGTGAAGCTGCTTATTAAGCTCAACTTTGTTCAACTTATTCTGCAAGTGTCATCTATGGTTTCAGGCTTTCCAGTAATAATCAGTGTCCATTCAGGGAGACAGAAAGATTCCCTCCAGATACCTTCTCTGTGAGCTCTCAGCTCTGGAGTTGACCTCTGCTCAGTAAGCCAATGTGCTCTTACAGGAAATGACAGTATCTGGGTGTGTCTTTTGAGTTAAATAAGTCCCCATGCAGGCCCAGTGTCATCGTCTATGCAAGCACACACTCGTACACGTGCTCCCACACACACCTTTCACACACCTAGGCTGTGATTAAGTTTCCCTGTCACCTTGATAAGGAGGTGTCAGCCCCTATCTTCAGCAAAGGGCTGTATCTGTGAATATCTCTGTCCTGGAGCTGTCGGGAGTCAGTCTCAATGCAAATGAGTGTTTTGACTCGACTCCCTTTTCAGAAAGAGACGGCTAAGCAAATCTATTCTTTTCTGTCTCTGGTGACACAATAGTTTAGTGATTGAGTGGAGAGATGAGATGTTACAGAGGGCACGTCTGGCCCGGTAGGGTGTCCTTCCAAAGAGGGGGCAGTGATTTCGGTGATGGTTGAAGATCTTCCACCTTGACGAGAAGCTGCCTTGGGGTGGGGGGGAAAAAAAGGTTTGGTGAACAATAAGTTTAGTTTGATATTTTTATTAATTTCTTTATTTTTACTAAAATGTGTTCAGTTACTCAATTAATATTCATTCAGCCTGGTACCAGCCTGGTAAAACAAACATTGCACAGGCAATGTGCTTTGAAACAAACATTCAAAGAGTATTTATTTTGTGTAGATTCTGCAAGCTTTTTGGCAGATTGTAAAAGACAAGTTCACAAGAGAATGGAAACTTATTAGAACAAACTGACAGACTGCCGGTAAGGAGGAATGTTGTTTCGAAACAGCAGAAACAGAGCCGGCGTTATCTGTTGCTGCTGCAGCCTATTTTTTGTCACTGAGCTCATGTTACTCAAAGGCAGGCCATCACACACACAAACCCACCCACACACACCAACATCACACCGGTTTGTGGCTAATGATTTGTTTTGGTACTGATTAACATCCCAAAAGGGAGGCAGAGCATTACCAGAGAGCTCTCGCAGAACATGAATCGCTATTCTTATTGTTGTTGTTGTTGTTGTTTTTTTGCGGTGTCGGTCCATCCAGATGTGTCTTCTCCTTGTTAGAGACTGCGGGAAAAGCGAGTCTGTACCTGTCACGCCTTCAGCTGGCACCTCTTACCACCAACAAAAGCAAAAGAGCAGAAAATCTTCTTGGCCCACCCCACCCTGCAATTAAACAGTCAAGAAAGACAAAGTCTCGCTGTCAGTGGTAGGTAGGTAATGATGCCCTGAGCACACGAAGAAGTTAATGCGCCCAGGTTCTCCCCCATGTGGAACTGGCCTAAACTGGATCCCCACCAGCTATGCGAGCACATCCAGCAGATATGGCACCAGTGGTGCAGACAGACACGCGGATATCTGTCTGCATGTGCAACCGCCCCAAGAGGGCAGCTCACCAGGATGGGGCTCATTTAAATCAGTGCCTCAGAGACAAAAGGCTGTCACTGAAACACGTTGGACTGATAGGGTTTTTCTGCATGAGGAATCCAGTCTGACTTGACAATTATGTGGTGGCCTCTTATGCTAAGCAGTCTACTTATATGAGGTCTACTTACCTATGGTCTGACACTATAAGAACAAGATAATATAATTGCGCAGCAAAACACAAACCACTGTAAATTGCTGTTGACAAAAAAACTTATTTTGCCATGATGGAGATGTCCTAGTAAGGGTATGTCAGACTGAGTAAGGCCAAATGCTGTGCCTCAGGCTGCAGTGGAGGTGGACTGTTGTAGGTCTGCAGTTGTTTATCACGGTCATGGTTGGCCTGACTGTGGATCACAGCTGTGGAGAGTCTTCACGTCTTACCGAGGAGCTGTTGTTGTCTGTATTCCGTCTCTCTAATATGTTATTCCGCCTCCGCCGTGAGGACGGAGACAGAGGTAGTTGGCCTTGTCTTCGGTGATGGATGTGAAAACAGCTCGGGCCAACGCCAGGCTCCTGGCCAGCCAGCAAAACTTTCAGTGTCAGAATCCTTGTGTCCTCGGCTCCACACCAGAATAAAACGAAACAGACGAAGAGAAGAAGCGAATCAGAGCGAAAGAGAGAGCTGGTAAACAGTTCTTTTTTTTTTTTTTTTTGCTGATGTGATCTGGGTGTTCTCATGCAGACATGAAAGTAGGGAGTTGGAGGGGGGGATCGATTGAGAGCGAGGGAGGCAGAGAGGGGAGGAAGGAGGAGTGCAGGCTCTGATCACTGCTAAGCAGCTGCATGTCTTTCTTCAACCCCCCTCCGGTTTACAAAACGGCCCAAGGGCCAGCTAGCTTTACTAGCGGCCCAGCCGTGCTCTGAGGCCCCCCCTCCTTCCTCCTGCTTCTTCTTTGGGTAGTCTGTAATTAGGTATACATTCGACACCATTGAAGTGCCTACACAGCTTTTCTACCATTTTACACAGAAAAACAGATCTGACGAATATTCAGTTTCTTGTGTTCTTGTAAAATGGAAGTCTATTTTGGGGCAGTGCCTTGGAATTTTATTCATCCTGCCCAGTCTGAGAGCTCAGACTTTCTGGTCGTGCTTCTTGTTATTTGTGTGGGCATCTTTGGTTAGCTTCATAAACATAGCCACAGATCTCCAAGGGAAGAACACTTCTGGGCTGGGGACTTTAGTAAAGGGGGATATTTGGCTATAATATGATCAGAACAAGACTTTTTGGTTTGGAACTAACTAACCTTCACTAACCATGGTCGTGCTCATTAATGTGTTTGTAGTGGTCCTCCTAACAAATGCTAAATGCATTTTGGTGTACAGTTACCAAAACATATATATTTATATGTAATGATTGGGTATTTAGTTATAAAATTGTTTTGTAAATGGTTATGGGTTGAGAGATTCAAGGCAGTCAGTTTTGGTAACCTTATGTATCTATTCTGACAGTGTTTTTAAGTGTTCGCGTATTTTTTTAATGTTGACAAAACAGCTAAATGTGTCCCTTATTGGAAATGTGCTGGCTGACTACAGGTTTGGTAATTTGAGAAGCACTGTGGTGGTGTAATGGGAGAAACCGACCCAGTCACTGCAGCTTAAACTCTCCTAAACGCAGGTCCTTTGGGAAAATATGCCAAGTTTCTTCCTTCCTCTAACAGGTGTTTTTGCTTAGTACATAAATTGGTTCAAAGGTGTTTTCTTTTTGTTTGTTTCGTAATACTAAGGGTGGGTGACTAAAAGGCGGATGCAAGCCAAAAGATTTTCAATGGCACTTGGTTGGTCATTATAGTGCTAGACATGATACTTGTCCTAGTGATCTGGGGGTCAGCTAGTGTTTCCTGGTTGAGAATGACCCGTGATCCCCACGCTAGGGTAACAGGTGGTCAAAGCGCTCTTGAGTTCAACTTTCCTCTGGCAAGTCATTAGAGTCTCCTCGGTTGTTTTTCCAGCAGGACCCAGGGCACATTCATTTGAATGCACTGGACCACCTAGCTGTGACATATCACAAGTACTACATAGAAACAACACAGCATGCATATCTCCCGTTCACCCATGACGGCTGTTTTGGAAAAAAGACGGCACAATCACCCATACCCAACCCTGCCCCCCCCTTCTAGCCCTTCACCCTGCCCCACAGTTAGCTTTTTCTGACCTTTTCCAAAAGCAGGAGCCGGGAGCCTGCCTGCCTGCCTGCTTTCTCTGGCCACAATGCGCTAAGCATGGAATGAAGGGGGTAGGTGGCCCAGGAGAGGGTAGAAATTCCAAAACCCAGGGGGTAAAACAATAGGCAGCCGGCCGGGGCTCCTCTGCACTTTGTGCAATCTGAGTGCCGCGGCAGGCAGGCAGGGAGGGAGTGAGAGAAAGAGGGAAGGAGAAAGAGAGAGAGAAAGAGAGAGAGAGAGAGGGAGGGAGGGAGGGAGGGAGAGCAGCCTGTGGAACAGCCATAACAGATGTGCCGCTCTGCGAAAGAGGCTTCAGCAGTGTCTGTGCCCCCGTCTGGTTTTCACTCTGTCTGTTCTCCCCAGAGAGAAACAGAGAGAGAGGGAAGGGAGAAAGAGAGAGAGAAGGGAAGATGGATAGAGATGGAGGGAGATAATGAGAGAGATAAAGAGACAGAAGAAAAGTGAAGGGTAGAGAGATAGAAGGAAAGAAAGAGAAAGGGAGAGATTGCCCCTTTGCTTCTCTGGAGAGCCGACAGCTTGCTCGCCTTTGGAAGCAGCTCTTATGGCTGAGGCCGGAGTCCTTTCCTGTCCAATATGTGACTTGGACGGGCATGAAGACCTGGTTGTTTGACTCTGGACAGCGGCACAGTCTGGTCTGGCTGGAGCTCTCTCTCTCTCTCTCTCTCTCTCTCTCTCTCTCTCTCCCCCTCCCCCTCCCTCCCAACCCATCTATCTATCTCGCTCTCTCTCTCTCTCTCTCCCCCTCTCCCCTCTCCCCTCTCTCTCCATCTCAATCTATGTCTGTCTGTCTGTCTGTCTGTCTGTCTGTCTGTCTGTCTGTCTGTCTGTCTGTCTGTCTGTCTGTCTGTCTATCTATCTATCTATCTATCTATCTATCTATCTATCTATCTATCTATCTATCTATCTATCTATCTATCTATCTATCTATCTATCTATCTATCTATCTATCTATCTATCTATCTATCTATCTATCTGTATTTCTCTCTCTCTCTCTCTGTTTCTCTCTCTCTTTTCTGTGCTGAAGGAGTCTGCTGCTTTCGCGAGACAAGAGTGTCTTTGTGGTGGGCGTGTGTGCTGCAATGCTCCAGGCTTTTGCGTGACTTGCAGATATAAATTGTATGAAAGCAATTAGACTTGAAGGAAATGTCATGTGGGCTGAATTTAAAACCAGTTGGGTTTTGTGGCCCCACGTCTTCTTTTGGCCTGGCTCTCAGTAGTTGGCACCAGTTTCTGGGCTATCTAGGGGCAAGGGGATTTTTTTTCCTAGGTTTTTGATGACTTGGATATCCAAAAATCACCACAGTCCATTACATCTTTTTCTCTAAAATAAGCCACATCAGACACCACTCATTTATGAAACATTAACAACAGCAGTTTTCAATTTGCTGCAAATGTGGCTCATTAGCAGAGCAAGTGAATAAACAATTGATTGCCCAATCAGTTAGTGCAATGAAGTATTTCTGTAACATGATGACAGCAACACAAGGCCTCTCCCTGCACCTTTGTGTTGCCTTCCATGGACAAAGCGCACACTTGTCTCCTCACCAGTGGGGTTTAGGGAAGCCAAAGGCTCACAGGCACACAGAACAGAAAGGTGTTTTGGCAGAGAGGGGTTAATGTGACAAAGGCCGGTGTTGTGGAGTGTGCAGTGCTGCTAAATGGCGGCCCACAATGCTGTTGGGGCTGCTGCCTGTCAGCCACACAACAACAGCTGATCAGCACGCTCAGCGCGGTGCCCCTCGTCTGGGCCTCAGTCCGTCCCTGTCCTGCCCCTGCACCGATACTCAGCACGCCACCTCGGCCGTCAGTTATTTATGGGGCCTTTGGGTAGGGGACAGTGCTTGTCAGAACACTGGGATGGAGGACACCTGACCTGGGGGGGAGGTGGCCTGCTTTTCAGATGGGCCAGCTTCCCTTTGTCTCGGTGCATGTGGCGGTTTCACTGCAGATGGGTGTCCGAGCTCAAAGTCCCTGATGTGACTGCTGCACTGATCTTTTTAACGCCCTGGTCCTCAACCCTCATCCCCACCCCACTACCCACCCAGCCCCTGCGACGTTAAAAACAATGACCCCTTTCTGAGCAGTGAAGACGTAGAGGCTCGGGGTGGAACAGCAAAAGCATCTATTTTTGACAAGATAACAAGATCTATTTATACGTTACCCAGGGCCTGACATAATCAAATTAATTTGGCTTTGGCAAGGCTGTAAAGAAACTAGCTTGTGCATTATCTCCCTCCCTAAACACTGGGCCACTGACCCAAAATCAGTTCCATATCCTGCTGCCTACTGTACTGAGTGTGTGAGTGTGTGAGTGAGTGAGTGAGAGTGTGTGTGTGTGTGTGTGTGTGTGTGTGTGTGTGTGTGTGTGTGTGTGAGTGAGTGAGTGTGTATGTGTGTGTGTGTGTGTGTGTGTGTGTGTGTGTGTGTGTGTGTGTGTGTGTGCGCGCGAGTGTGTGCGCGCGCGAGTGTGTGCGCGCGCGAGTGTGTGCGCGCGCGAGTATGTGTGTGTGCGAGTGTGTGTGTGGTTGTGTGTGTTTAAGACAGAGAGACAGAGAGAGAGAGCACAAGCTTGCTTGTGTCTGCTTCTGCCAGCAGTGAGGTGTGTTGCCATGTTCAGTGTTTGTTTAGGCGTTACAGCGGCATGTGATAAAGCTTCTTCGCACTGTTTGGGCTGCGCCCTGCTAATACATCTCGTGATGTTTTAAGAACACTGTTGCAACTCTCCCACCACCCCATCAGCCCCCATCTCTATCTGGGAGGCCTCGTGACGTGGCGCTGTTGACCTTGAGCAGACATCTCCTTACGGGAAGACAGCTGTGACCCTTCAGCCCCTTCAGAGAAGATGGCAGGTTTCTCTCCTATTGTTGAGAGAGAGACACTGCTCAGTGTTCGGCTATGCCTCCACAGCGATCAACAGGCAGGGCCAAAGAGCAGCCTGCTAAAAACATTTACATGTACACACACACACACACACACACACACTGCTCAGTGGTTTAGACAGTCTGTATTAGGGGGTTTTCAGTCAGCTTGCCTCAGTTCTTTTGCTGTCCTGAGATGCAAACAGTCTGTTTTTTATATTTTTACTCGAACAAAGCGGTCAGTGAGAGAGCACTTCAAAGATTAAGGTATTTTTTAAGTGAATAAAATCCTGATCAACATTTCATGCATTAGCCTCAGGCAAAAACATCTTTTTAAAAACATGTTTTTTCATGTTTGCTTAAACTGATAGAGACGTAGAAATCTTTTGTGACCATTTGAAAAGGTACGCTTAAGACACACATCAGACAACCAATCCCCACACAGAGACCGAGAGAGAAAACTGAACCGGTCCTCTAAGCGTTAGCCTGTCCAAAATTCCAGCCTCTTGGTTGTCTTTGGCCCATCTCGATGGCTTTTTCTGGCTCTCCCCATCACTCCAGACAGTGTATATCTCCATTTAACAGCTATTAAATAAAGCCAGCGTGAGTTTACCCACGGCCGTGTGCGCAGTTGTTTTTGGAGCGGTATTTTCCATAATCCCCCACCAACCCCCACCCAGCCCTTGCGAGCGCCTTTCAATAAGCAGTTGAAAGAGATGGCTCAGTCCACAGGATATGGAACTGGTCATTTCCTTTTGTTTGCCAGGATAATGGCTGCGGGGACACGTCCCTATCTCTTTGGGGGTTTCGTAAAGTTTTAAAAACAATAAACATGAGTCACAGACTTCAAAGATCACAGAGGGAGGGTGGAAAGAGGGAGAGCGAAGGGGAAAAATGGCCTCGACTTACTTCATCAGAAAGATTATTGCCTCTTTCCAGTTGGAGTGCTGCCCTGTTTTGTCCGTTGAGACTGGATGCCATGACACAGACCATGTGACTGTGTTTTCTAGTCATGGCTCTCATATTTGCGCAGTTTTTTGCTATTGTGTCCCTAGATTACTTATGCATTTAATGATGATACTTGACTACTGAGATTATTGCTTGAGATTTTATTTTCAGTACAGTTTTTTAATACAAAAATGTTTCTGTTTACATAGCATTAAAAAGACTCATCATATTAGCTGTTTTTATTTAGTTAGAAGTAGAAAGATGGCTCCTGACTTCTTGTAAAAGAGCAGTTTGCTGTTGGGGCAGCCTTTTTCAGCTGTGTGGTAGACAAAATGAGGGTAATTATCCAGAAAACAATTTGCATTCCTGAAGGGTTCAAGATGGCTGTCAGAGGAATGAGTGCCTAGACCACAGCAGTGTTTATCAAAATGTCTGCTTTGTGTATCCACACTATCTCTCTAGATTTTGTGGACTAAGAACAGTCCTATTTTATCACCAGTTGGTTTATTTTCCACAAACATGCATTTCTTGAGTATGCCTCCTATGACATTGTCTGCCTGAGAAATGCACACAGTGGATTGTTCCCGCTGTGAAGGCACAGAAGTTTGTAGTGTCCTTTAATCACGGGCCACAACTAGACTGCAGACTATTTTTTAACTTGGTAAAATGGAGGCCAGCAGTTGAAGTCCCACGGGCTGTTTTTTCCCCCCTTCTCTCCCTGCTCAGCTGGCTGGCTGCTGTCTGTGTGGGAGTGTATGTCTGTGGGCGGGGCCTGGAAAGGTTGAGGACCGCCCACTTGCTCGCTAGCTCACTCGCTCACTGACAGCACTGGCCCTCCCCATCCACCCCCCACCCCCCCTTCTCACTAGTCAAGGCAGTTGGAATGTGAACAGCAGCTATGTGGGTGTATTGTTCTCCGAGCAGCTCAAAAACTAGTTGGGGTGGGGGGGCCAGCCCTCATAGCTTTTCTGTTTTGTTCCAGTGGCATTTCATTCAGTACTCCACGGCCCCGGCATGCATTCACATCACTTCAGGAGATGATGTTGATGACTGGGGGAGCATGGAGAGGGGGGTGGTGGGGGGTTTGATTGGGGCGAAGGTGTCAAGAATGAGGGTCAGGCCAAGAGATTTGGAGGGTTGGCTGGGCAGGGAAGGACAAGGGGGGCCAGTGGGGCACCAATTTAAGCCACGCGTCACATGTGATGGATTGTCTCTTCTGTTGGTGGCATGTCAGGGAACAAGTAAACCGTGGTCTAATACTTATTGTCCCGTGGGGCCTTGATGTAGCCATTAAGTGACAATAGGAGTCTCTGGAGGAGCTGGCTGTGTGTCTTCGGGTCCCTCTCTGCCAAATAAAGGGGATGCCAGCACATTCCTGCTCCCGTGTGAATGAAGATTCTTCACTGGGAAGATCTGAAGATGCCCCACAACCCCCCCCCCCCCAGCCACTTTCCTCCTTGTTGTCACGTCTTATTCCGCTGTTGGGTTTCTCTTTTAACGCTTTCAACTTCAGCAAAGTGCATTTTCCCTGAGTGAGTCATCACCGCTCAAAACACAGTAACCACTAAATGTGTGAAGCCAATTTCCTTCTTCCTATGCAAATGACGAAGGTGGTGCCATGGTCTGAAAAACCCTGATAGAGTGTTTTCTCTTGTCTTGATCTGATGTAACACACACACACACACACACATACACACACACACACACACACATACATACACATACAAACACAAACCCAAGGTGTTAAGGTGTCAGGCAGGTATGGCCACATACTTTGTCGGCGTCTCAGCGCCATCACAGCGCTAGACCTTCACGATCCACGATCCCAGACACAGATTAGTTATTTATTTGTGTCACACTCTGCGAAGCATCCGGACGGACACCGTGCCTCTTCGCTACAGCAGGCCGTGCACTTGCGACAGGTCTGGGGGAGAGACGTCAGGGTGGTCACACGGAGGGGAACATTTGTGGTGTCAGCTGTCCCCAACGTCCCCAATGTGGAGTGAGTTTCAGAGTTTCAGCTGGTGCGTCCCGTGGCTCTGGTTGCACTTCACTGGCGCGGAGGGGCAGGAGTCACATGATCCGAAGCGGCACGCCGCTGAACTGACATTGGCCTGACATGTGGCCGTTTGTCTTTTTTTTTTTAATTGATATTGTTACGATTTGCTGCATTCACATCAGTGTGGGCAGGCCGTTTAGTTCAGTGTTCATTGCCAGGGGACATGCAGGTTGAAGCTGATAGGAGCTTTCTGCTTGAAAATGGATATTCATGCATATAATCAGTGAAATATGCAGCATGTTAAGCAAATAGGCTAGTTTATCCTCAAAGGCTGTCTTATCCTCACAGGCTGTCTTATCCTCACAGAGAGCATTTACGAACAAATGAATAAAATGGGGTGCAAATGAAATAAAGGATAAAACATATGAATGAAATTGGGTGCGGTTATTTTTCATATGCCGGTTGCTTCATTGTCAAAAGAAGTGGGGTGAGGGTGAACGAACGAGAGAGTGTGTGAGAGAGAGAGAGAGAGAGAGAGAGAGAAGGTGGGGGCCTGAGTAGTGGAGCCAGGGTTCATTCCCATGTCTGCTGTAGGATTATTAACAAAGGCCGCTTTGTGCGGGGGGCATTAAGCTAATATCAATCCACTGATTTTATTTGTACTTTCGCCCGGCGAGAGAAAGAGGCCAGTGTGCTCTCGTGAGTTGTCGAGAGTTTGGTCAAAAACGTCTTTTTGTTGTGTCAATGTGACTTTTCATGGCGGTCGCACAAAGAAAAGACAGTATCGGCAGCACATGCAGTCCCTGGCCACTGGTGGCACTCATAACGAGGAGCAGAGAGGCGACGCGGTGGGGAGGGACAATGGATAACCCCACCCCACCACCCCCCCTTCCCCTCTTCGCAGTGGCAGCAGCACAGGCAAGGCTCACTGGGACTAGGCAGAAAAACAATGGGGGCCCGTCCTGTGCGCGACACAGATTGCCAGATTGTTCTCTGAAGGGCCCTCTTGAGTCGGCGCGGCGAACCGGCCGATGACAAATGGGCCTGTAAGCTGGTTATTCCATCTTGGCCACTCCTCTCCCCAACTTTCTCAGCTCTTTCCAACCCCGCTGCCACAACTCCAACCCCCCCTCAGACTCCCCCCCCGCCACCACCATGTCTTCCATGGGCCTCTGTTTGCCTGTGTCACTGGCCAACCTCAGGACCTCAGGGTCACTAAGCAGGCAGTAGACATTGGTCTCTTTATCTTGGAGGAAAAGGACTCTTCTTTTGCACCGAGCTGTAGAGTTTTCTCTCTTTCCGTACATCTTGCAGTTTTTTTTTCTCAACGTGTGTGTGTGTGTGTGTCTCTCCTGTCTCCCCCCAGTTAGTTTTTTTTTGTGCCTCTCAGTGTCAAAGTAGTGTTTTCTATGGCAGGGAGGGCGCTTTCTTAGGCCCAGTGCTAAATGTGGTTGTCTGAGCAGGCTGGGCCGGCCTCAAGTTCCACTGGCAGCCATAACGCAGGGAGCTGTACTGCTGGAAGAGTGCATTTTGGATTTCACCCCCTTTCTTCACCGCAGACCGGCTTATTTGCTAGTCATTTTAATGCTGTCTCCTCCAATTATCATGAAACTGACTGGCAGTGGGACCCAGGAATTGGGGTTGTGTCCTCAGAAGCACTGCCACAGGTTCCATTCGCCGGTGTCTGAGTCTGCCTCGAAGCTGCACAGACTTTTTATTCCCATCGAGCAACTTGAGAGATATGTTTCGCCTCTCTCTGTCTGTCTGTCTGTCTGTCTGTCTGTTGGGTGCCGCCTCTTGAGATTCTTCGCAAGTACAAACAGCCCTCTCCCTCAAAGCCACCTACCCTAAACTATTAACTCCTTTGAAATCGTATCCTCGCTCACTCGTCTTTTTTTTCCTTTGTTCTTCATATTCTACGAGAGGCAGTTTTATGTTAATGTCTGATCCAGGAATGCACGAGTGCCTCTAATGCTTTGTTGTCACGACAACCCCCCAAACATGCTGCTGAGGCAAGGGCACCAAGCACAGCGTGCCTAAACACCGGCACATTCCTGCTACTACCCTCCCTCCCCCTCCTCTCCCAAAACACACCCTACACCCTGCCCCCCCCTCCCTTTCATATACCCTCCCTCAAGGTCATTTGCCACACAGCTTACAAAACGCCTTTCTTTTTTGTGCCTTTATCTTTTAGCTAATCAATGTATTGACCCAGAACCTGGGTTCATGAGATCGATCACTCTCAAGAATGCTGCCAGTCACTTTGACGTGTTGTGTGGTATGGGCTAGATCAGTCCAGGCTCTCAACCTCTTTTGAAGGCAACATGGTTGGTCCCCAGTTCACAAGGAACAGGACAATCAAAAAACTACTACTACTTTAGTATAGTAGTGTAGTAAAGTAGTAGTAGTAGTATAGTAGCCCTTTTAAGGAGTGAATTATTTTTCCCTGTTTTCTAGAATTCTCCACGAACCTTCTACAGCTCTCATAGAACGTGTTAAAAATCCCCCACTTGTTACATCATGGGCAGAACTCACAATTTTCCACGTGTGACCGTAGTAGTATAGTTTTAGTTTTAGTAGTATTAAGTCCATGCTGTCTTTTGATGATTATACCTGACGTTTCCTTAAAATTTGCACAGTACTAATCGTTACAGACCTTCCTGGTCTCCAAGATGTCCCTCCTATTTTGATCATCAGACCACTCAGTGACGACTCCGGAACGATGACGTTCGCCCTGCGTGGAGGCAGAGGGTGGCTGGCGTTGGAAACCTTGGCCACTCTTGAACTTCTCTTTCATTGCATAAATCAGCTGTTGTTCCTCTGCGGCCGGGGTGGTGGTGGTGGTGGTGGTGGTGGTGGTGGGGTCACACAGTCTTGCAAGCTGTTAAATATCCCAGGCGCCATGCCAGTCCTGGCAATATTATGCAGCACCTAATGAAATAATCCTGAATTATGCGTTTGTCTCAGCTTTTGCCTCTATCCACACAGGAAGGATTATGAGGGCCTGCTGCTTCAGAAAGTGGAGATTTTGTGGGTGCAACTGCTGCTTGTGTGTGTGTGTGGGTGTGTGTGTGTGTGTGTGTGTGTGTACTGGTTTGATTTTCTTTCCCCACCTTAGGAAAGTGGCCACATTGGCGTCACACATCCGCACAGTCCTGATGTGTGCGTAAGGTGGATTAGCCAAGTAAAAAAAGCTTTCAGTGTGGACAGCTGAGATTTGAATCATGGTTTTTCTGCATAAATGAAAATGACTAGTAGTGCAGTATTCAGTGCCAATGGTCTTGACCAGCATTTTTGGTGGGCAATACAGTGCATACACATTTCACGAACTCGCATGAGCGCTGCCCTCCCCCCCTCCCCCCACACTGTGTGTCCTGCATTGTGCTGGAGGCCTCTGGGAAGGAGCAACTGGGCTTATTACCCCACAGCACAGCGCTCTGCAACCAGTGGACTCAGTGCCAGGTTCTATAGTTAGCCTTTCCACCAACAGCTGCAGCCCAGGCCTGGCCTCTCTCTTGCTCTCTCGCTCTCGCTCTCTCTCTCTCTCTCTCTCTCTCTCTCTCTCTCTCTCTCTCTCTCTCTCTCTCTCTCTCTCTCTCTCTCTCTCTCTCTCGCTCTCTCTCTCGCTCTCCTACTCTCTGTGTTCCGTCTCTCTTGCTCTCTCTCTCCCCTCTCTCTCTGTTCTGCGCTCTCTCTCCCTCTCCTTCTGTCTCTTAACGCACACACTCTCTCCCCACCAGTTGCTCCAACAAGTAACAAGAGGAGACCCCCATAGGCCCATAGTACCTCGGCCCCTTGCAACAGCTGAGTAGGATCGAAACAGCGCTGGGAAGGGGGGAGGTGATGGCCTGGTTCAACTTTCCACCAATTCAATGCGTATTTTTAGGACTTTCAGGCCATACAATCGGAGTGTTTGCTTTCTTATTTTGCCTTGTCCTCTTGTAATAGTCCTACCTGTTGGAAACACCATAATCGAAACAAACAGACCAGAGGGTGTATCAGCAGAGGCGCTGTGCCATCGATATCACCCATCAAACAAGGCCTCATTGTTCCATTTCGATGGGCCTTTTCCTTTCCCATGGGCTCTGATACTGACAGCTTTGTTATGCCTGAGGAAGCGGCCGTGGTGTCCAACACTCGGTGTACTCATTAGCCAGGGCTCTCTGCGTTTCTCAGACTCGACGCAGCTTGACCAGCCGCTGTCAGCACTTGCCTTGACTTGTCCGCCACGCTCCGTGTTCCGCTGATGTTCCGGGGTCTAGGCCTGCAAGGTCCATCTCGCCAACTTTGGCACGTTCAGGGTGGTTTTTTTTTTTCTTTGCGGTGGAGTTGGGGGTGGACATGGAGGGGGGATTATGACTATAATTAGTAGCACATTCCATTCACTGTGCCTCCTTCCCACTCCCATCCATTCTTCACATCCAATCGAATAGCTGCGATTCCGCAATCGGCAGCTGACGGACTAAGCTGGAGGGCTTAACAAAAACTTATAAAGCGGCCAAGTCCCTGTCTGTCTGTCTGTCTGTCTGTCCGTCCAGCTGACCTCTTCTCTCTCCCACGTCGCCCATGCACCGGAGCAGTGTTACTTCATAGGCCAGATAACATGGGGCCCAGAGGTGCGACTCACTCACTCCCTTATCTCAAGGGAATGTTGTCATGCCGCAGCAGACGTGGTAAAAGCTCACAAGTGCCGTGACCAGCTAAGTGTGCGTTGTTTGAGGCAGCTAAGTAAAGGGTACCAAAGTCTCAGGCAGTCTTTCGGTTCAAAACAAACCTTGTTTTGATATGATCAGTAATGATAAGTGTGCTGCTTCACGATAACTTTATAGACTGCCATCACAAAATCACTGAGGTGGGGGAACAGCTGATCTAAATATGATGTAGCAAAAAAGAACTACTGTTAGACCAGGACATTAAGGAAAGCTATCATAAAATCTTGTCTCTATTTATTAATCATCTTACACCCCACGCCCTCAGTGTTACTGGGGTGTATAATATGTGTGGGGGGTCGCATAACTAGAAGCATAGTCTGCAGGAGTTTCTATTGTATTGAATAATATGGGGAAACCCCACCGTAACCTGACCCAAGAGTAAGTGTGGTGGAGAGGGTGGAGGTGCAGGCATAGATGGGGGAGTGTGTGTGTGTGTGTGTGTGTGTGTCTGTGTGTCCGTGTCCGTCTACTAAGGGGGTTGTTGGGTGGGTCCCCTACCGTTGTCTTCCTGTTTTTCAATTAACAGCTCATGGTTGGAAACCCTCTCATACCAGCATGCTGGTGTCACTCCTCCGTTTGGTCAGTGGCAGTTCCACCACAGTCCGACGGAGCAACCGCACACAGGAAGCCCTCGGCCAAGGTCATGTTGGCATCCCACATGCCTCATTTGCATGACCAAAATAAGGCCTTACTTTTTCAAAAGAGTCCTTTTCCTGTTTGTTTTGTTGGCCAGTAAGGTAGTGGGTTACCCTGAGGAGTTTGTCATGTCTCGCATCACCGTCATAGAGGGAGAAAAGCATGTATGTGGGCAATGACAATTACCACCACAACCGCCAAATTCCAGCGAGAATGACCATAATAGCTTGAATACACCTGCTTGTGGGCTTTTTATCCACAGCTTAATACACAATAGTGGCTGTTATGAAGACTTTGCCTTACCTTAAAGAAACATTTGTGTTTCTACTCAATTAAAATTGACTTTACATGGAAAATTCACTTAAGCCTTCCAGTTAAACTGCAGATTAGTTGAAGAACTTCATGCAACCTACTTACTCCTTAGTCAGACCAGGTGCTGGTTTGCACTGGAACAAAAGAAAAAGTAAGAAGCAGCCTTTAAGTTTTTCCTTCATAACATAATTTTTGTGCCTTGGCAGAGCTTAAAGACACTGGTGGAATCTGATATTGAAGTTACCATAAACTGAAACGAACACCCACAAAACACAAAGTATCCACTGTATATCGTTGGGTGGTTCCTATGTGTATGTGTGTGTGTGTGTGTGTGTGTGTGTGTGTGTGTCTGTGTTTCTTGGCCCTGTGGTGAACACCACCAACCTTCGTCTGGCTCTTCTCGTCGGCATCGCCATGGCTACAGACAGAGCCGCATTCCCAGAGTTCTCGGGGTGGACCTTGAGTGCGGATGAAAGTAAAGGGATGCCTTGAGACGTGTCTCCTGTGGTCTCCCGCAGTGTATAATTAGAAATCAAACACGCCCCAACCTCAGCCGACCCCCTCAGATGTGGCGCAGGGGAAACGGGCTCCCGTAAAGAGGCCGGGTGGAGAGAGACAGAGGCGGCTAGTGAGAGAGGAAAGACGGCGAGGAGATGGAGAAAAAAATCAGGATGAAGAAGGGTGCTAGGCAGGGAGTGAAGGCCTGGAAGAAGCCAGTAAGGCCAACAACACCCCATGTTCACCCACGCGGGAGTACCTCTAACCCCATAATGCTCCTTCATTCTACCCTAACAGTATACTTAGGCGTCCTTAAGTGCATGTTAGCATGCTGAAACGGTGCAGAATCTGAATGGAAGTCTCCTGAGAATGCAGCCCAGTGTGTATTTTGGCAGCGCTGGCAAGGGAGGCATTAAAATAGGACCTTGCTGTTCTGGTCCAGTTAGGCAGCATCTGTGTAGGAGGTTGTTGCTGTTGATGGTTACCAGCTGGCTGGGTCTTTAGCGACCCGGCTGGCTTATGCGCAAGCTCAGGAATCCGGTGAATGTGACGCGTACATGTTTTGGTGTGCGGTTTTGCCGGGCTAAAATGTGATTTGGTGCTTCTTGGCAACCGTATGTGTCTTAAGGGACCAACTGTAGACTACTGGTAGCACCAGACACTTAAATTCTGTTTTTCAATGTCACCACTCTTGTTTTTAAAGGTTGGTTTGTGAATCAAGTAGGCTAATAATTTCCTGTCACACTAAATCCCCCCAGGTTGCCCAAACGCATGTATTTTGTCTGTAATATGCCTGCCCCAGTACATGTGTGTGTGTGAGCAACTTAAGTGTGGTTTTATACTTCTGTATTACAAGGGAGAGAGCGAGAGGGTGAGAAGGCCCTTGGCATGGTGAAGGGCAGGCTGACACGGTGACAGCTGTCTGATTATTCCCATCCTCAGCTTCTTGCCCCCTCCACCCCCGGCCGGCTTATTTTTAGTCGTCCACTCCACCTGCTCTTCTCGGGGTCTGCTGGGAGGACAACAGCGGCCCACGCAGCCCCTCTCTCTCTCCGCCTCCCACCTTTCCCCACCGTTTCTCTCCTCTCCCCCCTCTCTCCGCTCAATCACACTGGCTCCACTACAGCTTACTGTGACCCCACAGGCACCAGCTACACTTCACCGTTAACTTCAGTGGCACCAGCAAGACCTAGCCTGACTCCAAAAGCTAAATGCATTCACTGCGAAAGGAATTACTGGGAGCCATGGCTAAAGCTTTTAACAGGCTGTGGAGTGATGTCAGAAATGTATTGCAGTTGCCGCAGGTCCTTTGTCCCTCTTGGGGAAGAGGTTTTATTTACAAAGCAGTGTTAAAGAAATGTTTTTTAACACTGTGTAAACAGAAGTTGGTAAACAAATGGCCCGAGTCTGTATTGTGAAGTGAAGCAGTAATACAGTCACACATGTCACACAGTCACACATGTCACACATGTCACACAGACACACATGTCACACAGAGTGGAATTGTCACCAAGGAAGAGATTGTTCTTTCTGCTTCTAGCAGGCATGAGCAGGGGCGGCACTAGAAATGATGGGCCTTATGGAAGAATACAATATTGCCCCCCCTTAATATTATTATTAATAATAACAATAATAATATTAATATTAATATATATATATATATATAAGTATCCTCCAAGGGCACCTGTCTCAATGCTGGGCCCTTAGAATCATCCTTATTTTTGATGCCTCTGAGCATGAGATAACTGACGAGGGGTGTTAGTCTTTCACCTACATGTCCGGCACCTTTGTTCACACACATCTCTCTCGTCATGCCCAGCACGGCCCTCTGCACACAGCCCTCTGCACACAGTCTTCCACACACAGCCCTCTGCACACAGCCCTCTGCACACAGTCTTCCACACACAGCCCTCTTCACACAGCCCTCTGCACACAGCCCTCCGCACACAGTCTTCCACACACAGCCCTCTGCAGTCTTCCCTTGTGCCTGCTCCCAGGGAACCAGCACCCTGCTGTGGTATGATTATGTTTCTGCCTGTCACTTAGCCCACTAATGGCTGCTAAACCTTCCAGGACTCCTGCACTCTTCGGGTGGGTGGGAATCTGGAGCTGAAGGGCAATCAGTGGTGTGTGTGTGTTTGTTTGTGTGTGGCCTGTGCCAGTGTGCTTGTAAAATAGCACATGGTATGTGTGTTGGAGATAGGTGTACTTATGTATGCAAGTTAATAATGACAGTGTATTTGTGTGTGTGTGTGTGCACTGGCTAGGGCAGACTAGGTGTTTGTGTGTGTGTGTGTGTGTGTGTGTATGCATATGTATGCACTGGTTAGGGCAGGCTAGGTCTTTGTGTGTGTGTGTGTGTGTGTGTGTGTGTGTGTGTATGTGTATGTGTATGTGTATGTATGCATGCATATGTGTGTGCACTGGTTAGGGCAGACTAGGTCTTTGTGTGTGTGTGTGTGTGTGTGTGTGTGTTTGTGTGTATGCATATATGCTTGTGTGTGTGCGCCAGTTAGGGCAGGCTAGGTGTTTGTGTGTGTGTGTGTTTATGCATGTGTGTGTGCACTGGTTAGGGCAGACTAGATCTTTGTGTGTGTGTGTGTATGCATGCATGTGTGTATGCACTGGTTAGGGCAGACTAGATCTTTGTGTGTGTGTGTGTGTGTGTGTATGCATGCATGTGTGTATGCGCTGGTTAGGGCAGGCTAGGTCTTTGTGTGTGTGTGTGTCTATGTATGTATATGTATGCAAATGTGTGCACTGGTTAGGGCAGGATAGGTGTTTGTGTGTGTGTGTGTGTGTGTGCATGTATGCATATGTGTGTGCGCTGGTGATGGCAGGCTAGGTCTTTGTGTGTGTGTGTCTATGTATGTATATGTGTGCGTATGTGTGCAGTGGTTAGGGCAGGCTAGGTGTGTGTGTGTGTGTGTGTGTGTGTGTGTGTGTGTGTGTGTGTGTGTGTGTGTGCGCATATGTGTGCAGTGGTTAGGGCAGGCTAGGTTGGTGTACAGAGGGGGTGGGTCTTAGTGGAGCTGCTGTAAACAGGGAGTGTGAGGAGGGGCCGAGATGAAGGAGCTTATCCTGCTCCGTGTTTATGCTAGACCCTCGCTGACTGATGAGCTGTTCCTGAGACTGAGCAGTTCACACACAACACACACACACACACAGACACACAAAACACGTGCACACATGTTTATTAACACATGCATACACACACACATGCACACAAACAGACATGCATTGTACACACACATTTTCAAGTGCATATTAACAAATACTCATTTACATATACACATTTACACACATGCATACATTTACAAATACAAATACACATCAACACATGCACACACACACACAGTACACACATACATTAGCACATGCATGCACACAGACATAAATACTTTGTCTTTCTCTATCTGTCTCTCGTGCGCTCTCTCTCTTTCTGACAAACACATGCACCCACCAACAGTACACACACACACACACACACACACACACACACACACACACACACACACACACACACACAGACTCTGTTTGTCCTTTCCGGGCTGTCCTTCATTCTCACAGTGTCTGCGTCTTTGTCTCTGTCTCCGTCTCCAAGCAGCGTCGCCACTGTTTTGTTCCCCCTTTCTCCCTCTCCTCCTGTTTTCCTCCACTTTCCTTTTGTCTTTCTCTTTCTCTCCATCGCCACCTTGTTTTCTTTCTGTCCGCCCCCCCTCCCCCATCCCCACTAGTATTTTTCTTTCTCACTTTCCCTCCAACAGACAGCTTGGGTGGGGGATGGCCACTTGTTTGTCCTCAAGTGTCATCTCTGCAGGTCAGCATGTGTGTGGTGGCTTGAATGTGTGTGTGTGTGTGTGTGTGTGTGTGTATCCACAAGGTCTGTGCAGGGTGTGTGTGTGTGTGTGTGTGTGTGTGTGTGTGTGTGTGTGTGTGTGTGTGTGTGTGTGTGTGTGTGTATGTTTGTGTTTGGTAGGAAAAGTCTCCATGGTCACAGAGTCAGGAGGCAGAGGTGGGGTGGGGAAAAAAGTGTGTGGTGCTTGCGTTGCAGGAGAAGGTGGGTAGCTGGGGTGGGGGTGGGGGGGCAGTGGTGTTTTGCACTAACAGGAAGCCTCAGCGGAGGCGTCAGGTCCATCTGCTCCTGTGTGTGTGTGTGTGTGTGTGTGTGCACGTGTGTATGAGAGAGAGAGGGAAAGTAGGTGTGTATGTGGTGGGGCAGAGGTGATGTGGATAGTAGGGTAGTAGTATGCATGAAGACTAGAAATGCTGTGTGTGTGTGTGTGCAGTTGGGGGGGATTGCATGTTGTTTCAGCCTGCAGCGAGGGCCAGCCATTGTTCCTCGTCGTTTCCTCTGTAAACAGCCTGCCGCGCTTTCCCCAAACAGCGCCATGCAAACCCCCCCCCCACTGCACTGCACTGCACTCTTGTCCTGCCCTGTCCAGTCCTGTCCTCTCCCAGTACCTTCTTTCCTCTCAAATATAGGTCCCCAGTCCCTTTACACACTCATTTGCTGTGTTCAAAGGAAACGCTCTGAACGTACTCCATGTTTTTCCACACGAGGACCGAACTCCGCCTATGCAGCAATGGCTAGAGCAGCAGTGTTTGAGCAGAAGAATTCAGGAGAAGGGAGAATCTGTAGAAAAAAAACTTGTCTGTGGAGAAAAAAAGAGAGGCATTCCTGTGCTTGTCCAAGACTTATTTTGAGTACTTGTGGCATAGTTTTGCATGTCAGCTAAACTACCACAAGGCCTGAGAAAGTGCCCGGAGCCTGGGCCTCAAGTTAAGGGGATGTTGCTGCTCTCCTCCTCACAGCTGGGGAACAGCTGCTCCTCCCAGGGCTCTCCAGGCGCCCCCAGCACAAGGAGCAGAGGAGAGCAGAGCAGAGCAGAGCAGAGCCCCTCTCATAGCGCTGCACAGTCCTGAAGCGGCTGAAGCGTTCCCCAGCCTTTCACTCCCACAATCCCCCACCAACACCACCAACCCCATCCCCATCCACCACTCTTCCTCCCCAAGCACTCTATAAATCTTGCCTCCCTATCCCCACACACCCAATCCCATGTCCCCCTGGGGAAACGAGAGCACTGCGCAGCTCGGTGTCTCTCAGGGCTGTAAATCTCATTGCAGTGTGCCCCCTCCCCCCTTTCATTCCCCTTCACACACACACACACACACACACACCCCAGAGCACTTCGCTTCTCTCTGTGCCTTTTGCGGATAGGCTCACCGACCAACAGGCAGACAGACTGACAGGGACCGCGACGTCTCCAGCGCCACCATCTGGGCGCCAGGACTCCCTCTGTAGACCCTCCCCCAGGACCACAGGCTCCCCCTCAGGCTCTCCCTCAGGAGCATCCAGCCTAAAAGGCCCCAGAGCCAGGGGAGGGTTACTGTTGGCTTCAGACTTTTATTTTTAGGCTTGTTTGTGTTGTTTTGTTCGCCGTTAGTTTTGTTCAGTGAGGCTCTGTTGACGGTGCCCGGTGGAAATGGTGGTGACTTTGGCAGGATCCACGTTTGTGTTGTGTGGACATGCAGTTGGGGTGTCCGACAGAGCTGGGCAGTAGTTTTAAGTACACACCCTATAAAAGTTAACTCAAAGATGTAAACCTCTTAATAAGGCTGTCCTTTGGCTTTATTCTCTTAACAAAACAAAGCCATATGGCTCCTCTATTAGGAGGGTAACCACTAGGTTCAAAACATTTTGGTAATGTTTGTTGTTTTCATTAATGGCTCTAAGTGAAAGTGTAGTGACTTTGCCAGGCTTCACTTGCGTATCGCGTGTAGCTCTTGTTTACTTACTGACGCAACCAAAGTTTCCTAAGGCAGTCTGGAACTCACGCACTCTCCCAGTGCCATTTTTCCCGCTCAGATCCAGCGCCAGATGTTTCCAGGCTATCAAGGTGCAGTGTGAGGATAGCCAAAGTGAGATAGGGGTGAGGAGAGGAAACAAATTTCAGCACCAGTAGCTGGTATGGCTAAAATAAAGCACAGCCACCCCAGCGTGGCTTTGCAGGAACAGCAGCAACAACAACAGTGCGAGGGTTCTCTTCCTGGCCCGTCTGAGGCACGGTGGCGAGACATGGCCCCTGTGCAACGAGTAGCAGGAAGTGGCTAATCTTCTAAGTCTACTGTGAATAGGCCGTAGTGACTCACGAACGCAGAACAACGGAGGAGGGGACGGAGTGTGGTGCTGGGGAGGGGGCGCCTTTGTGTGGCTGACTCATGTACTGGTCACTGCTAGCACAGCCAGAGGGCCTGGGGTGAAATTTATACTTGAGGTTTTTTCCCCCATGAAGTTCAAATGGAAAATTCGTTTTTTTCATTATATTTTTCTTACGAAAGTGTTCTAACGTGTTTTATGGCGAGGACAGAATGTGCCAGTTGAAGTGATGATGACCTAAGTAGACAGGTTTGTGACGCACTGACTTCGGGGATTAAGATATCATGCAAATGATTTTTCCTACCCCATTGCTCATCGATATTTGTAATGATGCGATTTGATTGCCGATGAGGGAGTTGAGCAATCTGCGGTCATTGAACCTGTGTGTACAATAACACGCAGGCTCTGGTGAAACACTCTGGCAAAAAATGTGGAGAAGCTGGAATAACGTGTAGCTGCAGCCGTTTGGAGTAAGACTGTCATCTGTGGGTGTGGGTGGATTCGGTGAAAGAGAGAGAGAGGGAGGGAGGGAGAGAGAGAGAGAGAGAGAGAGAGAAAGAGAAATGGGCAAAGAAAAGCTGACCGTGCAGTTCTGTTAGGTTAATTCAAGACTAGTCTGTTTGGTATCCTCCTTCCATCCTGTGTTCCCTGGCTGTGGCTTTTGGTGTTTTGGACACCAGACGGAGAGAGAGAGAGAGAAAGCGAAAGAGAGAGACTAAAATATGAAGAAAGACGGACGATTTATAAAAAAGGGCAAAAAGCCAGTGAGCCGGAAGAAGCGGTGGTGTTGGATGGAGGTTGTGTGGTGAGGTTGGGACACCACATCTGATCTCAGCTGGGCCATGCTGGCTACCTCAGCAGACTCCTCTGATGTTCTTCAGACCCGTGTTTAGGGGCAGGCCCCTGGTGGCACAAGAGGCATCTCCATCCACAGACACACACAGGAATGAATAAATCACACCACACTGACCCTGCCCAACCCAACCCAAGCCCATCCCAAACCAACCCAACCCCAGCCTGCCCCCCTCTGCTAGAGGCACTCCAGACATCTTCTCGTGTATTCCCCAGAGAAGTGTGTCATGGAGTCTGCCAGCCATTTTTACCCCAATCCTCATCATGTGGGTAATCTCGGAAACGTTTGCAAAAGCATGCACACACACGCACAGCAAAAGATTTCCTAGTAATAATTACAGTGCTTCGAACTGATGTTGAAGTGGTTTCATGCATACAGTATATGGTACAGCACTTGCTACATCTTGACTTGTCCTGATGCTCCTTATCAGCTCTGACTCCCATAATGCTTAGAGGTTTGGGAGCAACACAGGCCTCTTTTTGGTACTAAGAAACTGTGAAGACTAAGAGCCTAGAGAGGTTTTTGGGTAATGAATCGTCTAACATTGCTTTTCTTTTCTATCCCCTTCCCTTACTGTTTGTCCCTCCTTTCTCTTTTCCTTCTTTGTTTCTCTGTCTGCAGTCATGTAGAGAAGATCACTACATGGCTCGACCCTCGTAAGACCATGACTGCAGCCATGAACCAGATGAGTCTGCATGGTGGCCCTGCACCACAGCAACAGCAACAGCAGCAACAGCAACAGCAGCAGCAGCAACAGCAGCAACGCTCAATGGCCTTATCCCAGCCCAATCTCGGTAAGTTGGTTAAACACACACACACACACACACACACACACACACACACACACACACACATTTATACCAACACGTGAAACCACACGGATGGAACTCCATTGACTTAAGGCCTGGATATACTCGCCACGCGCAGTGGTGCGCGCGCAAAAGTGACGTCAAAATGACGTCAATGCACTCAAGCGCATAGTTGCCGTGTCTGCACCTCCGATTTTTTGTAACTTGCGCGCGGCAGCCCCATTGAAAACAATAGGCAATGGCTAGTCTGGTTTCAGCTAACTTTAGCCTAGTAACTACCAGCCTAAACATGTATTTTCCATTGCTACAAATCAGCTTATATTACTGGAAACTCACAAGAAATACAAACACTGACTAAAAACTTTTAGGATTTTGTTTAGTTTTATCCACAAACCAACTTAGGTGCAAACCTGCAGGTGGTTTATTAAGCTAACTTTTTGCCTTATCCTATCATCACTCATAAGGTCTTATAAAGCTGAAAACACTGTAAATATACACACTGACTCAAACCTTTTCGGATTTATCCAGTTTAATTCCCAAATCATGATGTAAACCTGCAATTCAGTCATGTTTCACTCCTCTGACACGCAAGGTTCCCGAACTACTGTGGCATTTGACACCTCTGACGAGGAGAAGATTGCCGTGTGTGTCGAATGAAGTATACATGGGCGTGCGGCGCTGTGACGTCACTTTTGCGCGCGCACTTCTGCATGCGGCGAGTATACACCTAGCTTTACTAGACAGAGCTGGGTTAACCCTAGCCCTAACCAAGTGCAAAAGACACATATGAATAGAGAGAAATTACACCTGTAATTACACCTGTAATTACACCGAGACAATAGATTGAAACAAATTCTGTAACAGTCCTATCAAGAGGAACTGTCTTGTTGTAGCATTTTCAATAATCGTATTAGAAACTTCAACAACTTGATGGACAGAACAGTTACTCCTTCATACACAAGTCACAACAAGTAAATCTCGAGTGCTGTTTCTGCTAGCTTAATCTCAGCTGTTTATACCTTGAGCTGTAAATACCAGTGAGCAGGTTCTGCCCTGGCAGCGTCACGCATCAATACTAAACCAGTTCAAACCAGTGCGTTCGACT
Organism: Coilia nasus; assembly: GCA_027475355.1. Classification (NCBI taxonomy): domain Eukaryota; kingdom Metazoa; phylum Chordata; class Actinopteri; order Clupeiformes; family Engraulidae; genus Coilia; species Coilia nasus. Next base: position 5,967,485 of record CM050212.1, on the reverse strand, counting down.
CTCACAACCCGCGGTGACGCCGTTGTGATGTGGTGACGATGATGTACACGCCCTGAGCGGCACCTTTTGAAAGCGGTTATTACATAAGAGGGATGAAGAGGGATTCTCAAGCGTGGGCGATCTCTTCTGTTGTTTCACGTCACTCACAGCGACCCCCAAAATAGCCCTCAGTCGCCCAGAGGCGTCCGCTGCCCGCGAGAGAGGCTGGTTTCCGCTGGTGCCACCTGGCTTCTGCCAGCATCACACACACACACACACACACACACACACACACACACACACACACACACACACACACACACATGCACGCACACAGCCACACACACACACACCATCATTCACACATGCTCTCACACACACACACACACTTACACTTCCTCACTAATGCGTGCAGGCACACACTCTCGCTCTTACACACACACACACTAACAGACTCACGCTCTCCTACTCCTTTACACACACACACACACACACACACACACACACACGCACACACACATAAACACAGATGAGCAATACATGGAGGGATGCAAAGATGTATCTGATTGGATGTGTTTTGGCATGTTGCCTTTGCCATCCGTACTGGAATGCATTCACATATTAACACAGATTGATTATCCACAGTGCATTGATTATATTCCTGTCTTCTTACAGTTTCTATGAAATGATTCCCATTCGTTGTACTTGCCACAGACCTGCTGTGAGTGGTGCACCGACCCAGGTTCAGCTGTAGAGCAGGGTCTTGAGCTGTGTTCTTCAACACAGCCCTGGTGTTGCAAACAACCTTAAAAAAATGAATGAAGGAATGACTGTGAACCCTTGGAGGGGGCAGACTTTATGGACTGATGGGGGTGGGTGGCTTGGAGGGATCAGGTCACAGCATGCCAAGCTCAAGAGCGGCATAATGGGATTGCGAGATCTCCTCCTCTCCCCTCTTGTCCCGTTGAGCGAGCAAGCGAGCGAGTGAGTGAGTGAGGCCTCTGATGATCCAGGCGATGTGCTCTGGCACGCGCCACGCCGACTCCTCTGTTGTTTGCCAGTACAGTAAATTACTTCCAAATGTGTCTGCCTTGTTTGGCACTCTCTCCTCTCTCTCTCCCTCACTTTCTTTCAAGTCTCTCTCTCTCTGTCTCTCTCTCTCTCTCTCTCTCGCCCCTCTCCTCTCTCTCTCTGTCTCTCTTTCTGTTCATTCTGCCTCCCTCCCTTTCTTCCAACTCTCTCTCTCTCTCTCTCTCTCTCTCTCTCTCTCTCTCGCCCCTCTCCTCTCTCTCTACATCTCTCTTTCTGTTCATTCTGCCTCCCTCCCTTCCAAGTATCTCTCTTTCTTTATCTCTCCCGTTTCTCCCTCCTTCTCGTTCAAGTCTCTCTCTCTCTCTCTCTCTCCCCTCTCCCCTCTCCCCTCTCTCTCTCTCGCTCTCTCTCTACTTTTCTCATTGCCAGTGTTCTTTTCCCCATCCCCCCACAAGGAAGGAGAAAACGACACCAGATTTTGTGATGAAATGGAAAAAAAGGTGTGTCTTATGAGAAGCGTCTGTTTCTCTCTATTTTTCTCAGTCCCTCTCACCTCCTCCCCTCTCCCTCTTCCTCAGTCCCTCTCTTCCCCTCTCTCTCTTGAGCTGGTAGACACATCAGATCAGACCAGCTGCAGAGAGAAGCAGTCTGACTGAGAAAGGATGACCTGATGCTAAAGAGCCCTTCGTGACTCGTTTCAAGTGAAAGGGAGGGGGCAGAAAGCGAGAAACTGAGTGAAAAAAGAAGTGCTGTTTTGGGAACAAGTGACAGACAGACAGCAGTAAAGGGAGACTGTTTAAGCATGGTGATTAAACAGGAGAGGCGCACAGGAACAGTGGGAGGTAGTCAGAGTGAGACAGAGCGACTACAACAGATCCCAGTGCAGATGATGCTGTCTGCTGAATGTGGAGAAAGGCCTGTGCAGGCTGCCAAAATGCTGAGAGTGCTGGAGAGATGGAGAGCAAAAGGAGCATGGACCCTGAGGAGGTTGTTTGTGATGGGAAGAGGCCTGGCCGTGGGCAAAAGAGGGGGTTGATGGGGGGACCTGTACCTCCATAGCCCACAGATCACAGCTCGGGGCCATGACGCCTACACACAACACCACCACACCCACCCCCCACCGGGGACCCCATCACCCACACCAGGGACCCCATCACCCAAAAAGGGACCCCACCCACCCCACGCTGGGTACGCGAACAGACGGGAGCGAGCGCTGTGCTGGGGCCACTGTCCCTGTCAATGGAGCCACTCATCCTGAAGTAATCCTACACACACACACACACACACACACACACACACACACTCACTTACTCACTCACTCACTCAGACACGCCCCGTGTGGCCCGCCTGACCTGTTTAAACAACACATTTCACACAGGCCATGTTTTCCTCCCACACTGCCTCCTGTAGCCTGCTCCACACCCCCCGAACTAAAAATAACCGGGGCCGGATGGCGGTTATGGACAAGACCCTGGTCAACAACGCAAGTATGTAAAGACACTCTGCTGACTCACTTAGCTCAAGTACAATGTCCAACGTGACCTCTCACCTCTCCTCTCTGCTTGCATCGCTAAATAATAATACATTACCATAACGGTAAATCCATGTCTTTCCTGGGTCAGGCAGTGTAAAAGGAAGCTGGAGTGTTGTCTCACCTTTGCCTGAAGGTTAGGTTAGCGGGAGGGGAGAGAAGACGGGGCATTATCGTATGGTGCTGCGTGATGATGATTTGTAACTGCTGGTACAAAAGTAAATCTTGTCACACTTTTTCAAAACAACACTGAGAGCTTTGTTGGTTGCTGCACACTTGATGCCCACTCCCAGCAAGCTCAGAGACACAAGGGGGGCCTGAGGCCGTTGGCTGTTTACAGTGTACTGTATAGCTACCCCCCCCCCCCCCCCCATCCCAGCACAGCAAACCTCTCCCTTTATTCTCCATGCTACACCTCTGCTCTTCTACAGTTCCCTCCCCTCTGCTCCTGTGCCCCATGGCGTGGCTGGGGGTCCTTCTCTGGAGGGGGGCATTCAGTCACGGCTGACCTGGATGGTGCCCGATGGGAATGCAGATAATTGTCTGTGCACGGTGGGGGCCCTTTAAAAGACTGACCAGACACTCCCTGCACTCCTGCTGATCTCCTGCACTCTTTCTCTCTCTCTCTCTCTCTCTCTCTCTCTCTCTCTCTCTCTCTCTCTCTCTCTCTCTCTCTTTCTCTCTACCTGTCTACCTGTTTCTCTCTCTGTCTCTCTCACTCTCTTTCCCCTCTCTCTCAGACGAGAAAAATCTTGGCAGGCTCCCCACACTTGTCAAGCAGGGAATTCTCTGGGCTTTTGTTGTCCTGATGGATATTTTTCCACCCGCTCCCCTTCTTTTCTTCTTTGTTGGAGGGGCTGACACAGTATCCCTACAGTAAACATTTTGTCAGCAACCACTAAGCCCCCATGTTGCCAAGTGTTAATGTCTCGGATAGTCTCATAGGTAAGCCCCCCATCCCTGTTGCAGCGGACTGAAATAATGTTCCTGCCCGCTACAGTTCTACCCTTCACATCTGAGTCATCTCTGTTCCATAGAAGGCTGTGCTATCTGGGTGTTTGTGTGGACAAAGATGTGCCTCTTTGCTGTGGCCAGATATTTGTCAATCAAGGAATGTTTTCATTATCAGTCTCCATTGCTCTAACCGTCTCCCCCTTTTCCTTTCAACCTCCCACCCCACCCCACCCCACCCTACCCCCTTTCTCTTATCACTACGGTAACCCCCTTCAATAAGCCATAACTGTACTCTGGGCTTATTTGATGTGTCAATCATGACACGCTGTCTTTGCGCTGACCTGTGGGTGTTGTGCTGTTGCTGCCTGCACAGGACAGCTGCCCGAGGGCTGGGAGCAGGCAGTGACCACTCAGGGAGAAACGTACTTCATTGACCACAAAACCCAGACCACTTCCTGGCTCGACCCGCGATTGGATGCCCACCTCAGTAAGTACCGCGCCGGTTTATTTTTTGGTGCCCCCCCCCTCCAATCACCTATCACCAACCAACCCCCTGCTCCTCCGAAACCCCCTTCCCCTCCTCACTCCACCCCCCCAGTCACTCCCCCGTACCACCACCGCCCCCACCACCCCCCACCGCCCCCGCTGATTCTGGGAGACACCAATCACCAATCAATCTTCGTCACCCTTGCAGCCCCCCCCCCCCCCCCCCCAGTGATTTGCCCTCCCCAAAGCAATCTTCTGTCCTATCTTTTCTCACACTCCCAGCTCCTCACAGCACCACTGTCACTCACACACACTCTTACACCCACACAAGCCCACATCTACCCACACGCACGCACACACACACACACACACACACACACACACACACGCAGACATGAATTCATGCATACTACTGCCACACATACACTGACACATCCACATACAGGCACAGGTACACACACACACACAAATTGACACAAATTCACACTACTGCCAAAACGCAAAATGTACTCATAAACGCACACACTATGTCTCCTACAATGTCACCTCTGACCTCTCAACCAGCGCCATTTCAAAGAAATCTGGCCATCCAGCAACCCCACCCCGCGCTGTGAAGAAAAACACCCCGAGCCTGCGCTGGTCCCAGGCCCCCTCTGCGGGAGCGTCGGAAAGGGCTCGCAGCCAGCAGCTGGGCCCCGGCCTGCCTCCAGAGCTCCATGCTTGAAAAGAGATCTGCATTGAAAGCAGTCCAAAAGAGAAAGGGAGAAAGAAAGAGAAAAAGAGAGAGACAGAGAGAGAGAGAGAGAGAGAGAAGGAGGGGACAAGAAGGGCAAAAACGAGCGCAGTGAATGCTCATTGTTTGGCCCTCTTTGATGGACTCGTCTCCGGATAAAAATCGCACCACCTCTGGGAGTGCTAGAAATTCCAAGGTTCCTTTGTAACTGAGAGTGCTATTGTGAGCGTCCCTCCATTCCTCACATACCTAGATATGGGGTGCTGCTGCTGCTGACTTCGCTCTAATGGCTTTTGCATGGTGCAGCCATGCTGTGTTCACGTTTGTGTGTGTATGTATGTGAGTGTGTGCATATGTTTGTTTGCTCTTATCGACTTGGGTATTGTTTAAAGTTGTAGAACTATTTAAAATACTTTTAATGTCTGGTTAGGGCTGGTATGTGTGTGTCTGTACATGCTATTGCATTACTTTATTGTACTAAAATGTGTTGGTACAGTTTGTGTCCTTTCAAAAGTAAGAGAAGGTTCGCACACTGAAAAAGACACTAAAGTCAAGCACAAGGAGTCCTTGTGCTTGATTTTAGTGTCTTTTTCAGTGTGCGAACCTTCTCTTACTTTTGAACGGTCTTTTTTGGGTCCACGCACCTACTGATTTTTTCTGCACATCTTGAGCGCAACAATACCCCTGCCTTACAGTTCGTGTCCTTGCCTGGGTTAGCAAGAAGTGTGTTCACTGGGATTTGAAATCTTTTGGGTCATGAAATTAAGTTCCACCCCTACTCTCTTATCACTGAGGAACCTAGAAGCCCCCCTACATACCCACCACCACCACCCCCTTCTGGGTGAGGTTGACTGACTGGATCCAGAAAAAGAGGCAGGGGGGCTGTGCACATCACTCCCTTGCCATCTCCCCACCCCACTCCACTCCACTCCCTGCCCTGCCCCTGGGGGGGGGGGGTTCTCCGCAGGTATAAGGCGTGGGGGGCAAACAGCGGAAAGGGATGGGCCCCTTTTTTTCACCCGTGTGGAAAGAGGGGCTGAAATCTTAACCAGTTACGCCAAAATTACCACCCATTACCAATTAACACGCACTGAGGGTTTTTTCTCGTGTGTGTGTGTGGGTGTGTACCCACCCAAACCCAAACAATAGCTACTATGTGGTCTTTGTGGTGCCTCCTCGATGCCCCCCTCTGATTTAAACATACACACACAAGTCCTTTTGAAAGGACCAGATTTAACATCGTGTCTCAGGTCACAGGTGTATTGCAATAGCACCTTTAGGAAAGAGTTGAACCTAGCTCTTTAAGGCACCTCCCCAAAATGTTTAGTGTGGACCGTGTTTTTATTATTATTATTATTTTTTAAATGGTTTGCTGGAGACTGTAAGTGGCGCTATATCTGTGTGTGTGTGTGTGTGTGTGTACATGCATGTATTTTGTGTGGTAGTGTGTGTGTGTGTGTTTTTTTAACTGAAGCCATGTATACAGACAGCCTGACTGAAACGGGGCATACTGGTTTTGTCTTCGCTGAAACGGAGGTCTTCTAGTTTTGAGGGAGGCCCAGCCTGTGTAGGCTTGTTTGCCTCCAGTCCTGTGTGCACCTGACTGGGGTGGTGGTGGTGGTGGTGGTGGTGGTGGTGGTGGTGGTGGTAATGGTCTGGGAAACATGGGTGGGGGTGGGGGGTGGTGGTGTGCGTGAGAAGAGAGGGAGTTGTTTTTCCCCCTTCCACTACACTGCACACAATCATACTCATACTCTGGTCACACACCACCCACCTGGTCACTGACATGTACTTGTTAACACACACACACACACACACACACACACACACACACACACACACACACACACACACACACACACACACACACACACACACACACACACAGAGTTAAATATACTCACACATGCTCATCCAGTCACTCATGTGGACACTCATGCTCATATGCACACTCAGTCACTCAAATGTTGGTGGATAGAAACACATGTTTGGAAAGCCACACACAAGCATAATCACACACATTAATTCCACACACACACTCGTGCAGTCACAATCACTTTGGCTGCTGGTGTGTTAAGAGAGGTCTTGTTAGGAACAGGATATCATGGACTTTTAATGTGTTACAGATTTTTTAAACTGTTTTCCCCACTCCTCTCTCTCTCTCTGGCTGTTTGTGTGTGTTTGTCTCTCTCTCTCTCTCTCTCTGTCTCTCTCTCTCTCACACACTCTCTCTCTCTCTGTCTCTCTCCCTCTGTCTCTTATGCAGTCTCTCTCTCATGCTCTCTCTTTTTTTCTCACTGACCCTGTTGGACAGCTGACGCTGATTCTGGGAAATAAAGGAAACAAGAAGGCCTTTGTTGGCAGCTCTCCCCTGCTGCATTCACTTCTCACTGTTTCTCCCCCATAGCTCTCTCTCTCTCTCTCTCTCTCTCTCTCTCTCTCTCTCTCTCTCTCTCTCTCTCTCTCTCTCTCTCTCTCTCTCTCTCTCTCTCTCTCTCTCTCTCTCTGTCTATCTCCCTCCCCCTCTCTCCCTCTTTCTCCCTCCCCCTCTCTCTCTCTCTCTCCCTCTCTCTGTCTCCCTCTCTCTTCCTTTCTCCCTCCTTCCCCCTCCTCCCTCCCTCTCTCTCTCTCTCTCTGTTCCTCTCCCTCTCTGTTTGTCTGTCTGTCTCTCTCTCTCTTTGTCTCTCTCTCCTCTGCCTCTTGGTCTCTTTCCTTCTCTGTCTCTGTCTGTCTGTCTCTCTCTGTCTTTCTCTCCTCTGTCTCTCCTTATCTGTCTCTGTCTGTCTGTCTGTCTGTCTCTCTCTGTCTCTCTCTCTCTCCTTGGCCTGTCTGCCTCTCTCTTCGGTCTGTCTGTCTCTCTCCTTCTCCGTCTCCGTCTCTATCTGTCTTTCTCTCCTCTGTCTCTCTCCTTATCTGTCTCTGTCTCCGTCTCTATCTGTCTTTCTCTCTCTGTCTCTCTCTCTCTCTCTCTCTCTCTCCTTGGCCTGTCTGCCTCTCTCTTCGGTCTGTCTGCCTCTCTCCTTCTCTGTCTTCGTCTCTATCTGTCTCTCTCTCTGCCCTCCGCCCCCTTTTCTCTGTCCTCAGTTTCCTGTCACGTTCACCTTCCCTCTCTCCTTGCGAGTGCTCGCTCACTGACCCAAGTCCTCGACAGTGTTTTCCCTTTCGCCCACTCTCTCTTCTACTGTTTTTCTCCCTCTCTCTCTAGTATCTCTCAGTATCTCTGTCTCTCTCTCACTCCCTCCATCTGCCTCTCTCTCTCTCTCTCTCTCTCTCTCTCTCTCTCTCTCTCTCCATCTGTCTGTATCTCCCTCCTCACCCCACCCTGTTGTCGTGACTAAGCGTAGAGGAGAGGGGAGAGGGGAGACTGCTGGCGTGCGCGCTGGCCTCACTCCCAACATGTGCTTTCCATCATGGCTGCCACTGTGACACCTAGCACTGGCTGGAAGAGGGTTTGGGGAGTCTGCAGAGGAAGGTGAAGAGTGTGCGTACGTGTGTGCGTGTGCGTGTGTGTTTTTGGTGAGGGAGGTTAGCTCGAGGCCATCTCCAGCATAAGGGCCCAGACTGAGAAGGCTGGCCTGTTCCTGTTCCACATCTGGGCAGCCGAAAGCTGCAGCGGTGGCAGCAGCAGACCATGTGCTGGAACAATAAGTTTGTGAGGGAAGCAGACAGGACACCCTCGGGCTCTTTCCACCTGTTCCAGTCACAGAGCTCTGCTGCAAACCCTGCTGAGATGGGCCTGGCCGTGAACCCTGTGAACTCCAAGTCTTGGAACTTTGTGTGTGTGTGTGTGTGTGTGTGTGTGTGTGTGTGTCTGTTTGAGAGAGAGAGAACGAGCGAGGGAGAGAGAGAGAGAAAATGTGTGTTTGTGCCACTCCATATGTGCAGCTGGTGTTGCACAAGACCTGCAGATGTGTGAGAACCAAACTGGACTGGATGTGCTCGTCCAGTGTTGCAGCAAGAGCAGGTGTTTTTTTTTTACTGAAAGGCGTTTCCAATAAAAACAACAAGGAGATCATTGCTAATAATTACGTTAGTAGTTAGAGTGATCACATACACATGTATTTACAAGAACACTCATCCATACCCCTGGAAATTAGTTTAAATATAATTTCATCATTTCAAAGACGTACAGTTTTCAACTAAAAGCATTACACAATATGTATAAAAATGTACAATTAAAGGAAAATCCCAAACAAGCAAATAAAACCCAAGAGAACACAAGACAATTTACTGACAAACAGTCCTATTTGCCAGCATAGCTGTTCAAAACAGACTGACAATGTGATGGGTCTAAGAACCAAGCCTTGTGGTACTCCCTTAGTAAATAGGCTGTGGACCTACATTTGCCATTAACTAACAAATCACATATGTTGTGGTTTGTGTGAGGGACAATACAATTTTTTAACCAGTCTTGAGACCCAGTTGCATTCTGAAAGGACTACTGCGGTCAGGACAAAAGGCATGGCAGGGAATGACCTTGTTTAATGAAATGAGGAGATTGGTTAAGTGCCAGTAAATGGGTTATGCTCACCATCATCACCATTGTGCATTATGGAACATTAACAATGCCCAAAAGGCAAGCGTTTGTGTTCAGAATGTGTCGTATTGAAGGGAGGCCAGGGAACACGTTGGCTGCTGTTCCTGTTTTTCCCAATCTCTATAAAAGTTATTTAAGTAGAGGGAGAGATCCAGAGTTTGGAGAACGACGGTGGAAGGAAGTTCAACAGATTTCTCAAGTCATAACCTTGTATAAGCACAAGGCCTTATGCACCACAGCTAAGCAACCCGTGCCCAATAAACGAGGCCTTCTAAATTCATCAGAATATAGGGGTGCCTGCGCAGTACTTCCAAGAGACTGTTTATAAGGGTATAGCCTTCCCCCCAAAGCCATCACGCACTGTCTGTTTTTGTGGGCTGTTCCTCCTCTTCTTCTTGACTCAACATCTGGCTTTTACAGATTTTTTTTTTCTTGCACTCTCTCAAGAGCTTTTTGTTGCACAACTCAAACTCACAAACGCTCGTTTTTTCAACTGGGTAGTGCAGCCTGGTTTTAAGACGTGCATGTTCACTGACTGGGTTATATTTTTTAGAGTTTGTGTTCGATGTCCCAGCACTGGCATATATGTGACATCTGGCAACCCCTAGAAGTCACAAGTTTTAAAGTATTTTGTGTGCTGCTGCACCATGTGACTGTTGTCCTTGGAGCTAGCTCTGTGTGTGTGTGTCTGTGTGTGTGTGTGTGTGTGTGTGTGTGTGTGTGTGTTTTCTGTTTGTTCTGGAGTAGGGTAGGACAAGAAGATGTTGGTGCTGAATTGTAACAGCCTTGAACAAAAACTGAACAGTCTGGCTCACTTCAGCCCTGCCCCCATCCTCCGGAGTTTTATGGCTTTGTTTTGGTGCTGGAACTAATGTAGTGTGCTCGTAACAAGACGTCCTACCTTATCTTCATCTTTCAAACTTCATGAGTATTTCTGTAATAGTGGTGCTCAAGTGGAGTCCAACATTTCCTTGTTCAAAACATTACCTTTAAAGAGAGATTGGCACACTTTTTGATCCTGCCTCATTGGTCGACTCCTGTGGATCCATAGAGTCACAAGAAGGTTTGTTTGTGGCACAGGACACTGTGTGTGTGTGTCTGTGTGTCTGTGTGGGTAGGTGTGTTTGTGTTTGGATGTGTTGGTGTGTGTGCGTGCACGTGCGCGTGCCTTACTGCTCCTACACACAGCCTGTGTTTACCTCTTGGCCTGCTCACATCTGTGGTGCTGTTTAGAAATGTGGGCCTACTGTTTGTGTGGGAGCAAACCCACACCGAACCAGTCCAATCCTGATTTGTTGGCTGGACTCCCCCCTCTCTCTCTCCCTCTCTCCCTCTTTTCTCTCTTTCTCTGTCCTTGCTTTCCTAACATCTTTCTTTCACTCAGCCTCGATCTCTCCCTCTCGGAGACGCCGTGTAAAAGTGAGTTATTGGCTAATGCTGGAGAAGTCTGAAGGAGAACTTTGTGTCATTATAACAGTAAACAGTTGCTCCCTCTCCAGAGTGCTCTCTTTATGTTTCCCCTCCCTCCGTCCTCTCTCCCTCCCTCCGTCCTCTCTCCCTCCCTCCGTCCTCTTTCCCTCCCTCCGTCCTCTCTCCCTCCCTCCGTCCGCGGCCATGTTTGGATCTGCCCGAGATCCCTCATGCTGTTTTCTTGGACACGAGTGTCATCCCGGCACATCTGTGCAAAATATATGTTATTACTCAACGTGGACCATCTCCTAATGTGATGTCTAAGAGCCATTGCTCTCTCTCTTTCTCTCTCTTTCGCTCTCTTTTTTGCTCTCTTTCTGTCTCTCTCTCTCTCTTTTGCTCTCTTGCTCTCTCTCTTTCTCTCTCTCTCTCTCTCTCTCTCTCTCGCTCTCTTGCTCTCTATCGCTCTTTCTCTCTCTCTTGCTCTCTCTGTCTCACTCTGTCTTTTCTCTCTTTCGCTCTCTCTCATTTGCTCTCTCTCTCTCTCTCTCTCTCTCTCTCTCTCTCTCTCTCTCTCTCTCTCTCTCTCTCTGAACTTCACCTAATTTATATGTATACTTGTAACCTCCCCTTGAGAAATATGGTGCTTGTGATGCTAGAACTGCCTTATATGGTTGGGATTTGTTCAGCTGAACACAACAATTAACTGTCCGCCCAGGCTTTGTCTTCTTTTCCCAGTCTGACCTTGTCTATCTCACCGCTGTCAGTCTAAACATCTACTCCATTTTCTGTGTCTCTTTCTCACAGTGATGTCACACCACCACCAGCAGCACCTTCAGCATGCCCAGCAACAGCAGCAGCAGCAGCAACAGGTCCAGGCCCAGGTCCAGGCCCAGGCCCAGGCCCAGGCGCAGACCATGGGCTCGCCTGGCTCCATGGCCCAGCAGCAGGGCACCCAGGCGGGCATGATGGCCCTGCCCAACTCCATGAGCGCCCAGCACCAGCAGAAGATGCGGCTGCAGAGGATCCAGCTGGAGCGCGAGCGCATCCAGAGGAGACAAGAGGAATTGATGAGACAGGTGAGTGTTGTGAGTGCCCACACACTCACACTTACACTTACAATCACACACACACACACACACACACTCCCACACACACACACACACTTACAATCACACACACATACACACACACACACACACGCATATGCACATACACACACACACGCATACGCACATACACACACACACATACGCACATACACACACACACATACGCACACACGCACATATGCACACACACACACATATGCACACACGCACACACACACACACACACACACACACATAAGTACATGCACATACACACACACACACACACACACACACACACACACACACACACACAGTTGCTCTGCTACAGTCTCCAAAAGACCAAAAAAACACACAAACAACTAGGTAATGATTCCCTGTGTGTCAGCGGGATACGTGCTCTTTGTAGCCCTGCATGGCTTTTGTGCATCATCCTCTTTTCTCCCACCGGACACAGGCTTAGCTCAGGCCCTAATAAAAGTATATGACCAACAAGCTTTTGTTTAAACAGACAGCACTTCCCTATTGTAGCTGCGGCTCCCAAAAAAAGTACTCACTCCACTCTGCTCCCAGGCATCCTGTCAGAGTCCTGCTGTGCGTACACACAACACACACACACACGCACACACACACAGAAACACACACACATTGTTTACTCTGCACCACATCAGCAGGCCAATCACAGAAGCCAATTCGTCATCAGAGCTCTTCCTCACATCAGAGCGCTGAATCGTTAATGGCTCACCAGTCCTGTGACAAAAATGATTCCCGGCAGGCCTCCCTGGAAAAGGCCATGATCCGTCTCAGCGCAATCAATCTCTGTCCTGTTACCACACAGTCTGAAGTCACACCTATCTATATTCCTTAGAGATTTTACCATAATAAAAAATACTTTGGCTATGTGGCGTTTAAGACCAAGCCAAGTGAGCTTGAACAGCCCCTAGTGGCAGCTTGTCAGTATTGCGTTTGTGCCCAAGCCACACCTGTTAATCTTGGCCCGAAAAGAAGCCGATGGTTATGAGCGCTCGCTAAAAAGGAGTGGGAGATTTACTGCGTCCGTGTTTATACTAAGGAGCTGCGAATCCCTGTTCTCGGCGAGATGCGAGCAGACGTGTTTACAGGACGGCCTGTGTCCACTTGCAGTCCAGGCCGTTACCTCACCCAAGAGATGTTTAGCTTGCCGTGAAATCTGCCTGCACTCTTTCCCGGCCTCCCATCTCACGGCTCCCAGGCCTCCCACAACACCCACCCACCCATCCGCGACTCTCCCACCGCCGCGGAGGAGCAGGAGGAGAAAAGGGAGGCGCACACACGGCAGAAAAGAGCTCGCTTGGCCCTCCCTGAGTGACCAACGAGGCAGCTGTGTTACTTTTCTGAGCCTGACCACAAAATGATGAGTCAGTGATGTGTTTTTGGCAGCACAAGATTTCCATCTCTCTTCCTCCCTGACCCCCATCCCACCCCCTGCCTCATTCTGTCTCTCTCTCTCTCTCTCTCTCTCTCTCTCTCTCTCTCTCTCTCTCTCTCTCTCTCTCTCTCTGTCTCTCTCTCTCTTTCTTTATTTCTCTCTCTCTGTTTCTTTCTTTCTTTGTCTCTCTCTGTCTCTCTCTCTCTCTCTCTCTGTCTTTCTCTCACTTACTTCACTCCTCCATTAAAGCCTCTTCTCCCACTCCCCTGCAGCTGTTGAGCTGTAAGGCCACTCCCATTGGAGAAAAAGAGTGAAGGAGCGATGACCTCACCAGCCTGACCTCTTGTCTAAAGGGCACGCAGCGCTGTCAGGCAAGAGCTGAGAGACTCAAACCTCTCAACTACAGCTACACGCACGGATGTGCGAGAGAGAACAAAGGAAACGGACACCTCCAATACTTTGCACACACTGGAAAACCCCCCGTACTCAATACCTCAAGCTAATACCTATGAAAGCCAGCAACATCAGAGGTTTTTCTTTTTTTTTCTATCCGGCCTACTCTGTTGTTGTTTTTTTTTTCACAGAGGGGGGATTGTAACACAGGCTGGCTCTGACGGGCAGCCATTTTGCTCGTGTGTCTGACTTTGACAGGAAGAGAATGAGGGAACAATGTCGGGGGGCACGGGGCTCGCTCTGTCTCTCTGAACTCCAGCAGCTTAGCAGACAGACAAAGAGTCGAGTGGGACGTGCTTGGTCTCCCAGCGCATGGCCTGCCACTACAAAGAAAGATATAAATCCTCCCTTGGGGGAAGGGGGGGCAGGGCAGGTGGAGAGTGTGTGTGTGTGTGTGTGTGTGTGTGTGTGTGTGTGTGTGTGTGTGTGTGTGTGTGTGTGTTGTGCAGGGGGGATTGAATTTCCTGTTGCACATGAGCAGACAAGCGAAGCACCACACACCTGTAATTGAGCAGTCTCATGGGGGCCAGCTGAGAAATCCCCACACAGGGGCAGGTGATACAGTCGTCCTCTTGAGTCTTACAGGAGTTTGAACATTGTTGAGGTCATGGCAGCGTCACACACCAGATTCAGCTTTTTTATGGACACATGTTCGTTTTAAGTCTATAAATGTTTGTGATTGAATGCATCTCTAAGCACTGCTGCTGTTTTAGCTTGGAGAACACTGCTTCTGCATTCTACAGTTATAACATGAAGTATGCCAAGAAGGGAATACAGAGAAAAGGACACACAATATTACAGTAACTTTGTGGCTTATGTGATTATGCTTGCAAGAATGATTCATTCCAGTTTATACCTTTAGTAACCCTAAGATCTTCCATAGCACATGGTTATGTTTTGTTGTGAAACATAAAGTTTCCTAGTGAGTCACAATTGCTCCTGCACGTTGTGTTTGTGGATGCAGAATTTCAGTGTTGCGCGTTTCCCTCAGGAGGTGGCGCTGTGCAGACAGCTGCCCATGGACTCGGAGAATATGGCCTCAGTGCCCGCAGCCGTCAACCCAGCGCCCATGAACCAGGGAACCATGCCCACCAGCGGCTCCGACCCCTTCCTCAACAGGTAAGCTCCTCGTGCTTTCTTTCTTTCTTTCTTTCTTTCTTTCGTGCTTTCTTGCTTTCTTTCTTTCTTGCTTTCTTGCTTTCTCTCTTATTCTCCCTGTTGGCATCTTTCCTATTCTGTTTTTGTGTGTTGTCCTGAGGTCGGTCCCTTTTTTGACAGAGACAGTCTCACTCACTACTGGTTCTTGTATTTACATTACATTGCATGGGCAGGGAAACTAAAAACCAGTGCCTCTACTGTCAGAGTTCCTACCAGTCTAAAAAATCCAGATATTTAAAAAAAAACAAATCCTGACATAAGATCAAACATATCGATCAAAAATATCAAAGACACTTTCACCCAAAGCGACTTACAATAGAGGACATAAACAAGCTATAGATATGCAGAGGAAAACAGAGAAAGCAAAGGAGTGACAAAGTTAGTACAGCTAGATGGACAGATGTACAAGACAGTGTTGGTGAATGGAGGTTAGTTTTGCGTGGTGTTCTTTCCCACTTCTCTCTCTCTTTTGTGTTCTTGGATGCATCATGTTTTATAACATGTAACATGTTTTATGACAAGTCTAACATTACACATTTGTTACATTACATTACATTTAGCAAACACTTTTTTTCCAAAGTGACTTACAAAAAGAGGACATAATAAGCTAACAGAGGTGTAGAGAAAAACAGTAAACAGACTACACATACACACACAAGAAGATACATGTGCCTTAGCTAAGTTTCCTGGGACAGGGACACTTCAGACACACACACCCCCTACACACACAGACTCATACAAGCACGAGACACCTAGGTAAAGAGTTGGTTAGTAGAGATTAGTTTTGTTGGGAAGGGAAGCAGTCTCGGAAAAGAAGAGTTTTCACAAGCTTTTCAAAGGTCGAGAAGGATGTTGCTGCACTTTGGCCATCAGACCTAGCAGCTTCACTGTGCTGGCTCAAGGCTTGGGGTGGGGTGGGGTGGGGTGAGGTGGGGTGAGGAGGTGGTGGAGATATGGGAAAATGGGGCTTGTGTAAGTGGAATCACTCCAGTCCTCCTTTTGGCTGCCGCGCAGCGCAAACAGGTGAGATCCAGCCCAGCCGTGGCGCTGAGCTTCCCGTAAAGCAGCTTATTAGCGTACTCGTGAATGCAGGCCCTGTGCTCGGAGGAGCCTGCTCTCTGGTCAGCCCCTCTGGCCGTAAAACGGCCACCGCCACCACCACTCCTTCTCAATTTACACCTCCGGGCAGCCCCTGGTCCGCGTGCCCATGCAATGCCACAAGGCTGCCCTTTCATGCCAAGCCTATTCAGGGGCGGCGCAGGCAAAGCTAGGGGCCTCGACCCGCCGTGTTGGGCACGTGCCACTCCGGTTTGGCCTCTAATCCCCTTCAAAGCGCGGCAGAACAGGAGGCTCTGTGTTTAGCAGAGGCAACAAGGAGGAGCAGGAACCAGCCTGTGTTTGGGTTACATGAAGCAGCTAGCCAACAAGGGGAGGATGGGATGGGTGTTTTAAGAGAGGTTTAGAGTTCTACTGTGATGCAGCTCACTGAGTGTGTGGGAAGGTACTGTGGGCAGTTGTGATTTAGGTGCATATGCAGCAGAAATCGTTCAGGATGAATACAATTACTTGAATACAGGCACACTCAGACATTACATGGAGCACATGTATCGTAGCAAGTTTGAGTTGTAATCATAAAATATATGTGGTAAGATTAGATTAGGCTTAATTGATCCTCTGTGAGGAAACATGGTAAGGAGTAAGCAGGTCTAAACTAGCCTGGTAAACCGCCCCTCGTACTTCATTTCGTTTTGTAAAAGACTCTTTTACATTCATGTAAAAGACTGAGCAACTCCTAGCCAATCAGCGAACAGAGGGTGTGTTCATGAGCCATGACATTGACTTTATGTGTGCTACATTTGAATTATAGTGCGTAGGTAGGCTAATTGCATACGCGATGACCAGACAATAGCGATTGGGTAAAGGCAGAGCCACTTGTTTTAAACTTCAGCAGAGCCCACACCTCCAGGCAGAAATGGTTTCTCACGGCCTCCGCTCCAGACCGACCCTCTGTACAAAATGAAAATGAAGTACGAGGTGCTGGTTTACCAGGCTAAGTCTAAAGTCCTTAACTTCAGCTAATGGCGGTGTGTTTTCCCTCCTCAGTGGGCCCTACCACTCCAGGGAGCAGAGCACCGACAGCGGCCTCGGCCTTAACTGCTACACCAACTGCCCCACCACCCCAGAGGACTTCCTAAACAACATGGAGGAGATGGACACAGGTACGGTCAGAGATTCACAAGCACCGACTGACAACCCACTCAGTTCAAACGGTTCATTTCAGCTCAGTTTCACTGAAGTACAACACAATATGTAATGTTACTGTGGATTCTTCTCTCCATCAAAATTCTAGTGTTTTTTTGGCTTTGAAAGTAATTACTATGCAAGTTATTGTCAGTGTAGTGTCAGTTATTGTCAGGCAACATGCCTGTCTGAGCTATCATATCAGAAGAAGATGTATTGCACTGCATAAACCATTTGTGAAAACATTTTTAATCTGAGTAAACATGTGTGTGTGTGTGTGTGTGTGTGTGTGTGTGTGTGTGTGTGTGTGTGTGTGTGTGTGTGTGTGTGTGTGTGTGTGTGTGTGTGTGTGTGTGTATGTATAATGGGTTATGTATTGCACTGCATAAACCATTTGTGAAAACATTTTGTGGAAAAAAAAAATCATTTAATCTGAGTAAACATATGTATGTGTGTGGATGTGTGTGTGTGTGTGTGTGTGTGTATGTGTATACAGAATATGATGGCAAAACCTGGCATTCACAGAATATGATGGCAAAACTTTACTTACTTTTAATGAACTTTAATTACTTTTTGCAAATTGTAATTAAACCTCATGACCGAGTGCCTGTGTTTCTGCTCTTGCTCTCCCGACAGGGGACAACATGGCTCAGGGCAACATGAACGTCCTGCAGCAGAGCCGCTTTCCCGACTTCCTGGACAGCCTGCCGGCCACCAACGTGGACCTGGGCCCCTTGGACGGCGACCTCATGCCCATGCTCGACGTCGAGTCCGTGACCTGGCTCTAGAAACCAGCCAAAGGAAGTTAGGCCGTCATCGACACACACTAAAAACAAAAAAAACAGACACTTTTTTCTGCTACCTTTCTACAATTGTAAACATTTGTGAATTCTTCTTTTCTAAAGGTTTTTACTCGCGTGTAAAGCATCATTGTCATTAACTCATCGATTACTCTTCCGCGTATAGCTTCTACCATGTGACAGTGAAATCCCTTATGAATTCTGAAACTGAGTGCAGATGGTAACCAAAGGGGTCTTTGATCAAGCTAAGAGCAAAGCCGAACAAAACACAACCAGTCATGGCTAAACAAGAAAGTGGAACAAAGTTATTATTTTCTGTAAGAGTTAAGATGGTATTCATTTTTAGCACCCCGTGTTTAGAGCAAATGGAAAGATACAGCATTCCTGTTTCTGTGTAGGGGTGACACAGCTCGGTGGGTGTCGGGGGCGGGTTGAGGGAAGGGAGAGCGAATGGCCGCCTGTAGGTCTTCCTGTGCCACTTAAAAAAAAAAAAACAGGGAGCAGGGACATTACACAGCCAGTAGGTGGCGCCACAGTATACACTGGCAATCGGGCCTGAAACGTTGGTCTGCCACTGATCCAGCAAAACCCGAATTTAGCATCTGAACTCTGAAGTCTTTGAGGCGACTGCGCTTTCCTCGAACAACAATGCAGCATTATGAACAAAGTATTTTTTTTCTGTGTGTGTTTGGGTTACTTTGTAGTGCTTATGTGAATACTTTACATGAAATGCCACACCCTATTGGAACTCCATGCTCACACATCAAATCAGCAAGGCCATGGTCACTGGTTTCAAACTAGTGTGTATGTGTGGGTGTTTGTATTATCATGGAACAATTAATAGTTAAATGGCTGTGCACACCGTATTCATGCTGGCAAGAGTGCAAGAAATAAGGATTTTAAAGCGTTTCTGAAAGTGTTGCCTTTCTTTTTTGCATACTTCTGAGAAAAAAATACCAAATCAATGTTTTCTACTGTGTGCCATGTTGTGATAAAAGCTTTAAAAGGTAAAATTGTATTCAACTAAACTTCTAAAGAAGCAATATTTTATCAACGTAACTGTTCTCAAGCAGATTTCTCATTTCTATCACTAAAAGCTCCATGTCTGCGAAATGCAATGTGTAGACATATGTTTTGTATCATGTACTTTTATACTGCTTACAGTATTCTTTTTTATATACTGTACAAATAGCCTAGATGAGTTTCTTGCATCTGGTGCATTTATGACTTTTAATATAGATTTAGCATTTTTAGTATTTATCAAGAGCTATGTTTCATTTTTGTAGAGAGATTTTAGTTGTTTTTTTTTTTTTGTAACGAAAAGTAAAACAAAAAAAATTCAAAGCACTACAAATCAGCAAGGGATTCAAGATGTCTGATGATGAAGTGAACATTGAAGTTAGATCATCTAGATCATCATTATTTTTAGTTCCTATCTTTGTGTGGACTCTAGTTGAATGTGTGGCTTTGATAATCCTTTATATAAGCAACAACTCACCCTGATCTAGAGAGCATGCATTCTAATACCTACAGGGAGTAGACAAAAAAATAGTATTTTGTAAACCTGAGGTAATTGTGTCCACAGTTAAAACAGAACTGATTGATTATTTTTGTTTTGTTTTGTTTTTTTTGTTTTTTCAAACTGGATAATCACATCGAAATCACATCATGTCTTTGTCTTTATCTCTGCAGAGATGTTCAATCCAGTTTGATATTTCTTTTCTACATTCGTCTATGTTATTTGTACTTGCATGTTGAATGAGATATATGCTATCGTAGCCTTTGGTGGACTACTGCTCCACACTGTATGGTGACTTAACTGTAGTGGGGGGTTACATTACGGGATTGTCTGGGGTGAGGCAGGTGAAGATACATGCATGTACACGCCTGCGCACACACACACACACACACACACACAAGCACCAACACTAACACAGTCGCACAGGGAATGGGGAAAATGAACAAAAAGGAGGATGACACAGACGTAAGGTCACACACATACAGACACACAAACCCTCACGTAACCGAAACGGCTCATGACGTCCTTCGCGCATCCAGGACTGATTGGCTTGTTGCTGGGCCTGAGCTTGTGGACACGGTGGGCGCCTGAGGTGGCGTGGGGTCCTCCTGGGTGCCTGAGGTGGCGTGGGGTCCTCCTGGGTGCCTGTGGGGGGAGAGAGAGAGAGACGACGGCCACCACTAGGGGTACATGACACTCTGTTTTGTGGACTATACTCTGGGGGGGGTTAAAAGTGGGCCTACCACGCCCCACCCCCTCCAAACACATTAGGGGCCACATCTTCAGCAGGGCCGAGACAAGAGAAGCTACTCAGAGAGAGCTTTTCTTAACAGAAAGGCTAAACAAAAGGCTTTTAAAAAATGGCATTGTTTATTTTTGTTTATTTTTTTCTCTGTCATTATAGTTATATTTGAAAAATGTTATTCCAGAACAAGCTCATGCTAAGAGTTATCACTGTGGGCATTGCAGAGTAATACAAGTAGCAGAGGCGATCAAAAAAAGGCCGCGGTCAGGTCAAGCTCATATCAGAGAGAATACATCTATTGCTGTATGTATGGTATCAGTAAAGTCTATATGTAGAAATACAACTGTTGCAGTGATGGATGCCACTTAAAAGTGTGTAAAAGGTGGCAGATGTCGACATCGTTTTTTTTAAAACCATGTTTGAATTATGCATTTAAAATGAGTGGATTGAATGGACAAGAAAAATATGTGTAGCATTCACACGGTGCCATCCTGTAGCATGACATTCAGCTACAAATACATGGGGAGAGCTTTTATTTTGAAAGAGTAGAGTAACAGGGTATGTGGATGTTGAACGCTAGAGCTCTGCAATCACACACACAACACAAACACACAAACACACACACACACAAACTAGACCGCAGTTTACTGTATCCAGGATAAGGCAGTGTGAAGTTCTTGAACAATGTCACCTCATCTGAGATCTTTGAAACTAAAAATGTCTTGTAACTTGTTAAAAAAGTCAAATAAAAATGGTTCTTTACCACTTACTTTGAGTTCTTTGTGTGTCAGTGTACTTGGGGGTATGTTCTATTTCTCCAATATGACATTTTGCCATTTCCAGACATGTCTTGCATACATTTAATCTGTTGTTCATAACTAATACAACTCTTAACTCACTGCACACATACAAGTTTTGGAAATAGCTTGACAGGTATATGTATGCTGTATGGTGGATGAAATGGCAAAGATTTTGCTAGCACACAGAAACCCCCTGGTGGGTATATTACAAAATGTGGTTAAGGAACAACCCTGCTTTATTTAACCCAGAGGTTAAAGAAGAGCTCGTTGCTATTTGTTTAGTAAAGACAATGAAACCTTGAGCTCCTCTGCTATCAGGTTTTTGTGTTAATTAAACCAGATTTATCACTTAATCACCTAGTATAACCTCCACCCCTTCTTCGTGGTATACTTTCCACAGGGTGTCGGAAACATTCCTCAGAGATTTTGGTCCATATTGACATGATGGCATCACGCAGTTGCTGCAGATTTGTCAGCTCCACACCTATGATGCGAATCTCCTGTTCCACCACATCGCAAAGGTGCTCTATTGGATTGAGATCGGGTGACTGTGGAGGCCATTGAAGTACAGTGAACTCATTGTCATGTTCAAGAAATCAGTTTGAGATGATATGAGCTTTGTGACATGGTGCATTATCCTGCTGGAAGTAGCTGTCAGAAGATGGGTACCGTGCGGTCATAAAGGGATGAACATGGTGAGCAACAATACTCAGGTAGGCTGTGGCATTTAAACAATGCTCAATTTGTACTAAAGGGCCCAGAGTATGCCAAGAAAATATCCCCCACACCATTACACTACTACCACCAGCCTAAACCGTTGAAACAAGGCAGGATGGATCCATGGTTTCATTTTTTTATGCCAATTTCTGACCATGACGAAACTCAGAAGACCAGGCAACGTTTTTCCAATCTTCTACTGTGCAATTTTGATGAGCCTGTGCGAACTGTAGTCTCAGTTTCCTGTTCTGTGTTCAACTGACAGGCGTGGCACCGGGTGTGGTCTTCTGCTGCTGTAGCCCATCTTCTTCAAAGTTCGACATGCTGTGTGTTCAGAGATGGTATTCTGCGTTCCTTGATTGTAACAAGTGGTTATTTTAGTTACTGTTGCCTTCCTAGCATCTCAAACCAGTCTGCCTATTCACCTCTGACCTCTCACATCAACAAGGCTTCGTCCACACAACTGCAGCTCAGTGGATAGTTTTTCTTTTTCACACTATTCTCTGTAAACCCTAGATATCATTGTGCGTGAAAATCCCTGTAGATCATCAGTTTCTGAAATACTCAGACCAGCCTGTCTGCCACCATGAGCCATACCATGTTCAAAGTCATTTAAGTCCCATTTCTTACCCATTCTGTTCTTCGGTTTGAACTTCAGCAAGTTGTCTTCACCACTTCTACATGCTGAATTGCAGACATGTGATTGGCTAATGAGCTATTTGTGTTAACAAGCAATTGGACAGGAGTACCTAATAAAGTGGCTGGTGAGTGTATATATAAGAATAATATATGTGTATATAATACACATGATAAGTATAAGGCTCAGGTGTTGTGTATTTTCCTGTAGAAATGTGCTAAGGATCTTGTATGTGGTTTACTGATATATAATTTACTTCCACGTTTCAGATTAAATGTGTAAAAATTTTGTACAATTCATATATGTCATTTACATATGGGTTCAGAAAAGAGGCCATCAGAAATTTCTGAAGTCAGTAAAAAATTGAGTGAGGCTATGTATTAAAAAGCATGATGTCAGTCAGCACCCAAGAAAAGGCAAAATGATGCTCTCCCATGATGGCAGAGTTCCGTCTGCACTGCTGAACCTTATGTAAATACAACTGAGTTAAATGATAGCTAACCAGCCGTCTCTCAGCGCCATAAAGGTGAACAGTACCGGATCGTAAATGGCCGCCATAAACGTCAGGGACAAAAGCACCACAGGAACAGCTTGGGGAAACATTCAAAGTTTACTCAAAGTAGGGAAGCAAACAACGTCTGTCTATTAATGAGCACAGCATGGAATGAAGTAATAAAGTTACATAAGGCCCTCGAGGCAAATGAATATGGAGAAGATGATACAAATACATTCATTTACAAATACAAATGCTCATTCTTTGCAGACCTAACTTTGAGAGGAACAGGCAAGACTGGAGTAAAATAGAGTTGTACAAGCCCCGAATAAAGGCCTGCTTAAGAGTACACAATTGGTGAACAGGGTCACTGACTAGAAAGACCGGGATAACATTTGATCATAATATAACTGCAATACTGTTTCCTGTATAACGGTGGGGTTTTAAGCTAAAATTTGTACTATTTCACAACATCATGTATTGCTCTACAAAACATGACAAAGTAGAACGCTTATTTTCAACAAAACTAAAAAAAAAAGGTGAAAAGTTTGTGATCAAGAGAAAGGGAAGTAAAACCACAATCTTTATCAGTAAAAATGATAAGCTGAGTAGCTCTTGAAGGGAAAACTATTTAAATGTGCAAAAATAAATATTTATCCAGCGAGCGCCCAGACTTTTGGCCCCTTTTTGCCATCATCAGATTCACCATCAGGCAAAAGTTTGGACTCAGTTACAAACAAGTTCAAAAGCACAAATAAAACATTATAAATAGACGAGTTAAACACAACTCCACAACCGATGCTCCTTTGTCCCCTTGGAAACACCTCAGGCACTTTCATCACTCTGGAAAAGAACACAAACACCAGTCCATTAAGAGCAAAACTGACAAATGTTAGTGTTTTTTTATGTAAATTATAGCAAAAATGTAACATTTATAGCGACGATGATCCCTTTGCTTTCACGTGTGCAGTCGCATGTGTGTGTTCATGTTTGTCATGTGTATCTGTGTGTCATACTAAAGTCCCTTTGTTTCTGTCTTGCCCATGTTCACGTTTGTGTGTGTGTACGTTCGTGCTGCCTATGGGTGTGTCTGTGTCTGTGTGTGGCACATTACAGGAGCATGTTCAGACGGAACTTCAGCAAAGGAGGCTGTGTGCTTTGTATGTGTGTGTGTGTGTGTGTCTGTGTGTGTGAGTGTGTCTGTTTGTGTGAGTGTGTGTGTGTCTGTGTGTGTGAGTGTGTCTGTTTGTGTGAGTGTGTGTGTGTGTGTGTGTGTGTGTGTGTGTGTGTGTGTGTGTGCGTGTGTGTGTGTGAGTGTATGTGTGTGTGAGTGTCTGTGTGTGTGTGTGTGTGTGTGTCTGTGTGTCCCAGTGTGCCTCCTCACCCCACAGCATCCGCAGCAGTCCCCGCAGATGGTCCCGATGAGGCCGTTGATGGCCTGGAAGGCACACAGGGCCACCTGCACCAGACTCATGGCCAGCAGCATGGAGAAAAGGGTCAGGTGCCATGGCACCACACGCTCCGGTGCCATACACTCAGTCCACAGACTGTGGTTGGTCAGGTAGTTCCTACAAGAGCACCACATCCAAAGACAGGGATTAGTCTCTGACTAATAAGAAACATCTTCCAGCTACGTATGCCTACTGGTTCACAACCGCTTTAGTCCCTCACACCAAGTAAACCAACCACTTGCACTTGTATTATTTGATGGCAAGAAGGAATGTGACAAAAAACATTATATTTTCTAATCTTGGGTTCAAAATAGCATGGGATCACATTAACAACACACAATGCAATTAAATCAGTTTTAAGGACCTAAAAACTGTAATGTAGGGAGTAAAGCATGTCTGTATGCTGAGGTACAACAACTTACCCCTCACTAAATGGGTATGACCAGCTATTGTCTGCAACCTGGCATTTAGGTCCCCTATTGATAGCGACTGCCGATACAACAGTGGAATATCCGGCCCCCAACACACCAATGGCAGCGAATATTATGGAGGTGAACATCTGAAGAATGGTACAAAGGAAAAACAATTTAGGAAAAAAATGGTCTGGCCTTTTTGGTTCAAGTCTGACATATGAAACCTTGCTCTGTGGGTGATTTATTATCCCAAATTAGATCATCTCAGCAGGAAGAGATTTGATGTAATTTTCCAGTTTTATTCGATTACCCTTTCAGTCATAATATGACAACAGCGGTGAAACATAAGCATTTAATCGAAGCAAATAGGCAAAACACAGACATTTGTGGAAATATCAATGTTTACTTATCAAAAAGGATGACATCTATCTTTACATTTGTAGTCATGGGTGTTTGTGTACAATATCTTTGTTTTTTGGTGGGTGTAGAGTGCCTATGTGTTTAAGAAAAAAACCAATTGAGTCTCTTACCGCAAACCTCTTGCCACAGCTCTCATTGCCACAGCAACCACAGCAGTCGTTGTTCTTCAAACCCAAGAACACCAGAGCTGGGAAAATCATCTGAATGTTGCGGATAGAACATTCAAGAGTCGCACACAGCAAGCCATACATAAAAAGTCAGTTCAGGAACTTAAAATGGTGGGGATATACTGCATTTATGTGTTAATATACCTACTTTTTTCCTCTTTGTGAAAGTTTTAATATTTTAACCTCAAACTTACACATCTAAAAAAGTGTTTACTATATTCCACAAAGTTGCGGTTGTGTACATTTACAAAATTGCATTTAATTAACCTGAGCCATAGCTTGTTTTTACATTTTTTATATGTCCATCATCAAACATGTGGAAACATTAGACAAGAAATATATATAAATCTATGTCTTTTTTCTTCTTTCTGTGAATTATACTTTCAAATAATGTTCTTCTTAAAGACGTTCCCATGCCAATTCACTCCCAATTCACAAAACGTAAACATATTAAACACCTTTTTTCCACACCTTTTACCTCTTGGGAGTTTGGCACTGAGTAAATTTCTCCTAAAGCAAACTGCTGTATTCCACTTTGTGACATAACATCTGCCAAACAGTTATTTCCTTACCAAAGTACCAGAGCCAATGATCCCTCCGAAGAACCACACCTCATCTGTAATGTGTTCATTCTGATCGGCGACGTAGCCTCCAGGGAAGAAGAGCATGATGTTGCAGAGCAGGCACAGGATGGCCAGGGGGATGAGGGTGATGCCCAGACACTTGGCACAGTTACCAGTACACATGGCTCAAAACTACAGGCTACAGCAGCGGTCAGAAGAATGTCCACCAAAAACACACACACACATACACAGGGCGTCCTCTTAAGCTGTGACAACAAGTGCCAAACCTTCCTCCTGAAATCCACAGGCCAAAAACTGCAAATTGCTGGAGATGCAGACTATATATAGACTCTTTGGGATATGACGTCACTGCCTCAAATTCAATTTTACATCGGGTTGTTTCACTATGACAACCATGGATCTGTTAATGTTCCACCGAGGGGTTGGTCTGCCCCTGCAATCAGATCATTCCAGGGAGGGCTGGTGGATGTCGTGGCTATGTGGAGGTGTGCACACCTTAACTATCCTATTTTGCACGGTGTCCATTAACAATAGAGACTGACAGTCTCAGGATAAAGCAAGTGCAAACAGTGTAGTTAATGGCCTTTAAATCACTTTATTTTTTCATATTTACATAGTTTTAATAATAGCTGTATTTAGTAAAAATAATGTATCATTTGTAAAAAAAAAAAACAAAAAAAAAACATGTTAGTTAAGAAGCTCTCTCTCTCTCTCTCTCTCTCTCTCTCTCTCTTTCTATCTGTGTGTGTGTGTGTGTGTGTGTGTGTGTGTGTCCTTGTGTCTGTCCGTGTGTGCCCCCGTGATGCCACATGATGATGTGTTCTCTTCCCTGCCAGTGGAGATGCACTTGGACTTTTACTTTGCATCTTCTGGTTAAATACATATTGTCATCTAAGTAAACATTACCTATTAGCAGCATTAGCGGACAAGAATTAAACAGTGTGTGTGTGTTTGTGCATGTGCTTGTGTTTGTGTGTGTGTATTTCCACAAATTGCTAATAATAAACTGTACATTTTGTTACAGATAATTCAGTACAGAAATATAGCCTGATGACAAAAGAAGAGTATTTCTGTTTTGTTTTAGATCAAATGTGGTCTTTAATGTTTAACCTTTATGTAGACTTAAGTTAAGGGTGTGAAAGGTCGAGTTTGACAATGCAGAACTACACTCAGAAGAAAGGGATGAGTTTGGTTGCATTTAATTAGCAGAGTGTAAAACCTCGCCCTTTAAGGTTATTGCTAAATGGGATATTAATGTGTTGACCTTTCTGTGAAACACTAAACATCGTTTTATCGTCCCTTACAGGCTACCTGCAGTATGTGAAATCGATGCCATATGTATTCGATGTATTCATCCTGCCTTAACCAATCGATAACAGAGACTGTGGGTTTTCTAAAGATTCAGTGCGCCTTTTAGCTGTTTCTTGAGAGGATTTGCAAATAACTAGCCACGAATGTGGCTACTATGTAAACAGTTATTTGCATGCCACAAGTAGTCGTCGACGACACGCTAAATAATTGTTGGGAGCCATGAGATAGTGGGTAGTGGAAACTTCACTTCAAGTTTTCCTGTAGCGTGAATCATGTAAACACATTGCGATTTTTGTTTATGAAAGGAGGATGTTGCCCGAGTTGCCTTTTCGCTCCCGCCGGTCACCTGTGGTTTGTTTACATGGCTGTGTTGCTTCCAGTCAGCCGCTGGCTTCTGTCATTGGGACAGGTCAGTGATCCCTTTAAAACGCTTTACCACACAAATTACTTCGTAAAGTTGCCTTGTAAACTACACCTCTCAGGCATATCTTTAGAACGGTTGACCTATATGCTATGGGCTTACTGTAGTAAATAAACCTCATCAATAAACCTGTTTGTGGCACACGTAACTTTAAAACCTTTATTTGCAGACATTCTCAAAAAAGGTGGTAACGCTGCGGACGCTGCTGTGGCAGTAGCGGCAGCCTTGAACGTGACTGAGCCTTGTAGCACCGGCTTGGGAGGGGACAGCTTTTGTCTTTATTATAATGCACGCACCGGACATGTGCGTGGACTGAATGGAAGGTAATTAATGTAGCCTCTTGGCAGTGAACTGTCAGTTGCATGCCAGTTTTAATCTGTATGACTTATATATACACTCACTCCCTCACTCACACAAATGTTTTCACACACCCAAATATTTGCTTGCAAATGTGAACTGCATACCTTTACATAACGTCAGTTTTATTATTCAAATGCAGCACCTGTAATGTCATAATTTCACTTCCAAATGTGTCCAAATATTGTTTTTTTGCACCCAATGAAACACTTTAGTTTCAATGAATCTCCCCTCTCTTCCTGTAGTGGCCGTTTACCCAAGGCCCAGACCCTGCAGCTCATGGAGAGCCTGGGCTACACTAAGGGCAGCCCTCCTCCACCCTTCCACGCCCTGAACATCACCGTGCCCGGAGCCGCTGCATGTTGGTGTGACACCATCCAACTTTTTGGGAGCCAGAAGGTACCTCTGTCTTCAGTGATGGACACCCTGGCCTGTTAACGCTTTATTTGAAGGTTTTTACATAAGAGTGACATGAGCATGTTATAAACAAGGCATGACACGTAACGTGAATATTAATGACATTTAATTTATCTTTATGATTGTTCCCATTAAGTGTCCTTTTTCCTAACATTTTTTCCAATGTTAAGTTGATTTTTGGGGGGATGCAGACATTACAGAAATTAAATGACGCTTCAGCAGTCATAAACATGAATGACGTGCCATGTTAATGTCCATGATATGTGTCATGTCATGTTTATAAAGAAATTATGTCACCCATATGTAGACACCTTCAAATTAAGTTTTAGCCCTAGCTTCAGCAGCTGCAACAGGAGTATCACATATTGGTTCCAGTCATTCACTAAATCAGCTGATTCTAAATAGCAAAGGTCTTCAGCCAGGTTGAGGAGTTAATTATTGGAATCAGATTTGTTAAGTGCACAGGTATAACAAGGTGATTTGGAATATGTGGTAGATTATAGCTTCTTAATACACGCTGTTCATCACTGTCTATTTTTATTCATTCATCTGTCTACTTGTCTATCTACTTATGTCCATGTCTTTTACACGCCTACAGTTATGTAGTTATGTTAACACCTTGCCTCACCATTCTATAGAGCCTGATAGTAATTTCCTATCAAACCCATACAATAATGTAAAATGTTGTAAATCATATTCATTGAAAACTAGTGCATGCAGTGTTCAGGAACATGTTAGATGCTCATGTGCTTTATATTGTTTTGGTTGCTTTGTACTGTTTTGG
The DNA here is from genome assembly GCA_027475355.1 of Coilia nasus. Taxonomy (NCBI): domain Eukaryota; kingdom Metazoa; phylum Chordata; class Actinopteri; order Clupeiformes; family Engraulidae; genus Coilia; species Coilia nasus. The sequence goes on along the minus strand of CM050212.1, from coordinate 5,938,436 downwards.
TTAATCAACCACTTTTTAATGACTGGCTGTGGATGAAATATAGCATGTAATTTATCATCGTCTGCACAGCCCAGTACTTTGTACAGCCTTGCATCACACTTGTTATTGCAGAGAACTTCAGTTCCTTGATACACCTACTGATACTGGACTTATCTGTGCATGTGAGTGTTATCGTTGGGAAACCCTTCAGTGGGAGTTTCTGTCTTTCACAACTTAAGGAGAGGTAGGTATGTGCTGAGTGGGTCAAAGGAGGCTGTGTGTGTGTGTGTGTGTGTGTGTGTGTGTGTGTGTGTGTGTGTGTGTGTGTGTGTGTGTGTGTGTATGTGAGAGAGAGAGAATGTGTGTGTGTGTATGTGTGTGTGCGTTTACAATGTCTTGTTAACAGGCTGTGACAAAGGCATTCTGACATACCGAAGCCTGTAAATGGTGATGGTGACCACTTACAGTGCTGTGACTGGGCTTATAGATGCACTCTGTTGGTGTCTGTGGTTTAATTCAACTCAGGAAGTGCTCATTTTGTGTGCCGTTTGGCTCATGGCTCACAGGGGTTTGGCTCATGGCTCACATGTGGTCTTAAACAGTAAAGAAAATAAAGTCTGCAACAGCAGTCATATGCTCCCAACATTAAAATGAGTGGCAAAGAGAGATGGTGTTGGGAAATGACCCAGGCCGAATTCGAACCTGGGTCCCCTTAGCCACCTGCCCATTCATAGTATGGGTGCTCTAGTTACTGCATCACATAAAAAAAAATGAATAGTGACATTTCAGCCGGTAGCCCTTCATCAGGCTAAGTCGCTATTAAAAAATTGTTGGATGCAAGATTGTTGGATGGAACAAGATGGAAGCATATTACTGGTCCAGCACCCAAACTTTAGATAAGGAGGTGTGTGTCTTCTGCTTTACTCTGGTGGTGCATGCAGTCTTCCCATTGTGGTCTTCACCAGTGAAATGGTCTTGTTTTGAAAATGTCCCCTTCTGAGCAATGACAAACGAGAGGGACTTGCTGCATTATGGCCCATGCTATTTTTAGGTGCATTCACTCACTCACGGCTCTGACTCATTTTTCCTGTGCCGCCCCTGACGAGCATCCAGGGGCGTTTTCAAGCCTCCAGAAATGGATTAGGCATTGTTTTATGTTTGTTGGTTTCCCTTTTAGTTGGTAGCTGTGTAAGGTCTGTGTAAGGTGACAATATTGAAAAAAACTTTTTCATAACCTGCTGTGCGTTATGGCAGTGCAGAATATGGAAAGTAAACCATAAAGTATTTTATTATTTGCTACAATAAACAGTTGACTGTACGCACATGCACATGCGTATCTTTACATTAGCAATCATAAAAAGGCAAGCAAATGCTGGTTTGTAATTTAAAGAGGTGCGTAAACGTAGAAAAAAGGAAGACAGCGCCTACGTGCATTTACCTTCCTATACACTGATTATAAAGGAAACACCTTGTTCTGTCTACTCATCTGGGATGTTATGTGGCAGGATGTGATGTTGTGAATCAGAATTTCTCCACACAAAATAATTCATCTCTCGGAATTCCGTTGGGTGGGTCAGGTCAGGATGTGATACGACTCCATGAGTTATTGGTTCTCTGTGTGTGTGTTAATTCCGGCAGCTCTCCTTGGCTGATATTCTGGAGCCAGCGTGCGATCTGGCGAGGGTGGGATTCCCAGTTGCCGAGGTCGCCGCATTCCACTGGGCCAAGTGGACAAAAGCGATGAGGGAGGCAGGCAGGGAACTGGGTGGGGACTTCCTCCCCAACCAGCAGCCACCCAAACATGGGCAGGTGGTCACCAATCCCTGCCTGGCTCAGACCTTCCAGGTAACTTTAGGCTTGCTCTAATTCCAAAGCCAATTAAGTATATGTGCATTACCAATAGGTTATAAGTAATGGTATTTATAAAGTCATCTTTAGAAGTGGTCATTTCAGTGGTGATTCTCTTCAGGGGTCCAGTTTAAAGGAGATAAGACCCTTTGAATGTGATTTTACTGACTGGACAGTTACAGTTAATACAGACATGATACAGTTAATACATCATCCTGATGAGTCTATCACTCCTTTGTTGAAACAATTTTACTCTTCTGTTCTACAGCCTGGTATTTTCCCTGTCAGTAACTAACACAAACAAGCTACACCGGATAGTTACCATGGCCAGCAGGATTGCTGTGCAACAAGTAAATAGCACTGCCACGATTGTAGAAATGAGGGTAGTAAAAAAAGGACAGGCTATAAGGGAAGACGTCACATCCCCTACGCCAGGCATATGAGCTGCTGCCATCAGGAACATTTTGATCATCGTAGCAGTTCACCATAATTTAGGATTAATTTTATATGATGTTGATGGTAGGAATGTGTTAATGCTTTCTCACTTTCTTCAAAGTACGAACAGTTTGTTTTGCTGGTATATTATGCTGCATACATACACAGAATTTTCACAAGGAATGTCCGGTACAGGCCACCTACTCAGGTTAACCTGTTAAAGTTTGAAAGTCTGTGGCCAAACTACCCTTGTGCTTGAAAACAACAGTGAAAATTTCAAGCTTTGCTGGGTGATTTCTGGCTGTATACAGTACGTCTCCCAGCCTAGTTGCTCTTTTATTTTAAAAAGGCAATGTCATCTCTTACAGCTAACTGTAATTTAGTATATCAAATTTATGTTTTATGTGATGTGTTGGTAACTTGTGTATTGGGCTACGAGGCAAGAGATGTTTAACAGTGGTGATTAATACCCTATGGTAGCACTGTATCATCTTACAGAGCAGGCCTACCCTTAGAGTTACAAGAATGTCAACTAAAAGTTCATCTCAAAGAATGAAAATCAATGTATGTGAGACACATGTCATAAGACAAACAGACTGAGGAGCAAACACTGGTCTCTATAGTGTCTGCTGCCTCATTCCATTACCATGTGCTTATGCGGGCCTTGCCTTACATGTCAGACAGGAATGACACATGGTGGTAGTCACGGCCAACCCTGCAGTCCTTGGTGATAATGTTACCGATCAATACACACAGAGGCCCTGCTTTTGTCAGGGAGAGGGTTTGCATAATACACAGAGACTGTCTGACGTTATCACAGCATGAATCATTTAGACAACATGCATACATACATTGATGTAAGATGTACAGACAGCACATACAAAAATACATCTCCATAAATGTAGCCATCACGGCATCTAAGTCTATTTGCATGGCTTTTTTCTGCGCCTGTACCCTGATTGTGTATATTGTAAACATACAAAGTGCAGTGTGGCTTCTTTCCCACGCAAAGGTTTGCATTGGTGGTACAGCATCTTTGCGTTCTGATAAAAAAATATGTAGGAGATTGCCCGCCGGGGAAAAGCTGGCTTCTATGAAGGCAAGGTAGCGGAGGCCATTGTGGAGATTGTCCAAGAGAATGGTGGCGTGATGAGTCTGGAGGACCTCAAGAACCACACTAGCACAGAGGTCACACCTATCTCCACCGACTACAAGGTATACAGTACGTGCTGCACCAGGCCTCGCCTCTCCCTCACTCATTTTTACAGTTTTACACCCCTCTCACATGTCTGCAATCAGATGACACCAGTCTTGCCCAGATCGTTATCAAGTATGCCAAATGGTACTGACTGCTCACGTGGTTGTTTTGTCTTGTTTTTGACAGATTAGACGAATAGGCACTTAGATGTTGTCTCATCCACATAAACTTATTTTATCATTCTATTTTGTTTATTCACGTATGATTTGTTGTAGTACTGTTGTGATTGTTGTGATTTAGTTCTAATTGAAAATATTTTTATTACATTTTATTTTATTTACTTTACATAGAATGCTTTACATTTTATTTTATCAGACAGTCAGACTTTGGGAGGTCCCGCCAAATGGACAGGGGATGGCAGCTCTTATTGTTCTTAATATATTGGAAAATTTCCCCCTAAAAGGTAGTATTTTTAAATACACCCATCTCTGTAGTCTGCTCCACACGAATTGCCCTTTTTTTGACAAATAATAAACTGAATAAAATTGCAAAGAATTGAACTGAATTAAATTGAATTGAACTGTACTGAACTGAATTGAATTGAATTGAATTGAACTGAATTGAATCAAATTAAATTCAATTAAACGGAGTTACATTTAATTAAATTGAATTGAATTGAAAATAAAACTGAATGGTTAATGATGGCCTGCTGTCACACAGGAATGGGTCACAACAGTGCTGACTACCTCCACCTTCTAGTGGAGGCATTCAAGCTGAGCCTGGCTGACGCCACCCACTTCAACGCGGACCCTGCCCTTGTGGAGGTCCCTGTGGAGGGGCTACTGGCCAAAGACTACAGTCAGCAACGCGCCCAACTCATTCACATGGACAGGTGATTCTCCAGGCATGAGAATATGACACACATATAGATATAGCACAGGAAGTCGACAAGCCTTTTCCCCCCTTGAACATGCTTAGAATAGCAAACTTCACACATGCCGCACTAGGCGTAATTTAGAGTTGCCCCACCTTAGCTAGTATTCTCTCCGTCAGAGCCTGGTACCAGCTTGTGTTGGGCACAGAGTGCTTACTTTAGATAGGACTGTTTACCCAACCCCTCCCCAAGGGGAGAACACCCACACCTACACCACCCCCACCCCCACCCCCCAATCCATCACTGTGTGTGAGAGCCATCAGAAAAGGAGGGAGGGAGAGAGAGAAAGGGAGGGTGGGAGGGAGGAGGGAATACTTTTATTGATTGGTCATAAACTGTAGACTTTAGACTCTCGGGTTGCCATCACAAACAAAGCCAGCTCATTCTTTCTGTTAACTTTGACATCCAAAATATTTCAGTGTGGTTTGAAGGCCTACATTATCAGGGCGTTTACAGGGATAACAAAGTATTGATTTTGGAACCCAAACCAAATTTTTCTGATATTTAATATTATTTGCCACATGACTGCTGTTTGTGGCATGAGTGTTATTTTGTGTAATCCTTATATATCAAATTACAATATTTCAGGGAAAATCTTGTCCCTAAAAGTAGCAATGTTTTGGCAGCATATTGATAGAAAGCCTATCCAAAAACCTCACCCAAAATGAATGTTCAAACACAATGTACGCTCAAAAACAAGCCTCCCTCAAATTCCAATGTATGAGCAGCTCATAGAAAGCCTAAAAAGCTTTAACTCCCATTCCTCCTCAGTGCAAGGACTGGCAAAGAACCCGGGATCCCCAGAGGAAGTGACACGGTGTACTTCTGTGTGGTTGATGGGGAGGGGAATGCCTGCTCCTTTGTCAACAGCAACTACATGGGCTTCGGGACAGGCCTGGTGCCCAACGGCTGTGGCTTTTCTCTTCATGTAAGCGCATCACAAATGTTTATTTATTTACTTTTGGTAACGCTTCACTTGCACAGTCCACCCACAGAGACTTTACAGTATACTGTATATTGTATAATTGTAGTTAAACTATATACTTTACTGTATAACTATAGTTCTGTCCCATAAAAGTTCCATTTCATTTTCTTTACTGTTTACTGCTCATCACCTTAATTAACCCCAACCCCTAACCCCAACCTTAACATAACACAGGGTTTTTAACAGATGTTTTACTGTAGTATCTGTAGATAGTCTATACTACCCAAATAAACATTGACCTTAAGGGACAAGTCATATTTACTAACATTTTATTTTAAACTTGAAATGAAAATGTGCCACAGTTAGCTAATGAGCATATTTTTTATCTGTAGTCCTTTGGCTGGTCTGTGCAGCACTCATGATTTGTGGTTGAGCCAATAAATGCCATCGGCTAGGACCTAGTGGAGGTGAAAGGCTGTGATTTCATACTCAACTTCACCGTTAATAAATAGGAGTGTGTGTAGGTTATTGAAGAAATACCTGTGTAAGACCTTAGGTTCAGTCATATATTCAAGGATTGAATATCACTGAGGAAGACACTAGTTGTTGTCCTGTAAAGGATCTTATATCCAGTGTTGTGTAACCCAGCTTCAGAAGTTACAATCCCATACTTACTGTTGCAGCCATTCACTGCTTCAGTTAATTAGTGAAATCACCTGTTTCTACTTATGCCACCTGTGCACTTAAAACAGGTGATTCCACTAATTAACTGATGCAATAAATGGCTGGTTAAAATAGTGGGTGTGGAATTGTAACCCAACCCTGCTTATATCTTTCAGGAAGTCTATATTACTGCTACAGCTTTAGTATTATGATGGATCCTGTGATACTGTAATAGGTTGTTTGTGGTCTATGACACGGATGTACTCGTATTAGTGTATTGACCGGGCTTCCCTTTCAGGGTTAATGATTAACGACCCTAGCTAATTATTAACATTTTCTAGCGATTTTGACATTTGAATGTCTTCTTTGTTCATTTAGTAAAACTGTCTTTTGAAGAGTTTGTACATACTTAAAAGTCAATCTATAAATCAATCATGTGGAAGAGCTTGGTAATTTCAAGCATTCGCAAATATTTAAATTTAGTCTTTTTTTTTTTTAATAAAAGAGCAGTGGGTGTTTTGTTGGGTATGTAACACTCTTCACACACACACACACACACACACACACACACACACACACACACACACACACACACACACACACACACACACACACACACACACTTCAAAAACCCACTCACTCACACACACACACACACACACACCACACACAACCACACACTCACACCCCTCCTCTCCTATGTGCAGAATAGAGGTGCTTTTTTCTCCCTGGACGCCAGCCATGCCAACTGCATAGGCCCCGAGAAGAGGCCCTACCACACCATCATCCCAGCCCTGCTGACGGAGGCCGGCTCCAGCAGGCTGCTCTGCTCTCTGGGAGTCATGGGCGCCTTCATGCAGCCCCAGGGCCATGTTCAGGTGCTGTGGCGCACATGGTGCAGCTCTGCAGTTCTTCCATTAGGGGGTGCTGTAGCATGAGTCTCGATCCTGGTCAATAGAGGTGGCTTAGTAGTTGATAGATGATGTGTTTGTTCCACGTACACAGTTAGACAGAACAAAAGGGTTACACATAGAAATGAAATAGATGTGAATTACAGATGAAAGTGGTAGAAAGGATAGAACAATAATGTTTCAGTGCTTAACAAAACAACAGCACATGTTCTATTTTTGAAGAGAGGTGTAGGAGTTTTTCTTATACTTTAATTGTTAGCTTTCTGCAAACTGGAAGTAAAGTTTTTGTTACGCATTCTTGCCACAGTTTGTCCTGACTACAAGTGTGTAACTGCGGACGGTTATTTTATTTCACAATATATATTCTCCACCATTGTTACATTCTAAACAGTCTAAATCATTGTACTTAAGTCCTCGCTCATTAGTAAAGACATATCAATAGACCTTTTCCCCCTCCCAAGCATGCAATACATGATTATCATTGTGTGGGTATTGATCACATTATTGAAATAATATAAACCCTTTAATAAAGTGTGGGATGTGTTGGCAGGTTTTACTCAACATGCTGGAGTTTGGGATGGACCCGCAGCAGGCTCTGGATGCTCCCCGTGTGTTTGTGCAGTATGATGAAGCCTGTAAGTCCCGCTGAGACCCAGAAAACAGTCAATGTCCATGCCACTGGGTTGTGTTTTTCTTTTGTCTAATCACCATTGTTTCAGTGGCAATGCCAGCCCTGTGATAGCCTAGCCAGGTAAACCCCTCAAGGTCCTAATCAAGTAGCCTGGTAAACCCGGCCCTCGTACTTCATTTCATTTTGTGCAGAGGGTCTGGATTAGAATCTCTTGAGGGTCATTTAGTCGGCTCCAGCAAGACCGATCCAATCAGCGAACAGAGGGTGTGTCCGTTAGCCGTGAGGTTGACCTTGTGTGCTACATTTGAATTGTAGTGCGTAGGTAGGCTAATTGCATACGTGACGTCCAGGCATTAGCGATTGGGTAAAGGCAGAGGCACTTGTTTTAAACTTCAGCAGAGTCCACACCTCCAAGAAATCGTTTCTGACGGTGTCTGGTCCAGACCCTCTGTACAAAATGTAATGAAGTAGTGATAGCCACCTCTAAATTCTCACATGCCCCAGTTCCTTGAGTTTTATCCGGCACTTCCTGGCAGAGTGTCTTAAAACTCTCTGGCTCTTGGTATTGGTTAGATAGACTTGGCTAATAGAGGATTTAGGGATTTGAGCAAAGGTATTTTTCCAACACTTTATACATGTTTACACTTTATACTTCAGCTTGTTTACTGTTTCCAAGATCTCAAGATCTGTGCACACATACTAATCTGAATCAAAATGTATACAATGTGATCTTTGGTGTACACACAGAAACCTCAAGCAGGTTTAATGGGATCTCTGTTAGGGTCTTATGAAACTTTTTTATTTTAATGAAGTGTGGCCCGTCTTTTATCAGGGATGTAATTTAAAAAGTCAGTCATCTATGGCTGTAAGTATGTGATAATGTAGACAACATTTGACATAGGTAGCCCGGTAATAGCATGTGATTGATTTTACCCTTTGCATGTTGATATTTCTGCTAGCCCGCAGTAACTGTGAGCTCAGTTTCTTTGCTGTAGTCATATATTGTGCTATTTACTTGTGCAGTAAGTAACAGTCCGTGTGTGCTCTTTAACATGACCGCAGTTTGTACGTTCTGTATAATACACCACTTTTCTGAATATGAAATGCATTCTATAATGTATATCTACATAGCTATGAATTATATATTATGTGTGATGCATAGCTAATGTGTTTTATGAAATGCATGCCTTATTATGCAATGTTCAATAATAATTAAAGTGTGTGTGTGTGTTCATGTGTTTGTGTGTCTGTTTGTGTGTGTGTGTGTTCGTGTGTGTGTCTGCATGCGTCTGTGTGTATGTCACGTAGCCGAGCAGTGGCAGCTGAGCTTGGAGAGCGGAGTGGAGGAGGGCGTGGCCAAAGAGCTGCGGAGGCGGGGTCACGTGCTGCGCTGGCCAGTGGCAGGCCACGACCGGGCGCAGTTCGGCAGGGGTCAGGTCATCAGCGTTGGAGCGTGGTGGGACCCCGCGACCACCCCGCCCTCTGACCCCCCCACACACAGGGTGCTCTGGGCCGGCTCTGACCCCAGGGGCGACGGATGTGCCGTGGGCTATTAGATTTGCGTTCACATGGAGAGGCTTAGACCCCACAGCAATGCTATGATCCATAGTGTGTGTGTGTGTGTGTGTGTGTGTGTGTGTGTGTGTGTCATGTGCTTTGGAGGTATGGCTAAAGGGCTGTGTGCTAACCTCTGCACCAAACACTGTGCAGTTTTACACTTTTTAAATTAAATGAACTAAATTGGGGAAATAGTTATGCCGCAGTGTTGTACACTAAATTACTTAATAGTAAAAATAGTAAAGATTACAAATATGATGTGTAAATGAGCAAACTGAAAAGGAGGCTGAACAAATCTTTGTATTTTGTGTGGGGATGACGTTGTATCCAATACTTTACAGAGCAGTTTGTAAAAGAAATGATCTATTTTGTCATTTGTACTTGTACGATGATAAATACATGGAAATTTTTATGCCACAAATGTTGGTTTTGTGTATTTCTGAATGAATCAGATTCTCAAGCAATTGTGCATGATCTTTCATGCTATTTTTAATGTGACATTTGAAAAGAAAGGCTCTCTGGAGACAAGTAAACCAATTCATGGTCATCTATAGACTATTTTGCTGCATGACATGAATAGGAATTTCATTTAAACTCTGAAGAATGGACATATTGTTATTGTTGACCACATTTTCCCATCTAATTTCCTTTTCTTTCATAGTCACTGACTTAAAAACATTTGAAGATGTGATGTACTACAGAGTCCTAAAGTAGAATTATTGAGACCCCCTATCACTATGGATTTAAATGACTCATGCAAACCTTAATCAACGCTTTGGAATTTGACCATAAGTTCCTGAAATGGGAAAAAGGCGGCGGGAGTTGGAATGCTGGGGGGACTTTCAGTCCGTCCCCTCTGACTCATTCCCATTCTCCACTTTTCCTTTTCAGTTTTTCAGAGAAAGCCAAACCCAAACTTGGACTGAACCGTTGGCAAACCATTTCATGTCTGAACTTTTTATCAGCTCTGCCCAGGCCGCATGCTGACGTGCCAGTGTGCTTTCTGTATGTCTTGGCTCCGGAGTTTGCAGTGTCCCAATAGGGGGGATTTTCACCATCAACCTGCTGTAGACACACACCACAACCGTAAAATGGGCTGTGCAGTTTTGCGTATTAATAATTGAATTGGGAAAATAGAAATGCTGCAGTGTTACAGATTGAATTACATGTTATTATGAAAAATAATTAAAAATGTAAATGAACAAACTGCTGTGAGGACACACCACCACCACAGCCCCAGTGCTTTATCTTTTAGTTATTTATAGACGGCGAAGGAGGTGACGCCCAACCGTTAGTTTTAAAACCACAGAGACGAGGGAGTGTTCGCTGCAATCATGCATGAAACCTTTAGACCCGCCTCAATATTTCCACTCTCAACCCATCTGCTTCTCCTCCCACACACACAGAGCAGAAGAGATAACTTGAAGGTGATTTTTTATTGTGTTTTCCTTACTGACATTAAGAAGTTCAGAATGCGCATTGTCAGTCACATTGTATCCATGTTGACATACAGAAGTTTAGCATGCTCATTCTTTGTCACATTGTAGCCGCACTTCAGTCTGTTTCTGTAGAGCATACATGTAAACAACTTTTTTTTCTCAAGCCAGTCTGCTCCCGCCTGCTTTGTATTGTTGATTTCTATCTTGTTATGAACTTTTTTCCCATGGGTCACATGCATAGTTCTGTTGTTCAAATCCCCTTTGCTGAATACGTGTTGTCAGCAATTAACAATGAAAGCCAGCTGTATTCCAAGGAAAGTGAATAAACTCTTGGTGGGGCTCACCTAATCCATGTGGGCCAGGGCATGGTCCTGTGCTCATTAGAGCAGGCCACTCTTCATTATGCCGGCTTACTGATGAGGGTAATCCAGGCTCACAGCCACTTGAGCAAACTTGGCCTTTGGACATTCCATTCCAGACAGTGCAGACCTGTTTATCAACAGAAAAGTTGGACGTAAAACTTGTTTTTGGGCATCAGGATGCCTAAGTTGCTACTGGATGTCTTGGGCCAATGTATAGTAACTTGATAACTTGGCTTATGTGTAGGTATAGCCCCGGTCTATGTTGATGTGAGCATCTTCCCAAACACTACACCTGTCTGTGAAGCATTTTACCACACAGGTGTAGTGTTTTGTGTGCACCTGAGAGACTGGGAAACACCCCTCACCTGTTATGTGTGACAGTCTGATGCCATCTTCTGTTGTGCTGGAGAAGTGTCCAGTCCAGTCTGTTGGTGTGGCTCATCATGGCCACAAGAGATGATGTGACTAAAGCTGGCTTGAATATGCCACTGCACTGTGTCCAGACACTTCTAAAATAATGTGTGTTTGCTAACGTGACATTGCATGTTTGAGCTCTTTCTTTGTCTCTACCATTATATGACTCGTTGAACAATTCAGGTCACAATATATAGTCCATATAGTTCAGTGTGATGTGAAAGATTATGAGATGTTGTACGTCTGAATACAGACACTGGCTGGAAGTCGCACTGTTTGTGAAAGTGCAAGTATGGGTATTACATGCAGAAAGCATCTTGTTGAGCACCCAGAGGAGTTGTGGGAAAGCACATGTTCTGCGTTCTGTCACCCGGCCCTGGGGATTCATCTTTTCTGCTCGAATGCCTCCTCTCTTTCTCTCTACCCTCCCTTGTCCCCCTCTCTATCTACTCACTCACGTTCTCCTCTCTCTCTCTCTCTCTCTCTCTCTCTCTCTCTGTTGATCTCTTTCTTTCTCTATCTTTTCTCTCTTCATTTCTCTTTCTCTCCCTTTTATAAATCTTTCTGTCTTTTTCTCTGTTTCTTTCTCCCTCTCTCTTTTTTTCTCTCTCCCTCTCTATATCTCTCTCTTCCTCTTCCTGTCTCTGTCTCTCTCCCTCCCTCTCTCTCTCTCTCTCTTTCTCTCTCTTTCTCTCTCTGTCTCTCTCAGTCCTCCAGCCCCCACCCTTCTCTCCTCTCAGTGGAAAGTCACACTCGAGCCTCTCACCCCTCTTCAGCCTGTGGGGGTCAGTGCCCGGAATGGAAGCCTTTGCGTCACATCCCTAGTTCCTCTAAGACCCGGAGAGGTGGAGGATCCACTTAAAAACCTACAAACTCTCCTCTGCCCTCGCAGTTTCCTTCCTGGATTACAGCAGTGGACAAACCCTGGGAGATCCCCCCTTGTTCTCCTCTCCTCTCCTGTTTTTTTTGCTTTTCCTCAGTCTAACTCATTCACTCACACATACACACACGCGCACACACACACACACACAAACAGCGTTTTAGAGTGATGTGCTCCTTCGGTTTTGCCCGGTCCATGGGCTTCGCCCTACTCCCCCTGGCGACCTGCTGCACCGTGGCCAACATTCTCCTCTTCTTCCCGAGCGGGGCGGCGAACTATGTGCAGGACGGCCACATCTCCCTGTTCCCCTGGCTCTTCATGGGTGTCGGCGGAGGAGGCATCGCGGTGAGTAGACAACTGTTTGGCACACTGGGTTGTCACATAGGGTAGGGATATGGTAGGGTAGGGTAGGGCTGGGGCTGGGGCTGGGGCTGGGGCTAGAACAGCACTGCTGCTGTATGCGATTGGGTTTACTATGCAGTGCTGGACTAGGCTACTCACTAGGAGGGGGAATGTCTTTGAGTATAGTGGACTTTTAGATGTTTGTTTGATTTTTATAGTCATGTGTTCTTTCTGTGCGTTAACCCCAAGGAGACAGCATCTCCTGACTTTGTCTTTACACATACACTTTTGTAACTTTGCTACTACTTTGCTGTGTTAAACTTGTTGACTATTTGTTTGTTTTTGTGATTAATTGTGCAATACATTTGTCTTAGTAGTTCTGTATAAACTTTTTTTGTAACTTCAAATTATGTTCTACATGTATAATTCTTAGTAATATGACATTAATCACAGACAGTATGGAAGTAGTTTGCTTAGGATTGTTCTGACATCTCACCGGAATTCTGTGTGGGAGAGTAAAAGACAGCTGAGACCCTCACTAACCAGCATCAAGTCTGTGACCACAGTGTCACACAGGCAAAGGATGTTTGTGATGGATGGGTTTCCTTTGGATGAGATCATGAACTGTGCTGCTAGGGTAAGTTTTTAGGAGTGAAGGGCTTGAAGCTAAACATCCTCCCTGTGTGTCTCCCTCCCTTCCCCCACTCTCTCTCTCTCCTTTTCTCTCTCTCTCTCTGTCCCTCTCTGTCTCTTCTTTTTGTCTTTTACACGTGCTGTCCCTGCCTTCTATTGTTTCTCTTCCTCTCATCTCTCTCTCTCTCTGTCTTCTCTCTCTCCACCCCCTCTCTCCCCATAGGTTTTCCTGCCTGCAGCTGTATTCCTGAGCATGGGGAAATGCGCTGCCAACTGTGTTACTGACAGTTGTGCTGTGAGTACTTATTTACTAAAGTGTAAATACGTGTGTTCGTGTGTGTTTTTGTGTGTTTGTGTGTATTTGTGTGTGTGTGTGTTTGTGTGTGTGTGTGTGTGTATGTGTGTGTGTGCGTGTGTGGGTGTGTGTGTGAGTGAGTGCATGCATGTGTGTATCTGTGTGTTGGCTGTTTGTTTGTTTACATGGGTGTGTGTTTGTGTGGCCTATATATTTCCCTGAGTTTCAACGTTCACTCCCTTTAGAACCAACGTGTCATTGGTCACAGAAGAGACCTCATCGCTTCTAGTCCATGTGTGAAGGAAACTAACTGCCTGACACGCAACCTCTCTTGTTGAGGATGCAGCAGCTGTACAACAGGCATTATATAGGACACCCGTGGCCTTCCATTGCATCCTGCTGGGGGGTGGGGGGGGGGGGGGGGGGGTCCTGATCCCAGCTGACTCTGACTGACCTCGTCTCCTCTGCTCTTGTTTTTTGCCCGGCGCGCAGATGTGTGGCTCCGTGCTGGCCTCGCTCGTCGGACTGGCTGGCTCCGCCTACTGCTTGGTGGTGTCGGTGCTGGCTCTGCTCAAAGGGCCCTACTGCTTCACCACCATGGGCTGGCACTACCCGTTTGAGACCACCAGCGGAAGGTGTGTGTGTGTTAAGGAACATCTTTGCTTATACTCAGCCACAGGGGAACAGGCAGGGAAGGGGAGTTTGGATGATTAGAAGGGCCCAGCCTCTTTTAGGACCACTATTAATATTATTGTTAGTACGAAGAGGGCCAAAAATTGGGAGTTTGGATGATTAGAAGGGCCCAGCCTCTTTTAGGACCACTATTAATATTATTGTTAGTACGAAGAGGGCCAAAAATTGTATCCTTTCACGGGGCCAAACATTTGTAGCAGTGCACCCAATCAGCTTCATTGCAGCACATCTGTGAAATTAAATATGGCATTAAATGTTCTTTATTTGTGTCTATGTTGTATGTGTGATGTGTGTCTGTGTCTATGTGTGGTGTGTGTGTGATTTCTGTGTGGTGTGTGTGTGTGTGTGTGTGTGTGTGTGTGTGTGTGTGTGATCGTCCTTTCCCACACAGTTACTTGTTCAACAGAGATAACTGGAATAACTGCATCCAGCCTGCAAACATTGTGGAGTGGGACGTCACACTGCTGTCCATCCTGGCGGGGCTGAGTGTCCTGGAGTTCATCATCTTGTTTCTGCAGCTGGTCAACGGGGTGGTGAACGCTGTGTGCCGACCCTGCTGCTACAAGCAGGAGTACAGCCTCAATGCCTGAACACAGGCCACCATCCCCTCAGCCAGCAAGGCTCTTGTGAGAGGTTGTGTGTGTGTGTGTGTGTGTGTGTGTGTGTGTGTGTGTGTGTGTGTGTGTGTGTGTGTGTGTGTGTGTGGGTGTGCACATGCGTATGTGTGTGTGTGTGTGCGCGTGCGTGTGTGTGTGTGTGTGGAGGGTAGTACAACTACATTAGCCACTCTGTTCCTCAGAGTTTCTCTGTAATCTTGTGATCCACACGTTTTATCCCGGATATGCCTTGGAATTCTGGATCTCCTCGATGCACTTGCCCACCTAAAGGCCAAAGGCGCATGAGACTTATTCTCAGTAATTCAGCCTCCTCTGTAGGCTTTCTCCTTTTTTCAGTTTTCACTGCAGTTCAGTGTATAAACATATTGGTGTGTTCCCAGTGAATTTTGTGGACATGCGTTCCCCTATTCTGCCCTAAGAAGGCAAAGTCAAGTAACTACGCAAACATTGAAACTGAGAAAATTGCCTTCGAAGTTGTCATACTGCCCTGTCGAATGTGTTGTACATATAATAGTTGTAATGCTTTTATATGCTTTCTTAATAGAGAGATGCAGGACTTTTAGTCACAAGACAAAGGAGCTGTTATAAAGTCAATTTCCAGTCTAAACTTAGTTTTAACAAAATATGTTGTTACTGCCTTTTGGCTTTGTAGGGCAGTATTGAGCAACCTGAAGTGTATTCACCTTGTGATATTCACAGATAACTTCATGCAAGCACAAGGTTTTTTTGTATGATATTTCTGAATGTTTTGTATGCTTGTTTGTCATTTGTCAGAGTTAAGGTCATATTGTAACTTATTTTTTAAATTCTCGGTGTTAGATATGTTAAAATATGCAATATTTTTTATAATGTTTATTCTCTCCAATTAAAGAAAGTTTTTCAGTCTTTGCATACTATTGAAAAGTTGAACTTTCATCTTTGCTTTTTGAATTTTGACGTCCCACTAAATAGCTTTGTCTACAGTGAACACGATGCTCAAACCATTAAATCACACACACATTTTCTATGTCAAAACAATACTGCTCTGTCACCGAACGGAGCCAAGTGTGTTTGCAACTCCACCTGTCAAAGCTCGGAAATCAGATGTTGTTTGAAAATCTCTGTGTGTCCACACCAGCACTTCCAGCACGAAGCAAAATCAATGTGGTTTCTGGAATCTTTCATCTTACACAACAGGCCCAGCTGGCAAGAGCGATGTGGACACAGGGACACACTATACTGCAAACAAAAAGTCTGCAACATCAGTGTGATATCATGAGTGTAAACAAAATCCCTGCACAACAAAATCACAATATGAGACTGTTAAACCTTTGGGAAACATCCATTTAAACTGATTTGGACAACCGGCTGATGAAATTTAATACATGTTACAGAGAAACTGCTTTAAGAGCACACTAAGGAATGCTGAGAAAGGCTAATACGTCTTTCTAGCTCGGACTTTGTGTCTGTTATTAAGTAATCCTTGGTTCACAGGGCCATTGTGTGGATACTGTGAAAGGTCTTATGCTGGATTGCAACAGGCTTTTGCATGAAGCAAGGGGGAGCTTTCACCCAAACCAGAGGGTTTGGGGCAGGTCACAGGTTAAATTTTGGTGTAGTTGGAGGCTCAGGGTACCAAACACCCCCCCTCACACACACACACACACACACACACACACACACACACCCTCCCTCCTGAGCCATTGGACAGCGGGGTTCTTTCTATCAATCTATAAAAGCTGTGCTTCAGATGAAGCGCGCTGATGCCTGTGCCAAAAATGGAGAGGCTCGCGTGGACGGCACTTGTGCTTCTCCTGGGACTGGGAGTCGGGTCCTGCGGAAGGAGAGATTACTTCATAGGAATTAAAGAGATTGAGTGGGATTACGCCCCCACAGGGATTAACCAGATTCAGAACAAAACCACCAAGGAGGATGAGTAAGTGGGCAAACAATAACATGTTTGTAATGGCCGGCAGAAATTGGGTTGTTATGTGTGTATCATGCATGGCTACATATTCTGTTTGTGTGACAGACTTTTCACATACATGTAGGTCAGGTCTTTTTGTGCACGTTAAAACACTATGTTAGAAATGTACAGTAGAAGGGCCTTAATCTTCATCCTTATCACAAGTTGCGGTAACACTTTGTTTGTCAGGACTTTTATGCAGGTCACTTCATTCCTGACAAAATGTCTGTGTCAGTAACCTACTTGTCAACCATACTGATCCATAATATGATGAAGTTGAGAGTTAATAGTTAATAGTGTTTGTAAATGGCTGCCATTGCAAATGTCGCTGTTGGAAATAGATGAAGTCGAGGCTTTAAGGAATCAACAGACACTATGTTACCGAAACAGATTAATCATCAGTCGTTTCATAGATTGGAAGGTAGGAAACCTAGCTTTAGAACGTAAAAGTCCTGCTATGTATTGGTTCTACCTGTGGACTTAACGGCAGTGATTTCACTAATGAGTTCAACTTGGCTGATATGTTCTGCTATTCAGTAAAAGACTAGCACTAATGCATGAAAGAACTTTTACTTTTTGAAGGCTATTTTCCACCTTTGTCATCTGGTCCCTATCTCTTGTGCATGCCAGCCAGCCTGTCAGTCACATTACCAAAAATCCCCCCTCTGATTTCCAGAATTGCACACAAGTACCTGGAGAAGGGTGAGGTGCGAATCGGGCGCACTTACAAGAAAGCAGTCTACTTGCAGTACACCGACGCCACCTACAGGCAGGAGGTGGAGAAGCCCCAGTGGCTCGGCTTCATGGGCCCTCTGATCAGTGCTGAGGAGGGGGATGTGGTCTACGTTCACCTGAAGAACATGGCCACCAAGATCTACTCCATACATCCACATGGCTTCAGCTACAATAAAACCAGTGAAGGTGGGTGTCCAGGGACATGGGCCTCTTCCCCAGCATGTGTTAGAGACTCAGGAGTGAGACAGATAAAAAGTGTGTGTGAGATAGATAGATAGATAGATAGATAGATAGATAGATAGATAGATAGATAGATAGATAGATAGATAGATAGATAGATAGATAGATAGATAGATAGATAGATAGGTAGATAGATAGATAGATAGATAGATAGATAGATAGATAGATAGATAGATAGATAGATAGATAGATAGATAGATAGATAGATAGATAGATAGATAGATAAATAGATAAACACACAGACAGACAGACAGACACACACACACACACACACACACACACACACACACACACACACACACACACACAGAAATACATATGCTGTCTTGCGTTGTATACAGACAGCGATGGGTCATGTCAGCTGTTCTTTAGCACAAGGTCAACATGAGATAAAAGATTATGTAAGAGAATATTTAGTCAGTTATGAACTTACTGCAAACTGCTTATGGTGTAATTTTCTAGATCCAGTCAGATATTTTGACCAACTCTGCAGTATAACCATGGACATTTGTCTTATGGTTTGAAATTTGATTTGCATTTGATTTCCATATGTATATCATCTCTAATGAACATTAATGTAGTGTAGAATTGAATATACTGTAATTAGCATCCATCCCAATGAAATAAATCCTGTATGTGCCTCAGGTGCTCTGTACCCAGACTCCACTGACGTGAAGGAGAAAGAGGACGATGGCATCGCTCCAGGGAAGTCATACACGTACATCTGGGCCTTGGAGTCAGGTCATGCACCCGCCAAAGATGATACCAATTGCCTCACGCGCGTCTACCACTCTCATGTCAATGCCCCCAAAGATATCGCCTCCGGACTCCTGGGTCCCATCATCATTTGCAAAAAGGGTACGCGGTTTTGCCCACTGAAAGCCAACCTGTAGTGGCACTGCAAAAATATTGTACATGTTTTCAAAACTGCATAATAACACTTCTGTCTACTCATTTGCAGTGAACACGTCACATGTGTTTAAAACCATCACAACCTTAAATAAAAATGATACATGAAAAATGATTTTGTATAATGTTAAACTGCAAAAGCAGAATTTTCAAACCAGAATTTTACAATTAGTACATTTATAGTAAAGTTGTATACTTCCTCCCTCAGGAACTCTGGATATTCACGGCGATAAGAACGGAGACTACCTGTATGCACTGATGTTTACTGTATCCGATGAGAACATGAGTTGGTACCTGGATGATAACATAAAGGCCTACTGCACAGCCCCAGCCAAAGTCAACAAGGATGATGAGGGATTCCAGGAGAGCAATAGAAAACCTTGTAAGAGCACTTCATTAAAACACACACACACACACACACACACACACACACACACACACACACACACACACACACACAGATCATCATCATCATTATCAGTTAATACAAATCTTTTAAGTGATAGTAACAGATAATAGCTTTAAGGGCATAATTCTGGGACTAATGTGAATTAGTTGAGCATCTCAACCCAGCATAGACATAAGAGAAATTAATGCCACCATAAAAAAAAAAAATGGCACCATTAATTTCTCTTATGTCTATGTCTGGATGCTGAACTCATAATTTACACTGTTGCCAGTAATGTGCCCTCAAAGCTAATGACACCTCCCAATCCCTTGTTTCTGTGTGCAGCGATTAACGGCTACATGTTTGGCAACCTGCCCGGCCTGAGCATGTGCATGGGCAACAAGATCCACTGGCATCTCCTGGGCATGGGCAACGAGATGGACGTCCACTCCATCCACTTCAACGGCCAGATCCTCACCCACCTCGGCCACCACGTGGACACTGTCAGCCTCTTCCCAGCGTCCTTTGTGAACGTGATCATGGAGGCAGACAACCCGGGGAAATGGCTCATGGGCAGCCAGGTCAATGATTATACACATGGTATGTGGGACAGAGAACTCATAATCTCAAGGCAATGACAGTGACAAGTCGGTATGTATGTGAATAGGCATTTTAAGTCACAAATAGGATTAGACCTGGTCTCAATAATCAAAATAACTATTCAATTCCTATTCTTATTTTAAGGAGAATTTAAATATCATAATATCAATATAGATATTACACCACTGAACATTATACATTATTTTTTGGTTAAACTTCCCCCCTTATTATTTGTGTTTGCAGATGGCATGCAAGCCATTTTTGAGATTAGGAAATGCTTCCCTGAGGTGCACAAACCCAGGCCTCATGGTGACACGCGGCAGTACTACATAGCTGCTGAGGAGGCCATCTGGGACTACGGGCCCACACAGAAGAACCAGTACTCTGGATCACCTCTCAGGACAGATGAGTAGGTGCTGTTTGCTTATCAGACCATAGATAGTTGAATAGTTTACCAATTAATGAGCTTAATTTATGAATTAATACTTATGTCAGAGAAAAACAAAATTATAAAGAGGTTTCATAAAAGCTACTTTTAAAAAATGTTTAGCGTATAAACATCTTTATATATCGGGACAGTCAACAGTTTTAGGAACTGACCAATCTAACATTTTGAGCTATGAATTCCAGTGATGCTGGCACCTTCTTTGAGATCGCTAATAACCGCATTGGGGGGAAATACAAGAAGGTCAGATATGTGGAATACATAGATGACAAGTTTACAAAACCTAAGGCAAGAACTGCGGAGGAGCAGCATCTTGGAATTCTGGGTAAAGTTGTAACCTTTATTATGTTCTATTACATTTTACTTCAACTTGTGATTTTGCATTTGTTATCAGTGTAAACATGCAAATGAACAAAAAATGATTAGAATTTAGCAATTGGCATTCAGGCAGAATGGTAACAACTAAACAAAAGAACTCATCATTAATCTGTCTCCTAGGCCCTGTGATCAGGGCGGAAGAGGAGGACACTATTAAAGTGACGTTCAAGAACAAAGCGTCACGACCCTACACCATCCAGCCCCATGGGGTCCAGTATGAAATTCAGGAGGATGGGACACTCTACCACAATGTTCTGGAAGGTAATAGAGGAGTACTGATTAAAGAAAAACAAATAAATAAAACTGTATGTATTTATTAACATAAAATTCATGATTTACTTGACTTCTGCTTTTTATCATCCGGACAGAGTCCTACACTGCCAAAAGGCTACGTGAACTCAAAAAACTGCCAAGTAAGTCAAACACAACGCAGAGATCATTTTTGGACTGCGTGTTCCACAATTTACATAACCTTGTGAGTGGGCAAATTTGGTACGAGTACTGTGAAAACAGAGATACGCTCAAAGTCCCCTTGAGTTCATTGTCCTCAGATGTGGACATTATATGTTTTTTCTTAAACTGGTCCTCATACACTGTAGATGTGAACCTACATACTGTATATATTTTATATGCTCACCATATAAAACATAGCACACTAATCAACCAGAAAGTTATGGAGCTACAAGAATGAACACAGCACGAGATATAATAAAACAATGTTGCATATGATGAAATAATTTTCAAATGAGTATGTATATTGCTGTGCACCCTATCCTTTTAGTAATATTGTTCATACTCAGTTAATGCCAATACATATTTTCATGCGAGATACAACAAAAACTTACTGTACCATACTCACTATACCCAACGGACTTGAATTAATGTCTATATCCGATTCACTTAATTGATCACTGTAATACTCATTACATTACATTATACATTAAACTTCAAACTTATACCCGATTCACTTCCTTTCTCCTTAGGGATTGTGACCCCGCCCCCTGCAGCCATGGTCCGGCCAGGTGCCACCTACACATACACCTGGGTGATCCCCAAAGGAGCGGGACCTACGGCCGACGATGCCGACTGCATTAACTACCTGTACTACTCCGCTGTGGATCCCGTTAAGGACACCAACTCTGGACTGGTGGGGCCTCTATTGGTGTGCAAACCCAAGTCTCTCAAGTCAGGAAAACAGGTGAAATATGTTCTGTTATACATGCGTTAAATTATATTTTACAAAACACTGATCATATATAGTACAAGTGTCACATCTAGGAATTTATGGGGCAAAATACAGCCGTGTCATGGGTGGCCTAGTAATGCAAATGGTTCCCTCTGTATTTCTTGTGTGAATTATCAACACTTCAAGAGGTTAATCAATTGTTCCCACCGTTTGCATTCCAGAAAAATATTGATAAAGAGTTTCATTTACTGGCCAGCATCTTTGATGAGAATTTGAGCTGGTATTTGGATGACAACATCAAACTGTTCAGTCAATCTCCAAACACTGTCAAAAAACACGATGAGGGTTTCCAAGAGTCAAACAAAATGCACTGTAAGTTCTCTTTGGAAACGTGTAAACAGTTATAAACACATAATTCCTTAAGTGCACAACAAATGAAAGAGAGATCCCGTCTTATTTTCACAGCCATCAATGGCTACCTGTACGGCAACCTGCCTGGACTGACCATGTGTAAGGGGGACAAGGTGTCGTGGCACCTGTCGGGGCTGGGCTCGGCTCTGGACATCCACGGCCTCCATTTCCAGGGCAACAGGTTCATCTACAGAGGCACCAGGAGAGACGTGCTCAACCTGTTCCCCCACGTCTCACACACAGTCTTCATGGAGCCCGACAGCATGGGTAATGGCCCCACCTGATTGTTAATGTCTATTCTGGTCTTTAAAAAATGGATCAATTATCTTTAGAACAATAATTTTTTTTCACCTGTCATACACATAATAATGTCAAGTAATGTCACATGAGAATGTTTACATATGTGTAACAGTGAATGGATACATTTCTTCATTTTTTTTTTCTCTATGTTGCAAGTGTGAGAAAGTGTGTGTGTGTGTATGTGCATGTGCATATGCATGCATATGTGTGTGTGTGTGTGTGTGTGTGTGTGTGTGTGTGTGTGTGTGTGCGTGTGCGTGTGTGTGTGTGTGTGTATGTGCATATGCATGCATATGTGTGTGTGTATGTGCGTGTGCAAATGTGTGTGTGTGCTTGTGCATATGCATGCATATGTGTGTATGTGTGTGCGTGCATGTGTGTGTGTGTGCTTGTGCCTCCCTGTGTGTATATATATTGATGAGTATGTGCGAAATGACCACAGGGCAGTTTGAGGTGGTGTGTAAGACGGCTGACCATTACACGGCTGGGATGAGAGCCAACTACACCGTGGAGAAGTGCAGCTTCTGGAACCGGCAGTCCGAGATCATGCTCCACCAGAAGAAGTACTACATCGCCGCCGTGGAAGTGGACTGGGACTACTCGCCCAGCCGCACCTGGGAGATGATGATGTACAAGGGACTCCATGACAGGTACTGTACACAGTCACTCTGCTGGTGAAACCTGTACAGTTCCTGACGCTGTAGATTTCAATTTGTGCGCGGAGCCACTGTACTATAAGGGAAATGAGATTCTGGTGCATTAAAAGAGTGGGGACAGGAAGGGGACAGGTTTTTGACTCTGAGCACCATGGGTGAAAAGTAAATTGTAGTCTTTGCAAAATTAAAAAAAAACGTTTAAGTTGTTAAGGGTTAAACTAACCTCTGTGCTTCGTGGTTGTGAAAGTAAAGAGTTAAACTAGATGGAGTCAAGACAGACACCCAACTGGTTCTTTTCCATATAAATCACAAATTTTCAATAGGTACCACATACAGAATCAGTTTTCAATGTAGATTTCAGTGTGGTTGATTAAAAGGATTTTTACATGGATTTTCACAATTATCATTATATGGGACACTTCTTAACATACTGTCAGCTACACACAACATAAACAAACAAACATAAACCTATCTTGGATCTTTCACCAGCCCAGGCAATACTTTCCTGAACAAAGACACAGGCTTCATCGGCTCCAAGTACAAGAAGGTTGTATACAGGGAGTACACAGATGACAAATTCAACAAGCTGAAGGAGAGAGCAGCTGATGAGGAGCACTTGGGAATTCTGGGTAAATTCTTCAGTTATGTTTTTAATCCTACCAGTCAAGATATGTATCTATATGTGTGTACTGTATATGTATTCTATCAGTATTTTATGTTGAGTGGTGATTTTTTTAAAAATGTTTGTTGACCTTAGGCCCTATGATCCATGGCAACGTTGGAGAGAAAGTGAAGGTTGTATTTAAGAACATGGCCACAAGACCCTATTCAATACATGCACATGGAGTTAAGACTGAAAGTCCCCAAGTTGTTGCAACTAAACCAGGTAAAAAACCCTAATCTACTGATGTAAACAGAACATCAGTGAATAACTCAAACAACTGTAAGCATTATGGTGTCAAAATGTCATTATATACATGTATCGTAGTAACTTGATAGACTTAGATAATTGTATTTATTGACTACTTAGGTTATCATATTAATAAGCCTTTTTGCTTTAGGTGAGACACACACATACACCTGGTACATCCCAAATTCAGCCGGGCCCACCAAAGAGGAGGAGGAGTGCAGCGTTGGGGCCTATTACTCCACAGTGAATGTAAACAAGGTGAAGATATAAGACTTATGGGGATTATATTTTTCCCAGTGCTACCAAGTTCACATCTATAATTGTGTCAGTACCACAGCCTTTAAATACTTTATTTTTACTTGTGTACATATCCCCAACAAACAATCCTCAGAAAGAGCAATTTGAAAACACGTGTAGTCAGTGTTGTTAGCACCCACCCTAATATAAGTGGAGTTTGAATGTGACTGCAATTAGGGTTCTGAGGTAACAAATGATGATGATTTTTTTGCACCCATCAGACATCACAACAACAGACATATGGACATGTCAGACTACTGTTCAGATGACAAGGTCAGATTCTCTGTAAAGCCCAGAAGTTAAACCTGTTGTTCACCCTTTTTTCCTCAGGACCTGTACAGTGGTTTGATTGGTCCACTAGTGATATGCAGACGTAGCTGGATGAGGAAGCTGGGCTTGAAGAAAGAGATCGAGGAGTTTGCGCTTCTCTTCATGGTGTTCGATGAGAATGAGTCCTGGTACTTGGATGACAACATAAAAGCCCACGTGAAAAACCCCAGCCCCAAACTGAAAGAAAATGAGGATTTTATTGAGAGCAACAAAATGCACGGTGCGAACAAAAAAAAAAACTTCTTAATCCTAAAAATATAACAACTGAATCCTTCCTAACCCTAACTAGTCCTAGTCCTAACGCTAACCCTAAACCAAGGGTCTAACTTACTAAAATCGTTGTTTGGCTTGGCCTTTTTCACGCATCCACAGGAATCAATGGACTGGTCTATGGTAACCTGAAAGGGCTTAACATGGAGGTGGGTGACAAAGTATACTGGTATCTGATGGGCATGGGGAATGAGGTGGACATACACAGCGCCCATTTCCATGGCCACAGCTTTGATTACAAGGTACAGTAAAATCCCTCACGGTGCCCTTTCAACAGACAGAAATTACTAAAACAATGTGATATTATCAAAGTTTCTATTGCATGCATGCGCGCACACACGTCCACCAGCACTTATGATTTGGGGTCCCTGTGTTTCATTTTCCCAGCTGAGTGGCACCCACCGCGCCGACGTGTTTGAGCTGTTCCCAGGCACTTTCCAGACATTAGACATGAGGCCAAAGTATCCGGGCACCTGGATTCTGCACTGCCACGTCACAGATCACATCATGGCTGGCATGGAGACCACTTACACGGTTAAAGAGAAGGGTAAGTCTGGGAAATGTAGTTTACTGGTGAGGGTCACAAGCTGTGTCTACAGCTCATACGAAATCCATGGAAATGTCAATAGTATTTGTCAAACCTGACCCACTTTGGTGGTAACCGCTGCCTTTTTTTATCCACAGAGAAGAAGAAGGGATTTTTTGGACGCTAAGACAGCAACATCACACAAATATGTCACCTATGTACACCTCTACCCATAACTTTCTACACTGCTACACACGACTTCCTTCATGCTCACTTTCTAAGTAAACATTACTGTAAATAAAGTATCTTTTCGGTACATTTAAATTAACCTGAGAGAGTATCTGAATCTGTAGGTGTGCTGAGGTCAGTGAAGCTAATGTGCTGAGGAGGAAGTCAGAGGAGGAAGTGAAAATTCTATTTCAGTCTTCATTATCTTTGCCCTTCACTGCAACACATAACTCCATGCTAAATAGCATAGCTGCTATAGATGCTAAAACAAAGGCCCTACAGCTCAGATATTTATGACAATATCAGCAACGGTCTCCACACATGGATTCATTTGCAATATTTATTCAAACAAATTAAAAAATAAGAAAACTCAAGATTGTCAAAGTTGATTAGAATGTGCAATCCTTATCAGCATTTGGGTACAAGAGGTTAGCAAGGAGCACACACCTCAAACACATAGATACAGCATCAGCAACTTAATCTAAGTGTAGTTTCATCTGTATTTGGTTTCCATTGTTTATCACATAGCTTACAACCACATAATAACCCATGATTGTAAATTAATCTAATGTTAAGTTACTCCACCAAACAATTACATGTCCAGTTTTTTTGAGAATTGTGTAAACTTTATACTTAAAGCGCGTACCATACAGACAGCATCAATAAACAGCATAGCAACCACAGTGTCCCTGCGGGCAGATTGTCTAAAAAGGCTTGTAGTGTTTTGGTAAGAGTGATCACCACCGCGTCATACAGAAACAGCGAGCTGTCATCCTGTCAGTCGGGATGTGATTGTCCGGCGGTGGTGTCTCATAGAGGGCAGAGGTGACACTCATGTCATCAGGTTCCTCTGGCTGCACTCCAGCAGGTGAGGCAGGAAGAACTGCGCTGTCCCGTCATCTGGCAACAATTCCAGGAATTCCAGGGGATTCAGCTCCATGGCAATGACAACCAGTGTCTCTGTTTACACCATGGAAATAAAAAGAGAAGTACAGGGAAAAGATGATTTATGACGACATAAATCAAAATTGAATAACATATGGCCCGACCACAACCGTGTTTCAGCTTCTACAATTTCAACAATATTCTCTTACATCAGGTATGCCGTGGCTTCACATCTTAAGAAAATGCACAGAACTAATCATATCAACTGTGTCAATTCATATCATATGTCAAGCCCCGTTTCCCACTTAAGCCAGTGAGTAACATAAAACTCCACAGAAAAAAACAACCTGTCCTTCACAATCCCAGTGTGAACACCATGAAACACTTAAATCAAGGCTCTACACACCTTTCAGTGCTGTCAGTAAGATGCTGTTTTCTTCTCCTGCGGCCCTGGTTCTCTCACACAGCTCAGGAAACAGCTTCTGCCACCATAGCGCCTAGCAACAACAACAACAAAAACTCAATATCAGTCAATATTGTCGAGGTAATTCTGCTATGTTTGACAAACGGCAGACCAGGCCAACAAATCAATTTCAAACGGGAAATAAAGATCAAAGGGGAAAAAATAAAATATAATAGCTAACCGTAGTTACAAAACGCACATAACAGCATCAACAGTTAGATACTAAATGCATCAGTGAGGGCATTAGTGAGGGCTTCGGTGAGGACAAAGGTTTTGGAAAGTAAGGGTCAGCCACCATTTTGTCGTTCTTCAGCTCGTCGTGGGCGAATGAGATAATGGCCTGTGGGCAGCGGTCCAGCAGCCGCTCGATGGAGCTGTCGGTCTGCCCGAGGCGCGTGGCGACCAGCACGTGCACGCTCAGCCCCGCATTGTCAGAGTCCGGCAGCTGCTCCAGGAGAGGCAGGATGGAGGAGACGTCCAGCGTGGGGCCACACAAGAGAGACTGAGGGACACACAGAGAAAAGGGGAACTTCGCTAAATGGCCTGGTGTTAGCAGAGCCATACCTGAACCATGTCATACCTTAGTCTCTTAGACCTGGAACCTGAAAAGGTATGATTAGCTACACAGAGGGCACTGTTTTACCGCCAAACAAGCGCACACACTGTATTTGAGAATATAAGACATCCACCTCTGACCTTCACAGCCCTGATGCATTTTTGTTCACTTTAACTAAATTCCCACTGAGGCCGTATGAAACAGATATCCGTGTCATAGCAGGCATGTGTTACTAATGTAAACCTGCCATTCCTCTATGCTTTTTTTTCTGAAATAGTACTATGTCAAATATACTGCTGCCCTGGGAAAAATACTTTAATCTACTAACAGAAACTGATGAGCAGCTTGCAAGTAGCACCTTCCGCCCTAGCCACACTGCTACAAGCAAACAACATTGTTTGAAGTTAAATATGTCAATATACAGCATGTGGGTTTCCCTAATGTGGGACATTTTTTGTATTTTGGACTTTGTATTTGGAACTGTAGTGTATTACATTGTTACGCCAAAATGGAAAGTCCAAACCCATATTTGGAAGTACAGCTTTCAATCTGTTAATAATTTCACTGACATTCATTAGCTTGGGGGAGTAAAGGTCTCCCACATTAGGCAGCACAATTCACCCCTACGTTCATTTCTGTCACAATGGTTACAGTCATGTAAGTGACTGACATATTGAAGTACAAAAAGCATGTGATGGGCTCATTTAAGTACATATAGTGCAGTAACACATATTTTATAATATGTAAAATATCCTTGATAGTGTTACCCCCCTTAACACTGCTTTGACTGGAAGCTGACGCCCACCAATGGACAGTCGCACTGAGTTTGCATAGTCACCTGAAGCTTCTGAAGGTCCTCGTGGTAGCCCTGTGCGCTCCGCAGGTGTGCAGGTGTCAGAATGCCCACCCAGGGGTACAGTTCTCCATAGTGGACACACGAGTTCATCTAAAGGCAACCGACAAACATGGTTGTGATGTGTGTATTAGGTGTGGTGAATATTACAGACTGAATGCCAGGCCAGGCTACAGTCCTTCAACAGACACTCGGGGCAAGCTGCATAGCCGTCAGGGGAACTGTGTAAGAGGAACAAGTAATTAAGTCCTCAGAGGAACTGTGGAAAAACAAGTAACTAATTCAAATGCGTTTCACGTATGAGTACAATACTGGCACATAACATTGGATATCTTGTTTGTTAAAACACAGAACTGATTAATGTCACATCTGAACAAAAGTTATTCACCTTTAAAGTATACAAATTCATGTGAAAAATGAACATATGTAGCTAGGGAGTGAGACACTGACATGATCCAATATGTTGTGTTCTGCAGGCATTCACTGCAAAATATAGATGTATTTTTTATTTCATCCATTCTGGCAGTAGTGTGTTGCTGTGGGCAGGTATGAGACACAGTATGGTGTAGTATGGTGGCACTACCAAAATCCAACACAAGCTTGCAGTGCACGTGATAAATAAGCTTCAGTGCAGTATGATGCAGTGTGGTATATCATAATGGTCCAATGCAAGGGTGTGTTGCACATATGGTGATTACTAAGCTTTTCAGCTGTTTGCCATATCACCCCGGTCCAACAGAATGGTGTGATGCACATGTGGCAAATACATGGAGGTATTATATAACTGGAGAAAGGCAGGAGGTCCCACCCCCACTCATTTCAATGACAAATGTTAGGCTAGTGAATTTAGCTGAAACTAAACGAATTTTTTAAGTTTCAAAATGGAGTTTCAAGGGGCTTATTCTTGCCGCCATTGTACTTAGCCAATTAAGTGGCATGTTACTGACTGACGTAAGGTAGAGCAGAAAGCTATATTGAGGAAGGGCACTGGATGTTCAAAAATGAATGGTGACATAGTTCAGGGACACGCTTGTGCATGAGCTGAGAGTGGAGCACCCACCAATCAGCATGGGGGAAACTGGGACGGCTATGGTGCAATTTCTGGAAAATGGCGATGACGGAGTGCCTTGCTAAGCGGCTGAAGCTAACCAGCCAAATCCTCACCCCCTGGGGTCAAATAAGCTTTGGTGCTGCCCTCACCAGGTCGTCGGCGGTCTTGAGGGGCCTGGCAGTAGGCTGTAGGCGGTGGGTGATGCGGTCCACGTAGACGGAGGTGAGGCGGAACAGCAGCTCCTGGATGACGCCTTCCTGTGAGGAGGCCACCAGCAGTGCCTCCCAGAAGTCCAGCAGCAGCTGTGGGGTACCAGGCGTCTGCCCAGCCTCTTTGCACAGCTCCTGGAGACCACAAGGAAACATTATGAAACACGATAATGTGCTCATTAGAGGTGCTATATAAAGGATTGTGGTCAAAATTGGTACTGCAGTCAAATTCAGAATACTGTAATGAAATACTGTCTCTAAATGTAACATGCTTTCTTAATCTCTGCTGAACCATTTTATGATTACTAGCCACACATTTCTTACATATAACACTTTTAAATTATTAATTATGTTTAAAATAAAATAAAATTATAAAATAAAATTGACTACGGATGCATGTACACATTAAAATAAAAATCAACTACTTACCTCATCAAGATGAAAATAGCATTACATGACTGATACCTAAGTTTGAGGTTCCTAGGTGTAATCCTCAACAGTTCAAATGTTGTGACACTCGTTGACCATTTAGACCCAATAAGTCAGGGACTCCCTCATAGAAATAATTATCTGATCTGACATACAGCAAATCGTACACAATGTATTTTCCTAACACAATCTGTCCTTCCATATGGTGGTTTGCTGTTGTGCTTACTTGGAAGAAGAAGTCGGCCTCCTCCAACTTGACCTTGCTGTTCTCATGCAGGGCCACTGCAGCGGCCACCAGCAGCCCCTCCTGGGAGTGTTGGCGGAGGTGGCGTGCCAGTGGCGTGGGCGCCACAGCCTCCCCCCGGCCCAGCAACAGCAGCCTGGGCTCCTCGATGAAGCCGTACACCTGCAGCATCTGACAGCGGGAACAGCACACACATGCAGTGAGAGTCTTATAAGGTGATGAATATACAACTTTTAGCAACTTTTTGAGCAATGTTGTCAAGCAACAACCTGACAAACTCCTCATGTTTTGATTGGAGGATCACAAGAAGTTGCCTGTGTAACCAAGGTCTTCCTGTGCGGGTTTACTAACATTCTCCGCCAAGCTGTGCTAGCTGGCATCTGTTACACACGTTCTCCTAAACCTCACTCCTAATCCGGGTCACGGCACCACTGTAACCAAGGTCTTCCTGCGCAGTCAAGACCCAGTCTCGAACCCGCAACCTCATAGCAACTCAGGCATGGGAGGCAGACGCGCCACATTTCCTAATGTTTTACGCCAAGCTGTGCTAGCTGGAATCTGTTACACCTGCTTATAATTGAAGCCTGACATCAGTGGGATAGTGCACAAACAATCTTTGTTTGTAATGCTGCTGAGCAACATTCCTTAAAAACTTGCCCTGTGTATCTTCACCTTTAGTCTCTAACAAAAAAGACAGCATAGCTTTTTTTGTCATTGCACCTCAAACAAACAATCCTTTAAGTCCAACAAGTGTTTTGAGAGTCAGCTCTGCACAGCCACGTGATACGCTAAAACTTAAAAACAGTCCCCATGCGACCCCTGGACGTGTGCTCCTCACCTCGGCGTGGCGCTCCATCTGCTGTTGGTACAGCTGCATGTCCCCCATGCGCAGCGCCAGGGAGGCCTTGGCCAGCATGAGCGTGACGGAGGGGGCGCCGGCGGCCTCCAGGCGGTCCAGGTGGGCCAGGGCGAAGGCCGGGTCGCAGCTCAGCATGTAGGGGCTGCTGAGCACGTGGGGCAGCTGGGCCGGCTCGGCCACGCTGAAGATGTCCAGCAGTGTGTTTGCCGTCTCCTGACGAACCAAACAGAAATGTCAGGAGGAGTAGATGAAGATGTAGGTGAAACTGTGGTTCTAAAATAAATATCAACTATTTATGCATTTCATAAAAATGCTGAGCCTGCTTTGCCACCCACAGATATACACATACACTGCTGTGCTTTAAGAGTCATGTGGCTGTGTGTGTGTGTGTGTGTGTGTCATGTGGCTGTGTGTGTGTGTGTGTGTGTGTGTGTGTGTGTGTGTGTGTGTGTGTGTGTGTGTGTGTGTGTGTCATGTGGCTGTGTGTGTGTGTGTGTGTGTATGTGTGTGTGTGTGTGTGTGTGTGTGTCATGTGGCTGTGTGTGTGTGTGTGTGTGTGTGTGTGTGTGTGTGGAGCAAATACAGCCTTGGCTCATGGCTGCAAGGCTCACATTGGAGAGTATAGCAAAACACACACTCACACACATGCACACACACATCCACAGCCAAAAGTCTGTGGACCACGGAACAGGCCTATAAAGTGAGTGGATGAAGTCTGAAACACCAGTAATTTGGCCCCAAAACGTCTTGTTATTTGTTATGTTTCAGGCTTGAGCCCCTAAGAAATGTAATAAACCTAAAGCGTCTATAAGCACTGAGAAATGCTCCTTGCTTCCTTTTGTAAGCTGCTTTGGATAAAAGAATCTGCTAAATCTAATGTAATGTAAAATGCCCTATGAAAAAATATAATGACTACTTTATTCATTATTGTGAGGTTTGCTTGCCTTGGCCTCTATACCTACAGTACCTGACTGAGATCCTCCATGTCCTCTTCATCCAGGATGTGCCTGAGGAAGAACATGAAGCCCTTGCCGTACTCTGGAGGAGAGTCGGCCGTGGACATGTTCCTCTGGATGACATCGGTGACCGGCAGCCCGGACATCCTGTAGTAGGGAAGCGCCAGGTGGCAGTCCCTATTGTCAAACCTGCCAACCCAAACACACACTCAGTGAGGACGCTGTGTTATCATGGTGGACTCCAACCTCCTTTGCCCGTTCCAGGATAGCTACAGAAAAAACAAATCCTGCCACACAAAAAGCCCTCTTACCTGACTAGTGCTACTATTAGGTATAAGCCACATTCAATGTCATATTTTCAGTATATACAGTACATCAAGTCATCTACAGTATTTACTAAGGTTGTACAAGACAAATTGGCATTTTGTAAACCATACTTACATTGTCTAATAGATTTCATACTTATACTTATGATTGATTAAAAAAAACCCGACCCTTTAGCCCCATATAGAATTAGTGCATGAAGTTGTCAAGTTATTCCCCAAGGTTGTGCAATACACTTTGTTATTTTGTAAACCATGTTAATATTTTATTCTAACTCTTATATTTGTGACCAATCACTAGGTACATTAAAAAAGGTACATCTGTGTTGTTGATGCTTAAATGGCACTTTATCCCTTTGTGAGTGGCACCTGCTGTAACAGTCTGTGTTGTTGATGCTTAAATGGCACTTTATCCCTTTGTGAGTGGCACCTGCTGTAGCAGTCTGCGAGCTGGGCACAGTTGTCCCTGAAGGCCTGCTGTATCTGTGCCCTCTCTGCGGGCTCAGTGTGGGGGTCCAGCAGCGAGGCCAGCAGCAGCAGGTGGGCCTCGCTCAGCAGGTGGATGCAGCTCAGGGAGAACGGGTCCGACATCTCGTACTTCCTGCTGTACTCCACCTAGCAGGGACACACAAACCACAGCCATCATGGACCAACATGTTTGAGTCCAACAGTTCCTACTGTTATACTACCCATTATTAATTACTTTAGCCATGTTTCTCCTATCTGCTCCGACAGTGAGTCTGTGCAGGACAGTGAAACAACATCAACTTCTATAAGATTTGTTTAGACCACCTACAGAGCATAGTGAATAAGTAAGGGAGGCTGGAAAAGAAATGATTATACAACTTCCTAATAAGGCTGTTTTTTTACAGGACTGAATCTGACATCCACACATTCCTAAGGCTGTTTTTTTACAGGACTGAATCTGACATCCACACATTCCTAAGGCTGTTTTTTTACAGGACTGAATCTGACATCCACACATTCCTAAGGCTGTTTTTTTACAGGACTGAATCTGACATCCACACATTCATAGAGCTAGACCTTATTATAGAATTTTTCTTTCAGCAGTTTTAATTAACATTCCAAAATCCCATATCCAAAAAGCATAACACTGTGATAACATTGTACCATTTTATAATTGTAGCCATTCACTATTAATACATAACAGAGAATTTAAATGTATCATTACATTATGGAGACATTATTAATCGTTTATACGCCTTTATAAATGTGTGTGTGATACTTTGCGAAAGCTGGACCAAGTTAAATATTACCGAGTAGCCTACTAGTGAAGCTACTACATTGTGCAATACACTTTTCTATTTTGTAAACCATTCACCAAATAAATCAGATGATTCTAATTTATATTCTAGTTTTTCAGCCAATTATTAAAAGGACCAATATTAAGTGAGTTGGTATGTGGTACTAAATTGTAGCTTCGGAACTCAGGTTGGCCATCAAAGTGAAGTAATTTTTTACAAAAAAACAAAAAAACACGCTCCACGTCAGGTGGCATTACCATCTCCCTGTACAGGGTGAGGCTGGGGACCGTGTTGACCACATAGAGGTTCCAGCCATGGCCACTCTCAGACGGCTCCTTGGGCTTGGTGACGGAGGTCTTCCTGGAGCTTCAGGGGAAGACGACGAGAGCAAAGATGTTTCACTAAACAGCCTTTACTTGACTACGACCTTACTATTAACTTGATTATAGATAGTGTAGGGGTAGGTGTAATAGCTATAGTTTCTCCCTAAGGTGCTCTTCCTACATGCACAAGTACTTTGTGTTCTTTGTAAATACTGAACACCAATCACTTGAGGAAGAAAACCACCGTGACCACAACTCTCAGTCTCGTCTGATTTGGAATGAAAAACTACAAAATTTTTTACCAAAGATTAGTTCTGGCGATAGTTATTGAAATAGCTAAGATTAGCCAAGCTGTTTTCCTATTTGTGAGTGTTGCTTTGGTAACTGATCCAGCACTGTTGTCTTAATCAAATATAGAAAATTAACATCTAATGCCAAACTGTTGCAACAGATTAACAATGGCAAAATCAGATTAAGATCATGTGATCTTTCATAGAACTAGCATACATCATCCACACAGACTTAGTTGAACAAGTATAATTATAGCCTGCTTGATACTAAGTGAATAAATACTTTACATAAGTAAAACATTCCTAATTTGCCTTCTGTAAAAAAACATCAGCACCTTCACCTACTTTTAATAATGACATTAGTCAAACCATAGGCTAGGTATACTACATTTACCATATCTACCTGACTTGAATCTTTATCCCAGGACAAATACCACCTTTCCTAACCAAGATCCTTCATTGACCATGCATTAAAGTATTGAAACAAGCATTAAAACTTGTTTATCTAGCAAAAAATCTAAGGTGCATGACTGTGTCGGTTTAGTAATGTAAGGGTATTAGTGTGTGCGTGTTTGTGTGTGTGTGTGTGTGTAGGGGAAACTCAAGGAAAGAGCAACTTTTTTTAGTTTTGGCTCTTCTTGATGCACATAGTGCAGTAGCGCAGGTAAAAGCACACACACACACTTGCGTCCACACACACACGTTCTTAGCCTACTGACCTTCCTGGTGTTGATCTCAATGTGTCCATGAGCCGTTTGTGTGCATCACTGCAACCCACAGACACACAAGCAATACCACTAAAGACACCAGAGATGACTCCATGCACCACACACACCATATTAACTCTGAGTGGTCAATTCCACTTATTTTTCTTTTGCTGTCTGTGATGAATATCATGTGCTATGCCAGGGCGAAACAGAGGGCCTTTTCATTCACAGGCTTTTTCCTGTTAAGCCCGAGTAAGATTTTAAACTCTGCTTCCTCTCCCTCCTCCCTCTGCGAATAACTCTCCCTGCTGAGGCCCTTCATTTAGAGGAATGTGGGTCACTGGGGATTAAAAAAAACATCACATGACCACCAAGAACGTCCAGCAAAAACCTCCAGAGTACACTGGACCACTTGGTGATTGGGCACTTCTGATTAAGGACACACCACAAACAACGCTGTTCACACCTGGGTTAGTCCACACGCTGTTAATGGTTTACACTTCAGGGAGTGACCGTTAAGGGAGAGTTTAGCGGGGTAGAGACTTCCGAGGGTTCAGCGTCGGTGAGGGGATGGGGTGAGAGGGAGGGTGTGTTTGAAGGGTGGTGGGGGGCACACACTACGTGGGACGGTGAGGCCATGGGACTTACAGGAAGGACTTGGACAGGAAGCTCTCCAGAGCAGGGTTGCTGGACGGCTCTATACCTACCGCTAGTAAAATCCCCGTTAGAGTTTTGTGATCTTTCGATTCGCTAAAACAAATATTGTCAACAATTAACAACACACTCAGAAAAAGGAAAAAGACACAGGGCACTGAAGGAGAAACAACATACATAGAGATGCTATGAAATCATGCCACTCTCTGCCTCTAAGGGCCTCCACACTCCAGCTTCAACATTATTGTGGCGGACTTTAGAATTCAACAACTTCCTTTGCGTCCCACACACCGGCTGCACAGCAAACATCACTGGAGTCCATCTACGACCGTTATGATAAGCAATGGATTTCTTTAAGCACCGCCAACAAAAATAGACCCTAATCGATATGCTATCAGGAGCAGATTTCAACGCTGGTGTATTGAAAACAATGGAATCTAAACTAGAATGTAGGAAGCACAGTGCGCAGCATTTTGTCAAAGCCGACGTGTGGCACCCTTAAAGCAACACTAAGTATTTTTTTTTCAACCTTAAAATAATGTTTACAAAAACATTTCAGTGGTTCAACAGCTTGTAACAGGGTTAAAGGCACTTCTGAATTTGCTTTGCCACCCTCCATGGGCTATAACTGCACTAAGCAAGTTTGGAGATGTGGGCCGTCTCTCAGAATTAACTTGGAAAGGTGAGTTCAGGTGAACGTGACCTACAGGCTTTTCTTGGCTGCTCTCTCCACGTCCTCTTTGCTCTCTACGTCCGCTGCAGTCAGAAGCACAATGTGGTTCCTGCCATGGCAAAGCCCCTTCAGACCGATGAAGAGCTGGATGCGCAATGCACAAACCTCCATGGAGAAGGGAGGACAAGCCTAAATAATAGGCCACACACACACACACACACACACACACACACACACACACACAGTTACCTTGCAGCAGTGTAATTGAGGCCTTCTAATCTAATCTAGACCGATAGCAATACACACATTCAGAAGACATTGGCCCTTCAGTTTATGCTGCATAGTTCTACTGACTGGTATTGGTGCTATTCACTGCAAAAATTCACAACATTTGTTAGGGCCTTATCTGGTGAACCCTGGCCCTAACTGACTCAATAATGGCCCAGTTTTATTCTGGTGACATAAAATGAAGTTTACAGAAGAAGCTTGCTGCTGGTTTTGAAACTGCGCAGTAGTTCATGAACTAGAAGGTCAACACAGGTCAACAGGTCACAGGTCAACAAGTATCACATAGTAACCAGTAGCAGGCATGAGCCTTAATTGTACCATTTTCCCCCTGTTAACTGCAACTATACATGATCACAAAGCTATGGTAAACTTACTAACTACTATTATGCATTTCACACTGTGTGGGAATACTGAACCAGAAATGATTTTTACAGAATAAAAGTGCCCAAACCTAGAGTAAAAAGCCTCAGCCTAAGAGGGCATCACTCAGTGGAAATGTGGGGAAATGTCATGGGTAAAAAAGCCACAATCACATGACCACAAAGAACACAAACAGAACATCACAAGCAACCTGCCGTGTCTGTCCTAAACAACGCCGTACCTTCATGGTGGTATCAATGTAGGGGTCGTCAGCCCTGGCAGCTACTGCACTACAACGCACAGAGAAACACTGGAGGGCATTCCTGGGTCAGACAAATATAAAAACAGAGACAGAGAAGATAGGTAAGAGCAAATTTAGTGTTGCATGATGTAAAATTGTGCTGTAAAATAATAGAAAGACATGACATACTGGAGCACTGTGTTCAATGTAATCTCAATTTTTTCAAAGCATTTTTTTCTTGATAGGTCAAATAACAGTTATATCATTCAGCTCTGAAGGCTAATTTGTGTTCAGTTGCACTGTAAATACTGATGAGATGTACAAAAATAACTGAGAAGAAAAATAAACAAATTAAATCTCTATCAAATAATAAATGTTTATACTTTCATGACTGCTCATTTAGATGTAATGGGGTCAAGTTACATGTATTTTCACTGACGCTCTTATCTAAAGTGACTTACTGTACAGTGAAAAATATACAGGTCTTCCTGGAGCAAAGTGGGGTTGGGTGTCTTGCTCAAGGGCACCTCAGCCATACATGAGGGTGCAGGACAGCACTGGCCATTCACTTTTCCCACCCACATTTACTCTTACTAATACAGGAATCTGCAATTCTCCAATTTCAAGACAAACTTCTTAACCATTCTACCACAGCTGCATCTAAACCCCTACCAGCCCTTAGGTGAAGTACATTAGTCTTACTTGGTGATGACATGGAGGAAGTGGCTACTGAGCACAGCCTGTCGGGCCTTCTCTGGATACTGGTAGGCCGACACCAGCTCTACGGAGCCTTTGATGCTGTACATGTAGCCAGTGTTGGGCAGAGAGAAGAAGCAGAGCACACAGGATGGATCAGGGGGTTTGGCCTCGCCAGCAGATCCTTGGTTATCTGACCACCATAACCCAGTATGGTGAGAGAGAGAGAGAGAGAGAGAGACAGACAGACAGACAGACAGACAGACAGACAGACAGACAGACAGACAGGCAGACAGACAGACAGACAGACAGACAGACAGACAGACAGACAGACAGACAGACAGACAGGTGCAGTGATGGTGAGCTAAGCAGGTAGAGCAATACAGTAACAATGCAGTATAGTATGGTTTGACTGAATTGACCTTGACAACTAAGACAGCCAATTGCTTACTGGTGAACACTGGATAAAGCTGCAGAGAATGCAGACAGGTATCCTCCACACTGTTGCCTTGGAAGAAATCAGGAGCAAAGCGCCTGCATGGGGTTGAAACACACATATTAAAAACCAGTATCACAGAGCATTTTAGTAGCCTACCACTACCACTTGTAGAGTCTCTGCCTGCGTACTCTCTGGTATGACCATTTAGATAAAGTCCTAAAATAGCACAAAATAAATAAGAACCTACTGCCATGCTACTAGAGAAGCAATGGGACTGAACCTGTGATGCCTGGACATCACAGGCATCCATGGTGACCTACCTATACAAGATGTAGGTAAGTCCTGTGTCGAAGCGGGACTCATTCTCCACACCGGTCCACTCCAGAGTAACACATACGCCACAGTCCTTGGCCTGGTCTCCCAGCACCTCCTGATGCTTTTGTAACATGTAGAAGTCATCTGGCTCTTGGTGGCCTATTCCCTCCTTTTTCATCTCTGAACAGGGAATATTAAGCAAACAAAGTAAGGTTAGTTACTATTTCCAACACAACACAGCACTGGTCTTATAATGGAGGTTTTAGCAACTAGGCCTATGCAACTGGTCTGGACTAAAAAGACCCAGCAACTGCCCTTGATGCGTGAGTACTAATTATACCCTTTCAATCACGTTCATTCATACCAGAGTCGCTGACACTGAGCCTGTCCTCTCGGGAAAGCATGTCCTGAGGCAGCAGGGCATGCAGTCGTGGCTCCTGGGTAGCCTCTCCACCCCCTGCCTCATTCTGCTGCTGCTGCTGCATCTTCTCAAACTCGGGCTTCTGCAGCTGCAGCACCAAGACCTCCAGTTCAGTCTGCATGGCCACATAGCCAGCGCACAGGGACACCTGTGAGGGCGTCCAGCCCTGGGTATGGAGGATGAGAAGCCGCTCGAAGTCCAGCACAGAGAGACGGTCGTTTAGCGTCTGCCGTCGCAGTGTGAACAGTACCAAGCTTTTGGCGCAGCCCACTAGAAGGTCTCCTGAGACTGGACAACAGGCCAGGCAGAGAGGGGTCTCGAAAAGCGGGATCTCGATGATCTCCATCTGTTCCTTAGGAATGCCTCGCAGCGACGCCGAGCCCCGCAGCAAGTGACCAAGCAGTCGGACACCCACTCGCGTCTTCTCGGCCGCTTGATATCGCCAGTTGGTGTAGGCACGGAGGTAAGTTGCCTTGTTTTTCTCCTCGATGGTCACGAGATAGTCCCCTAGAGAACAAAGTAATTTCATACACCGGTCTCTTTCAGAAATAATTTGTACTTAAATAAGTCAAGGGGGAAATTAGCCATTCTTGACTTAGGATGCTGTTACCACTTGATACAATAACAACATCGCAGTTACTACTTTGTAGACACATAAATACACACAAAATACTGTGGACTGTGTAAAACTGAGCTTTAGCAAATACAGTACATATATTTTAACACGTTTTAACGTAAATACAATTAAATAGAAACCTGGTTTACCTATTTGACTGTGTAATATGTTATGGACTGTTCCCATTGTCGAAAATCGACAGATGAGAGGGCATCCATCCTCTTGCATCTGGTATGCTTCGATCTTGCATCCTCCGGCTGCGACAACGAAAAGCGCATCTCCGCCGCAACAAACCAAACCAGGCTCTTGCTCGGTGGGCACAATGTGCTGGGATGCAAACGGGTGGCAGTTGTAAACATGAACCATTTTATAATATTTAATGTTCTTGTAAGCAGGAGCACGGGTGCGGAATAGACTGCATAGTTTAACCGCGGCAAAATAACTACCGTGTTCAGTGGTTCGTACGCTCGGCTGCTACTTTCACTCTGATCAATATCACATGTCCGGTAGTCTTGTGATGATCAGGCAGAAAACGTTGCGTTGATTACTCTCTGACTTCAACTTCCTGTCTAAAAAACACAAACGGTGTGACAGATAATCGTTCCAAGCTTTTCATGTGCTTGAAATATCATTTAGAGATAGTTTGCGTACTACTATGTGCCTCAGATGGACGATGCGTTTAGTTCCTGGTTTGGGTGTTCTGCGTCAAAGCTCTCCCCTTGCCGAGTATCCATTGGCTAGTTGATCTGTCTAGTAGCCTTCTTGTCTTTTCATTGGCTACTTTCATGGTTCTTATGGACGCCACCGATTCCTCAGCAATGGAATGAGCTTGATTGTCTAGACTTAGGATTATATAATTACGTATTTGAAGAAAACAAAAAAGGGAAGGGTTTCCAGCCCAGCAGGGACAAGAACTACGACATTCAATCATAGGCTATTTTTCATTGGCCACTCCTCTACTTTAAAGATTTTCAATTATATTCCATTAGAGTTTGGAGGACATTTGCTGCTGTCAAGCTTGTACAATTTATCACCAATTTATCACCAAAAATATCCCCCTTTCAGCCCCAATTGATCTGGTTCTGGGGATGATTTAATGTAGTTTAGCTATTTTGTACACAGGATAGTAAATATATTCAAATGCTTAATTTTACTATGAAAGACCCACTGTAATCTTCATGTCTGATAGAAATGTGACCTATTGACCTCCTTAGGTATTTCAGCCCCCTCTCTGCCCATCGAAAGGGAAAGAGGGAGTGCCATAGAATTAACGGAGAACAGATCATGTTCATGACAGTTAAAGTTGTAGTTTGAAATGACTACAGTAAAATAGGCATAACAACAAGGATTTTGATGTCTGGGTACTGTGAACATTGACAATAAAGTTGTTTTTAAAAAGACATCTGCATGAAGACACACATTCTTAGTAATGACCAAGGTGGAAATTCATTCCGAACCCTTGTGACTACAAACAGACAAAGGAATAACACAAGTAAGGCGATAAGTGGCCTTTCCTGGTGTCTTCAAGGATGAAACAGAAAGGGCAGAAAAAGTCACCAAATTTGCTGACTGATGCAGCTGGTGCTGTGGTGCAGATCAGTCCATTCGGATCAGTGCAGTGGTTAAATCATTTTCATGATTACCTAGGCAGTGTGTTGAAAAGGATAGATGTAAATTTACAAAAATCTATAAACCCATCTGGGTCAGAGCATTTAGAAATATGTAATGATTTTATTTGTTTTGTCTATTCCTGTAATACTAGATATGAAATCTTATTAATATTTGGAAAGGCCTCGTTACATTTAGGAAGAGCAAGCAGCCTTCAGGAGGGCATTTTATAATGCTTTGGTGCTTAAGGGAAGGTTTAAAGCATAAGGTACAGACTAAAATGAGAAAAATGTGTAATATTGTTATAGTCTGAGGTAACGCCAAAGTTGAGATATCTGTATTATTGAGTTCACCCTTAATGCTGTGTTTGCTCTGGTTTGACAAAGCAATAGCCCACCCACACTGTATCTCATCCTTTGCAAGATACTGGATAGATATCAGTAACCAGAGTTCTGTGTTCTTGTAGTGGGCAGGTTCATCTATAGATGCCAGATTTCTTTCTTTTCTTTTCATTTATTTATTTTTCTCTCCTCTCATTTTGTTTTGTCTTCTTGTGTGTGTGTGTGTGTGTGTGTGTGCGTGTGTGTGTGTGTGTG
The DNA here is from genome assembly GCA_027475355.1 of Coilia nasus. NCBI lineage: Eukaryota > Metazoa > Chordata > Actinopteri > Clupeiformes > Engraulidae > Coilia > Coilia nasus. The sequence continues at coordinate 5,896,606 of CM050212.1, read as the reverse complement.
TGTGTGTGTGTGTGTGTGTGTGTGTGTGTGTGTGTGTGTGTGTGTGTGTGTGTGTGTGTGTGCGCATGTGTGTGTGTGTGTGTGTGTGTGTGTGTGTGTGTGTGTGTGAGTGTGTGTGTGTGTGTGGACAAATTGTGAATGCCTCCTGATATCTCTGCTAATCTATCCCTCTCAAGTTTTATTTATAAATCCCAGTGGATTTTGGCAATCCCTTGCCAAGACGCATAAGTAAAACAGCATTGTCTGGGGAAGGAAATATGGTTATAGTTAATATTGAGGGTGGCTGGTGCATGGTCTGAATCAGCAATACTATGTACAATACACGGACAATTATTTGCAACTGCAGTCTACCAGAAAGAAGTATGTTCATGAATATGACTGGTGGACATGGAGACAAAAAGGATATGTTCTACACAAAGACAATTTTGGTCTCCATGGATCAAATAGTCCTTGGCATCTGGCAAATGTATGTAGTCTTTGTTATGTTACTTAATGCAAAGAAAACACCAGAACACCATCCGCAACCAGATTACTCTACTGCAGTTATAATTGGATACAACATTTAATATCTTAATGCTAATAAAGAAAGCCACCTCTTCTTTGTTAAATTCTAGGTATAGGCTTACAGTACACAACTTAATACAGTATAGTTTACAAAGAACACAAAGTACTTGTGCATGTAGGAAGAGCACCTTAGGGAGAAACTATAGCTATTACACCTACCCCTACACTATCTATAATCAAGTAAATAGTTCAGGCTGTTAGTCCCTACTCCCAGGTGTAACACGCACAACTGGCCGCTGACTACAGCTATTCACGCAACCTCGTGTGAGCTGTACAGGACAGAGCAGCTGAGGGGATGGCCAACTGGAGCCGTACAGACAGATGCTCAACAAGGGTTAACCTGAACCAGCCGGCTACCGTTACAGTGACTGGGGCTGCTGGGGCCGTTTACATGATCCACTCAGCAGCACCTACCTATCGCTTTTCCCCATGGCTTTCACCATGCCAACAACATGCATCTCATCCAGGACCACTGGCAAGCCTTTGCAGTTTCCTCCAACATTTCCTTAAGAATTAAAATGAATAAATAAAAATACAAGACACTTGCACATGTGGGGAGAGCACCCATTGTACCACACTTCAGGCTTTCCTAACTACAGCCATTACAATTATCCATACACTATGTGGGACACATCCTCAGCAGTGTATATATTATCTATCTCAGCAATGGTTTTACGTAATACTGGTAAAGTAAGCCAACTCATCATTTTAAAATCCGTTTGTTGTCTATGGACAAATTTAAAATGTTCACTAGTTTATTATATAGTGCCCTATGTAGGGGACAAAATAATTACTTACTAATTACTTATTATTACTAATTATTAATTACTAATTACTAACTCACACCCTATAGTGCCCTGTATAGTGAACAGGTAAACATTTCGGACACAGCCTATCTCTCCTCTGTCGTGTTGTGTTCCCACAATCGAACATGTGACCCTTTGGCTGCAAGTCTGACACCTTAAAGGCATACTCTAGTGTAAAATGAACTTTGGGTAAGTTAAAACATAACAATTTATAAATCTTAGTAAATGATTTGTACACTTACAAAGTTCTCAATGCCTCGTTTTGAATGTCAGAGCCCTTGTTATACTACAAAGGAAGCGTGGAGCTACTTAGAGCTTTTTAAATGATTTAAAAATAGCTATATTCAAGCTTTCGATTGTGCCCCCATCACTATGGTTGTGAGTCTTTAAAATGATAAAAATAGTAAAGTTCAAAATGCAACAGGCTAGGGTAGTTTTGGTCCATATCAACTCGTTATCATGTTTAAACATACCCCAAGTTCATTTTACCCCAGAGTATTCCTTTAACTGCTAGCCCATGATTGCCCCTTAACAGAAAACATCATTACCCAGTGCACAGATAAGCAACTTCCACCAATGAAAACATAGGATGTTAATCAATTTGGAGTCATCTTTTGTGTATTTATCCCAGTCCTGGTGATTCATCTCTTCTGTAATATCTTTAAAGTGTGTAGTATGCTCTCAGTGGCTGACAGTGCACTTTCTCATTATTGCGTCACAAGGGCACCCGCCAGTAAAGCCTCTGTGGTCACGCAACTTTGCCCTGGTTGGTTTAAAGTTCACTGACGTCTGTGCAGGTATGTTGTGCGACACCCACCACTGAACTCAGTGCACCCCCTCAGGTGTTTCCTGTTGGCAGTCACATAAAACACACAAAATGCTACATGGAGTTCTGTCATTTGCGTAGACTATTCTGAGTGGTCCACACAATGGGAGGAAACATTGATGTCACTGTGACCCAAGCTGGTTACATAATACTGGTCATGGTGAAAAAGCGATATCTGCAATCTATCTGGTCTTTGTCTTGGCTACTCCACTGATCTTCCTCACACTGAACTGCCTATCATTTGCTGCTTGAATCACACTCAAGTCGCCAACCCCTTACTTACAAAGGGGCTTCAGGGTGTGCACCTCAACACCTGCCTGTCTGTGATTACCCAATGGTGAAACAAGCTAGCAGTTGCTACAAAAGCAGGGACATCTCTCTGTGTGTTTTCAAGCAGCTCTTAAAATCCCACTGTTCCTAGAACACCGCTTATCCTAACAACTGTAACCCACTAACACCATAGGCAACACCCACACATACTCTCAGTTAGTCTCCCTGCACTTACCTACCTTGTCCTTATGATTGTTTTCCTATAATGTAAGTCACTTTGGATTACAGCACCTGCTAAGTCAAATGTAATATAATGTACAGGAGCGATGCTTAGAAGAGATGTAAGGACAGTGTAAGTAGTTGAATTACCAGACACAAAGGGACTGGTTTTGGCTGATGCCTTTAGAGTGATTCTGAATTGATTAATGTGTTTCTCTTGAATAACTCAACTTCCCCCTCACTCTCACATCTCTCGTCTTTGTGGAACCTCTCTACCTAATGCCTACCACACACTGGAGCTATCTGCCGAGCAAACGGTCTCGAATGACTTTTTGCTCAGTAGATAGCTCAAGTGTGCTGCAGGATTAATGGTCAAGGGAGTGGTGTGATATTGACTGCCTTACAATTGTCTCAGTATGGGTGGTACAATGGTCTCAGTAACTATGGCAAGGTACTACCTGTAAAAACACTTTTGTATATATATATATATATATATATATACATGCATTATAAATAACTGTATAGTCTATAACTCATCTTTGTTTTGACATCATCATCGTTATCATCATAATAATAATCATCACCATTATCATCGTCATCATCATTGTACTTAATAGTTAACAGGAATTCTTTACATAGGATGTTATTGTCTGACCTCTGGTCAGGGTAGACAAATACATCTTGCCCAACCTCTGTTTAGTCTAGTCCATTGTGTGCACAAGCACAGTGGCATTCTGAGAGACAAAGCAAACCCCGACGACCTACTTAAACTGGTGTAGATCAGCACTAAACTGACTGTATGTGTGTGTGTGTGTGTGTGTGTGTGTGTGTTCGTGTGTGTGTGTGTGTGTGTGTGTGTGCGGTTGGGTTAGGACATCTGACGTTTTGTGTGGGCAGAAGACGCCATTGAAAACATGTGGGACGGGTAGTGCAGTGGCACAGTGATTACAGCACCCAACCCTGACAGGGTGTTTGCCCATGGGGTCCCAGGTTCGAATCCGGCCTGCGGTCATTTCCCAACCCTACCCCATCTCTCTCTCTCTCCCACATACTTCCTGTCGCAATCTTTACTGTCCTGTTCCAATAAAGCCATAAAAGGCCAAAAAATACTTAAACAAAAAGAAAACATGTGAAAGAGTTTTGGTAAATAACGTGTCGCTGTTGATTCACCTGTGTATATGTGAGTGTGTGTGTGCAATTGCATGCGTGTGTGGGTCTATTTGTCAACTTACATAACATTTTATTTTCCAAAGTTGTGACATATGGGCAAGGGTTTGCAGTTACCTGATTTTAAACACCAATATGCCTGTTTGCTGCATCTCTCTCTTTGCACTAGAAGTGTGCAATGACTCTGTTCCAAATGTTATGTTATGAACCATGATTTTTTTCACAGAACAAAAAGACAACTACACTTTGATACAACTTTAACCCACCCACCCTTGTCCTCTGAGCAGATGTACTGTATCTAGGTCATATGCCCTATAGTGTGGATTTGACCCTTCATCTTGTTTTGTTTTGTCTCATTCAGTGCCTTACACATGTGTCATTAATACACTAGAAGAGTATAACAGCCATAGACCAGGTGTGTTGAGATGTATTTTGTTGAAGATCCTCAAGCTCAAAAATGATCTGATCCTTTTTTCATGTGAATGAGTCACCCATACAGTAAAAATCCATTATTTCCCCTGATCTTATCTGGGTAGTTAAAATAAAGATTTAGATACATGTAATTATAGCCATCATGGTCAGAGCATACTGTGAAACAAAGAAACCTAAATGTAGGGCTAGGTTTTGTGAAGTTAGCTGCCTTTGTGTGCTCTAGCTAAAACAGTCACTGTCACTGTCAGAAATAATTGTAGTGATAAAGTACTTTTCTTGTCTTCACATGGGTAAACTCCAAATGTATGCCCTGGGTGGGATTTAATAAAATCCACAAGAACAATAAAGTCTTTTCCTTTTCCTTTATGAACTATAACATTTTTGTATTTTTGCTCTCAACCTTTTTTGGCATGTATTGTGTTTTGTACCCACAGAGCCAGCAAACCAAAGCCCTGCTGGATGTCTGGTTACAGTAAAGACATTACATGTGGTGTTATATGTGGGACAGACTTGCACGCCCCACTGTGAAAGTGAAACAGTCTGTTTAATCTTGCACAGCAGTTTAAGCCTTTATACTAGAGCCAGATACCAGGCTCAGAGCATTTTATGGAATGTTTTTAAACAGATATGTATTTCCTTATTCAACAATTGTAATTTTTAGATTAACCTTTTGAAATTAACAGTGTTTCATGAATAAGATAGTCCATTGTTTGACCTTATTTGAATAGTTTTGTATGATGGAGAATGGAGAAAACAATAAACTGCTTTTGTGATAGTATTCTGTTGTGTTTGGTTTGTTTGTTTTGATTGTTTTTTGTATGTCGTGTTTTCTTTGCTGACATCTGAAAAATGAATCCGTATCAAGTGTACTTTAACCCAACTTTATTTCACAACTCACTTTCATCACTTACAGTTCAGCCTAGACAAAGAGTCCATTAGGCTTAACTAGTGTGATCCAATCACGCAGAGGGTTTAACTTTAAACAGAGGGTCTTCGGCGAACATCTTGTCGACCAATTTGGGATTCTCCACGACTTCGATGGGGCATTTGGCAGACATGGTGATGGGGAAGGGCTTGATCGTGGGCTCGCTCACTCCGGGAATGTCTGGGTCGAGGCGGATTTGCAGGGTGGTGGGCTTGTCTCCGTCGGCGACTGGCTGGTCGGGGAAGGAGGGCAAGATCATGGGCTTGTCCATGGAGGCCACGACGTTGACGAAGCCGTCGGGGCGATGGGCCACCTTGTTGTCGTGGTCGTGGTCGTGGTGGTGATGGTGGTGCTCGTGTTCATGCAGGTGGGCGTGCTTGTGCTCGTGGTCGAGGGCCAGCTCGTGGTCGTGGTCGTGGGTGTCCTCGTCACCGTGGCCGTACTTGTGGTGCGTGTGCTCGCCCTTGTCCTGGCTGTGGTCGTGGGCCTTGACGTGGTGAGCGTGCACGTGATCGTGGTCGTGCGCGTGGTCGTGTGAGTGGCCGTGACCCTGGCCGTGCTCGTGCGTGTGGTGGTGGGAATGGCCTTTCTCGTGGCCGTCGTGGGCGTCGTCGTGTCCGTGCGCGTGGTCGTGGTCGGGCCCGTGAGCGTGGCCGTGGCCGCTGTGAGAGTGCTCGTGCTTGTGCACGGCCGTGTGGTCGTGCTCGTGGTCGTGATTCAGGCTGCGGTCGGTCTTTGAGGCGCCGTGGCTGTGGTCCAGCTCAGCCCCCTGCTGGTGTTTCTGCTTCTCTTTCTCAGCACCCTGCAGACCAAACAGGTTGGCCAAAACAGTATTCCACGGATAACATTAATGTGATATTCCACAACAAATACATTTGTTAATCTGGACTGCTTGCAAAGTAAGGAAAGGAACAAGTCATATAACGACACAATATTACAGCCAGCTAAACTTCTGTGACCCATCGGTATATTTTTTAACCTTTAAACCACTGACTAAATAGACCCTTAAATGTTGTTGATGAACCCAAAGTTCAGCGTGAATTGTTTACCTCTGGTTCAAAGATGTCACAGTCAACAGAGATATCCTCATCACCAGTTGGAGCATGGCTGTGAGTGGCTGTGCACAGTCCCTTGTGCTGTTGAGAAAGAGACATTGGTATTACACATTCGGGTTACACATTCTTTTACTGTCCCTGTTACATCAATTAGGTAGAGTGTAACAAAGTAACAATTATGTGATGATGCATTAATATACTCACAGCAAATTCGCAGGTCATAGGCTCACACTTGGCAATGTCAGCAAGGTCGGTAGTGTTGGCACAGGAGGTCTCCTGGATGGTGAACTCCACATTGTAGAATGTGGCCATGCCAGACTACGACAATGAGAAAAACGTGTCAATAAGTTAATCGAATAAGGACAAGGAGGATAAGGATAAGGAGTCTCAAAGTTATTAAGCTGCTTCTTCTGTATACCGAGTAAGTTGCCTTGGTGACATTCATAGGAACAAAGTAGTTTGCCAGTCCGCTCTCTTTGTTGAACTTCTCCATACCCATTTTCATAGTCTTCAAGACTTCTTCGCTATTGAGGTCAGTTTCAGTGCTGCAGTCAGGGCACACCTCATAGATTTTGGGGGCCGGAACTGTGGAAAGAAATTTGTATTTTTATATTTTTTTGTTTTGAAACATTGATATTCCAATAATCTTTTGCATTGGTGTGATTTAAAACACACGTATTATTAATCAGTCAGTATCTTAGCTGCTTATACTATACAATGTATATGTTTGCGTATATGTGTGTGTGTGCATTGTTGTTGATATAGCATGTCATGTTGTCTCAACTTAGACAGGAGCTACATACCTGGTCTAATGGTGCATGAATATTTGTAGAGACGAACGACCCTCTGTGGCCTGTTAATGAAGATGGTGGCTTTGCACTGGCCATACATCTGGCGGGAGGGAAAAAAGTTAGATTTGCAACAAAAAGTGATTTATGCTATTAAAGGTTGAAATGCCACACGGGTAAAGATGTATAGCCCAGTAAGAGGATTATTAGTATAGTATAGTATAGTATAGTATAGTATAGTATAGTATAGTATAGTAAGAGTATAGTAAGAGGAATATAAACATTTTGGAAAATAAAAGACTGATTTACCACATTCCTACATTAAATAAGTTAAATATAGTTCGTAACTACTTGTTCTGCACTGAAAGCAGAGCTCATTAGCTTCGTAATGATATGTTCTGCGTTAAACTGTGAATGCACTATCATCAACTATTTGTGCATGAAATGTGCTATACAAATGCAGCTTATTATTGCTATTCATTTTAGTATGGTTTGTTCATAGGAAGCCAATTCTCACCGGGTTTGAGTCATCTTCTCTAACAGCACAGTTCTTGTAGCTTTTCTTGCTGAGCACATGGCACTTGGTCTCTTCCACATCGAGGGTCAGGTAAAAGACGAATCCAGTCTCTGTCTGGGATGAAAAGCACAACAAAGAAATAAACATCAATGAGGCAGTAAAGGTTTTAAATATTGCTCTCTATACTGCATTGTTGTGTTGTATGTGCTCTCCAGTTTGTGTGAGATGAAATGAATTAGTATTTCGCAAGTACTGATTAGTTGATGGTCACACGTACTGAAGCAATTTGGTGCAGTGGTGTCATTTTAGATGTCAGACAGAGGATCTGCCTCATCAATAATTATTTATTTTAGCCAGTCTCGCGCTATCCATGCTCAACATGAAACACCTCATTTTTTGTAAATTAAAGAGTATCTCTCTAATGAATTACACATCAGCAAAATAAACAAAACAGAAAAAAACACAAACACAGCACTCGAAATTAAGTTTAAAATGAGCTCTTGCACTATTTTCTTTGAAATGTATCCTGATACACTGTACTGTTACAATCTAAACAAGCTCTGTCACTCTCTTTCTACTCACGTGCTGCATCATGTGAGCATTGCTCAGGCGGTGGAGTGCGAAGATGTAGCCCTCTTTGCGGTCCGCGTTGATCTTGTTCAGGGCCTGCTCGGCCGCCCCATTCGCATAACCATCCTTACAGGAAAGAGGGGTCAGGACGTCAACAGGGGCGGCGTGGGCAACGGCCGCGACGGCCAACAGCAAGAGTGCACACTGCTTCATGGCTGAACACAGATGCGAACACACACCCTCCCTCACAGCCGAGACACTGCTGACAGCAGAGACAGTTGCTGGAGCTTTTATACAGGACGCCCACCCACCCCTACACACACACACCCTCCCCTCTAGCCTTCCCTCTCGGCCCCAGCAGCCTTGATCCCTTGATCCCTCTGCCTAGTTAGGCAGTGATCGGTAAACATGATGAACGTACACCCCCCCCCCCCACCCCCACCCGGCCTCCTTTCTTGTCCATCTTTCTCTGTCTGGGTGAGGGTCTGGTCAAGCATTATTTAATCAGCAGCACAATCATGCTCTTGTCTAAGCTTTTCAAGCCCTCAACAGGCTGTCCAGACAGAGGACAATAGATGGCTCGTGTAAACAAAAGGGGTAGAGGGGTGTTTTTGGGATTGTGTTTTTTTTTTCCTTAGTGGTGGTGTGGAGGGGGTAGGATTATGGCATGGATTTAAGGATTGTTTGTTTGAGGAGTTTTAGCACTGATCTGCGAAAAACTCACCCATGTCTATCATTAAAAAGAGAGAGTTTATTCTAAATCATTCTTTTGTTTTTCTTTTGTTATTTTTAGTGAGTGATAGGCTTTTGAGGGCTGTCAGAGGATTACTAAACAAGCAATGATAACATCAGTTCTTGTATGTAAATTTGCTCTGCAACTATCCTCAGTCTTGTCCTGTTGAGGTCAGTCTTAGCTTTGCAACGAAAAAACATTTCTACAGTGTACCTGTCTATATGCATGTCAATGTTGCTTTGGGACAGTATAGCTTCAGCACAGCCTGGCCTCATATTCTGAGAAAGGTATGGCCTCATGTGATTATGTCACAGATGTACATTGCCAAACAACCATGAAGAGTCAGCATGACCCCCTTGGGGTCGTGTGTGACTGGTTGGTCTGGGGTCTTTCGCACGATCAATGTATTGAACCTGAATTTTTTTTTGATCCTACCTCAACCGTGAACAAGTTAAATAAAACAAATAAACAAACAAAAAACTATTAAGACCTAAATTCCTAAAAACAATCCCCCAACCACCAGAAGTGCCACTGAGGTACGCTGATCATAGTACCATGTCCACACATCGCTCCCCAGATGCCGTTGTCATGGCTGCCCTCTGCTCACATGTGATGGGTTAAATGGAGAGGCCAAATTTCATTGTGTCCACTGTGTGCTGTGGTGTGCTGTGTGTAATCACAATGACGAATGGGAATTGCACTTCCTGAAGTCAGCATCTCAGCTAAGCTATATGGTGTGATGACTAAATCATAGTTTTTGAAGTTCCTCAATAAAAGACCACTTCATTGACTGAGTTGGTTTATTTCACTTGAGTTGTGAGCAGACAAAATTTGTACTGATTCAATGTGCTCAGTGTGCTGGGATATTTCTTCTTGCAAAATGCATTGATCTTTTGTGGGAGCAAACCAGGAGACCCAGGTGGACTTTGGCATGTTTTCTGTATGCTTATTACTGCAAGTGTTGAGCAATTTAGCCTTTCTTCTTTTTCAGTGAATGATGGTAGAGCACTGCACCAATGGTTTTTACTGTAGAAGCGTATTAATGCAACCTATTGTTCTTTTGGCAGAGACACCAATTGTCTGAGTTAGTCACTGACATTTACACATAATGGTAAAAACAACTGCAAATGTAGGAAAGAAAAGTTATTATATTATATTATAATGTTATAATAACGTTATATTATATAACTGTGATGTTAACTGTTAATCTCTTTTCTTTTTTGGTGTCTCAGTGGTGGAACAGATAAGAAGCAATTACTCATTGCTGTGAAACTATACAATTAAAAAAAGATGTTTAAAAAGCATCTTTTAAAAATTACACTTAGTTGATTAATAACGTTTTCTATTGCTATCTTTTTGAAGTGTTTTTCTATATAACTATTCCACTGTATCAACTCATGGAAGTGTATGTTTATGATTTTTATTAACCTCCACATATTACATATTGTTTGTACTACTTTTCTAGCTGAATATGTTCTGTTTATAATATGCTTTGATGTATATAGCTCCAAGCCAGTGTCACTACAGTTTAAACCATCTCATTCAGGTGTTGATGTAGTCATACCCAAATATTCATGGTAAGAATAAGTAAAGGTTGTCTAAATTGAAAACTTCTTAGACCTAAATCATGGTTTCAGCTGCAGTAGACCCAATATTTAGATATAAAGAGACCAGATACCCAGAGAAAATAAGGAAATATGAATCTAAGACAAATACAACGTTCATGAAATTACAGAGTAGTGTGGTAAAACGAGGACACCAGATTAAAACAATACAATTTTATTGACAGTAACACAATACCCCTGCTCTGCTGGGTCCACATTCCTTGAAATCACGAGTTAACTGGGGAGGTGCAGTCAAATGCTGGGTATCTCTACAAACCTCATATTAGTGCTGAATGGTGTACAGTGTAATCTGTAGTATGATTGTATTAAAGTACGTGAACAATAGGAGATCAGAGATCATGGGATTAGAGATCATGTTTCGTGTGGCGGACCCCCCAAAACAGGTGATTTGTGGGGTCCATGGCCATGGGCCTGTGGTGGAGGAATGGAAGAGGGGGGGAAGGGACAGATGGGGTGGATTGTTGGGGGGATTTTCACAACGCCCGGGCACAGAGGGAAAAAGTGGCCAGGTGGACCAGCCATCGTAGGCATGACAGGTAAATCCATGGGCCCAAAGCGTCCATGGAAATGAGGGGATTTTGGTGGCCTGGGGCGGTCATCTGGCCCTGGAGGACATGGGATCCCTGGAGGACGTGGGGGCCGTGGAAGACCGGGGGGGCCTGGAGGACGGGGGGGCTCTGGAGGACCGGGTGGCCCTGGAGGACGGGGGGGCCCTGCATGTCCCGGACGCCCTAGAGGGTGGAATGGGGGGTGGTTTGCTGGGGGCATGTGGGTAAATGGTGGTTGTGTGCAGTTTTCTGCAACTGGAGGTGGGTGATGGTGGAAAATTGTGTCATTCTGCAAAAAAAAAGTAGTTATGTCAATGTAGTTATAAGCCAAAAGGTTTTTTTTAAATTATAGTGCCCCTAATGACACAAATTTTTCTGAAACATAATGTGCTTCAAGAGGTTGATGTAGCGGTGCAATAATGACTTTCTCCGGCCAAGAAACTGGCGATTCAAACTGGAATTTTTACATGTACAATTTTCCATAGGTGGCACTACACGCCAAATGACCATTTTGAAAATGGTTTAAAAATAACATTTTCTTCAGTCTTCCTCCGTGCCCTTAGTACTAGCATTGTCAGCCTTTTCAAACAAAATGGTAAAAATAGTGAAGTTTTGAAATGCAACAGGCTAGTGCAGTTCTGCTCTTCAGCAAACATACCAAATCGTTATCATGTTTTAACATACCCAGTTTCATTTTACACAAAGTACAAAGTATCCCTTTAAGGAATGGTATGCCCATTGAGTATTGAGTATGGGAGGTTTATCATCCAGATGGGGCTACATCCCCAACAAGTTTCATGCTCCCCAGTCTTTCAGTCTGGGAGTCTTCAACAAAAAATCGATAAAAAAAAGCAGAAAAAAGCAACCAAAAAACCTCAGACTAAACCTGTATAACAATGCTAACACTACCCTAGTCATAATAAAGAATCACTGGACTTTTGGACTTGGAGCAGTTTGTGCTCATCAGAAATAACTGCAATGGAGGAGTGAAAATGGCGGGTTTTTTGTCTATCCACTTGAGGGCGCTAGCTTGCAAATCATATAATTGTACTTGTTGGAAAGCTCACTGATGTGTGCAGTGTTTAGGCAGACCTTCATGTCTCATTGAAAAAAGGGGAACAATAACCAGTGAATGGCATTATGTTGCTACTGAAACTGTGACATGTAGCAACTGTGATACGATTTCAAATTTATAATTGCTGCATCCATGATTTGAAGTCATAACCTTTCTCTGCTTAATATGATTTGGGTTACGGGTGACCTCTATTAAACATTAAGAAGGAGAAGAGAAAACAGTTACCTGAATATCAAATATCTGGCATTCAACGCTTACTTCACCATTACCAATTAATGTCGACTCACAGAGTCCATGGCGCTGTAAAGGATTAAAAAAACAGAGAGAATACTATTGTAAGTTCTCTACACAATGTTTGTAATGAAGAATGTGCTCAGTTACACACCAAATGAAATAGTTTCCCTATGATCAAATAGCTCCGAGGTTGGATCGCAATGCTGACAGAATTAAGGCTGTGACACCGATGTGTGTTAATTAATGAATGGGCAAATACATGTGCAAAACTGTAACTGTACTTCATCACTATCATGCCCTAAAAAAAGTGGGAGAATGAAAACCGCTGTCATACTCACGGCTTTATCATCACAAAGAGTCAAGCAGTCATCCTGATCCTCTGATTTAACAGTCGAGGAACAGTTGGTTTCAACAACGGCAAAATCAGCAAAGATGGACATTCCCATGAACATGAACTGCAAAAGTGAAAAATGTATTTTAAACACGCATACATTTAACCTTTAGATGGTATACATGTTATGGTCACATGGTCATATTTTTTATGTATCAATAAATGTTGGGAGTGGTTGTGCAGTTTGACTGTCTTTTTATAAATAAAAGATTATTTGTGCTCCTAAACCAGGTCTTGTGGGAAAAGATAAGAAAAGATTGCTGCACACATGCCCCACCTGACTCGACATCCTGCCAACCTCCATCAGCCTGAAGTAACTGCCGTACTTTCCTTCATTGTTGAACTGCTGGAGTGCACTTCGGATGCTCTGCAACCCATCAGGGTGATGTAAGGGGAGCAGCGTAGGGCAGTCAGGACACACTTTTACTATTTCCTCTGCTGAGTCTGTAAATTACAGAAAAAAACAAACCTCCGTGATAGGTATTACTTGCTTTGAGGACACTAGCGCAATAGTAGAACAATGTTCCTGGCTATACTGATGACGGTCCAGTTGTTTTACTTCATCTTTGTGATAAATGTTTTTACAGGTGCGATGCTGGGGCTGGCATTATGTGGTTGGCAAGCAATCTATCTTTAGGATATATTGTGTAATTAAAGTAAATATTGAGCTAATCTGAATACAGTAGATAGCTCTGTAGGATAGTCTAAGCTGACATTGCTTCGAGAGGTATCGTTACGAGAGTCCAAACTGTTCTCTCGGGCACTGTATAGTGCTCTACGTGGGGTGTGAGTGTGAGAGATTGTTTTGTTCCCTACCATAATGCACTGTACAGTAAACAAGTGAACAATTTCAGATTTGTCCATAATCTACGTGCATCACCTGCTTCTGTCTTGCAGGAGAATTTTTCTATGGTTGCTTTCCCGTCTGTCTCTTTCACGGTCACGCTGCATTTGGAATTCACTCTCTGTGTCATAGGAGAGAACAAGTAGGCTTCATCATTACTGAGCCCGTTGGCCAGATTCAGTCAGACAAAATGTGGTCAGAAGGAGTTCTTATGCTGGGGAGCAGTATTTTAAAAAGTAATGACATTTGGCTCACTGTGTCACTGTGCTCTCGTATTTCACACTTCTCTAGTGGTTTGGGGTCGATGATGTGGCATTTTGTTTCACCCAAAGACAACTCCAAAAGCAGCTGGCATTCAGGTGTGTCCTTCAAATGATTAAGGAGGAAGACACATAAACATTAGTGCAGAAGTTAACATTCACAAATGTTTGGATTGAAATACTCAAAGCAATGTTCCAAAAGATGGTAAACCATTGTAACTGAATCCACCAAACACACACACGCACACACACACACACACACACACACACACACACACACACACACACACATATGTGCATATATACACACACACACACACTGAAAATATCCTTCTCATTACTATATCTTCTAGATATATTTTTTTGTCTTCAAGCTGTACTCACCTTATGCTCTACTTTGGCAGAGAGGATCTCGTTGAGCTTAAACTTGTAGCCACGATGGTGGTGGTGGTTGATAAAGTGTTCGGCTACCTTAGCTGCTGCCTCCTTGTCCTCCTCCGAGCAGGTGAAGGGCTTGTCGGACGGAGGCAGGCTGGCAGCCAGCACTGCTGGGGCGATCAGGGCCAGCAGGAGCAGTCCCTTCATGCTGGAAGAAGAACTCAGGAGCAAAACAGAGCAGCAAATCCGGCACACCTCATTTATACTATCTTCTGCACTATGTGCCTGGAGAGTAAACAATGCGAGGAAAGCAAACAGCTGGCATGACAAAATTCCAGTGCGATTTCGGTGAGAGAGAGAATTCTGGAGATAACTAAAAAAAGAATCTTTCTGTCAACCATATGCATGGACTTTGGAATTGTTAACATGGCGTCACTTATGTTGTTGTTGTCAAATAGACTTGTCAAACTGTTTTGCAAGCTTGGTTGACAGCAGCCATTATTTGAATTCCCACTCTTCAGTGGTCTCAAGCCTACATTTGTCCTGATATATTACTGCTATTTTCAGGATCATTTGCAGAGTTGGATATATGTGTGCTGTTCTCTTGCAAAACAGTTCAGAACTTAATATGAGAGAAGTTATTTGGTTCTGACTTGAGCACAGTAGCAACAGCCTATGACCACTCTGACAAATTTTGAATGGAATGAATTGCAGTAGTGTTAGTAAAAACATATAAAAATTCAATGTCCTGACACTTGACTTTTATTTTTCCTTTGTGCAAGATCAAATTTAGCACCCTCCCTAACACTTAATATCCAGGCATGCTATGAATTCTATCCTCATAAACCACAAAACCACAAAGAGCTATTAAACTGAATATTTTCTAGTAAGGAAGTTTTAGGAAGAAATGTGCTGAATAAATAAGTTTTTTTTTTTGTTTTATTATTCAGTCTTATTAAACTTGATCGTTTTGTTTGCTGCTTTTAATGTGTTCCATTTTCAACCCTTTGGAAATGAATGCACAACAAATGAATCCACAGCTGTGTAAATCATCAACAAAGGTCAAATGAACAGTGTGTTGAAATCAGGGGTCTTTGTCCCTAAGCTGGGTACAAGTTTTTAAATCGTTCAAAGATTAGGTAATATCTTGCTGTCCCAACCCATCCAAAAAATCTGAGCTCTCTTGCTCCATAATGCTATTTGCTCAATAAACAGCACAATGACTCCCATTGCTCTCCATCCGTCTGTGTCCCAAGCCGAGCACTTCATCAAGTAATCAATAACCTCACTGCCTCAGGGTTAACCAATTAATAGCAAAGCACATTTGTGCAGTTTACTGTAAATTAAGGGAATATTGTTATTCTTTCAAGAAGATTTTGGTACAACATAATATAAATAACCATGACCTAGAAAATAGAGAATAAAGAATAAACAAGTTGAAGATGTACAAAGCAAACACTTTATTTCAGTAATGTATAATCAAAGTATGGTTTTAATTGATTTCCCATTTTTCCTCTGTCTGCTGCAACTCTGTGAAAGTGTAGTTTGCTAGTGTTCTCATTTTCCAAAGGTTAGAAATTGTTTGTGCATGTTTGTTTAAGACTGAACCCAACTTTCCAAGTTCCAATTTTTCCCTTCAATGCGTCATGTCTGAGGGAATATGCATGCTTTTTGTATTTGCAACAATGTTGTACAAAGCGTCAATTAGATAGCCAAAGTTTTGTGAATTACCTGCCAGAGAATATGATACCATAAAACTGGCAAAATTCAGTTATAGAGTTGCAGATGAACATGCAGAGATACAGTTAATCTGGGATAATAATATGCCCTGTAGGAGAAAGTCTGATGTTTAAGTGGTCAAAAAGAATATTTTAAAACCATACAATCTCTTTCAAACACCAACCTTTACTTTCAAGTCCTACTGCAAGGGAATTAAGAAAGCTCTACACTATACACATTGGGTACAGTCTACACCAGCTTGGGTCATCTATTCCAGCATTCATTTGAAGTTCCCTTTGAGAATATTCTATTTTTATTTTTAACATACATTTTTAACACATTTATTTTGATGACCACATAATACCATTTGAAATATTGGTTTTTGGAATACATATTGCTATCTGTTTTTTGCTGCAGGTCAGCGCAAGGGTATCCAGTTGACTAAATGTCTCTGAGCATTATGTTGTCTTGCGCTGTGATTAATGCGTTACTCTCTGTTCTACACAGTGATGTAGCGAGATGGCCCGGGGCAGGAGCGGAACGGAGACACGCCGCTGGGAAACACCGACAGGAACACGGGCCTGTGGGGAGGTTTGGTGCCGAAGAGTGGCACCAGCCTCTTCCTACGATAAGGCTTGTAGCGGAAGCCTGCTGGAGGCCTGGAGATGGTCACGCCAATCTCCTCAGACGACTCAGACTCCGACGAGTGGGATTCACTGGAGGACGCCGGGGCCTGTGGAGGAAGGGGGACGTGCTGGATGGGGTCAAACAGTCTATCATCTGGTACGGCAGCGGCGGGCTGGCTGGGCTCGTACGGGTTCACTGCTGGGACTTCTGGGATGATGACGGCATCGGCTCCGGTGCTGGGGTTTGTTGGGAGGGTCGGGGTCACATCGTGAGCCACGGGCTTTACGTTGACGTGGACCTTAGAGCCAAAGCGCTGGGGGAAAAGCAGTACAATAATGATGTGAGTCCCTTTTCCCCCAGGCCATTCCCCAGGCCAGGAATTAATCACTCTAATCATTAGGATGTAGATGGGTGTGTTCACAGATAAGAAGGCCAAGCTCTGTTAGTTTTGGCAAAAGGCATCTTGAGGATCTTTTTTTCTTTTTTTACTTGTCAGCAGTATGATGTGGGATGTTTGGCTTTGAAAACATACGGTTTAACTGATTTGGGGCTTTCAATCATACTAGGAGATGGAAAGAGACGTTTCCAGGGTGAATGCTTATAGCAAACCCACCCCAGTAAAATTTACAGTACCTGCGGGTGAAATATTTCACAGGACACCTTAGCATCTCGCTGGACCCAGCTGTTACCAACAACAGTTCCAGCACAGAAACCAACTGGCTGCAGTGAGAGAAAAAGACCATGATTAGACACACAGCAGCTAAAGTATGCAGGTAGTCACAATGAGGACCTGGAACTAGGACCGTGGCACGTAACTCTGGGCCCGATATACAAACGCTATCTGTAGGTCCCGTTCAGCTCTATGTTTCCAATGCATTTACTGTAGCTAGGTAGGAAACCTACTATCATTGGGGCCCTGAGCAGTCTCTGTGGACCACTTTCCTTAATATATTTCTTATGCCTCTGGCCTGCCAGGGCTCCTATGCTGCCATTGGGGGCATGTATAGTTAGTTCCACTTTTCTCCCCCATTCTGACGGCCCCAACCTGGAACACCTCAAAGTGAGCAGTGAGACATGTCTATTTAATAGACTGGAATGATGGCCTCTATATTTCTTTATTGCTGTGGGAAAGCTGCTTCACCTGATTAAGTTTTAAGTGCCAATGAGTTCTGAGACTCGCACAGAGAAATATGAATAATAAAATCTACTGAGCTATAACGAGATTCATATCCTTTGGTGCTCACCTCTCTCCCAGCATCTGCTGTTTGACAGAAACCTGAGGCAGACAATCCCTCTGCACACTCCGCAATGGTGTACTCCACAAAGGTGCGCTGTAATGGTGCACGCTGTAGAAATATATGACTTTTTTGTAAAAACACTTAAGTTGTTGCATTATTTTTTAACTTAGTACAGAGACAAAGACTTGTGAACACATCATCATTTATTTATATTCTAATAGTGAGTAATGCTGCACAGACACATGTTTGGCAAAAGTCCCAATGTAATGTTAAATGTACTGTAAGTGTGTGTGTGTGTGTGTGTGTGTGTGTGTGTGTGTGTGTGCGTGCGTGTGTGTGTGTGTGTTTGTGTGTGTGTGTGTGTGCGTGTGTGCGTGTGTGTGTGCGTCTTTGTGTGTGTTTTTGTGTGTGTGTGTGCATGCGTGCGTGTGCAAAATAGTGCCCAATGTCAAGAGGGTGGCATTACCTGTGTGGAGGCTCGTGTGATGGAGTGCAAAGCCAGGTTTATGGGTAGTGTGCTCTGGGCCTTGTACTTGTTGAAGGTAAACAGAGCTGCACGCAAGGCCTCAGGGTTGTCATCGTCCAGCAACAGAGGACATTCTGGACAGGTCTTCTGAAGCTTCTCTGGTGGATCTGCCACAACACGTTGCATTTCATTTTTATGTGTCCATGAATTGTTGTATAAATCAGTCATGGCCAGTAGTTTAGGTGATTAGTTACTTGGACATAACTGTTCAGTAACACTTTTGTGCAGGAGGAAAGGGGAGTTGAAAATCTTAAATTCACATAGTAGTTTCTAGGAGGTAGGTGAAGCGAGGAATATTTAGGTACCTGGTACTAGCATACAGTCATAGCTGAACAGGTATGAATATCCCTCTGCATCATGAAGAATGGTAATGTTGCAGTTCCCTGAAATTTGCTAAGTGACACACAAAAATACATAAATCTTACTGAAAATTAAAAAATACATTAGATAGTGAGCAAACACTTTATATTTCTGTTACAGTGTGTTTTTGTATTGTTTTTGTTTTCATATTGCCTTCATATTGGTTTAAAATGTTTTCTCTCAGTGTCCACGTCAACATGTAAATATTACATAAAGTTCACCTCTGCCAGCTGAATGGCACACAATTGACAAGAACAATTGACACAAATGAAAAGATTGAGTGCAAATAAACAGCATGTATGTCAAATGCGCTACCCCTTCCCTGGCCTGCACGGTTTGCAATATGCCCATTCAAATACAGATTTCCCTCTGGACCACATATTAGTACATTCATCAACCCCATTGTTATTGGAGTTTGAAGTCTTACGGTTTCCATGAAAGGTCGAACGTCACATCGCTTCCAGGTTTTGGGGCTCTTCACGTGGCACTTGGTCTCCAGTACATCTGCACTGAGGTAGTACACTTTTCCAGCGGGACCCTTTGAAAAAGAGCAATATTGCAATGATGTAATGGCAAGTTATCGAAAATACACTCGGAGCGAAGCGAACCATTTTCGTATCTTGGCCAAAAATATATTAAATCTTTTAGAAAGGAGGTTTGGGCCAACCCGGGGTAGGGATTTGGGTATAATTACATAATTACAGACAGAGAGAGACGAATAGTTTCAATACTCGCATACAGCAAAACAATAAGCCTGTGGGTGTTTACTTACTGGAAAAATGAAAGCGGTAAAGCTGCTGTTTGACACTCATCAACACGTCAGCCTTTTCGTAAAAGCAATGGGTCAAAACAATTCCAGACCATCACCATCTATAGCCCATTATTTATCATAATTAGGTTGCTGATATTTATCCATTCAGACTCTAAAGGTTGCATAATAAGAGCACCCGTATAAATACCGTCTCGGTTAAAGTAAGCATTGAATCCTGCTGACCTGTGCGTGAAGCTGGACGTTGGTAATTCTGTTTAGCGCAAACTTGTATCCCGACTGTCGGTCCTCATTTATGTAGGTGACAGAAAGTCGAGCCAACTTCTCCACAGTTTTGTCATCACAAGGAACAGGTGCTAACGGAGTAACTTGAGCCGATGCGTAAACCAGATTTGTGACAATAAAATTCAAGACAAATATGGATAAACTCGTTCTCTTATGCGAAATCATCTCTGAACAGTCAGTCGTCATTTGAACATTCGGTTCCAACAGTGCCCAGTTGTTTACATTTGCAGTTCAACATGACATTGGGAGGCTGAGAAATATTAACACTGCTTTTGAATTCAGGCCAAAACACTTAAACGGCTCTTGTTCACCTGGCCAAAATAAGAGTCGGTTGAGTGTTAAGGTTAGTCACATTTATTCAGCCATTAACGTTTTTAGCAAATCGTTAATGTTGTACACAGTTCTCAAAAAGCAACGAGATGCGTTAATAACTTTGACCAGAGGAGGGAGTTTAAGGCATGGCAAAAATGTCACTGTCTTTCCAATGTTGGCAGCACACACAAAGTACCCTGCTAGTTCAATATTACTTACCATTTAAGAGAACATAGTTGCTTATTAAACAAAATAAAATACAATTTTGAGGGAAATGGTGTGGGTAAATAAATTGGTAGGTCCCAGCATGCTGTGGTGTGTGACACCTCATGCTCTCGTCTGGCTCTATTCATTAATGTGCTGGGTTTTGTACAGTCAGTGTACGTACAGTTAGTGCAGAGTTACACAAACATGGAATATCAAAATGACTTACCCATATCAATTCAAGAGTGAATATCTTCTCTTTCTTGGATGTTATAATGAATATGGTTCACCGCAGTGCAAGCCAGCTGTCATGAAAGAAAAGAAAAATCTGTGAAAATGCTGTCCACCATCTCTAATTGTAGTTAATAACTGTATGTTTGCATAAGATGTTTGTTTTGAAAACATTTCTACAAAAGATTGGTGTGAAATGAAAAGCCATATGAGTGAGAGTGCCTGTATATGATGATTCTGTGAGTTTAAATGCGTGTGAATGTGTGTAAAAGAGAAAAGGAGACAATAGAGAGAAGGAAGAAAAGCGAGAAGACTGTAATTTTTCCACTATTACTAATAGCATACTTAGTAACATGAGAAGGGTGACATCTAAAAATATGAAGTCCTTTTATCCTGCGGTTGCTGCGGATTACCAAAATTATGTGCCCAATTATCTGGAAAAAGAAAAACCCATTGTCGTCTCATCAATCAAACCAGAGTAGATGACAAAAAGTATAACTTACTTGTCTTTGCCAGGACGGAGTGCTTTGTCAGATTATGTCTAGCGTGGTATGAAATTGTAGACGTTAATTACATATGCATACAATTAAGTTAATACTCTAGCTTGTAAAAGCACTTTGCGCAATCCTGAATGGAATGCATGTATCTGTCTGGGATCTAGTTGCTGCAGTGATGTTCCTCCCTTCAAGGAAGAGTTTATTAACAAATGGTATATCTGCAGTGGCTATAAATAAAACCAGAACTTCATAAATTCTACAGGAATGTCTTGGAAATGTTCCTCAGGCGTGCTGTGTAAGGCTAACCCTGGGTAGGCTAGTTCTTTTTTTCTCTTTAATATGCACTTTAATATTTTGTAAAAAGGAGACATATTTATACAACCTTGCCCTTTTGTCTGGATCTAAGAGCTTATAGAAGTCCAGTTTTACTCTCAACTGGCAAGTGCTCAAATAAAGCAGCGCCTGTTTTCTGGGAGACCCCTGCTCCCCCTGACTCTCCCGTGGGGATCTGCAAACTAGGAGGGGTCAGCATTATTACAGCACCCTCCACCCCCACCACCCCCATTTCAGTGAGTCACTAACTCCCCATTTATACACTTCAGAAGTCCAACCAAGAGCAGCACCACACACTGTTTGTGCAAATCACCTGGAGCATATGCGTCCCGCGACCTCCAGCGGGCTAGGGGCCATCCTTTTGGCCCTAATTTGAGGCGCTCTTTTACAAGCAGTGGTTTTCCACATTTTCTCACTCTCTCCACTTATCTTTTGAATGGATCAATGCTTCCATACCCTCTTTTGGAAATTCATGTATTCTAATTGCCTGCAGACCTACAGGAAAAAGAGACATTGAACCATACCATAGTAGCCTACCTCTACACAGCAGTTCCTTAACCACAGCCAAGATGTTTCCCATCCCACAGTATGTAACTAGAAAATATACTGGGCATTTCTTTTAATTAAATATAGATGAATATACATACAGCTATACAAACAGGCAGACAGACACAGATAGATAGATAGATAGATAGATAGATAGATAGATAGATAGATAGATAGATAGATAGATAGATAGATAGATAGATAGATAGATAGATAGATAGATAGATAGATAGATAGATAGATAGATAGATAGATAGATAGATAGATAGATAGAGCTTAAGCAATTATAAGCACACCAATGCAACTGGAATTTTAACAATTTTCCAATTTCCTTTTAATGCCCCTGATTGAAATTATACCCTAAACAACTTTAAACAGCAGGCTATAACCAGGGCGTTTAAAATATAACACGGAATTCTAAATTGTGCCAGACACCACTACATTTAAAAGTAATTGAATAATTCGTATTAGGTCTGACCTTGTTGGCACCATGTCACGATTCAAAAATAGAATCTCTACAACGGCGCTTGCCTTTGGCAAGTGATAAAGTGCCACACGTGCAAGCATGGGGGAGTGTCTGGGAAGAAGTGCCACAGAGAGGGAGTAAGAGCGCGCGCGTAACAGAACAGCAGCCTAAACCTGAGGGTCTAACTACTCGAAAGGGATTTACAGGGACAAAATCTGACTTACAACGCCGCCCACAACAAACGAAAAATATAAACAAACGTAAAGAATTGTAGGTGAACTTCAAAGATGTTCCTCTGGCAGCTTGCCATTGTCCTTGTGTGGTACTTGATAGGATTTGCGATCGGACGCAGAGCTGGTGCTGAAGACGGCGACATTCTATCGAAAACTAACAGCGCGCGATGCACCTCACGATGTCTGACTCTCCATATGACACAGCTGACGGCTTCATTCAAACATCTTCAGGTAAAATAATTACGCATGACATCTGCTTCTAGAAAAGCATACAACCAATTCCTTAAAATTGGCGTTCCAGAAACTTTAATCAGCTCACAATGTTAATAGACGACTGGTAAGTAATTATTTGGCTATCATTGTTTTGTCTTCTGTTGAAGTAAAGAGCTAGTTATCGGAGTAGCCCACAGTGGTTTAAACTGTATGACATTAACAAGGAGGAAGTTTTCACTTAAGTGATGGATGCGCTTCTCTTTATCATGACGTCGATTTCAAACCATTCCACCAACTGTGTAGTTTTAAAGTTCCCAGCATGTGTATTCTGTGCTGTGGGTGGGAATGTCATTAAACGCCAGGGCCGCTTTAATTTGTCTCAGTGAAACGAGAGGCGTGAGAGCAGCTCTGTTCTTTCGGTCTCTGCATCTCTGCCACCTGGGAGTTGGGTTATGAGGGTGGCCCCTGACTGACTGCGAATAAAGCACCAAATTCAGTTCACGGCAAGGTGTAGGAGCACCACTGCCTTACGGCTCTATGTCGGTGCTGCATTATGTTCCGTTACAGAATTGTCAGAGCCAGGAAGAGTTTTAAATTTGATTAAAAGAATACACGAATAGTGTATGTAGTTTTCATCCTTATATCCATTCTCAGTTATATTTGAAGTCATCTTTGTAGTCATGATATAATCTGTTAAGTTGTTTTGAGTACACCACAGGTAATTATCACAGCTGCTTCATGTGTTGGCAGCCATTGCTGTCTTTACCACTCTGGCTCTCACCCTTGCTATGTGCGGAAAAATCATGTGTGTATTTAGTTTGCTGAATCTGATAGTCTCTCTCTCTCTCTGTCTCTCTGTCTTTCTCTCTGTCTCTCTCTCTCTCTCTCTCTCTGTCTCTCTCTCTCTATCTCTCCCTCTCTCTCTCTCTGTCTGTCTGTCTCTCTCTATATGCTCTCTGTATGTGTGCATCTATGGGGCCTGTGGTATTTTCCTCCCCTGCAGATGGGTATATGCTTAGGGGTCGAGCGAGCTCAAACACAGCCGTGAGTCCGCAGCCAGTAAATTTTGCCTTGATGTAATTTTCTCTTCTGTTTCCTGGTAGTTTGGGGATGTGATTTACATGTGCGGGTGAATGGGTGAAAGGCCTGGCTGTGATCTATAGGGACTTCCCACTGAGTTGCTGTCTTAATGCAAGCCTTTAAAAGCGGGGGTGTAAAAATGAAGAGATTGGATTTGATGTGACTGGACTGTCAACAGAATTCCACTTTAAAGCAGCAGATGTTGTAAAGTGTGATATGATATTCTTATTGGAGTGTTCTTTGGGTGCTGCAGTTATTGATGCCAGGAATTAATGCAGAGAACCACTGGGCATGGCTTGTGCCATTTTTCTAGATGTGTAAAAGGGAAAATGAGGGAACATGGACTTTCATGTATTGGCTCCTTTTTCCATAAGCACTGAAACAAAATAATATGTGGCTTGTTTTCAGCACTTATTTGCCAATGTAAGAAAACACTCATCTCACTGGATTTCTGTGACAAAAATACTTGTTCAGCTGCAAAATTAACCACTTCTAAAACATTAGTTGCCACTTTTGTCTAGATGCAAATGTTCAGTTGCAGGTGTCTGCGCTGTTTAGAATCTATGAGAATATTTTATTCATGCTGTAAATGCCAACCAAGCGAAAAGGGAAGCAAGAAGCAGTATTTCAATAAGAAAGAGAAAAGTACATCCAAGAAATAGACACCCTATAGAAATAGATGTTAGGAAAAAAAATTGAAATGCAATATCTCGGAATAAAAAGATTGTGCCTGAGGAGGAATGTGTGTACTTTGAGTAACACTGGCAGGCTCTCAGTTGCAGTCAAAACCTAGAGAGTGAGTCAGACTTAAGAATGATTCAGTCTATCTACTGAAAAAGGAAGATGAGCAAAATGGATGTACATATGCATGGAGAGCCTGGAGGGGTAGACTTAGGCATTTAGACACATTTCCTCCTGCAGCTGCACTAAGCTTGCCAGCCTTTGTGAGTGAAAATGACATGACAGCATAAGTAGCGCACCCCCTGCTTTTTTATTGTTCTCTTTGTCCGACTTCCTGTGAAGAGAGTCGCACCGCATGTGCCGACAACATGATACACCAGCAGAGTCCGGCAGGTCTGCGAGGAAACAGCTTCTCAGCGGTTACTCCATATTTTAACAAATGGACCATTAAGGCCACTGTCAGCCCCCCCTTTCTCTCTCCCACACCTGTGAACCGGTGGCCCGTTGCAGACGCGAGAGGAATTGATGGGCGGCTTGGCGGACGTTTGCCTTTCATCTGCTGGTGCAGATTTCTTAACCTGCAGACAGATGTCGAGAGTTAACACCGAGCTGTTTTTTGTCGGGGCAGACATGATGGATTTCTGGCAGAGGCGTAGTGGGATTGCTCCCTCAGTGTGTGCCATGGCTTAAAGAGCAGCTGCAATCCACAACACAAGCCGAGCTTCTCTTTCCCGATCATGTTAATGTCAGGTGTCTGGGCTTTGTCCAGTTTTTTTTTTTGGGGGGGGGGGCTCATGCATGGCATTTCAACACACACACACACACACACACACACACATGCATGCACACATGCACACACACACACACAAACACACACGCTTGCATAGCATACACGCATACACACACTTCATATTGCAAGTTGCAATACATTCCTGTATTTTCACAGTACTTGTGACATACATAATGTCACATGCATTACATCCCTCCCTTCTCCCTCTCTTCAGTACATTTTGAACATGCAAATACTCTGAAAAAAATCTCTTATCTTGACATTGCAGTGGAAGCAAAGCTCTCATTAAGCAATGAGCACATCAAGATTAGCATTTACAGTCGGTTCCATGACTTGACTTGCTTAATATCTGGGAAAACATCCGTTGTGTGGCTCTAATGAGGCGACGATGACACAAATGCATTGGTGTGTAATAAAAGGCCTGGCGTGCTGTGAAAAGGATTATGACAGCAACAAAGAAGCTGATGGTGATGATTATAACTACGTGATGACAGTGATGGCATCTCTTACATCAGTGGCAGCAACAGGATACAAAATAAAGCGCATCCTGCAGCCCTCTATTTAGTAATCCCTGGAAGTATAATTTGGCAGAGGATCATTACTCAAAAAGGGGTGGTATATTGCGGGAAAGTCCGGTTTTTAATGAAACAACAGTGGCTGGGTGCCTGCTGTAAAGCACTGTAGATTAAGAGAGCTCTATAAAAGCAGATTTGTGTGCTGTGCTGGTCTTAAATGATGCTGTGTTATTAGTCTGACTGAAACACTTAATGGTTTTCTCATAAGTATAAGCATTTGCACAGTCATAGTCACCCTGTGCACTTAAAAAAAGCTGTTTTTCAGTTGTGGTACTTGTAGTTATTGACATGCAGAGACAATTAAAATTCCCAGCAAGACCACTTTTTTAAAATGCATGTTTATGGGCTTTGGATGGTGCAGGGTTTGGTGGGGAGGTTGAGTTGGGGGTTTGATGGCAAGATAATTTCACACTCTGCTCCTTGCTGTGCATTAACAGTTATATTTGACCGGGAAGAGCTCTGGGGGGAAACATGACAAACCTGAACCTCAGAATGGCTTTTCGGGGAAATTACGTCATGAGTGTGTCATGGCCAAAATGGGCTGCTGTGGAAGTGTGTGGCCTTTGGTTAAGGAGGAGAGCCACGTAATTATAGCATGTCACTTGTGTGTGTGTGGGGGTGTGTGTGTGTTTGTGCCCACAGCTGTAATGATCAACAAGTAGCAATTTTGCACCCAAGGCTATTAAAACATCACTTTCTTTTTCTGGTAATGCGCTAAAGTCCTAAGAATGTTAGTTGCCGGATTAAAAGTGATTGGCGTTAGACACAAACAGGATGAAGCAGTAATAAAGCTTCATATTGCTGTTTTTAGACAAACAAGTGAACAGGTGGTGTATGTCAAACTGATTAAACAGAATGTTTTCTACAACACCACCAGTTAATTAATACTGTCTATGTTTGGGTATATTATAATAAAGATCACAATCAAGTGTGTTTGAAAGGGTTTTTATAAATATTTATGCAAACTTTGTCCAAGCTGATATGTTATTAAGTACCAGATGTGTGACATACAAATACACATTCAAATTTCTCAAGTGAGTGCAGAACACACATAATGTTTTTTTGGTTCCTAGGCTACTATGGTCGTGGAGATAAGGCTGTCTTGGCAACAGAGCATTAACTGCTAGGTTACACCTTGAGCACATCCATAGTAATAATCTGTGCTGTCCCATTATTTGACTAAAACATATGCCAAGCTGAAGTGTCAACAACACAATACAGGTGTATGAGTTTGCTATTCCACAAACTGAAATCTTTTTATAGGACAGGAAAAGAATCTCATTGGATATCTTTGGATACTACAAGGAGTATGCAGTACCTCCTTGTTAGCGTTTTTAACACTTTATGTACCCTTTGTGAAAGTGTCTAAACTGATTACTCATGGTCTTTGTGGTTTTGCTTATGAATTACCTTAAGCTTATGAAAATCATACAATATCATCGTACAATAACATTGGGTTATGGCCCCTACACTCTGTATCTATTTCCAGTATAATGGAAAGTAGAAATGCTTGCTGTGCTTTATCTCTATCTGCCTAATTGTCAGTGTGGCTGCCTGTTTAGTTGACATGTCGGCCTAATTGAGCTATTAAATATGGCGGGTTGCACTGCATGCATGAAGTAATTCACTAGAGTGGAGGCCCCCCATTTACAATTCTTTAACTATTTCCTCCATTTCCTCCTGTCTACATTAAAATCGTCTTGCTTTCCTGTACAGATTTTATTATGTTTGTACTCTGCATTTGTATTCTCTCACATCTAACAACCTCTGCCTGTGTGTGTGTGTGTGTGTGTGTGTGTGTCCTTCAGTGTCTCTCTGTCTGTCTTTCTGTCTTGGTCTCCAACCTCTTCTGCCTCCATCCATCTCCTTCTCATTCCCTTTTTGTACTCTGATCCTGTGTCAGTGTCAATCCCTGTCTCGTACAGCCAAACAGTAAATGGTGTTGCATGTCCTGTGCCCGGGGACCAGATGCTCTGATTTGTGGAGCGGCAGATTGGTCCGGGGTCAGGGAGAGAACCAGGGGTGAGGGAGAGCCGCGGAGCGGAGCGGAGCGGAGCGATGACGTTACACGACAGCTCCAGACAGAAACCATTACAATCAACCGCACACCATTTACCGATCACGATAATGGCAGAATTAGGGAAAAGTTAAGTTGGCTAAATGCGTTCTGAGAGACCCTGCCTTTGGTCAGGTGGGGACTCTAAGTGAGAGAGTTAGATGGATAGAGAGAGAAAGTTAGATAGAAAGAGACAGAAGATAGAGAGAGAGTGAGAGAGAGGGCTACGCAGCACCAAACGAGCAGAAAGAATACCTTCTCTATGATGTGGAGTCTGTCACCCTCCTCCATTCCTATGTACAGCTATGTTTAGCTATTGTCTGAACAGCAATCACAGTTCACATCTGCATTCACAGTGTGCTCATACAGCAGGCATTTATGAATGCTGTTCTGAATATGCGCTTACATACCGCATGTAGGTTTCTCTATTCTGTGTCTTGGTAGTGTTATATCACATTATGGTAATTGTAAGTACAGCACTTTTGACTTCTTGATTCTGATGGTTAGACAGACAGAGTAAGAGAGAGAAAGTGAGAGACAGAGAGAGAGAGAGAGAGCTCTTCCACGTCTGCCCGGGTTAACCCCCACCCTCAATTTCATGCAGCATTTTTGCTGTCAGATGTCGTAAAGCGTGTTTAGATAGGTTGGTGTGTATGTCTTTGTGGTAAGTGTCTTTTTTTTCCCCCCATCCCGCCTCTCGTGTCTAGGGCGAGTACAGTAAAGCAGCTGCACATGTGGGCTCGGCCCTGGGGTGCAGGGGTGCAGAACAAAGGCTCGGACCACTTGCCTGACTGACACAAGCAATCAGATTGCTCCGAAGGGACGCTGTAGATGGCAGCTGATGACGAGAGCCGACAAAGGCCATGTCTCCTCTCCTTTTGCCTCGGCCCCTCTGCTGTTCTGTCTCTCTCTCTTCCTCTATCTCTCTCTCTCTCTCTCTCCACCTCTCTTTCTTCTCTCCTTCTTTCACTTTCTGTCATCTCTCTGTCATCCCTCTTTCTCCTCTCCTTCTCTCTCTGTCACCCTCTCTCTCTCCCTCTCTCTCTCCCTCTCTCTTTTCTCTCTCAGTATATTTTCTCTTCTTTCCTCATGTGTTTTCTTGCATGCTGTCTCTTTTAGTTTCTCACCCTCCCCCCATGTCCCTCTCGCCATGATGATATCTCTTTGATGATCTCTTTGTGCTGTCAGGACTTCCTGTGTATATGGTCAGGGCAGGCCGGGAGAAATTCCCATGAACGATGATGCTCACTGGTTTTCATGTAAAGCAGAAAGCAGGCAACAGCCCACTGGAAGGAAAACAGAAATAGACACAACATGTTTGTTTTGGTGAGGGGACCTGCCACTGGTTTAGGAGTTGTTTTTTTTAAACAGATGTGCGTGTTGTCTGGTTTGTGTCAGTCTAGACTCCTCTTGAGAACCGCTTTTTCGGGCACTTGTGTCATTCAAACTGGCGTGAGTAAGCTATGCCTTAAACAAGACCTTATCACAACAATGCATCTTTTCATCAAAGGCTTCCCGACGATTCGCTGAAGCTAAATGGTTATTTTGGCGGATTAGGAACAGGTTTCAGTGTGCAGCCACAGGCAGAATTAGTGATTTTCCCCCAGACTTTACATTCAGCATTCCTCAACTTTCAATTTGCTTCCCCCTCTAGAACATCTGAAGCTGCATTTTCTTTATTTAAAAAGTTTTGCTGTGCCCCTGTTCTGTTTTCCTTTAAAAAAAAAAAAGTTTTACTGTCCCCTTGCCATGCACTTATGACTTCAGTTTCTAAAAGCTCATTAAGGGGACTTTTAGGCATCTCCAGGGATGATATTACTTCGGAGCAGTCCTGCTGAGATACGTTTTTTTGGGCACTGCAAGACTCTGCTTTTCAAACACAATGGCCATTCTTCACCTGCTTAGGCATAATTAAGAGCTCACAGGAGTGGGCTGAGAGATTACGTACAGAGCATAAAATGAGTTTGAATGGAATAAAGACCAGTTACACAGCAGGGAGTGTTTAGGATGGGGCTATGGAGGATAAGTGACGATAAGTGTTTTTGTGCACAGATTTTTGCATAACCCTTTTTTCTTTGAGTAGCTGTTTTTAGTTTTACAACTTTTCAAAAAGGTTCTGTTTAAATAAAAATTACATTTAGTAAGTGATTTTGATACCTCATATTCATTTTCACTGGTACAACCATAGTGAGTTTTACAGACTGCCTAACCATATGGGACAGAAAATAATGCTTAAAAGAATGAATGTCTTTTAGTTAGTTCATTGG
Source organism: Coilia nasus (assembly GCA_027475355.1). Classification (NCBI taxonomy): domain Eukaryota; kingdom Metazoa; phylum Chordata; class Actinopteri; order Clupeiformes; family Engraulidae; genus Coilia; species Coilia nasus. The sequence goes on along the minus strand of CM050212.1, from coordinate 5,866,371 downwards.
TGTGTCCACAAATTGTTCCAGTTGTTTTAACACACAGAAGCAAATAATACTGTAATATCTCCCAAATAAGATTTTATATCCCTCTAAATGTAAATACTGTCCTGTCTTCTTTATAGTTGCAATAATTGCTGGAAACTCGTGTTTCTGTGCTGGAAAGCAGACATAGGCTGGCCACCATCACTCAGTTGTTTGTGACTGACCTTTTTCCTGTCATCGATATTCCAACTGTTCATGTGGTCAGGTGTTGACGTGCGCTAGAGCCTGTGGCTGAGCTGGAGGCCCGCGGTAAGAAACTCCCATGTTTACAGGCTCTGTGATTCATCTGCGCCCGCCGGCCCTCCTCCTCACATACTGCCCCGGAGGTCACACAATGGTGTCTTGTGGGTGCAGCCTGGAAAACATGGCATACGGATTAGCCTTTGAGAGGTGCTGAAATGTCGTAATATTAGACATGTGACCACAGGGCAGCGCGGCAGACGTCCTCTAGCTCGGGGAAAAAATGTCCTTTCATACTATTTGATCGAGGCTGTTGGTAGCAGCCCATTTCAGAATTGATGTAATGCTCCTCACACATGTGTAATGTTTTAACATTGCCTTTTTTCAGACACTGTCTCAATATTTATGTAACATCCTTCTCGTGCATTTGATACTTTCCCCCGTTAATGTTTCATTTTTTCTTCTTCTCTCCCACAGAGCGACGGTGTTCTGGGCTGGTGTGAGAGCCATCGCCGATGTGCACAGGTAAGACCGACCGTCTCATTTCTTCCTCGGCGGGCTTTGAAACAAGTAGCGAGCGAGTAAGTGCCTGGTGGCACTGCGGATTTGGTCCGCTGTATTTCATCTATCACACAGAACGCTCCTCCTTCACTTCGCTGCCCCTCTGGTGTATTAAGGCTTCCAAATTCAATTTTGCTCCATTAGGAGGAAATGGCAAAAGGTCAAAGTCTTTACACGAACCACATGTCATGTAGGTACTCCCAACACAGCTCATGAGTGTGGGGGGCTACTGTAAAGTCATTATAGCCAAACATTGACAGAGGAAGACAGAGAGAGAGAGAGAGAGAGAGAGAGAAGAAGAGAGAGAAATTCGGATAAAAGCGTCTGCTAAGTGTAATGTAATGTAATGCAATCCATTGACAGCATTCAAATAAGGCCAACTCTTCTCTGTGTTTAAGAAAGAAAAAAAGTCTTTGTGCCGCAAGGGTGGTGTTAAAATTGGTAATGCCTTTTTTGTACAGATCAATGTTTTCTTATTAATGCCCATATCAAAAATGCACCCTCTCTGTAGTGAACCCCTGACAAACTAGAATGTGGCATACAAGTTGCCTACGTTAGAAATGCATTGGATTGAATCAATATTGCTGACCAGATGACCACTGCCTACCAGGGACTTTGTCTGGTTTTTCAATCAAGTCCACCTCCCCTCACAAAGTGATTGGTGTTGGGTCCTGTAAGGTCTTATTGTTGTGTGCTGTGACACTTTTATGTAAGAACTGAAAGCCAGGTTGGTGCTTTAATGATTGGTTGTCTGAGGGAGTCATAAAAGCAGCAAGGTCAGTTAAAAAACATCACAGGGAAAGCTTGGCTCAGAAAGGGCTCCTTCACTAAAACCTGTAACAACATCCAATAATGCCTCTGAAAGACCTGGATTCAGGTTGGAAAAATGCAACGAGCCTGTCACACGCTGGTCTTGGTGGACGCCTTTCATCCTGACTGTTACCCCTTTGGACTGTTTTGCTTTCTTAGTGAGGCTTGGTGCCCATTTAGTTGTTGTTTTCCCCTATTCAAGCAAAGCCAATCAGAAATAATTTAGGGGGACTGAAAAATAGAGGAACAAAGCACGCATGCTTATGATGTACAATGTCGCAGGACCAAAAAAAGCCCAGTATTATATATGATACGCGATGCTAATCTCTTGCTATCAGAAAGCCTAACAAACATGGTTAGCTTGTTAATAGTAATTGCCAAAGCCAGGCGTATTTTGCCCCAAATCCTTACCACCACCACAACCACCACCCCAGCCCCAGCACACACACACACACAGACACACACACACACACACTCACACACACACACACACACACACACACACACACACACACACACACACACACACACACACACACACACACACACACAAACACACACAAACACACCACATTTACCCTGGGGTGCTGGGGTTAAAAGTGCCTGAAAAAGTTAGCGTGTTCCCTGTGTGAAGTCGGTATTTCTCACACCAAGCATTTGAGCCGTCCTAATTGCTTTCAGATGGAGGTGGTCCTGCCCCAACCCTTCCAATAATAGGTAAGGTAAATGTTGTGTTTCTTATAAAAATAACGACAGCCATTTCACATCCTCAAGTGCTGAAACAGCTTCTCTTAAAGAGCCTAGAAAATTAGTGGCTGTTTATTCACTTAAGACCCATGCCAGGAAGCCACTGTTTTTTGCCCTGGTGCACTAATTTATTGCTTGATTTTAAAGGACTTTCCATGCTCCCCCTCTTTTTTTTGTTAAAGTCCCAGCATCTTAGTCACACGGGAGATGTGAATATTAAATCCAGCGAAAGATACCCCCTGTGATTTATTTTCAGCTCAAAAATAGCACTGTGTTCTCATACAGAAAAAAATAAGTCTGTAATTAGAGGATAGAGGTGGAGGTAACTGGACTTTTTTTGATCACAAAGCTCATTCCAGAGCTTACGTCCTGTCTGATCCTGCCTGTCAGCAAGGTGACCTGAGGTGGCTCTGCCTGAAAGTCGATGTCCGATGTTCCCCCTTTTCCTCCTCCTGATTTGCCCTCTATGGCCAGCTTGACCTCACATGCTCCTCACCGCAGCACTGGACCTGGATTAACCTCCCGGGAACCCCCGTCCCTTCTCCCCAAAGGGGGCTGTTTCTGTCTCTGAGGGATTAAAAAAGCAGCTGGGGGTTGGTGAGGGCACGCACCCCACCGGCCGCTCCCCACCCTGCCCTCCGTCACCCCAAGCCTGAGCCAGGTCTGTCACCAGTGGTCACCCCCTACCCCCACCCCCAACTCCCCTCCAAACCTCTCCTCTCAATCTTCCCTTCCCCCACGAGCAGGTGAGCTGTTGGCTTGGGGTTGACCCGTGGGCTGCCCCACTGAGCAGGACCACGCAGGACTGATGGTGATGGAGGGCAGCTGCTTGTGTGGTCACCCTCAACCTCTGGGCCGGGCTCACAACCTCACCAGTCCAACCCAGGGCGCTCTCAGTGGGGAGTTAGACTCAGCAGCTTTGATCAGAGGCGACCCTTTTTATGTTTAAATGATTAGCTACATTGTATATAGTAAGTACTGCTGACCTCCTTGATCAGTAGCTCCGATGTCAATCGGCAATGTAATTGTCATTCTTGAAAGACATTGTTATCATTTGTTATTAAAATAAATAACTAACAGTGGCCATTTGATAGCTGATAGCTAAGTGGAAACATGGATTCCATTACCAGTGTGGGAAACATTGTCAGTGACAGCTCTCATCCCAGCTAAAGCTCTGTTTATGCACCAACAAAGTTTCTTTTATGCCAGATGCCTCTTCCTGTCATTGTTCAGTTAATAGGATTTAATCAAATCCACCATGAGCGGGCTTTGATTAGGTTTCATGTTTCTCTTGAATAAGGACAAACACAATGGTTCACTGACGGACTTTATAAGATTCACATATGGTTCCTCAAGCCTCATGCTGAAGTCCTTAAGCACATCATGCTTGGTTACATTTTACATATTTTGAGCATGGCCAGTTACCTTTAATGGCTTGTAAAATTGTTTATGATGAAGGATCCATTTAAACCATATGAAAGGCGCCGGTGCCTTTGAGAGGCGGAGGGTGCACGGCTGCAGCATGCCACCTTGGGGCTTAAAGGTTGAGTGACTCGCAAGTGGACTCACCCCTCTCTCTGGCTTTTTTCCTTGGATCTCACCGGTCCCCTCGCTACAGGCCGGTGTGCTTTGCTGTCTCGCTGCCGGCCGGGTGCTGTGTGTGGCCTGGGAGACACCTGAAGAGAGTTAAATCTCACGCTTCATTGGCAGTACGATGGGCCGTGTTTTGCAGACATTTGGGAACACCCAAGAAGAACAACATGGATTTGTTTTTCATCCTCTTGACTGGCGATGCTAACTGATTAGATGAAGCTAGAGGAGGGAACATGGGGGCAGAAAAGTGTGTGTGTGTGTATGTGTGTGTGGTTGTGTGTGTGTGTGTGTGTTTGTGTGTGTGTGTGTGTGTGTGTGTGTGTGTGTGTGTGTGTGTAAGAGAGCGAAACAGAGACAGAAACAGAGAGAGAGAGTCTGTGTATGTGTGTGTGTCTGTGGTTGTGTGTGTGTGCATGTGTGAGCATGTGTGCATGCATGTGTGTGTGTGTGTGTGTGTGTGTATGTGTGTGTGTGTGTGTGTGTGTGTGTGTCAACATGTGTGTGTGTGTCTGTGTGGTTGGGGGGTGAGTCAAGGAGAAGGAAAAGTTCTAGCTCATTTGTCGCCCCTCTCCCTGACACTTAGCCCATCCTGTCTTGTGGTGGAAGACAGAGGACTTCTGTGGCCCTTCAGTCAGAGGATTAAACATCCTGCAGAAACTAAACTTCCTGAAGAAATCAAGATCTCACGGCATTCCAGTGGAGCCTCTCTCTTTCAGCGGTCTGTTTTTTGGCCTGAAGGATGTTGCAGCACATATGGTTTCTGTCACCACAAGGTTTGCACCCATGAAAATTTGCATGACAGTGCACTAAATCAGAAACTTCAACCCTTTTGCCTTTGAAACCTTCAGCTGTAGTAAAAAATGAAAATGTTTTAAAAAGACAAAAAAAAGAAAGAAAGAAAGAAAAAAAGGAGACAAGAAGAAGAAAAAGAAAAATACAACCTGGACGTCCACTTGGCACGTCCTCTTTAATGCCTGCGATCGCCTGATACATTTATGCGTCCTCAAAACAAATTTTATGGACACATGTTGATGCCTTCCACATTGGAGGGCCCGGGCAGTGTTTTATCTGTTACAGCCCGAAGCCTCGCTCCGGCCCTGGCCCCAGCCCCGGCCCCGGCCCCGGCCCCAACCCGCTCACACACAGCTCTGCTTCTGTTGTGCTAATGCTCTGCAGGTGCAGCGCAGTAGTATGGCTGGCATCACATCACTGTGGTATGAGTCATTATTCATCAAAGCTAAGAGGCAGCAATAAGCAATGAGCTTTCCTAGGCTTTACATGCCCTAACTTTGGTTAGCCCACAACCCCCCCACACCACACACGCATACTTATATTCATACTCATACTCATACTCACACACACACATACAACCACACACTCACACACACACACACACACACACACACACACACACACACACACACACACACACAGTCACACACAGACGTACACACACACACACACACACACACACACGCACGCGTGCACACACACACACACACACACACACACACACACACACACACACACACACACACACACACATACACACACACCATCCATTCTGCATTTCTTTCTCTTTACCAAACTGGCCCCATGCATTGCTCAGGAGGGGCAGCCAGAGCTGTGGGTTGCCTGTGAGAGATTTTTTGCATTTGTTCTGCCACATTTCACAGTTGCTTTTAAAGCCATTCTCGTGTAGCTGGTGATGACTGACGCAGAAAAATGATTTTCTTGGTCTGAGGAGTATTACCAATTCATTTAGTTAGTCCCGTGCCTTTAGAGTATCACATTTATGGCTGATGCGAACCAGTGCTATGTTTCCACATGAGAGGTCAGGAAAGTCGTGTTAGAAAAATGTGTTAGTGTTAGAATGTATTGCTTTCTGGTGTTGCTGTTATAGATAGGAGTGGGCTTTTATAAACTGGCAAATCAGTGGATCAGTACAAGACTGCATGTTACCCACTTTATTACATCACTTCCTGCCCAGAAAGTCCATCCCTGCGTGCGAAACCTTAGTAGGCACTACGTTCTATGCAGTACTTACCACTCGACCGTTACAGTAGTAGCTTCTACGTAGCAAACTAGCCAGTAGCAGGTACAATTCGGACGTACTACAAAACCGTCATCTTGCCCGTCCTCTGACCTGGATGTTTACATCAACGTCATGATTTTGCCAGCTTATAGCAAAGGGTTAGCTACCACCGCTAGTTAGTCATGCAGTCATGGCTGTCTATGCTGCAGTCTCCTTTTATCAGATAACCTTAACGTTTATGCTCATTGGTGACGTGAACAACTATTTACATGGCTTTTATTAACTGAAGTGCACATTTGTACACCGTCGGACAACAACTGGTGTCTCCGCCATCTTGGTTACTTTTAGCGAGCGGGAAGTTTTGGGTTCTTCTTCTTCTACGGTTTGCAACCTCCCAGTGACTTCTGGGATAGCGTAGTGTAGTTCGTTTGCACACTGTAAAACTAGCAAGAAATAGCAAGCCATCTGGGTACTTTTGGCCCAGCTTTTCCTACTACTGAAAGCCTACTAAGGTTTTCGGACGTTCTAGATTGTGGCTTCCTCATTTTTGCCTACTATGCAGGCGGCTAGTAAGGGTATTCGGATGCACGGCATGCCTGTCTGCAATATACACTTTCCAACCATGACATTATGGAATGTTAGGAATGAAAAGCATTGTTTTCTGGTGATGCTGTTGTAGGTAGTACTGAGCTTTTATTTTACCCATTTAGTTGATCTCTACAAAACTGCATGTCACACACTTACAGTACATTACATTACTTCTTTCCTAGGACATTCACAACTGTGTGCCATATTCACTTTTGAACTGGTACTGTTATTTTAGAATGCAGTCTGTGGTACTGATATAGAACGGAATGGCCTATTATACTACATAATTAGTGCATCTTTACAAGAGTGCATGTTACAAACTTGATTACATCACTTACTTCCCAGAATATTCATGCCTCTGTGCCATATACACTTTTGAACTATGATTGGTTGTAGGGCAGTAAGAGCGGCCTTAATTGATTACGGGCTTAAATAATTCTAGTTATTTTCAAAAATGCATTTCATAGCCTTGTTAAATCTTGGAAGCATAATCGGACTTTTCAACACAAATCCATCAGTACTCTGGGCCTACATACTGTAAAGCGCATAAAGTCATGTTGTCCCAGGCCTGCGATGAATACACAGTACAAATTAACGTGAAGGTTCCAAAAGAAACATTTGCATAGTCTGTTTCAAATAAGTGGGCCCAATTTCTTAGCGGAAAACTCACTTTTCCCAAAGGGGTGCCCTCCAGAGTCATACAGTACAAGCACCTCATATATACTCAAACACTCCCACCATCCTGACGCATAGACACTTACATATGCTTGCTAGGTCTCTCTCTCTCTCTCTCTCTCTCTCTCTCTCTCTCTCTCTCTCTCTCTCTCTCTCTCTCTCTCTCTCTCTCTCTCTCTCTCCCCTCTCTGTCTGTCAGTCTTTTCACCCTGTCTTGCTTTGTCTTTGTCTCTCTCTCTCTATCTCTCTTTCTGTCACCCCCCCCCCCCCCACACACACACACACATTTTTCTATGCTTTCAAACTCCATCTCTCTCTCTTTCTCTCTTTCACACACACACACACACACACACACACACAAACACACGCACACACATACACACACACACACACACACACACACACACACACACACACACACACACACACATACACACACACACGCACATACACACTCAGTGACACAGGGAAGATGAATGACTGACAGCTGACTGGGGGGTCTGTGACAAATGGCAGACAGAGGGATGCAGCCTGGTGAGAGTCCTGAGTGACCGGCCTCACCCCTCTCAGCCCTGTGATCTCCTGCCCGCTCGCTGTGTCTGCCGCAAACCCACTGAACACCAGAAGGAGCCAAAGAATGAGGATGTTTCCCTTCCGTTACACAAACACATACCGAGAGGCACACAAATAAACCCCTTGCTTAGTTGTGTGCAGCTGAACAAGGGTTCACGTTCAGGTCATGTGCTACGCTGGGTTTCACACAGGGACCACCACACACTGTCCTGACCTAATTCATTTTGCGATAACTATGGAGGATGGATTGATAGACACATCTGTTTATTACATCTACACAGTGAGAAACAGGGTGAGAGTAAAGCTCGGAACAGACCCCACAATATTTCCAGTCTTTTTTTGATTCAAATGTGACTAAGGGCACCAAATCTACTGACAGGGTTGGATGCAGTTTTGAGTCGGGTGTAAGCACAAACGTAGAGATGTGGTAAAAATATAACGAACTTTCATGTCATTATCACAGCCATTACAACACAGAACAGACTGATCAAATCAAACATGTTTGAATTAACCTGACTGGCGTCGACAATGAAAAAGATTACTTAATTTTCGAATGGGTCTCCCCAACTGGCACGGGCGTTCCATCATATTAGAATCAGGAGGTCTGTGCCTAGAATTACAATTTGGGAGGTCTGTGCCTAGCCGAACAGTGAGCACCCATTCTACAGGCAAAATGGAACTGTCAAGAAACATTGATAGTTCTCATAGATCACACAGAAGATTCTGTGCTGTGGTGACCACATCAAACAGGCAAGGCCACACTATTTATATCCCATGTTTGTCATCATAACAAAGTAACTCAATAGATTCTAAAGCTGCTTAAGCCAAGCAAGCTGAACCACGTTGATTTGAAACAGAGGTTTCAGTGGAACTGTGTGCGCATGGAACTTGTGGGTTTGGTTTGTGTTAGGTTGATGAGAGTGTCCAGTTTTGGCGTCAGTGGCCTGGCTGTGTTGTTTGACAGGCTTGAGAGTGTGATAAGTGAACGCACACACACTGCACAGGTCCCCACAGCTGGCTTTAGTAGACCACGCACAGCTTCTGAAACCGATCCATTATGGACGCTAGACATCTACAACTAAAATCACATCACTCAAAGAAGGAGACAAATGAACTTGCCAGTGGACTTTATTTTCCTTTTCTTCTTATCAGATTTAAGTCACGTCTGTAATGGAAAACGTTGTAATGTCTTACTGTTGGTTTGTATCGAGAAACACACAACAGTGACAAGAATGAAGTTGTCTTGCGAAATCTGTAGTGAGCCCCCAACAAAAAAAAGAAACCTTGACTCCAATATGTCCTTACGTCCCTTTCTTTCTGTATTTGGGGGGAAAAAAGCACATGGTGATGACAATCCCAGCAGCCCTGCGGGGCTGTGACCGAGACAGGAGGCCGATTTTTTGATCACAGGATCTTGCGAGAGACCTGCGGCTTTTGCCCGGGGGCCTGACGCAGAGACGTAATTTACTGTCGGGGCTGCGAGGCGCTGCATCTCGACCGCCACGGTAACTCCGCGGTGTGCTCGCACATCTGAGGGGAATTAGTCGCTGGGAAACGTGTTGCCGTTATGTGGCATGATTTATGGCTCTTCCCAGCCAAATATGCAGGGGTGGCTTACTCAAAGCGGCCGGCGGCGCACGAGACAGAGAAGCGGAAGGTGCTGTTGACGACTGGATTCTGCCTGCAAGGCACTCCTGTCACCAGAACGTCTCCTGTGTCAGCTAAACATGTGTGTTTGAATGCATCTGTGTGCGTGTGCGTGTGTGAGTGTGTGTGTGTGTGTGTCTGTGTCGGGGTATTTATGTCTGTTTATGTCTGCATTCATGTCTAATTGTGTTTCTAGTATGTGTATGTATGCATGTCTGTGTTTGTGTGTAGTGTGTGTGTGTAGGTGTGTGTGTGTGTGTGTGTGCATGTGTGTGTGCGTAGGTAGGTGTGTGTGCGTAGGTAGGTGTGTGTGTCCGTGTGTGTGTGAACGCGTTGTTACGTGGGGGAGGTGAAGACAAATGGGTTGGCAGGTTTGATAGCAATTAAGCCGTTTTTGTCGTTTCGTCCATCTGGTGATTGGCCCCTTAGGGCTCTGTCTTTCTTACCTTTCCCTTTTTTTACTAGACTGTGGGGGCCTTTATCCCTCCTGAAGGCTTTTCCATATTGCCTTTACTGCCGCTCATCCCACACCTCCATCCCTTTCTACCTCAGAATGTCATCCCCCTTCCTCGTGCCAGCCGCAGCCCATGAAACAGCAGGAGAGGTGGGAGGTGTGCAGTCACTCTTTCGCCTGACTCTCTCCATAGATATCTAAATCCCAGACCGAGCCCATCGTTAATCACGGCAGACGACTTCTACTGTCCGGCCTAGGGGGTGTAGAACAGTAACGTATACGCTCGTTGTTTTTGCAGTGAAAAGACACCCCCTTCTGTGGTGCGATTTACTCGCTCAGTAACTCAGCCATCCTTTTGCGTGGCACACAGGTGCTGCTGCTTGTGTTCTGTGACACTTCATCGCCAGTGCTTGCGGTGAATTATCTATCGCATAGTGTTTCCTCGAGGTGTCTGGTTTCCTCTCCACAATGTGTTTGAAGACCATAAAAAAACACACTTGCACACACACACACGTACACACGCACCTGGTTCATTTTATAGCGTTGATGTGAGGGCACTTGTATTGTGTATCTCTTACTGGTAATTTATTGACTGGCACATGCCTGGGATTCCGTCCTCTCGAAGGAGTATTTGGCGCTGCGGGTAGCTGGTCAGCAGCAGATCAAAGTCAAGCTGCGGCCGCTCTCCTCAGACGCAGGCGGGGAGCCGTTTGACGAGGAGGCCCCCGGGAACACACGAGCAGGTTTCCAAGCCGACAGCGCGTCTGCCGACAGAGAGAGAGATGAGCTGAGAGAGCGAGAGAGAGAGTTTATGTGTGTGAGTGAGAGAGAGAGAGAGAGAGAGAGGGAGGGAGAGAGAAAGAGAGAGAGAGACTTTGGTTACAACAAAGAGGATATGAAATTCAGGAATTTTGGACGGAGGCTCGTCCATCCATCGCACCATGTATCCCCCAGGAAAATGTCACTACATGAGGAACTCACCCAAACCAGCAAATGGAGCAGCCAGAGAGACAGTCAGGCAGGCAGAAGTCGGCAGACAAGAGGAACCGGGGGGATGTCATGTGAAAAAAAAATACACAGTCGCCTGTATTAATCATTTTACAAGACCGCTGCTCTGGATGGGCTGCAGGCATGCCAGGGAATCTTCTGGAATAGCGCAGTGTGATTGCACTGTTCCAGCAGTCGTCTTGACATCCTTGCTTCAGTTTAATGGAAATGTCTCGTAGTAGATTAGCAGTAGGGTGTCACTTTTAATAGCTACATTTATCAGTGGGTAAATAACATGTCTAGGCTTATTAAAATATTAGGAGGGCTGGGTGAAAGTACTTTATGCGGCGACTGTTAATGACATTCATATTTCGCCTGTCCATTTTTGACAATGATATTGTAATGGTTGTTTCTTTTTTTTTAACGGAAACAGTTACACACCAATAATAACATTGTGGTCTGGTGGTCTTGCTGGGGCCAAATGTGGGGAGAAGCCATCAGTTAGAGCAAACAGTATTCTGCCAGAAGCCTTTACTTGCACTGGTGGGTGAAATAGCATATTTTACTGAAGACTGTGGAGCTAAACTAGACTGACTTCTTGCCGCTACAGCACATTAATGTAGGAAAGAGTTACTTTGAATGCCAGAGTAATGGTGTAGTTCACATATGGGTTTTAATTTAATTGTAATTTTACCGTAAGTCTAGTGCTACTGTTTAAGTGTGTGTAGCTCAGGTTTTTTTTGCCAACTCAGCTGAAAGGAATTTGGAATTTCATTAATGCAGTACTGTGTATACATTTGGTGGATGTTATCGTATGATTTTATACAAATAGAGAGATCGCATTTTGGACAAGCAAGACAGAGTGTTTATCATATATGAAACCACCAGAGACATAACATTCAACATTTAAATCTAAAAAAGGAGAGAATTAACCACAAGCAGACAAACAGAAGACTTGATGGTCTTCAGCAAGACTGTTGGTCATGGAGAAGAAAAGCCTTTCTGATATTCACACCACAAAGGATTAAACTATAAAAGTGAGTGGTCAGTATTTTCAAGTTGGCTGCACAGAACCCATTTTTCAGTGACATCACGTTTGCACCGTTTCCATAAACAAGACTATGCCTGGCTTGCCCTTACCATTTTATTATATGCATTCATTTAGAACCTTGACCATGTACAAATGTAACTTCATGTTTAAATCTGTGGGCTCTTTTGTTTATATCATATGTTACTGTTCTGGCATAAAATTTGTCTGTGGCATTCATTTTCTGGTTAATAGTTATGTGTCAATTATGTGTTTGTTGCACATTACCTCTAAAACACTGGGCCCTATTAAGCGCACTGTGCATTCGCACCACGCGCATGCTGACATTACTATTCTGTGTGAGCGCATTGTTCGTTTTTTCCAGAAGAAATTTGTGTTGTCTAGACAGGAGATGACACTGCACCTCATGGGCATGTCAGCGAAAAGAAGAGGTGTCGTTTGGCGCAAAGCTCACCAGATGCTAAAATAAGGACGCAAAAAATCCTCCAATGACCAGGAAAAACCTGGTCGGTAGTCAGTTGCGCATTGCTGAAAAGCTATTTCATGTGCGCATAACACTTTGGAATGGGGATCCACCTGTTGATGAGTGGCTGTTAGGGGACAATGGCTGTCCACTAAAGGCATGGTTAATGATACATACATCATACCAACCACAGTGTGAAAATTGCCGTTGTGAGCTATAAACTAGATGAAATGTCTTCAAGCTCCAAAAAGATGTCCAGTTGCATACTGTATGACGTAGCTCTTTTGAGTAGTCTAATCTAATGACTTACTAAGTGCAAAGACATAAACACTAGCAAATATTTCTCTATAATGCACATTTATTGAGCAGTCTGCTTCTTTTTTTAAATAAACATATACACATGAAAAAACAGACATAAAGAAAAAGTCAAAATAACGAATGCATGAGAGTTTTGGTGGGTTTCTTCCATCCCCAAAGATGAACTGCTCACGCATGAGCAGATCAGTCTCCAAAGAAAAACACTCCTAATGTCCAAGCAAATCCACCATCATAATAGCAACAGGCCATGGAAAAAGCACGGCTGGCTTTTAAAGGGAATGAGAGTATTAAGTCTGATTGGTTTATTCCATGTTACGCCCCGAACACACCTATGATTAATTAGGTAACTTAAGATCTTTTTGAACCATGCCCCAGGCACAATGTTTGCTTTTCCCGTCGTCGAAATACATATAGCATATTGTCTCGGGACCACCCCCAAAGCAACATGCACAACAGACTTCAGACAATGCACATATGATCATGAAAACAGAGTCCATTGTCACAACTGAGGGAAAGAGAAGGAAGACTCATGGAAAAATGAGTGCGTAGAATGCTGGGATTTCTCAGAGGAATATTTTTTTGAGCATACCTGGAGAATGTTTAGAGCAGTTTTGACTTACATGCTTCTTCCTCTTTAGAAATAGAAACTCTTAATATCTGTCAGAGTAGAGTTCTTTTCCACAAACAAGAGATGGAGAGATAGCTTCCAGACAAATGCCTTACAGGACACAGAATGTAGTGAGACAAGTCCAAAGTTTTTAGTTCTTTCCCAAATCTGAATTAGCCTAATCTAGTACATGTGCTCAAGGGATGTCATTGGCACCCAGTGACAGGAACCAGATCTCATCCCAGTGGAAAGCTTTTCTCAAACAGAGACCCAGGTTTGATTTCTAAATTAAGTAGCGCCCCCCCTGTGACTTGGCTACAGGTCTTTGTTACTGTGGGACCAACGAGAAGGATGTGAACTCCTGTCACAGCCATGTTAATTATGAAATATCACCGAAGGAGTTTGACCTGTAGACAACCCACTGCAATCTAAAACACATTTTCAGCACATTTACTGAAGGAATAACTTTTCAAAGTTTCTTTTCCCCCCACCCAAATCAATCGCTTCTCTTGTAAGTGGAACACAAAGAACAGCGCAGTCATTCTATATTCCGCATTCTACAAAGCCTCCCCATACTTGTCAAGATGAAGAACAGCTTGACCTCCGATGCTCTCGGCACCCCTCATGCTATCTCTCTTTCATGTAGACAAGCAGTTCCATCAATCACAATTACTGGGGCATCCTGTGCACGTCTCCTCTCTGCCCTGTGCTGTACAGAAATTAGCTTCTGATAACCTTCCTCGATCCGCACTAAGCTCCCTATTATGGCACAAGGCTCCCTGTTAGCAGAGTCTGGGGCATACAGCAATATTTGGCAAAGATAGCGAGAGTGAAGATGGAAATCATATACATAGTGGGGCAATGAGTAGAATAGAAAGGGAAAGCAAAGGCAGAGTGAATGGAGAGAGAAAGAAACAACAAAGAAGAGGTTGGGAGAAAAGCTATGTCCTACATCTCACCTCAATACTTCTCTTTCTCAATCTCTCTTTCTTTCTCTCTCGCTCCATCTCTGACTTATTCGTCCTCTCTGAGGTGTGTTGTCACATTGATAACTCACAGGCATACTTTGTTTTTTTTTTTGTTTTTTTTGAAGTCAGGAGTGCGAAGGTGATCTTGGAAGGCTGTCAGCAGTGATTACATAGAGGCAGTGCATGCGAGGGCTAACCTGACCTTGGCGTGACAGCACACAGCTATTCACACGCCAACTTGACCTGTGACCCTCCCCAGCTAACACATTCAACTGCATACACATCGCATGAGCGCAATTATGATGTAATGGAGCACAGAGTAGGTGCTGGTCTGATGAAACCAAGACATTTGGATTTACAACATTGCACTGGAACATTGCCATCGTAGATTGCAATGGTGTTCACCATTGTCCTTCTCTCTTAGTCTGACTGCATTTCCCTAAACAAAGTAGGCTATTTGTCATTATAGCATACTAGCATGGGGGCTCTTGTTGTATACACCCCCTTTTGTCACCATATTATTGAGATGTTGTTGCATATGCTGCTTATTAATTCATAGTCTCTCCCAGGGCAGGACCATCTGCGCTTGACTGAAAGTGCTCATCTTCAGTCTCATCTTTTTTTTCATCTCCTTTTTTCCATGATGGCTGATCAGACTCCTCAGAAAGTTCAGCCAAGTAAAAGCCGTCTGCCTCTTTGGAGAAGTGAATGGATGGTGGCAGATGTCGAAATGCTCCATCTGATAATACACAACAGATGTCTCAGTGCTCCCCAGCCTTCTCTCTCTCTTCTTCTCTCTGTCTCTCTCTTTCTCTACCCCTCCTCCACTCAACCCTCTCTCGTTCTCACTTGCTCGCTGAGCTGCAGAGGTGGTGGCTGGCTGTGTGGACTGGGGAGCCCTACTGCGATCAGACACCTTTGATTGATTAGGGGAAGTCAAGTGAGAAGGGACAGAGAGAGAGAGAGAGAGAGAGAGAGAGAGATGAGAGACGTGGAGGTGGAGGTGTGGAGATGGGAGGCTTGGGGAGGTCTGACTGGACACATGCACACTCACATCCACGTCCTGCTGTGAGACTAGGCATCACTCACATCTGCACGCTGGCTCGAGGCTTACCATCACTCATATTTCACAGATGATGATCCCTGTCCGTGCTTTTGGAGCAACATAAGAAGGTCTCTTATCATGCAAATAAGAAATGCATCCATCCAGACAGCAGTGTTGTGCTTGTTCTCAGTCTAAGTTGCTGAGATGAAGCAGGTTTTGAAGAGCTCTTGGGAATGAAGAATTCCATCAGCTCTGTAAAGGGGATAAAAAAGTCTTAAAGCATTTTCAATGGTTTGGGGGGGTTCAAAAGGATTCCTTTATAGGAAGAAACTTGGGAACCCTTATTTTGGGGTTTAAACGTAATCCGGCACCAGTCCTATTTGCCAAATTACATGGAAAATATCCACAGACTTGTAAACTCGAAGAGCTCTTAAACTCCGTTTAAAGGTCCCGTGTACAGAATGCCACAGAGTCCCATCGTACTGCAGAGTGTGCAGAAAAAAGGGTGGCTCTTTTATCACCGTCAGTTTAGAGAGTGCCCCGATGAGACCAGGTCAGCTGGAGGACTGAGTGTGTTGGTTTGTCTCCGTGAAAGTCATGAAGTCATCCGGTCCTGTGAGTGTGAACGGTGATAGGTGGGGAATAAATCACTGGCGCGTTGTTTCAGGAGGTCACGGCTAAGGTGACGTACCGCTGGGCGTGCGGGAGACAGGAGAGGAGCTACAGTTGACGTGACTGCTCTCCTTCTCTCCTCTTTTCTTTTTGACCCCTGCCGCAGACGGACAGAGCCACATTCCTACTGTTCCTGTTCGCTTGGATTAGGGTGAACAGATTTCTAAGATGGAATATTAATATTATTTCTGAATAACAGGGACGTTCCAAGTTTTGTAGTCAATATCATTAAAATTAGTAATGTTTCAGCTACAAAAGCCAGGGACAAGGGTTTTTTTTGTGTGTTTTCCCAGGGAAAGACCACCAAAAACCAGGACAGTACCTGGAAAACAGAAACATCTGGTCACCCTAGCTCATATGGGTGGTGCTGAGAGCAGCTTTGTGAATGCACAGACATATTTTTCTATGTGTTTACATTTATACATAGGTTTATTTGTCAAAACGTCTAGGCGTTATGACACATGGAGACAGGGCAAGACAGACACATACCATCGGTGAAGACTAGCTTTTGAATCTCATCCAAAGACTAAATGTGTTTGACCTTGCAGTGAATGATCAAATAAATTCCACTGTTTGGCGCTCCAGCAATTGTGGCAGTTTTATTTTTTACACTCCCTCCCTTTTAGAAGACGTCTTACCTCTTGCCAAGAATTTAGAGCTGGTATTTCTTCAGCTCCTTTTGCTAGCTGTAAATTCACCTCTCACCACCACGTTTATTTTTTCATGGTGTCCATGTGAGTGGACTGAAATTACATAAAAATGTAAAAAAAAATTTAAAAAAAAACTGTATTGGTATTCCTTTTAGTCCACCCTAGTACATTTGAACTGATAGGTTCTTAGAGCTCTGACAAAGATTATGCTGTTCATGTCTGCATGGATATTCCCTTTGAAAGACTGTATTATTTTTCCAAGGAAAACAAACAAAAACCATCTTTGCCAGTCAGTAACAAAAGTCAGTAATTGAGGTATTGTTAGCATTATTAATCAGTAGTGGTGCATATCAAGACAATCAGTGTCCTGCTATCCATTACACTGAAATCTCTTTTGAAGGACTACTGTATGACAAAGGAATGCTGCATATCAGTATACAGCTAAAGAGGATGAACATTGGCCCTGAATGTATGCAAGATAGTATTTCATTTACGGGTAATCTCGGGGAATTCGGATCAACAATGTGAAAAAAAATGTTTAGTAAGCCGATACCTTAATGCAACTGTCTAACAGTCCTGTTTCAGACAGCTGCAGCGAAGTATTGATTTACTAAACATTTTGGGAGATTGAGTTTTTTGCCTTTGTCTGTGTCACCATGCAGCCAGCGTGTATAACTCCACATGGCCGGCGGGGAAAATTCCCCTCTCGTGCAGCCATGCACCACAGAATGTGTAATACAGCTAAATGGTGTGTGCCGGCCTTTTAGTCAACATGTTCTCCCATGTGCACCTCCGAAAAAATAACACACACACACACACACACACACACACACACACATACACACACACACACACACACATACACACACACACACACACACACACACACACACACACACACACACACACACACACACACACACACACACACACACACCACATACACACACACACAGAGCTTAGAATTTATCCTGGAAAGCCTCCCTCTCAGCTGCAACACTGTGTTCCTTGTGAGGTTCGCCATGAAATGTTTGTCTGTGCCATTCAGCGCAGGGCAGGCTGTTCCCCTTCATATGGTCTGCTGCATGTGGCATTTGGGAAAAAAAGGTTACACGCCATCCCTTAAAGGTTTATTTATTTGTTTGTCTGTTTGTTTGCAGTGCCTACAACCATGCAAGGAACTGTGGGAGATGGCACGAGGCCTTTCGGAGAAGTCCTGTGAGGTAAGGAGCTGTTTGACCGTGTGTGTGTGTGTGTGTGTGTGTGTGAGTGTGTGTGTGTGTGTGTGTGTGTGTGTGTGAGTGTGTGTGTGTGTGTGTGTGTGCATGTCTTGTATTGGATAAGTGCTCCTTTTGGTTGACTGGCGATGGTGAAGGCCATAGAAAAGATCATGAGTGGACCAGACATCTTCCAGTGATTAAATACAGTGAAAAACGACCGAACATCTCTCTAGTGTTAACCTGGGATGCTCGGGACAGGGGCCAACTAGGAGACGCTGAAACACTAGACCAGAAAGGCTATATCATCTGGATCTCCCCTACTACTGCCTTTCAAGGCCTGCCATGCCTGATGCGCAGGGCGTATATATCTGTGTGTGTGTTTCGGGGGAGGGTGCAGGGAGATGCCAAATTATTATACTTAAAATATCACCCTTTTCAAGGTTGATTATGCAGGTCTTTTATCATGGGACTTCAAAGAGGCTAGTGGACTGTTTAGCGAAAAGCCTGTTGTTCCTCTGCAAGTAACCACAAAAAGGTTGGCATAATTGATGTCTAGAAGATAAGCCTGGCATTTACGGTACATTCAAAAACAGGGTTTATCTCCTCGTTCATGGAAAATGAAAGAAAAACATTATTGAGATTGAGTCACGAATTACGGAACATGGTTCTGCCAAAGACGATGACAATTAGGCGCACTGTTGATGGTTGATGGTCCCTACTTCCATGTGTTGGGGGCACTGAGGTTGCAGTACATGAAAATCATTTCATAGATCTCCCGGTGTGGGTTACAGGCGTTCTATAATAGGAACAAGGATCTGCGACCTTTGTTGTCTCGCCCCCCCGTCTCTTCACCCCCACCCCTCATCCCCTCAGTGATTCACCCAACACTGGAGAAACATGTGCCTCGCATCACACAAACCAGAAAGAAGTGTTTAACTAAATAATTCCTGGAGATGTTTTGCAAATGAACGCTTTCCAACAGGGACTTTAAGCCAGCTGCATGTCTCTCTCCCTCTCTTTCTTTCTTTCTTTCTTTCTTTCTTTCTTTCTTTCTTTCTTTCTTTCTTTCTTTCTTTCTTTCTTTCTTTCTTTTCTCCACCCCTGCCCCCAAACCCGACACAACCAGATGTGTCACCGGATCTGGAGCGCTGGCTCAGTGTCAGGGTGACAGACCTGAGCCCGGGCCATGCCAGAGTGGCTGTTTGTTTGTGAGACAAACGTCTCTTCATGACAGAGAAAAAAGGAACGATGGACAGACGCCGCGACCGCTCGCCCACGCAGTAGAATAGCTGGTTGGCTCCAACCCCACTCTCCTCTCCTGTCCTCTCCTCTCCTCTTCTGTCCTCTCCTCTCCTGCCCTCTCTTCTTTTCTCCTCTCCTCTCCTCTCCTGTCCTCTCCTCTCCTGTCCTCTTCTCTCCTGCCCTCTCTTCTTTTCTCCTCTCCTCTCCTCTCCTGTCCTCTCCTCTCTTCTCCTGTCCTCTCTTCTCCTCTCCTCTCCTCTCCTCTCCTCTCCTCTCCTCTCCTCTCCTCTTTTCTCCTCTCCTCTCGTCTCCTGTCCTCTCCTCTCCTGCCCTCTCTTCTTTTCTCCTCTCCTCTCCTCTCCTGTCCTCTCTTCTCTTCTCCTGTCCTCTCTTCTCCTCTCTTCTCCTCTCCTCTCCTCTCCTCTCCTCTCCTCTCTTCTTTTCTCCTCTCCTCTCTTCTCCTGTCCTCTCCTCTCCTCTCCTGTCCTCTCCTCTCCTGTCCTCTCCTCTCCTCTCCTCTCCTCTTCTCTCCTCTCCTCTTTTCTCCTCTCCTCTCCTCTCCTGTCCTCTCCTCTCTTCTCCTGTCCTCTCTTCTCCTCTCCTCTCCTCTCCTCTCTTCTTTTCTCCTCTCCTGTCCTCTCCTCTCCTGTCCTCTCCTCTCTTCTCCTGTCCTCTCTTCTCCTCTCCTCTCCTCTCCTCTTCTCTCCTCTTCTATTCTCTCCTTTCCTCTCCTGTTCTGTCCTGGTCCTTTCCTTTCCTGTTCTCATTTTCTGTTTCTGTTCCTCAGTCTCGAACTATCCCTGCCCCCCCCCCGTGCTTCTTCTTGGACTCTGTTTGGCCCGTCTGTGGCGGTTATCACTGCCGTAGCCTCACAGGAAATTTGGTCTGGGCTGGGATCATCGTCTGGGCGTCGCTGCTGCCATGCGAGCCTCGTGCGTGTCTCTCCCATGGCTTGCGTGGGTGTCCCGCGGGTACTCCGGTTTCCTCCAGCCACCACACAAAGGGCTTTTCGCACATTGGAGATGTCAGACGTGAGATATTCCTGCCACTGCTCCAGGGCTGGGATAGGCCGGGCTGGGGCACCAGGCTCAGAGCTGAGGCTGTGGATGGGATGCTGTGAACTGAACTGTGGCTTTCTGCTCTTGCCAACGCAAAGGGATGAGCCATTTTTCTTCCACAGCTATCAAAGCAGATTAAGCTATGTCTCTAATAGCTAACCTCTATTTATCTTTATTAAAGCTGTCTCTTATTCTCATTCTTTCCCAAGTCTTCCTTTCTCTTTTCTCCCTTTCTTCCCGTCTTCTGTGTTATTACAATTATCTGTATATTTATTTCTCCACACCCTGACTTTATTGCTAGATGTATTTTAAACAATCTCTCTCTCCCCCGCTGTCTCCCTCTCTCTCACTCCCTTTCTCTGTCTCCCTTTTTCCCACACCCATCTCTCTCTCTCTCTCTCTCTTTACTCTCTGTGTCTCTCTCTACTCTCTCTCCATTCTCTCTCTCTCTCTCCACTCTCTCTTTCTCTTTCTCTCTCTCTCCAATCTCTCTCTCTCTCTTTCTGTCTCTCTGTGTCTCTCTACTCTCTCTCCAATCTCTCTCTTTCTCTCTCTCTCCAATCTCTCTCTACTCTCTCTTCAATCTCTGTCTTTCTCTCTCTCTCCAATCTCTCTCTCTCTGTCTCTGTCTCTCTCTCCCCCCCCCCCCCCCCTCTCTCTCTTTATCTGCCCCCAGCACCATGAGTGTGTGACCAGTGCCGAGTATGTGCTCTCGCTGCAGTCTCAGAAGCAGGGCGACTGCCCGTCTCCTCAGAGGGCCACGGGCTTCGCCGCCGCCTGCGTAGAGAGCTGCAGCACTGATAAGGAATGTTCCGGCTCCAAAAAGTGCTGCTCCAATGGCTGCGGACACACCTGCCAGACTCCAGCTAGCCTCTTCAAGGGTACGGCTATCCAGCCCGGGAAGGGTATAGCTATCCAGCCTGGGAAGGGTATACACATAGCTATCCACCCTGAGAAGGGTATAGCTATCCAGCCTGGGAAGGGTATACACGTAGCTATCCACCCTGAGAAGGGTATAGCTATCCAGCCTGGGAAGGGTATAGCTATCCAGCCTGGGAAGGGTACGGTTATCCAGCCTTGGAAGGGTATAGCTATCCAGCCTGGGAAGAGAGAGATTACGCCATCGGCCACTCGAAGGCTGGCGCTGTGCTTAAATGTGATGACAGATGTGCAAGTTGAGGAGTCTAAATACGTGCTTTCTGTACTAAGCTGAAGGCCAGTGGGGGTTTTCAGTTAGCACAGCTCTGATCTTAAGGAAAAAAGTGACTTTTAGTTTTGTGATTTAAGATTTAAATTGTACTAACCTTGCTATAATGATTACAGTGTCAGGTCGTGCTGTCAGGGAATGACGTAAATGCTCACTTGGTACTCATGTTACAGGTGTTCCACTGAAGCCAAAGAAGGACATGTCCTTTTCAGAAGACCACTTGGGACATCTGGAAGTGAGGTGGACGTCAAAGTTTAACGTGTCCATCGAGCCCGTCCTGTACATCCTTCAAAGGAGGTGGAACTACGGCATTCACCCCAGTGAAGACGAGGCCTCGTCCTGGCAAACGGTTCTCATGGTAAACTCTAATGACATTTCCATCCTTGGTCCATCACAAGGCAAGCTAAACCATGACCTTCACAGAGACACTTATTTCATCAACAAAATAGTTAAACCCATGTGTACCATTAGCCATGGCAAGGTCTGTGGCATCAGCAGTATAGGTTTTTTTATAACCTATTTTAACCTAGGGAGCCTGAACATTTGTCCCATATTTGGGAGACAACACAGACACACTCTTGCTGTCTGTGAATGTAGAGGGATTAAACATATGAAGTGCTGTGGAAATGACACACTTAATGGTATATCCATTCCACACAAGCTCTACTAATCAGGAGTAATTACTGGTTGGATTGGTCAGCTGGTATGTCTGCTATTGGTCCATAACGAGTATTCAAAGTCTCACTTGAAGTCTTCAGGGCCCCCACATTTTGTCATCAGCCACACTAAAGAGAAAAGGGCAGCTTTGGCAGCGCTTTCTAGAACAAAAAAAGATATTTATGGTCTGAGGTCATGGGATGAAACATGTTCACCCCTGGAGTGACAGAGCTACTGATGTCCACCCCATGAATCAGGATGCTTCCTTCCTCAACCCCCTCCCTCCCTCTCTCTCTCTTTGCCTCCTTCCCTTCCTCCCCTCTTCTTCTCCACCAGTTCTGGCTCTCTGAGCTGTTCACAGTTCATCTCGCTGCTCAATGTAGCCAATCTGGAAACAATCTCCTGCACACGCTCAAATATGCAATTACATCAGTCACAGGCGATCGCCGCAATTACATCAAGTGTCATCATGAGAAGCTCGGCTCTGAGTTCGAACTTCGAAGCCATCATTACCTCTTCCGCGCTGCTGTAACGTCTTTCCACCAAAGCGGCTTGAGTTCGGGTGTTTTTTTTTCAACCTACGAAGAAAAGACAGCTCTGTGTGAAACAATGGTGTGCTTTTTTAGGAGAATATCCATCAGTAACACTTGAAACAAAGTGGGGTAAACCAGTGACACAATCGGGTCATTGTGTATTACCTCTTGTATTGCACTGTCTGGGAGAGTGGAGGGAGAGAGTTGAGTAATGGCGAAGGAGCGGGAGCCACAGAAGGGTCAGAGGCATTCCCTGGCAAGCTGTCAGCGCGGGGACAGAGATATCAGCCTGCAGTCAATCACGTCACGGCCCTGGGTCCTTATCAGTGTGCTGCATGTGATGGAAGTCTTCCATCAGCAGAGAGAAGTGCTGATCTGTCTTCACTGAAGCTTTTTCAGTTCTGTAGCCATGCTTTTTGCCCTTTTCACATTTTCACACATACATAGCATCTCCCCTCACCCCACCCCCCCTTTTCCAACCTCTGTCCCTTTTTTTTTCATCTTGACCACCACTCATCCTCTTTTCCACCTCATGTCTCTTTGTGTTTGTATGGTCTTGCATCATTTCCCTTTTTTTCCAAACTACCTTCTTCTGAACTTTCATGTTGTCCTATGTTCCTCCTTCCTGATTTATCTCACTTAATCTTTCTTCACGTTTTTTTTCTTTCCACTCTTTTTGTTTTCCTCTTGTATCCACCCCCCACCCCCCCCCCCCCACACACACACCCCCCCACCCAAAAAAAACTCTCTCTCTTATCAGACCATAGAGGAGCGAGCCGTGCTGAAAGACATCCGACCTCACAGGTGGTACCAGTTCAGAGTGAGCGCGGTCAACAGCCAGGGCACTCGAGGCTTCACCACTCCCAGCAAGCACTTCTTCTCCTCCAGAGGTGAGTAAGCACTAACCGCTCCTCATATCACCCCATTCTCCAGCCCCCAGACTCCACACACTCACCGACCCCCCTGTGGTCGTTACTCACTGTGCTGCACCCCCCCAGTCCCCAGACTCCACACACTCACCGACCCCCCTGTGGTCGTTACTCACTGTGCTGCACCCCCCTCCTCCCCCACCAGACCACCAAAACCACTTTCCATGAAGTCTCCAGAGTCTGCGGTGTTTCATGTTTTATTTGCCCTTTGGATTGCCGTTCTAGTCGGTTGAAAAGTGAGACAAAAATGGAGAAACCCCTCATGTTTTCTCTTCTGTTTTTTTTTCTTATGGAGACATCAAATATTTGGGTGTGCTTTTTATTAATGTTACTTTTCCCTCTCAAATAGCCCTCTGTGACACTCTCGCCTGGCAGCTCTGTACGTACAGTGGACAGGCCTCCTCTTCATATTTTCATAGAGCCTGCAAGTAAAAGGAGGGGAGAGGGGGAGAGAGAGAGAGAGAGAGAGAGAGATGGAGGGAGAGACAGATATCGAGAGACAGCCTGAGAGAAACAGAGAGGGAGAGACTGAGTGAAAGAGAAAGAGGGAGAGAGAAAGAGGGATAGAAAGAGTGAGAGGTGGATAACGAGAGAGAAACATATAGAGAGAGATAGAGAGAGAGAGAGCAAGTAAGAAAAGAGGGTTTTTTCTCCTTTAACACTGGGTCATTTAATGGCACACGGCGTGTTGTGGGTAAATCTGCAAATCCTCACCGAGAGATTGAGAGACCACAGGAGCAGTGTAACACCAGCAACAGCCGTCTCTGTGCAGCGCGGCCGCCACAAACCCCAGGAATTCGGGGGCTACACCGCAACGCTGCCTGGAGGTCCCGCGCTGGCTCCAAAACTCTCGCTCACACACACACACACACACACACACACACACACTCACAAACAGACATACACACAGATGAACACACACACATACACACACAGACACACATACACACACTAAAAGGCGCACAAAGACACACAGACTCAAAAGCGCATGCACACAACTATAAACACTTACAGTAGTGTTCACACAGACAGACATGCCCCCCTCCCCCGTTCACATACACATATGTGTGCGCACACACACATACACAAACACCATGAAACAAAGCAAAGCTTATTAACTTTTAGACTTCCCTGCTGATTCCCCCAACCACACACACACACACACACACACACACACACACACACACACACACACACACACACACACAGATACACACCAATACACACAAACACACACATATACACAGGTGAATCAACAGTGACACATGTTATTTACCCAAACTCTCCCACATGTTTTCAATGGCGTCTTCTGCCCACACACAACAATGTCAGATGTCCTAACCCAAGCGTGGAGATGCATTAGAGAAATATCCCCTTATCCGTGGCTGCAGCAAATAAACACATTGCAGGCCTGGAAGACACATGGCTCTTTAGCAGATGTTGCCTTTTCTCTTCCCTCTTCCCTCCGTAAGCTATTTTCAGTCAAATATCTGAGGGTATTTCTGTTACCATGACATATGCTTGTTCTGATTAATACATCTGATTGTGTTTAATACGTATCGGTCGCCTCATGGCTTCTAAAGGGATATGCCTCATATCATTCCTGACCACAGGGAAGCTGGAATGGGCATAATTTATGACCGAGGCCCATCCCCAAAAGGCACTCCAGAATGTAATTACACGCAGGCTCGAGTCACCGAACCTGATGCCAGTGATTCCAGCAGTCAATCTTTTTTTTATTTTCATAAATTACCCCAGGACTTGGAGAGGGTACTTGGCCAAAAAAAAAAGAAACATGAAAAAAAAAAAACCAAAAGAGAGAAATTACTGCATCTTACAAACATCACATGTCTGCTATCAATGTTCTACAACGTCATTTAGCTTCTAGCATACTCTTGCCCTTGGCCTGGTGAGGGGTAGCGTAGTTTGAAGCGAGGTGATAAACTCTTCGCTGCCTCGGTTGAAGAGACAATTTCTTTGCGCTTTTATGATGGGATGCACTTTCTCTTTTGTGGGAATGGCTTCTTGCCTGGCATGAGGGATAACTGTGAGCATCTGCAATGTGTGGTTCTGCTAGCCAGACCCCATTGAGAGATAAACAGAAACAGCTAACCCTGATGTCCCCCACCAGCAAGCCACCTCATTACTCAGGAATTAGTTGACCCCATCCTGTGACGAGAAACTCAGACTCAGAGGCTACAATCCAGTACCACGTATTCCAAATCACCTGATTTTGCCTCTATGTTTGATACAGATGATTTCACAAATTAACTCCTTTACATGTTGATCTAATTGGAATCAACTGATTTAGTGAATAGCTGGAACAATGTGGTACTGGATTTTAGCTTCTAATGGCAGGTTGCCCATCTTTGGCCCCATCTCAGTACTGCAGAGTGATAGCATCTGCGCAATCTTGCCTTTCGTAAGTACTGAGGTTCATTGAAAATGTACAGGTCTGGACTGGGTGAATAAAGTGGTAAACGATCTCCAGTGACGATAGGTGGTGAATGACGGTGAACAGAGGGAAAGATGACATCTTTGGGAGAAAGTCCTGCTTTCCTTCATCACCTTACACACAGGGTGACAGTGGATGAAATGGGGAGGTGGGGTAGGGTGGTGGGGGAGGAGGGTATATGAAGAATGCATGAGGTTAAAGGTCATCCAAATGGCTGCCGTTGCTTTGGGCAACCCCGCAGATGAAAGCTTTAGCAGGAAGCCTTGATGACTCAGTGAGGAAAAGCCCAAGTGACAGTTCTTCTCCGGTGACCTCGCCGCACTCGCGGTCGCCCCCGTGGTCGCCCGTTTGTTTTTGAAGTGCCTTCCTGGATGAAATGGACCCTTTGTTTTGGTTAGGGCCCCGAGCGCGCCTGACTTCAATAGGGGCCAGGAGACCAAACAGGGGCATGTTGAGAAGCACCCCCCACCCTCGCAGAGGTACGCACACTGCTGGTCCTGTTTCGCCGACAGTGGCACTACACAATGTCATTAATTCTTTTACAGTAGCCTCTGCACAGTATCAAAGGACACAGGCACTGCCCTCACATGTTATGTGGCCGGGTTCTTTAAATCAAATTGATGACGCCCCCAAAGGGTGATCACCTCAGCTGCTGCAGCGACGCGATCTCCCATCAGGCTTTAATCAGAAACAGGATCTTTGTGTGGAGCCCCCCACCTCCTCTTCCCCCTCTTCTTTACCCTGTGAGGCTGGCATGGCCATTTGCCAACCAGAGCACTCCCCCGTGACCAACCCTATTTCCATAATGTCTTTTCAGTGACCTTCATCTGAAAGAGATCAGTAAAAATCAAATATGCCCACTGAAGAATGCCATGTCCAGATTTTCGTTCACTTAGCCTATAGCGTGTCCTAATTACCTCAGTTGTAAATGCTGGGAGAACAGTGAGGTTAAGCAGCTCTAGGTGGTCTGAGTTCAATGTTAAAGTTTAAAAGCAAATGGCAGAAGCCAAAATTTATGCTCCCTTGCATTCTCTCCTTGCTTAGCTTCCTCTCATGGGTGTGTGGGAGCCCAGCTATGACAAAACAGTGGGAAGAAACATCCATCATATCATTTCTCCGTCTCTCTCTCTCTCTCTTTCTCTGTCTCTCTCTCCCTTGCTATATCTCTTCGTCTCTCTTTCTTTCTCTCTCTCCCCCTCTCTCTCTCCCTCTCTCTTTCTCTCTCTGGGCCCATCTCTGCCAGTGATCCCAAGTGGCGGGTTGTGTTTGTGAAAACAATCTGTATGCGGTCGAGCACCACTGGGACGGAAACGGAGCAGGACAAGCAGGAAACAGACCCTCCCACACCTCACACTTGACACCCCTGCTCCATAATTTTGGCCCCACTCCCCCCTTTACGACCCCCGCTTCATTAATGAGTCCACACACACACAGGTCCCCCTGCCCCTCAGTCCCAAAACCCAGGTCTCCCCCCCCACACACACACCCACTGTCTCAACAGGCTCACATTTACCATTAGCCCCTCCACAGAACAAGGTTTAGAGCTGTTGTTAAAAGGATAATATTTGTTCGGACAATTTAATACCGTCTCTAGCCTTTGAGTTTATTTTTAGTTGTTTACGCAGCGTCAAAAGCCATTCATCTTACGCTTGTTGCTGCCCATGAGTCATATACCCTCTGTACTTATCTCTCCTTGTTACAGTGGTGTCTGAAATCATCCATATCAGCGCAAACACACCAAAGGCACCCTGCAATTTGTTCACTGCTTTTTTTTCGCCCTGGCCAGTGTAGGTTAACGTGACGTTCCGTTGTGCTGAGTCGGTCACATTCTGTGCCGCCGTTCATGAATCTCAGTCCAGTTTTCATCGTGGTTTGCAACGGTTACAACCCTCGCATTGTTCCGTATCATCCCGGGGTGTCCGTAAAAGGAAATGTGAGAACACGGTCAAAAAAAGACCTTGATGAGCTCACTCTCTGTCTTTCCTCACTCTCTCCCATTTTTTATTTCTGTCTCTCTCTATTTCTCTCTTCCTCTCTCTCTCTCTCTCTCTCGGTCTCTCCCTCAACCATCTTTTGGGCTGAGCTCTCATGCCATAAGTGATAGTGTGCTGCCATAAAGGAAACAAGGAAAGCACCGATGACCTCATGTCCTATCTTGACTCACCACCACCCCTCCATCTCCACGCCCCCACTCTCTCCGCTCCAACATCCCTGCCTTCCCCTCCCATCAACTCCACCCCTCCGCCCCCCATATTCCCCTACAGACCCCTTCCCGCCAGAGGCTCCCCAAAACCTGAGAAGAGGCAACTTCACTTTCCGGCCCGACGGTTTGGTCAGTGTGCCCCTGCTGTGGGACACCCCGCCAGAGGGCGACCTCCCTGTCCACCACTACAGGGTCAGCTGGACCGTGCGCGGGGTCTCGCGCCTCGCCCAGAGCCGCCGGGAGAACGCCAGGGTCACCGACGGGGTAAGATCACCTCAGAGCTACTACATATACATACACACATACAGACATACTTACATACATACCCACTGGGTTACCGACGGGGTAAGATCACCTCACAGCCCAGGATCATGTCACAAACATACTACTGTTACATACATAGTACATATTACATACCTACTACATATACATACACAAATACAGACATACTTACATACATACCCACTGGGTTACCGATGGGGTAAGATCACCTGAGAGCCCAGGAGTCTGCCTGGACCATGTCACAAACATACTACTGTTATGTACATAATACGTTACATACATAGTACATACATATTCACATACTGTACATACATACATACCCACTGGGTTACCAACAGGGTTAGATCACCTGAGAACTGAGGGTCATGTTACATACTGATGGAATCTGGGTTGTATGGCAATAATATTGTCGAAAGACCACTAGATGCAGTCAGTTTTGGAGTTTTTCCAGCATAAAGGACACTATCCAGGCATGGTTGCTCTGAGAAGACACGGAGAAATGGCCTAAATTACAGCACTCAGCTCTGGCCTTTATGCCAGTCAATCATTTGGAGTCCGCTAGCCTGTTATATACACACATGTACTGCACATGAAATCATGAGGAACGGGAAGTTAAGTTCATATTTAAATGATAATTAATAAATATATAAGTAAAACAAAATATCAGCATTTGTTGGGACTGTAGGAAAAAACATGCTGCCTTAGTAAAAAAAAAAGACAATTGAAAGGACATTTGCCTGAAATGTTAGCAAACATTTCTGTGATTTGTCCTGATGGAGTCAGTGCAAGGACAGCCACTCTGGTGGTATGTACTGTAGATGAAGGGCCTGAGGCGCCGTGTGATCTCTGCAGTTTGTTTGGTCGATGTGAGTGTCCTGGTCTGTCTGATCAGCGATTTTTTTGTAGCGCTCCTACCTGCGTGACCCTGTGTGGGCGTACTGGCTCAGTGCCTCGTCCTAGACCCTCCAGAGATCCCAGGTCACCACACCGGTGCAGGTGTCAGCTCCCTATACACAGCACCTGCACTGCACCAAACTAGACGGCCTGTGTGTGTATGAAAGTGTGTGTAAGTGTATGTGTGTGTGTGTGTGTGTGTGTGTGTGCATTTCTTCACAAAGCCCGGAGAACAAAGACAGCAGCTGTTCTTGTGATCATCATATATTTTACTGAAACCAAAGCAGTCACCCTTAAAGCAACAGCTCCCGAATGGTTTTCATTAGCTAATTTGTTTTTACAATGCAGTAACTTCTGGTCTGAAAATACAATCTCTCACCGAACAGAAGCACATAAAGAGCAGCTATTTTCCTAGGCAGGCCTCATTTCTTCTCTTTGTGCTGGATGTTTATTGCATGAGAGCAATACCAGGGAAATATGAGCCTCCTCTCCCATCCCCAATTACCCCAACAACCACTATAACCTGCAATCGGTTCATGCATTTGGTACGTGGATGTTGTTGTTTTGATATGAAATAAGATCGTAAATATGGCCCTGCACACCTTTGGCAAATGTGACTTTTAACAGTCTAAAATTTACGTAAGCGGTGTAAGTTTTCACTTTTTTTTCGTCTAAATTGGTTTCATCATCAGGTTGGGAGTTGTGATGGTGAGGTCATGATTTGACCTCTGTGAACCTGAACGCAGATCGTGAAGGCCTGAGGAAGCTTTAACTGGCAAATGAATGGAGGGGGGTCTGACTGCTTCTAGTTAAAAACTCATAACTGTTTTTTTTTTCTTTTCAAAATATATTTCCATTTCCATTATGGAGATGGCTGCTGGGTTCTTCAGCAGGAGATTGTCAGGAATTTTTACAAGTGTTCCCACAGCATTCCAGCCCAGCACAGAGGCAGCTGCTGCCGCCAAGCCAACGCCATACGAACACACACACACACACACACACACACACACACACACACACACACACACACACACACACACACACACATACACACACACACACACACTCCTGTTGCCATTCAGCACCACACACACACACACACACACAGCGATACACTCCTGTCACCACTCATTGCCATACACCCACTATATCACAGTCATACAAGTTGCTTCATGCTCATATTTGTACCCATTTGTGCTGGCTTATACTAGCTCTACCCCACAGATCAGATCCCTGCTAAGACACACACACACACACACACACACACACACACACATACACACACACACAGTCACGCTCCTGTTACTCACCCCCACAAACTCACACAAATTCATCTTGGCTCACACTATCTCTGCCACACACAGCATGGGAGGCTGCTCCAGAGATTTGCAGAAGCACATGCACAGACACACAGACACACACACACACACACACACACTCTCTCACACACCCACACACACACACACAGACCCCAACCCAAACTTTCATCATTTGCTTTCTTTACTGCTCCCACAAACTCTCAGATTGGCTCTCACCAGTTTTGTGGCACACTGTGTCAGATGTTTCTCAGTCTCGCTCCCTTTTTTTATTCTGTGAAAAGACCCACGCACACATGCACACATACACACCCACACCCACACACATACAAATAAACACACACACATACTGTACATTTGTATGAATGCACATGTCTATAAACTGACTTAAAACCACAGACTTTGACCAATGCTAGTTGTGAGACACATGCATGGTGCCAGAATAATTACACGTTTACTGTACACATACAGTCTCTCTCTCAATCACACACACACACACACACACACACACACACACACACACACACACACACACATACACACATACACACACACACTCATTTACACAAGTCATTTACACACACAAAGTCAGTCACTTACAGCATATGAAACACAGTAATATTCTCCCACTCCTGCCACACACACACACACTCCAATCAAACTCATAACAAAATCCAGTCCCGGAGACCGCAGCCCATATTAAAATAGGAGCAATGACAGAGAGGCATTGTGTGTCATTCAGTGACACATCTACAGCCCAGCTCGGCTTTCTGTATTTTGTCTGAAGTGAAACTTGATTTGTTGTCAGTTTCCTTTTGGGGGGGAACGGGAGGAGGAGAGAGAGAGGGCTGAGGGGGAGGGGGAGGGAAAGGGGGCACCAGGAACGTGGCACTCCAGCAATGTCCTTCCAAACAGGACACGGGACACTGGCACGTGCCGCCGACCAGCTTCCCTCAGGGGGCGCGACGGCAAACAGGCAGGGGACACGTGTTTTGACTGATCTGGATGAAAACGGGAAAATCGAACTTCATTACCTGCCCATTTAATGTTCGAGCAGGTGAAGACATCACGGCTGCAGGCAGCACTTTTAACTCTTTCCTGCCGGGGGCCTTGCTGTTATGTCTGGGCTCAGTGGGAGGAACACGAGAGGTTAAGGCTGTTTACATCCATGTTTTGATATCCTGTCCATCACAACCCTAATGAAAAGCAGCACGGTCTGGTCAGTTGTGATGAGGCTGGGATTGCTTTCTCTCCTTCCTCCCCCTGCGGTGTTACCCGATGTTGACCTCACTGCCTGAGGCGCAGGAAGCATGATGGATGTTTCCCTTGCTGAAAGTTGACATTCGTGGCCAAAACAAAGGATTTTTGCTAAGTATGAAATGCTACTGTTTGTTTAAGTTGTGTTTTCAACACTTGCTGTCTAGCTGTGACAGAGGTTTAGTGTTGTTCTTGTCTGGTGGCCCACATTAATAAAAGCCCAATGGCCTGGGTGGAGGACAAGAAACAGCCTAAATTGAGTTATATATTTCATAAAACAGTGTTTATAAACATTTGTCTTTGGTTATAGTGGGCGTGCGCCGAACAGACAAAACGTGGAGATGGGGATGATGTTTAAAAAGAAACCATTTTGAATACAGTCAAATTAAATTTAAGAAAGAATCTATTCTGTTGATCAGCCAGCAAAAGGGAGGACAAAAAAAACATCAACTGTGGCTGTTCTCCATGTCCACAGGCTGCGACAGAGTTTGAGCTCCATGGACTCCAGCCCAACGTGGTTCATCAGGTCCAGGTGCAGGCCATAGCCTACTGGGGTCAGAAACGCCTGAAGAGTCCCAGGGCCCAGCTATCCTTCACGACCGCGTCGACAGGTAAGCCTGGGTGTCACAGGTGGACGTCGCCGCGGACGTGCAGAACGTTCTTTTCCAGTCAGGAGTTCACGAACGCGGTCAGGCAGTCAGCTGGTGACAAAACTCCCTGACAGGGTGGAGAGTGATCTGCCCAATTTGGGGGCTAGAAACAGGTACGCAGAGAATAGGGGGGGGTGAGAACTCACCGTGGAACCCCCCCAAGCGATCCCATGTACAGTCTAAAACAATGCATTCCCAGATCACACTCAATTTTTTACACTGAGTACAAGTCATTTCTTTGGCTCGACTCTAGGAGGCGAGTTTTTATTTTTTTATCCACACTCGTATACGTGCAGGCCAAATGTAATTTGTTACATTTCAACATTTCAATACTGACTGCACACCACTTTCCATTTTGGTTAAGATTTGATATATGAGCTGCAGCAGCAGTGCTTTCCCTGTTCAGGCCAAAACATGATTTTTTATCATCTAAACAGGCCCATTTCCAAACACTATAAATCAACATTTTGAATGATTTATGTGCTCTTTGAAAGTTTAAGAAAACAAGGCTAAATGTTGATTTCATGGAGTAAATATATGCTACGCCTGTATTTAGAATAGGATTGCGCTATCAATATCAATTCCGAGGTGAAGGCAGTGAAAAAACACAGCGAATGCTTACTGGCAAATGGAATATTAAGTCACAGCAACATTCTTGGGGTCCGTGGTAAAGACTTGGCACCTCAGCTGTGCAGAAGTCCTCTACACACACACACACACACACACACACACACACACACACACACACACACTTTTTATTTTGTTTCTCACCCCTCATCACACCATGCATGTAGGGCAAAAGATGTAGCTGATTCCTGTGCTTCTCATATCAGCTCACGATCAGTGTTCTGGAGGGTTTGCAGAGAGTGTTGGGTCAAGGAAGGCAGGCGGGTAGGGGGGGTGTTTGGGGGTGTTGAGCAGGCTTTTTGGGACTTGCTGATTTAAACCACCCACTAGGGCAGTCGTTAACCTTCAGTTTGTCACACACCCCCAGAATGCCTTGGCACGTCCGCTTCAAGACAGAAGGGATTTTTTTTTCTTTTTTTTCCATTCTCTCCATGCTCTCTCTTTTTTTCTTCTCCCCCTCTTTGTTGTTGTTGCTTCTGCTTTTAATTAGGCTATATAGATCTTCCACTAATTCTGCCAAGACTAATTCCAGAGACACAGCAAAGAGTCTTGAGAGCAACAAGGCTGGGACCTCCAAGTTGTGTTGTTTTGGCCTTGGTCAGCTCTCCTTGGCCGGTTAACGCTGGACTAAGTGTTACACAGACCTGTCCTGGCCTTTTTTGTCTGCAAATATAAAATAAAATATGTTTTTTTCTAGCTTAGTTTTCCACTCACCCCCAATTATTTTTACCCCCTTTCTCTCTCTCTCTCTCTCTCTCTCTCTCTCTCTCTCTCTCTATGTCTCTCTCTGTCTCTCTCATGCCCGCACTCCCTTTTTATACATCCTTAAGTTTTTCCTTTTCGTTTTTATCAGCACCTGGTGTATTCCCCATAAGCGCTGTGCAGTCGGCCTCGCTTCGTAAAGCACTGTCTTACTGATCTGGGTCCATGCGTGCACACACACAGACTGCAGAGCGTGATGCCAACACTTCATCGAGTCACGCATGAGTTGGACTCCAAGCCAAAGGAATGGAAGGAAAAAAAAAAGAAAAAAAAACACGCCTCGTTTTGATTTTTCATGGTCACTCTGAATATGATTATGTGAGCAATAAAGGTTTATGACAATTCGCAAGGTTGAAATGGCCCTGAGAGATATTTGCACTGCTCGGGGTTGGAGGGCCGGTGGAAGGTCACGGAAGGTTGAAACTTACCCGCGGCACTCAGATCTCACTTCCCCAACAACCCCCAACAATCACCACCACCACCCCCATCGCCTCTAACCTCTGCTCCTCCCCTTTCAGCTTCCTCAACCGCCCCAGGCCAGGGCCACTTCACCGGGGAGTTCTCCAACGAGCTGCCCCTCTCCCACTCCACGCCCAGCGTGGTGAGGCTGGAGGCGGCTGCCCCGCACTACCACGACAACCAGCTGCAGGTCAAGGTCTTCTGGAAGAGCCAGCACCCAGGCAAGTGGGCCGCATGTGTCGGATGACATCTCTGCATAAAACCCCAAAACGTTCGAGGAAGGGAAGTGGGGGGGGGGGGGCAGGGGAGGGAGAGGGAAAGGGAGAGAGTAATGAGTCAGAGGGAATGTCAAAGGAGAGAGGGAGATGAGAGACAGAGGAGGAGGAGGTGGTGGTTGGGGGGGGGGGGGGGGGGGGGGTGTATGAGTTGGATTTGTAGAGTGTGCAACATCTGACCTGCATTCCAGTGTTTCTCTCTGCTCTCCAGCTTTTCACACATTAGAACAAGACGGCAAATTGCCATAAATTTAACCACTGAGGCTTTTCTATCAAACACATCAGAGAGAAACCAAGGGAGTGGTTTCAGCAGATGTACATGACGAGTACTCATTTAAGTTGCCTGTGCAGCCAAAACAAGCCCTATGCTCTTCACGAGCAGCACACAAAAAGAAAATGTGAGTGTAGAGAGGCCGTGCATGTATTTATTTTTTCTCATTGTGCCTGGCAAGCATTTTCTAAAAGAGCATTCCCCGGCGACATGACGACCATCAAAGCGGGCCCCTGTCTTCTGCCACAAAACCGCAGAGTGTCCTTAGACTGGGGGGGGGGGGGGGGGGGGGGCGGCGAGGAGGGGTGGGGGGTGAGGGGGGGGGAGCGTCTGATTTACTGTTATCTCCCAGCGCGGGCGCAAAAGAAAGAGCACGAAGACAGATTTAATAATATCAATATGGCCCATAAACCAGAAGCAGATGCAACAGGGATGGCTCGCAGGGTTTTTTTTTCTCTCTTCCCCCCACAAACCCAACCTGGTGCTCAGTGGGTGAGGAGGTATCTGATGAAAAGATGAGATGTTGCTCAAAAACACGGACAGGAAGAGAGAGAGAGAGAAACAGAGAGAGAAAGAGAGAGCAGGGGAGATATGAGATGACCTTGTCCAAAACATGTCAGAGCTGCACTCGTCTCCTGACCTTTACATGGCAGCACTAAAGTACCCCAGACCGCTTTTTTCCCCTTTCCTTTATTCATGACCCATGTCCTGTGTGTTTTCTTTCCTTCCTGGTGTGTTTGTAGAAGAGGCCCAGAAGGAGTCCACATCTTATTTGTTGAGATGGTATCCTGAAGTATGCACCAACAATGTCACGAAGAGGGAGAGGAAGGCCACAGTGCAGGTACCAATTCATCTACACATACATCACGAACCATTAGATGTATATGTTCGGTATGTATATGTATAATGTATATGTCAACATGGAAAGCACACATTAATCACAAAACGCAAACCCAAGTGTTTCATACATGGAAAGGTCCAGAAAGGACCTTTTTTACTTGTAACATCGTCGGGTTTTAAAGTATGCTGCACACCCCTGCTGATTTCTACATGCTGACATTTCATTTTTGTTTTTTTTTTTATTATTGTTGTTTCTGTGTAACCATGCAATTTTAACGTAGGTTGTGCTTAACATACGATGACACACCAATGCAATTCCTCGCGGCCACAGGCTCCAGAGCAGTTAGCAGCTCCCATGTCATCGGGCGAGATGCTGATTGTTTAGCGGATAAGAGCTGCTGCTGCCACTGGGGCTCTTAACGGGTACACAGATACGGGTTTTTTGGACCAGGGTGTGTGTGGGACAGGCAGAAGGAGGAGAGAAACTGTATATTGTTTAATAAACATAGGAATGTGCTGCACTGAGCTTGTTTACGGCGGTGGCGGTTTTCAGAGACAATTTGGCGAGTGGAATTTTTTGAAAAGGGGTCATTGTGCAGCCTGACCAGTAAGGGCCTTTTTAATCCACGGCAGAAAAATTGCTCTTCTTAGAAACAGGTTGAATATCTGTGCGGGTTAATCTTACTGTCTTTATTAGCAAGGGTGGAGAGATGGTTGCTCGGTTTCCCGACGCCACATGCCAGATTCTGTGGCCTCAGAGCAACCCGCACCCATATTAGGGTAGTAATCATAATCCCTTAT
This sequence comes from Coilia nasus, assembly GCA_027475355.1. Taxonomy (NCBI): domain Eukaryota; kingdom Metazoa; phylum Chordata; class Actinopteri; order Clupeiformes; family Engraulidae; genus Coilia; species Coilia nasus. The sequence goes on along the minus strand of CM050212.1, from coordinate 5,829,776 downwards.
ATTGCAGCAGGGGTTATTGAGGAGGTAATCAACACTTATCCAGCTGCAGTTCATTCACCCTCAGCAATGACCAGGTCTGTTCGGCTATGCTGTGTATGTGTGAGAGAGAGAGAGAGAGAGAGAGAGATCGCAGAGAGAGAGTGTGTGTGTGTGCCTCTTGTGAAAAGGGGGTTAGACACAGCCCATTCATCTCTCTTGCATCCCAATGTATTTTCTTAGGTGATATCCCAGACGTGATATACAATGGAAACTGCTCCCACAGCCAGGAGAGCTTCCAATTCCAGCACCTGGTGATAGCGGGGATAACGAGAGCCGTGCGAAAGCCCAGAGACGTCTGCTCGGGTCATAAATCCAGATTAAGATAATTGGAATCAGATCGGGCTCACACTCCTGGGTCTCAATTTAACTTCAATTTAGTCGTGCTCAAGTAAAATGCTTGATCCAATCTTGTACTTAGTCTCCCATTTCATTTTGGTTGGTCGATATACCTTGGGTGCGTTTTTATGCTTCGCATTTGCAGGCCGCTGACACCCGCATTTATCACATTTTCTACATTTTGTCTTCCTAACTGAAGCTCTGTAACCACACTTTTATATAATAGCAGAGCAGGAAGTGTAATCATGCCTCTTGTTCTTGCCTTGTTCCCTCAGGGAACCCATTTTGTGATCACAGGCCTGCTCTTCGCCTGCAAGTACCGGGTGGGAGTCATGCCCCTGACCGGGGCTCAGGGGTCAGAGGCCGTTACCTCAGTAACAACCCCACAGTGCTTGTCTCTCAAAGGCAGAGGCAAGAAGTTCATCCCCTGTGCCAGAGACGGTGAGTGGACGAAGTTTTCCTTACTGGAAGAACTTTTGACTGTACATTTTAAATTGACTTGTGAAATTCGTAGGTACTGTATGGATCAGGATAAGGTTGCCTGTAATTGCTTCTCCCATCTACAGTATCTAGAATAAATCTTCACACGTTGCCATGCTTGTTGTAGTCTGCATTTAGGATGACATGGACCTGTGGGGTCACAGCAGATAGTTTCCAGGAAGTAGCCAGGAAAGCACAGGTGTTACTAATAAAACTAACAAAGTTTATTGACGTTTGGCCAGTCAGAATCAGAAACTTAATGGATGTCCTCATCAACACTTGTGCTTGTCTTGCTACTTCCTGGGAAATTAGCTGCTGTGACAAGGTCACATAAGGATTTCGAGCATACACCAATAATCAGGTAGAGGCCTTCAGCATGATCTGATACATAAGCACTGAGCTTATAGTCTTTTTCCCATGATATCCTTGCCCTAGAACACCACCCAGTGGTCAGGAAGGCACAGCTCCGGCCGGAGAAGCTCGGTGTAGAGTTCCAGGCGGTTAATGGCTCGCTGCGGGGAGTGTTTGGCTGGCAGGTGTCCCAGGCAGCTCCGGGCCAAGCCCCAATCACCAGCTTCCAGGTATCCTGGGTGCAAGTCCCAAGCAGCAGCAGCAGCAGCAGCAGGAGCAGCGGCAGCAGTGGAGGAGAGGTCGACGTTGCCACAACAACAGACACCATAGTCGCCCAGACCCGGGTCCTGCCTCCAGTAAGTCTCAGCTGAGATGGAGCTCTCACACGGAAGGGACATAGATCTGTCACAAGGGGACAGAAAAATGCCTGACGTTGCTGTGTGTGTGCGTGTGTTTTCTATGGTGACAACACCGAAGCCATCAGTAAGTTTTTGGTTTCTCAAGGCCCGCCCCTGTCATCACACAGTGTTTATGATCTGTGAAGACCGACGGCCTCAAATTTACGTGTTGACTCATGGTTCGAGACTCGTCTAATGTTTAAATTAGCTGAAAAAATGAACGGCCTGTGCCGCTATTTGGATCAGGCCATCTGTGGAGACGACGGATTCACCAAATTGTCATGTTGCTATAGTTTCTGGGACATCAGAGGGTGTTGTGTCCCAGTAGCATTCAGGCAGATTGTAATCTTGTGCTTTCTTTCTTGTTCTTCTTCTGCAGGACCAGTTCTCGTTCACGGTCGACGGGCTGCAACCCGACAGGGTCTACAAGGTGCAGGTCCAGGCGCTGTCAGCAGGGAGCAGCGGCCCTTCGGTGGCCCGGACGCTTCACACCCCACAGCTCCCCACGACTGACGCTCAGCTATGAGGTAAGCCAGTGGCCCTCCGCCTGGCAACAAGGTGAAACAATTCACGCTGACACCCCTAAAGAGAAGGAAATATATATATATATATGTGTGTGTGTGTGTGTGTGTGTTTGTGTGTGTGTGCTGAACTGTGACTAAGAGAGGGGGACTGCGATCAAAACACCAGGAACACCACAGTGAGGTTACAGGGTCACCCCTTAATGTAGGTCCAGGCTCTCACTCTGGTGAGGTGATACAAACCAGAGACCAGAACACTGTTCTGCTGTGTATGTGTGTGTGTGTGTATGTGTGTGTGTGTGTGGGTGGGTGAGTGAAAGAGTGAGTGTCCATGGGAAGGGGCGGGGCAAAGGTGCCTCTGAGATAGGTGCCAACCTTACCTCAACAGATGATGTCACTGTCCCTTTGATCTCGTTCACCAAACAGCACCATTGCCTTTCGAGCCTGCTTAGGCCTTAAATGACTTTCCATGGAGCTAAATGGCTCAATATAAGTAGGGGGTAATAACTCTCGTGTGCTTACCGAGCCAACGGAAAAAAAATGCCTCCTTAAAGCTCAGAAACACCAAACACGAGAACATCATTACGGCAGTGATCAGGATGATGAATAAAAAAAAATCACATCAAAGCTTTGTCTCATTTGCAAAAGCATGGGCGTTCACCTCCGAAATGCCATTTTTATTTACCACTCAGCAAATTTTGGCATTCCACCTCGCCGTCGTTGCTGCCAAAGAGATTAAACCCGCTACCCTTTGCCCGAATACACACGATTCCATGTGTTTTTTTGTACTTTGAAAAGGTTGAGAGTTGGTTTGACAACCTTGTTTTGTTTGCGTTCCTCTCTGCACAAGCCCCAATCGTCTGCCCACTGCTGCCCCGCAGAGACCTCTTCACTATTTGATTACGGAGCCTCGTCCCTAAACAACATTGATCTCATTTGCACTGATGGCTGTTTAACCAGCACTCCCTGAAACTCAAAAACATCAACCGGAGTTCAGTTACATTTTCTTCATTTGGAAAGATCCATAGAAAAAATACTGGGGTCATAGAATTCATGGGTTACAGATTGCACAAGAAAAATCTTGACAAAAAAAAAACACATGAAACACTACAACATCGGGCCTGAGTTTGGTGGCAGAATTTGGCACAAAAATGTGAGGCGTGGATTTTGGATGGAGGAGACATGCGCTTCTCTGACCCGAAAAATTAAATACACCAGTCATAAAACATCAGTGCCCACTCTTAACTGGCAAATAAGCATCACGTTCCCTCTGTTGGCAGAGTGGCATGTTGTGTCTATATATTTAACTACATTAGCACAGAGGCAGGAACAGACCTGTGTTGTGGGTTGATACAATTAATCTGTCTCCGTGGCATGCTTTTAAAAAAGAATGAAATGTTTGTTTTAAAAGGTTAAACCCTTTTAAAGAATTGCGCATCTGGTAAGAGGTAGTCAAATTTGTCTGGCTTCAATTAAATGCTGGGTTCACAGTAAACAGATGTCATCCCTGATACGTTTTGAACAATCAGAATTTTTCCCATTCTTTCCATTCATAAATTGAATATAGAAGCATGGTGCACAACCACAGAGGGTTTCTTTTCCATGGCATGGCAACAAAGGAAGGCAGAAAGAGATTGCGTTTAAGTCCAGTGTTCACATCCATCAGCATAGCACAGTTTACAACCTTCCATGCCGTTGCATTCCACACTCGTGTAGGCCAATATTTTTGCCCTTGCTGTTCTTGCCCTTTACAGGTTCTTTACATCACATCACACAGTGCACAAAACTAAATTCACCTCTGCATTTAACCCATCACACATGTGAGCAGGGGGCAGCCATGACAGTGGCGCACGGGGAGCAGTGCGTGGGGACGGTACCATGCTCAGGGTACCTCAGTGGCGCTACTGGTCCAATACCTTAACCGCTCCAAAAATCAGTAATACAACTTTTTTTGTAATTGTGATCTCATGGCACAGCACAGCACAGCACACAGTGCACACAACAAAATGTACCTCTGCATTTAACCCATCACACACATGAGCAGGGGGCAGCACCCAGGGAGCAGTGCACGGGGATGGTACCATGCTCAGGGTACCTCAGTGGTGCTACTGGCGACCCGGGATTTGAACCTGCAACCCTGCGGTCACAGGTCCGATACCGTAATTGTTAGGCCACCACTGCCCTGTTATGCCACAAACACACTGATCTGCCATGAGCATTGCCACTGGCACAATCCAGAGAGGTGGCTTTACCCACACAGTCATCAGTAGCCTCATGTACTTAGTGATCCCATTTATGTATGCACATACGAGCTAGTATGACATGTTGATCTAATGTTCAGCTAAACAGGCCTCCACTCTCCTCTCTGGTTCTGCTGCCACCCTAGACGCAGTGACAAAATTAATGAGCTTAGAGTTTGTATTCTCAGAATGTTCTTAATCTAAAGAATAACATTTATAATAAAAAACTAATACCATAGACACAGAGTTTCCATTCCTTTCATTCATATCTCCTCATTTTGGGGGAAGTAAAAGTACATAGGAAAACTCAGGTTTAGGCTTCAAAACTACCATGGCCAATAAAGCTAACATATCTAACTCCCATTTGTTCCATTTGCCATTTGTTGCTCAGGTTTTGGACATTTCTATCAAAACTGAGTATGTAACAAATTTTACATGCTGAGCGTCAATAAATTCTCATGACAGAATTCTGTCATGACAATGTTTTTCTTCCATGCTAAAAATCAACAACAGTGAATTTTGAAGGGATGTGGCGTAGGTGTTTTTAAAACATGTCTGACAAGCTACAATTGTGAACCAATTAACTGACATATTTTGAATAACAGGAAAAGGCACTCTGGTTATTTCTTGGAAAAAGGCCCCTGTTGCACACACTCGAAATCCTGCTATGATACTGTCTCTTTCCTGCAATCGGTTGAAAGAGCTTGCTTCATAATGTTGAAGGTCTCATTCACTGTCTACCGTCATGGAGGCCCTCTTTACGCAAGGGTGTCAAGATGTTCCCATTTTCGAGGAACACTACCCCTTTTCTGGTGGTGTGTGCACATGTAAAAACCCACTTTGTCCCGTTTTTTTGTAGCTAAAACATTACTTATGATAGTAACTGTAGAACGGGGAATGTCTCCTGTTTTCATCTTACCGATCTCGTCACATGTCTGGCAAGCTACAATTATATATCAATTTATATCAATTAACTCAAACATTTACAGAAAAGCACTATGGTTATTTCTTGGAAAAATGTCAATTTCTAAAACATACTCTGATACCATCACTTTTCCACAATCAGTTGAAAGACATGGCTTCATAAGGCTGATGGTCTCATTTATTTTCTACAGTAATGGAAGTTCTCTTCTAACCAAACCTTTCACAGCTAACTTCAGCCTGGTTCTGTCCGTATAGTGATTTTGAGCGCCTTTTCTCTGAAGAAACTTGTCTTGTTGCGTGCAACAGCACACATGCATCTTAGTTTGTGCTAGTCATTTTTATCCCTAAAACTATGTACCACACAATGGATATGAGGCAGACTCTATTCAAGTATAGCGCAATGATGATAATTTCCAGACCGAAGAACAGTCATTAGTAGATGGTCTATCCTCATGGGCCATTGCTGTCGGCATGCTCTGAGATGCTCCTCCTAATTAGACAAAGAACTGGCTGGCTGCCCGATTTAACAATCTGGCAGTGCTGTACATGTCTTGGATTTGCAGTGAAGATGCAATATTTGTCAAGGCCCATTGTGGCTCTGCACTATTCTTAATAGCAGTATCCCAGCAGCAGATTTGATACTGTTTTGTATGTTAAAAGATGTATTGTGTTTTTTTTTATTTTTCTCTCTAATTTTATTCCAAAGTATGTCTATTTCTACCCTTTAAATTCATTTGTAAAGTAATTGCCATCTGTTATGTGTAAAAGCACTGTCAGAGCTGCTAAAAACCATTTAGCTGTACTCAGTGAAACCAAGCTTAAAGAAAATAATTATCTTCTTCTGTTGTGGGTTGACGTAACCATTTTCCTCACATGGGGGTGTTAAGTGGTTTTGGAAAATTCTGCTGATTCCAAATGGACTTGATCTTCAAGGGCCGCGGGTCTCCTCTGTTTTGTCTTTCTGTCCTGTCTCGCTGCAGGCCCTTCCACATCTATCCCCACCTCACCTCACCTCACCTCACCTCACCTCACCTCACCTCAGCTGCACCTTGTCTGTTTGCCCTGTGAGAGTACCACTACAGTCCCCGTCCGTCCCCAACACACCCGGACCTCCCCCTGCCCTGACCCACACCACAGCGGCCCAGAGCTCCAGCATCTGTGACTTTGCCCGTGGCAACATTTGCATGACAGACCCAGTGACCTTTATGTAGAAAAAAAATCTAGATAATCCTGGACCTAATAAAACATATTCTGTCAGTTAATATGTATTAAAATGTTTAGAATCGTGTAGGTATAAATCATTTATGTTATCTACTTTTATGTTATATATAAATATATGTAAAAAATAAGTAGCACTGATGTATGTAGGTCTATTGTAACTGTGTTGATGTCATTGATTTTTGTGTTTTCTTCATAAAAAAAGATTGTTGGTCCTCTTATTTTTTTATGATGGCTACAACTTTCATGTCAATCTCTGTGTCAGTTTTGTTTTTAGTTTTACAAGTAAATGTCATAAGTTATTTTTTATCACCACACATTTTTCAGTGAACTTTAAAAAAAACAAACCCTAGAAAAATCCTCAGTGCATCCCTTATTTATTGTGACGTACCAAGAGTGGAATGTATCATGTCGCACAAAGTTGAGCAAGTGATGTTAAGCTACAATACAACTCAGTTCACTGCAAATCCACAACAAAGACGCAGTAGTCTTGTTGGGGGATATGAAAGACGTTATTGTAAAGGGTCAGTATATTATTGTGAAAGGTCAGTTTTCTGTCTGAAATCCATTGACAGAGAGTGAAATGAGGTGAGATCCTTCCTTATTTTCCCGTTTCTTAAAAAGTCAGAGCCCTCCTCATACCTCCATGAGAATGTAAGGATAAGGAGTTCCTGACTTACTTGGACATCTCAGAGAGGGACAAGGCTTGATCAGGGGCCTGCTTTTTTCAGCGTCTTACACTTGTGAAGACAGAGGAAATCAGTTCTGCTCCTCTGGCATTCATTATGAATGGGGGAGAGGCTTGTGTGTGTTGTAAGTTGTTTCTAGTGTAAACACTGTTTCTATGCTGGCAGAGGTTCAGCCGTGTTGCAGTGTTTCATTGTGGCGGGCCACTTGTGGCCATGTTGTATCATTGCATATTATATACTCTGTAAATATTGTACTTGGTGTTGTGTAAACAAATGTATGTTCTTGTCATGAATAAAAACCCAAATCATATCTTCTTTGTTCTGGTGATTTTGGGTCAGGTTCATAGGGAAGACTTGACAGCGTGTGATCTGTGAGCGCCATCTGCTGGCTCATTAAGAGCTTAAAGACCCAATAAGGTTAAAATAATTTAAGACCCAGTAAGGTTTAAATAGTTCCACAATTATTTCCTTTTATACACAAAAGCCCCAAAGGTAATAAAACATAACAAAGCAATGCAATTTTAGAACAAAATGACAAAGTATGATTTATGAACTCTAAGCTCTTGTGTGTGTTTTTTCTGTTCTTCAATGTTTTAAATGTACCCAATCATGTACATGAACTCTTTAGGATTGTTATAAGCCATTTTTGTTGTACATGCATTTCAGCAATAAAAAAAAAACATCTTTTAGTTCATCGTACGAAGGAAAGAGTTGCTACTAATCACCTCATTAATTCTGAGCGTGTATAAATGTTGCTACAAGGTAAAAACAAGCGTAATCAGAAGTGGCAACCTGGCTCCCCATATGGGCGGACAGACAGACAGACAGACACACACACACACACACACACACAGACGGAACCCCCCATATGGGCGGACAGACAGACACACAGACGGACAGGGTCATTGCAATACCTGGTCAATCCCTCCGGGGACCAGGCAATAAGTCTCAAAGAGAGGTACCAGAGTATACATCACTAGGATTCAATCTCACCACAGGAGACAAGTTCAGTGCAAGCCAGCCGTACCTGATGGAAGAACTGCTTGTCCACTGTGTTCTGTATCCCATTCAGCTTGGACTGTTTGTTTGCTGTGGTGCCAGAGGCCTGGTCTGATGGATGCAGTGTCTACTCCCCAAACCTGTTGTGCTGGGGCTGGTACAGTTAAGTCTCAAAGCGGTGAAGATATAAGCGGTACTTTCTGTGCTCAAATGCTGTAGGCGTGCAGCCACTGTCCATGCAATGCTACTGTACACTGTCCTAAACACACCCTCATCACGTAGGAAGGATATGTTTATGTCTGAGTCTATTAACATCAACCATGAAAAAGCAATGAAAAGTTGTTGAACTGCATAGCTCCACATTGCAGTCAGACTGACTTCAGGGGTTTTCTGCCTCTTTTCGAGTAGTTTTTTTTTACGTTTCACATTACCAAAGCAAATGTGGTTTTCACTTTACTATGTCTTTCTGGTTTCCCTACCAAACTTTGGCTAGTAGATGGCAGTAGCAACACTTCCAAGGACTGTGATGGCAAATTGTTCATGACAGCTGACAGACGTGACTGCAAACTTTATACAGAACAGTTCACTGGCTTGTACGCACATGCAAACACACACACACACACACACACAATCCCTGAAGATGCCATTAGTGTGGTTGCACAAGCAAATCACCTCCTGACAGCTGGAACAGAAGTGCCTACTTAATCGGAGACACATTTGATCTTAACTATTTTCCATCTGGCAGTCGCTTAGTGTGCGCTCAGTAGCACAAGTAAGAACTACTGTCAGTATAGGGAGTAATCTCTTCAACACCTGTTTGAATACCTGCTTGATCTATCCTCCTGAAGAACAAAATGAAATATCACCAAAGTTTGTTTAGTATATAAGCATTCATCAAAAAGGGCCTTACAAACAAAAATAATGCTGATGGGAAAAAATATGGTACATTCAACATCAGATTTTTTAAACAGATTTATTCTGTATTTGACCAAATATTATATATATTTTAGTGTGAGACATATTTCTCTTCAAACATCATATTCAGAGTGAAATGTTGTCTTCTAGTTCATGTTTCCATGGTGACAGGTGAGTTTGGGAGACTTGAAAAATTCAAGTCATTTGTTGTGTTTATTCCAGAAGATTCAGCACTGAAAACTCAGTCATGGTGGAATGTCTGTACTCTTTAGAGTATTTGAAAGATTATACACCCGAAGATGACAAACATTATGCTGTGCCTGTGTTTCAACAAAACCCATCATCAGGTTTAATCATATCAAATCCACAGTAGGATTTATGGGGGATATTCTGAAGTTGTCAGACAAAACTCATCATCACAGTCCCGTTATGCGTCCAGGTGTTTGTTGAGTCTGCGGATTTTCTCCTTCTTATTCCTGTTGCCATGTTTCTTCCAGGGCTTCCCTGCTGGCTGCTCTGCCCCGGTGCTGCCCTGCGTTCCCCCGGTGCTGCCCTGTGCCTGGGGCCCGCTGCCAGGCTTGTAGCCCATCACCATCTGCACTCCCCTGGTCAGCGCCCGCACATTCTCCTGGAAAACCCAACAGCCTGGTTATAGATCTATGTTGCATGCTAGCAGCCATGAACTGGCTTAACACAACCTTCAGGGCACCCCAAGCAACAGCTCTGAAGTTCCCTCAATTACATGAAATGAAACAGACACTGGGCACTAAAGTCATTTTTAGGGCAGGGTTAATATTATTAGGCTGACATGGTTGTAACAGTGTTTGTTAAAGGTGTTACTGATGCCATCTGGTGGCCAGCTGTTGACACCTGCTGACCAGAATCTTTTTTTCCCTTCATTCTCAGTTATAATTACATTACATTAATTCATACATACATTAATTCAGAGGCTTAACTGTACTTATATTCAACAGTCATTTCTTAGGGCAGTGTTAATATTATTAGGTTGACATGGTTGCTGTCTGTAACGCTGTTTGTTGAAGGTGTTACAGACGCCATCTGGTGGCCAGCTGTTCACACCTCCTGACCAGAATCTTGTTTTTTCTTCATTCTTAGCCACAGTTAGATTAATTCAGGTGGCATACCTGATGGAAGAACTGTTTGTCCACCGTGTTCTCTATCCTTTTCACTTTGGACTGTTTGTTTGCCGAGGCGCCAGAGGCCTGGTCTGATGGATCCAGAGGCTGTTCCTTAAACTGGCTGTGCTGGGGCTGGAAGTCCTTGGGGTTGATGCGAGAGGGAGGGTGACAGTACAGCAGCTTTCCCTAGTGGTGCAAAATGACAGACAGGCAGAAAATGAGAGTATTTAAGAGTATTGTCAGCAAACACTCCTCCACAGCCTAATTACATTACAATACACATTTTATATTACTGTACATTACACTTGGCAGACTCTTTTATTCAAAGTGACTTACAAAAGAGGACATAAACAAGCCACAGATATGCAGAGTAAGCAAAGGTGTAACAAAGTTAGCGCAGAGACATCCCCATTTTTTGTAGCATCTAGTAGTTTGTTCCACCATTGGGAAACCACAAAGAAGCACAGTTTCAATCGAGAACGCCTTGTGTAAGAAGAGAGAGGGGCTGGCCGAAGTTCTTACACAGGAAGATCTTAGTCTTAATCTTAGTAATATACTGCTAGCCTGCACATTCATGCCATCTCAAGTCTTTACAATGCTTGATATGTTGGCATGTGATGCACATACTGTGCATGCACATGTCTGTGCAAACAGGCGATTTCTGTGCCGACGCCGCAGATAAATGAAAAGATAATGGAAACTTACACTGACGTAATCCTTCAGGACGTAGCGGGCCGAACGTGACTGGTCAGGCTGTCCGTGTGTCGTCATGAAGCCCCTCATGTCTGTATAGGGTAAAACAGGGGCAACATTACGAACATGTACCACAATGCAAATGCGTATGAAACTCTGGAAGTGCCTATTCACGTGCAACTTCAAATGTCAGTCATGGGCTAGCAGTCGAGTCGGAGTTGTAGCCAAAGGGTCACAGGCTCAGTTCCCCATACCGGTTGGGGGAAGTGAATGACCAGCGCTCTCCATCCTCCCCTGTGACTGCGGTGCCCTAAGCATGGTATCGTTCCCACACAATGCTCCCTGGGTGGAGCTGTCATGGCTGTCCCCTTGCTTGCTATCATTCTCCAATCACATTGCCTCTGTATCCCAATTCTGCCGATTTGCACTGCATTACATACAATGCAATATCAGACTGTACCTGACCCAATATGCCACTCAGACTATGTTCATCTCTCACCTCGATTACTGCAATTCTCTCCTGGCTGAATAAAAATAATTGCAAATGGTCTAGAACACTGCAATGAATCCGGTATTCAATCAATCCAAAAGGACACACGTCACCCCTCTGTTTGTTAACTTCCATTGTCTCCCAGTGGCTGCTTGAATTAAGGCTTTGACTGTAGTCTGCAAAGCAACTTCAGGGTCTGCCCCTGCTTATTTGAAGGGTATAAAAAGGCTAATGCAACTCTCACAAACTGTCTGGCCTTGCCCTCTCCTCACACAAGTACTTCTCTTCATAACAAAACTAACCTTCACTCACCACCGCCCTGTACCCTGGCTGCACTAACTTTGTTACGCCTTTGCTTTCCATTTTCCTCTGCATATTTGTAGCTTGTTTATGTCCTCTATTGTAAGCCACTTTGGATAAAAGTGTCTGCTTAGTGTAATGTAATGTAATGTCCACCACAGCACTCACATCCATAGGCTGAGAGCAACTCCTCGGCTGTGGGGGGGCGGTCGGGGTCCTCGTCCTCTCGTGGCCGGATGATGTTAATACCATAGGTGGCCTCCAACACTGCCCGAGGAATAGTCTGACAAACGTGAGCCTGTTAAGGACCTTACAGAGCGAAAATGTCAAGTTACTGTTTTGTTATGTAGACCTAGTACAGTGGGCATTAGGGTTGTGCAGCAAGCCCATCTTCTGTACACATATGATTATTAAAATGATCTGTACACAGACAGAAACCAAGTGGTTGGGGATTTATCTGAAGGTAATTCAAAACAAATGGATTGATGCAAAACTCCACTAGTTGCACAAAAACAAGCATATGTAGGACATACAGTAAGAGTACCTTGAAAAGATGGCCAGGTAAAGATGAACTTGTTTATTTAGAACAACTTCAATCATTGAAGCCTCTTAAAATATTGCCTAAAAGACAGCTCTGGCCTAGATAAATTCATGAAATTACAGTGTTACCTCAAACGTATATTTAACTAAGAATTGGCAGCCGTGTCTGAGCCCTGTGCTAAGAGGTGGGAAAGGATATTAGAGAGATGGCGGGCACGTGATCGCGCATCTGATCGATGGGTAGGATGCCATTACAGATCATCTCTGCCTTGGTGGAGACAAACGAGGGCATGACCAGACCGGGGCAGTCACACAGGCACAGGCCCGCGTCCACAAACAGAGTCTGCAAATGAAAGACATCACTGATAAGCTGTGGGCTCGCACATTCGTATTACTAAAGCATTTGTGAATTCCGGGCAAAATGTTATATATTATAATGTTATAACACATATACAGTAATGTGCAAAAGTTTTAGGCAGGTGTGAAAAAATGCTGTCAACTAGGAATGCCTTCAAAAATCAAAGTGTTAAATCATTTATGTTGATTAATTAACAAAATGCAGTTACTGAACAAAGGAGAAACCTAAATCAAATCAATATATGGTGTGATAATTTTTGAAACAAGACTGTCTATTTAGCCTGATATACTTCATGAAGTCTAGACAAAATAACTGAATGTTATTTAATTTAAACTTTTCAGATGTCAAAAGGAAAAAGCCCTACAAGACAGTTAATTTTGTACAGTGTGAGGGGTCAACACATTACAAGATTTATCATTCAACACTGTACTGCTGGCTTGCTTTGTTCCTTTAATTCCCAAATAAAGCTTTTAAAATAGACAAACGACGTGGGGCCCTCTGGGCCTACTTCAGGCCACACTCGCACCAGAATCAAGAAAATTATTATTATATTATTTATATTTTTGTGACTCTGCGCGTGCGTTGCCTGAAGCTTCCCAGCAGCCACAACGTCTTTGTCCATGAACTCCGATTAACCTTCAAGAGCTTCCTGCATGGATTTGGCGTCTCCTAATTTTTTTAACGAAAAGTAGTATCTCTCTCCTTTTTGCTAAAATCACTGAAATGTTTGCACTCCAGTCCAGACATTACATTAGTCATTAAGGTCACAGTTTCAAAAGTTCACAGCCTAGAAAAGAGACTTGACATTAATTCCCCCATTCACCCATTTCCCATTATATAATTCCCAGAACGGGCTTTTTAATAAACATGAGATGCTTTACCTGGAAGTGTTTGGTGTGACCAGGGGTGGCGGAAACAGAGACTTTCTTATTTCTAAGAATGGTGTTGATGGTGGAGCTTTTACCCACATTAGGATAACCGACCTGTGGAATATTTAGAGGAGGGTAAGGTCAAGAAAAGACTTTTGTAGCTACAGCTGGAAGCTGTTTACATACAAGTGTCTAGCACTTGTATGCTGGTGCACCTCTACACTGACTACATAGATTGAAATGTGTTTAACAGTCACGGCAGTATTTCACTGTAGAAACAGTCATGGCATACACTTGATTGGATTCAATACCTATCTACAATTGCTATGCACAAGTAACGTGACGGTGTACCCTTGATAGGTGAACATGTGTACAGTAAACTAAGGCCTTGTCCACACAGGTAGTTTTTAAAAACAAGGCTTCTCCTTTGCACTTTGCTATATTAGGTTGCTAAAAAAGGTTAGGTTCAGTTGCTAAAAAAACACTGTCTGTGTGGAGATGAGAAATACAGGCTTTGGCTTTACACATCACATTGTGTGGTGGTTTTTAATACCCTTGTTCATGTGAACTGGGCCTACTACGCCTATTGTTCTTAAACACCAGCTGAGTGAAACAGACAGTAGCCAATGTGACTCATGTCTATGTTCCTGTTACCCTGCTTCAGTTGTGAAGCTATGAGACATGTGGAGGGCCTGAATCACATACACAGTCATAAGTGAGAGCATCCACTGCGCACCAAATCACCTCAGTCACCTTAACTAAGTTGTCCTAACAGAACACTAAAATTAAACTTGGTTTACAAACTCAGTGATGAAATTATTTACAGGACTATGTTAGACAACAGAAAATTCATTAACTGTTTGTATCAGCTGGAAAGAAACCTGTAAAAACTATGGCCGGTAGCCGGGTGTTTAGACTCACCAGTCCCACTGTGATCTGGCCATCTTTACAGGTGGGCCCAGAATGTGCAGACTTAAACATGGCCAGCAGCTCGTCTTTACGCAGCAGGCGGCTGGAGTTGCGGAAATGAAGGTCTCTCTGTGCTCGTCTGCGTTCTGTTCTCTGCCCCGCTGCTCCTGCTTTCTCATTGTCTTCGTCGTCATCTTCTTCATCATCAGCATCATCTTCCTCAGAGCACGTTCTCCAGTCCTCTTCCTCTGCACAGTCGTCTGATGGTGGGTCACCATGTTCCTCTGAGTCAGATAGTTGTTGTTGTTGTTCTTCTTCTTCTCCCTCCTCCTCCTCTGTCTCTCTTCTTTTTTGGCCCGAGTGACTCTCTGGCCTCTCTGTCCCTTCCTCCTCTTCTGAAGCAGTCTTATCCTCATCTTCGTCCAGCTGTTCTCCCTATACATAAAGAAATAAGGTACATTACTATTCATGACAAATGGTCTGTATGATTCACGTCTCCATATTTTTGCTATATTGTCAAATTTAGTGAAGTGTACACCGCTTTGAAGAAAAGCGTCTGCTAAATACTATAATCATAAACATGACCACAACCATACAGAGGAAGAAACACCACGACACTGAACTCTGCCACACTGATAAGATCAGTAGTACCATTAGGCTTACCTAACTAGGTATTATAACATATACATTCCATTTAGCCTAATTCTGACAAACAAAATGTTTGTAGAGAATTGTGGCTTGTGTTACCAAGTCAGACATCAGTCCCTCACAGACTCATCATGTGAAGTGTTTTCTAGTGCCTACTTACCTTCTCTTCCGCATCTAGCCTTTGTCCCTCTGCCAGGGCAGACCAGAACACGGCTCTGATGCCCTCTTTCTGGAAGTACCGAGCCCACACGCGCCGCTGCTCACGCGTCAACAGATCTGCTTTATTTAACAGCAGCATGTTCACCTTGCGCTCAGACACCTCTTTCACATAGGTTTCCTGTTAAATGCACAGCACAGAAACACTAATTATTGACTGATTTCACATTATCATTATAATTATTGTTATTAGTAAATAATTACAATACACTTTTAAAAATTGAGTTAGTTGAATACGTTAAATTAACGTTGTTGCTATTATTATTGTTATTCTTACAAGTATTAATTTCATATACTGCATATTTGTATCTCAGGAAATACAAAAAAAAGATTCATCACTCACCAGATCTGGGCAACGAAACAGCAAGGGATTCCTGGCATCCACAATCTGAACCACGACATCACTAAATAGGAAACATTATGGTTTTATTACATGTACTGGGTATTAGCCCAATTCAAACTATCTCGAACTGTGGTAATTAAAAACCAAGTGAAGTAGCCAACCTTCTTTCTATGACTCTCCACAGCTGCCTCCAGAAATCCAGATTTCTCTCAAATGGAGTAAGAATTAACTTCTGCTCCTCTTCAAGCCTACCGAAACACATGGAACAAAGCAGAGTTTACCATACATGTATGTCAACGTCATATGAAACAGGTCACATTAGAAATGTCCACAACTTAAAGGATAACTCACGATGCCAATTCTCGCCTCCACTGCAAAAAGCTGTCTCGTTCACATTGTTGCAATACCTCAGGGCTTGTGTTTTCATCCCAGTGTGGCCTGATACAGAGGTAGAGAGAGAGAGAGATACCAGTCATTCACAGAAAACTATACTGAAGTACAGAATAAGTTACAAGGCAAGCCTATAGTCTTGAGCTGAACACTGAGTTTATATATGGCGTTCATCCCAGCCACGAGCACGGCCGTTACCTCCGAGGAATGCGGAGAAATTGTTTATTTTCTTCATGTAGCTTCTTAATGCGTGCTGATTCCTCGGCAGTTAGAAGACCAGTCCTTGCTTCAGCTGGTACGAACTTGATGTTTAACTTTTCTGAAATAAGCAACATGTAACAATATAAACACAGGCCTGACAGGCAAAGGACCCGCGTACAAAGTCGACATTCAAAAGTGTGTTACCTGCTACAAATTCTGTCCCTGCCAGTTCAGCGGTAGCCAAGAAATCATCCAGAGAACTCTGCTCTGTCACGGACTGCAAGTTCAGGCGACCCCAGTCATAGCCGTCGTTCAGCTCAGTGGTATGGAGCTAAATATTTGGGGTTACAAAAATATATAGCTGCCCAATTAAAACAACAAAACTGCAAGGAAATCCCTGTAATATATGACAAGTGTCAGACGTGTAAACGTCGTGATATGCTAACTAGCTTGATCGCTATCAATGCTCCAGACATACCCATGTATCATTCCTTCTGTATCCACGGCCAGCTTGAAGCCTCTCCTTTATTAAAGCTCTTCCGAGCCCGGTACCTCCTGTCCCAGACTTCTTCTTCCCCATGGCGATCAAATCCTCAGTACATTTAAATATAACACAAAATATTGTCGGAGCTATACACTTCACCCATGTGTGGATTGTTGTGGCGTGGAAAGGAAGTAGCCTATATCAGAACAAACCATTACATAATTCTTTTTTTTAACAACATGATAAAAACCATTGTATACAGTTGAACTACATTTGACATGATTTTGCTCATTTTACATGCTTCTACATTTTTGTCGTTTAAAACATGAAATAAATACATAGAGTTGTGACATTGATCTAAAATGGTATATTCCATCGTGCTGCGGTACTACATTAAAATGCCCCCCACATAAACACAAGCCTCATGTCATTCGTTCCGAGCAAATATATGAATCGACCACCCTTAAATGTGCAATTCGTTTATTGTTTGGTAAAGACGCATCCTGACTGCTCAAAATATGATACACATTTTGAATATAAATTCTTACCCTAATAGGCTGAAAGTCCATGTTTGGGTCGCTTCGTTGCATTAACGTATGGATTATTATGGGCAGAAAACTTAGCTACTTAGATGGCCCTAACCCTGTTTGAAAATTTGCTATGCACCTCAAATGAAAATGAAATGCTTACTGTTCCGACTGGTTGACTTACCTTCATTCATACTACCACTAACACAAGCAGTTTTAGTTTAGCTCGATAGGTGGCGATAATAAACAGTTAATACATTCCCAGACTTGAGGGCACCCTGCACAGTTTAGAAATAGGATCTGTGCAATTGAACAATTTGCAAACTCCTATTCTAATATAGGCCTTCTGTCCATCACAGCGTATCATAAGAACTATACATCCCCAAGTAGACTAACCTATATTCAGTTTATCCTTTAAAGCAAACACACAAATAGCCTATTTCATGTGCCATAGGCTACAGTCCAAAATAAGGAATATTCAGCTTTTACTTTGTTTTGTGGGTTATACTGTGGACTGTCATGTATTTAGGACTGTTGATTCAAGAGTGACAGATTTACAAATTGACAAATGTAATAAAACAGTTGAAGTCGCATCTGACAACGAGGAAAGGTGCCAGCTGTGTTTCAGATCATAGCAATAACAAGGGTTTTACTGTCAGTTTCTTAAACTGTTAAAAAAATAGCCTACTTATTGCATGTGTCAAAAATGGTAGCCAAACAAAATGTGCCGACCATAGACATACTATACATGTATATATGTATAGTATGTCTATGGTGCCGACGGTCTGACTTGAGCAACACTAAGTGGTGCATTCCAGGCGTACCATTATGTCCCCCTTTGCGAAAGTGAAATGGTTTCGTCCTGTATATATTAGAGTCTGACATCCTCCAGTAACGTACAATCACTTTGGGTTCATACGCGGCTGAAACATGGGGACAGAAGAACGTGAACACAGGGGAACGTCGTAAGAAAGTGGTTTTACTTCTAACAGTTAGTTTACTTGAATTGTCGAAGCTCATAAATGACAAAGAATTCATTTAGAAGTAATACATTAGTTTTAGATTATATTGTTCTGAATGCAAAAAGATCAGATAATGCTGCCTTGGAAGAAGAACAAGTTCGATCTGATAGAGGACGATAAACAGTCGAAACAGAAGGGGTATGCAGTGAGTTTGAACTACTCTGCGCTGACCTCCTTCGCGAAGTCCTGCCCAGAGAGCGCACTGAACAGGGTCGGCAGCATGTTTAAGTCGAAACGGAAAAAGGTGAAGATAACCAGCGAGGACCCAACTTACACAGTCCTCTATCTGGGGAATGCTACGACCATCCAGTCCAAAGGAGAAGGGTGTACGGACGTGGCCGTGAGCAAGATCTGGGGTAAGAGCGAAATGGGCAGGAATGGCACCAAAATGAAACTGACCATCAGCTCGCAGGGCATTCGGATGGTGCACGTAGATGACAAGGCGAGGCGACCTGGACACTTGTATTTATTGCATCGGATCACCTACTGTGTTGCCGACCCCCGGCTGCCCAAGATCTTTGCGTGGATATACAGGCACGAAATGAAACACAAGGCGGTTATGCTGAGGTGCCACGCAGTGCTGGTGTCCAAACCCGAAAAGGCGAAAGCCATGGCGCTGCTGTTGTACCAGACCTCATCCACGGCCCTAGCTGAATTCAAAAGGCTTAAACGAAGGGACGATGCCAGGCACCAACAACAGCAGCTGATAGGAGAGCAAACTATTCCACTTGTGCCCCTGCGAAAGCTCCTGAATGGACAGTGTTACTACAAGCCCCCCGTGGAGCGCAGCAGGAGCGCACCCAAACTTGGGTCGATAACGGAGGACTTGATAGGGGAGGAGGAGGAGGAGAAATCCATGCACTTTGAGTGCGAGGATATACTGGACTCGGACAGTTGCAATGGCAAACAGGAGTTGTCCCAGATTATCAACGACCTGGGAGAGATGAGTATCGGAAACGATGTACAGACACTGAAATCGGACTTGCGGGTTACCCGTTTGCTCTCGGGTGAGAGCACGGGCAGCGAGTCGTCAATAGAAAGCAACCAAGAGCCAATCTCGGTCTCCAATGGCTTCGACCAAGGGAAAATGCAAGAGATTGGCTGAGGAAAGTTGCTCTAAACCAAATTGGACTGCTACATTTGATTCCCTGTGAACTCATCTTCATCCGACACTGTGCTGTTGTTTTAAGGAGCTGTGTACGCCTGTAGTATTGTGCCTCCTCGTCCATTCGACTTGAAAGGATCTGAGTTTTGTTTAGGAGTTGTGTGGATTGTGGACTTACAGAAACCCAACACAATGACCTTTTTATTATTTTGTGAATGAAGCTTTCCTGTCACCACGCATAATGCATGCCTGGTTCCTGTATAAGTCAGAGATGTCAAGATGTTATGGACAGAGGTTGTGCACAGTGGAGTAGGCCTACAATAATAGCAAGTGCTACAACAAAGGTGACATGTTATGTGTGGACGATTTGTCAAATTACCATAATGCCGCTTTTCATTTTGGTGTAGTCAATTTGCACAATCAATTCAACACCATGTCCTTAACATCCTGACTTCACAGATGATGAGTGCTAAGGTGCTTATGCACCAAGCTTATCCCCTCAGCTAGTCCACGATTTAAGAGGGGTTTATGTGAGCTTGTTTGCCTAACTTGTTTCCCTGAGGAAATGTTATGTTGAAGAAAAGAAAGAAAAAAACTGTCTTGAATGGTGTTGATGCGTCCTTTTTAGAACACTACTCTCTGAACCAAGAAGTTGGTGACTGCTATTCTCTCCTGACAGGACATTCCATTTTTGTTTCTTTTTCTGAATTATTTTTGCACTGTTGTGGAATTCAATTGAGTATTATGTGTTCACTATTTTGTACATAATGTGTTCTCTTTAAATGTTCTCATAAACATACATGTCATTATCTTTGCTGTGCAAAAGAATAAAAATCCTGATGTATGAAGATGTACATAGTAAACACAAATATACTCATCATTTTTTTAAAGAAAGGAATTGGTTTGTTTCTGTGAACCTCAGAAAAAAAAACCTAACAATAAAAACCCAAGGAAATGCACATGTCGGCAGTGTGGTTGTTATTGGATGTTTGGATGATGTGATGCCAAGGAAAACACCAAATGTAGAGCAATCACAGTTTAGAGTCAGCAAGTGCAGAACAGTTTGTGACTATTGATTCCCACACACAACACATTGCGAAACATGAATGTCTAGTGACATTTTATTGAGTGAGTTCCACACTGAAAGTGTGTTATTTACCAGCTACGCTCACTAGACCACTTTCTGATGGCATTATCACGAAATGCTTTTAAAATGAGGTATTGCTCAATGTCACACAATTTGTTGTGATAGGGGTGTGGGACTTCAGGGTTTCCACATTCAGGTTTGTAATGTGATGTGTGTAGTTATATTTTCGTGTTTACTTTTATTCTAAAATGATAAGAAACAGACACCAAGAAATATGGCCACTATTTGGAGTCCCTTATGCCTGAAAAGCATCACAAATGCAATACTCAGCATTCCTGGATATTGGTGAAGGATTATGCTTTCAATCATTTTTATGACAGGCAGCATTATGGGCCCTTCCTGGGTCACCATAAGGGTTAATCCTCCTTAAAACAGCACTCACGCAAATGTATGTATATATTTTTCTCTCTCTGAAACTGTTTTAGAAAACACCATAAACCAAATACAGATTCAGTTAGAAGCAGAGTCTTAGGGGGGAATTCACTCAGCTTAATGCATTATGAGGAGTGATAAAGATGGTGGTGATGAATTGGACTGAATCTAACAGAAGGGGACTCATAATAATCACCATTCACAGTGTGCCAGTTTTGTAGCCTCGTAGAAACTATAGTGTGTGTGTGTCGGTGTGTTTGTTTGTTTATGTGTGTGCGTGTGTGTGTCTGTGTGTGTGTGTTAACAATCACTTGTGGCTTTCAGCAGTCGAGCAGCAGTCATGTCCTTCAAGTTGATACCCATGGTACGGTTGATAATGCACAACAGTATACTGTATATGTACGTGAGAAGCACAATAATATGACATCGCCACCACCCAGGTCTCTTGGGGAGCTGCTGAGGCTGATACATACAGTACACTGCTGTCGTGTGTATTTACTGGATGGCTGACTGGATGGCTGGGTGGCAGGGGCCAGTGGAGGAGCCCCCGGGGAGAATTCTCAGTGCCTGTGTGCCTGTCAGGAGTGCTGATGTGTGCATTGGTATTCCAGGCGATGGGCTGCACGCTCACAAGGCAACGAGTGTTTCACCCCCCCCCCACACACACACACGATTTTTTTTTATCCATCCTGGCGTCCCTTGCCAACATCACAGACACACAGACAGACACACAGACACACACACATGCACACACATAAACACACACACACACACACACACACATACATAAACACCCACACACACACACACACAGACACACACACACACACACACACACACATACACACACACACACACACTTGCTCTCTCTGTCTCTCTCTTACTCTCTCTGTCCCTCACACACACACACACACACACACACACACACACACACATACACACACACACACCAGACACAGTACCCTTGAGTGAGTGGAAAAAGATTATGATGAGTGTTTGAAGTGCATTTAGTGTCTAGTGCCTAGACCCAGCGCCTGCACCACTGACATCACCAGGGCTGATGTCAGGAGCGAGATCCACTTTGCCGGCTCAAATGATTCTGCCCTCCGAGCCCCAAGCAGCTAGCTCATCACACATGCCTTGCCCTCACTCTAACACCTGGCCACCACCGAGACACTCACTGACGTTTGCCACGGAGTCTCGCGTTCCACTTTCATCTCACAGCAGAGAGCCTGGGAAAATCGACACCACGTGCAGGGGAATCTAAATCACCCAGAGCCTCTGTGTCAACCATCTCCCGCATGGCACTCACTCTGACACTGCCAGTTTGAGTGGGCTGCCCTGGAGAACAACAACCCGTGCTGCAATTAGAACCAACGCACACCAGTGACATCAGTGGAGATGGCAGCACAGCGTAAACTTACCAGGAGGCCCTTTATGCCAGGACATGAAAGATAGGCCTTGAATATCCTCTCAAAAACAACATCAGATTTATGCAGAACCAATTAATAGCAAACATGTTTTTTTTTTCTGCTGCCCCACTACTGAACCTTTCCGAAATGCAGAATAAACAGATTGTGAGAGAGGCTACATGCAAGTGTTTCAAAGTTTGATGATATGTCAGCCTTATAGTGTGTTGACAGTTTGGTGAGAGTAAACAGTTTCTCAACTACTCACACTCTACCTCTAGAAAGAGCTGAGATGGCTCAGCACTTATGCTATGCACATATATCACAATGCAAGTCAGGCTCTGAAGATGCAAAACTACTGCATGTGACTGGTTATGGACGAATTTTAAACGTCAGTTTATATGCTTGAGTATATAATCTATCCCTATTTGAGTAGAAATTTTCCTACAAAATTAGCAGGTGAACCTACACATGGATAGGGTGGTGACATTAACATTTTTCATACACTCCTGACACTAATTCTTTATAATGGTCAATCTAATAAGGAAAGTTAAACGAAGAATAAATCTCCATCTCAAAAAAGCTAAACAGCAGAAACTAATGCTAGCCAAAAACAAACGCTAGCCACAGTAAAGCAGCTGTAGGAAGGTCTGTATCAGTGCAGATTTGTTTCAGAGTGAGATGGGTTTCGTTGGTATCATGTGGAAGTCAATATGTCCTTGAATAATGTATGCCTATGGCCTGGAACATTCTGGTGTTTCAGGTGACACTCCTGTTACAAGGGTAGAAAAAAGTGCCGGTTCATCAAGGGTGTTGAAAACACCTTCATCCCCAGCGAAACAATATGGCCGAACAAGTAGGGTTATAGTTAGAATGCACTCGTTGTTTATTTTGTGTGTATCACCGACCGTGAGTGACTGAGTCACATTGACTGGGTTCTTGAAAAGAAACGAGAAGAAGAAAAGAGATTTATCTGCTTCGTGACCTAATTGCGCCTAACCTCCCACACAATAATTCTAAAGTAGTAGTAGCAACGTTATTCAACTAAGCCATCTACTGTAGATAAAATCATACAGAACATGAAGTGATTTTCCTGGGAAATCTAATGTACATCAACATTTAAAACAGTATTTCTCATATCAGACTGCTTGTCCTCAAACACCCCTGTGTGAGCGAGACATTTCTTTACAAGTGTAATCTGGTACTGCCACAGAGATTACCACCTGAAACAAAGAGCCAGGTTGTGGGTGTGACGTGGTACACTGCACAGTAAGGAGGGAGAGAGGGAGAAGACAAGAGCCTCCTAACCTGACACCACCTTGGATGGATCCCGAGTTGCTGATGAGATAAAGCGAGACAGAGGAGAGGGAGAGAGAAGAGTAAAAGATGGAGACAGAGAGAGAGAGAGAGAGAGAGACAGAGAGGAGAAGAGAGGGGGACACAGACCGAGGGGAGAGAGAGGGAGAGAGAGGCAAAGGAGAAAGAGGAGAAAGAGATGGGAAGACAGAGGGGAGAGAGAGGGAGAGAGAGAGGAAAAGGAGAGACAGGAGAGAGAAAGAGAGGGGGCAGAGAACATAGAGGAGAGGGGGGGGGACACAAAAGATAGAAAAATAGAGGGGAAAAGAAAACCCAGGGGGGCGAAAGAGACAGAGAGGAAAAAGACACAGTGGGGAAAGGGAGGCAATACAGAGATAGGGGGTGTTAGAGATAGAGATGCCCATGATGGCCCTGCAGTGATTTGGGCCAGCAGCTTGTTATATCCAACATCACAGCTACAGTACCCTCTGAGAGAATGTATGATCATTTGCATGGCACAAGTCACTTTCATGTGGGTCCTTTTGAAGCCAAGACGCTTTATCTCTTCTGTCAGCTGTGTCAAGTAAGGTGTCTGAAACTGCAGCATCCTCAGGCAGTTTGTCATCTTCTCTACTTACTTTGGATTTGTGCACGGGAAAGAGAGGTGTGTCAAAATTGCAGAGACAATATTACAATTGTACATTAACCTTATTTACCTTTACCATGCACAGTATTCACACAAGTGCAAACATTCCAGACAAAATGTAAGACATTTTAACCCAATGCAGTGTGAATGAGCAAAAGGAGATGGGAATGGGCAGACACACACTCACACACACACACACACACACACACACACACACACACACACACACACACACACACACACACACACATACGCAAACACTCTCTCCTAGAGGGCCCATTTTCTTCTCCTGTGAGATGCCCGGAGTGTTTGTGAAACACAAACCACAGACAGACTGAGACAGTGCCCACACTCAGTACAGGATCTAGTTTCCCAATGTTTTACAACACAAAAGGATCCCGCGAGAGTAATACACTTCAGCCTGTTATTCTGGGCTTTCCGTTTGTGGGGAGGAAATGGAATCATAAGAGGAGGCCACCAGAAAAAATCACACCGCCAAGCTCTGGCTTGCCTGCGTGCCCATCCAAACAGAATGTCTAAAAGCGTTTATTGGATTGGGTGTTATTTTATACAAGAGAGCATCATTAATCTTGTATGGGAACGGGGAGAGAAACAATGACACCTGTTCGTGGCGAAGGAATCCGCACAGCTCAGTGGTAACATCAGTCGGTGGAAGAACAGGCCCGGTTACGATGGCTTAGTGACTTCTCTGAGGTTACCAAACAATGACGTCATGGGAGAAAGACTGACTATGAGAAAACGGAGAGGAGGATGGTCACGTCATTTGGATGGTCCCCTACAAACTATGTACAGATGCACTGATTATAAATAAACACTGTGTTGAAACACTGTTGACTAGACGGTGTGGTTAGCGTTAAGACAGGAGCATTAAATCTCCCGGCCTATCTGTCTCTTTTGTCTGTTTTTAACCGTTTCCCTGACTACTACCATGGCTCTAAAGTGGAAAGGGTTTGAGATGCCACAAATGTGCAGCCAGTCCACAGGTCTGTGTGTTATATGTCATAGCATAAGTATCAGATTTAGCCAAAAGCAGTCACAACTTAACTGGTATGAACTAGCTACTGAGAGTGCCGGAATATATCCTTAACACAGCACACTGCATGGCACAGCTTTTTCAGCAATGTGTTCAGGCAATCACAGCCTGTTCCACGTGTTCTGACTGGATCATCGTGATAACTCACCCAATGATGTAATGATATTGGGGAGAAGACAAAAGTTGCCCAAGATGAATGGAAACATGCTAGAACAATACTCAGGAGCAATGCTGAACAACATTGGTCATAATGTTGCCCTGTGTTAGCTTTGTTTTTAGCTTTAGAGGACACATACACACCACAGTCAGCCATACTATAGTGTGTGTGTGTGTGTGTGTGTGTGTGTGTGTGTGCGTGTGTGCGTGGGTGGGTGTGTGTTTGTTAAAATTCGTCCAACACAAAATACTTTTGAACATATTTTAAACATATGCATTTAAAATACTGCCAATCCTTGGTAGCAATACACTGTGATACCCTAGGGACACATTTGTGTCACGATAAAAATCACTCAGCCCTTCCCCTTCCTTCCACTCTGTAACATCCCAACATAGATTCTACTCTCTGTGCCCAGCTTAAAAAAAGTCACTGTGGAATTCCTGTGCCATTTCCAGGCGACACACAAAAATGCCTATTGCTAAATAAAAACAAAAGCTTGGTTTGCCCGACATTATGGTCACCATAGGGGCTTGTAGCCAACAGCACCTTGTTAGCCTGTCAGATTGATTAATTAACCCTCTTGTCTGATATCCAGTAAAGAACCATCAGCTGTAGGAACAGAATATTTACTGAGCAAAAATCGTCAAAAGCACATTATTTTTAATTATATGTTGATACACTAACAGTGGGGTTGTAATAAAATTAGCATTGATACTACCAGACAGAAAGTTTAAAATAAAGTACGAGTTTACATTGTGATTCATGTTGGATTTTCACATCACCCTTTCCGCCTCATCACTGTTCACGGCCAAGTGCAGCTCAGTGGATCACCATATTCAGCTCTCACAGTATGAAATCGACCCCACACCGACTCACTCCATTGTGACAGAGCAGAGCCAAAAGACCAGCGCGCTCAGGATTGATTGCCCTGTCAGCAATGGTCTCAGGTCTCCATTAGAAGTGTCAAAGCCTCAATCAGCAGGCACACAAGGCATTTTAAAAGCACTGTGTCGCAGGCACAGGCAGGCATAGGCATAGGAGATTACACATGGTCTGTGTAGCCTCACAATGAAAGTGCATGTTTGTGACATGCCGGTATGTGTGGCATACCCAGGACGAGATAACCTTCAGTTCCATTTAAGGGCCAGAGCCTCTGAGCGAAAGGTGTTTCAGTTGCGTGACAACAAACCGCTTGTCCCCTGATAGATGTGTCGCCCTGACAAACCTTGACACATCAGACAAAGGACCCAACCAGTCTCCTGCTTTTAGGTCTTAAGATAGTCCAGACGTGACATGTCAAGAAAAGATTTATGCAAAGAATATTATCTGCATTCAAACAAAACTGTGACAGTGGTGGTGCCATTAGAGGATTTACAGTATAGTGTGTACACACTGAGCTGTGTGTTGACAACCCATCCCATTACACTTGACTAAGACTAAGACACAAGACTAAGACTGCCGAGTTATCTAGATTGCATTGTGTGCATCCAAAATTCCTCAGATATTTGCCGACAGAAGCTATTCATTCTGAGGCGCTTTGAACACCCGCTGCAGTGCTGACTCTGTCAGGGGAGTTTGCTCCAGCTGCCCAGAGGTGTTTCGTGTCAAGGGCAGGAATGCCTGCTGCTGCTCGAGTTTAGCGTGTTCTGGATATTTCTGACAGGGTGGGGGGATAAATCTACAGAGGTAAAGACTCACCACTGAAGTTCTGTGGTTTTCAAGTACATGCTTGAGAAAAACAAATCCTCCTGCTGCTTTGCATGTCATTTGTATTAGTACTGTCTGGCTGTCAACTGCGAATATATTGGATTTCTTTTAACATTTACCACTTGTAATAACATTACTGTGCAGCATTTCAAGTGTAGTTACATCCAATGCAGGAAAATTGTAAAAATGAGCAATAACTGTCAAGTGTGGTGTTGTGTAACATCTATTTCAGGGCTGGTCCTGAGAAACAGAAACCCAGTGACCCAGCACACATGAGCCTTGGAGACTCCTCTCAGGTGAACGCTGAGGAGCTGAGGCAGTGCATGTCTGAGATGAAGAAGTCAGAGGTCAAAGTATGCAGATGGCCACAGATGGCCCATGCCTTGGCCCCTTTGCTGCACCTGGTCAGAGAAAGCTCTGGCTTTCCCAGTAGTTGTACCAATTCAATAAGGTTTCAGTTATCTGCTTTAACTTGCCATTTGTTTTGCCTTTTATCAATGCACTTAGTATGTCTGCATTTAGTATAATAACTATAATTACTATTTTTAGTATAATATACTGCCAAACACTGATTTTTCCTTAGTGATTAAGCTTCTCCTGGAACTGACCATATCTAACATCTAACTGACCATCTTCAACAATTCGCAACCCATGTTGAACAATATTGACAAGAGTTGTCCAAACACCATTTCTAGTAAAGTTCACCTTTGCATTATTACTTTAAATGTTACTCGTTAAATGTTGATTTACTTCGTTTCTTATGCTCAAAAAAAGTTACGCCATGACAACAATTTATTTTCATTTTCATTATCCAACATTATCCAATCTCCTTTTCCCAAGAAGCATTGCTTCTGAATAGGTCTGTATAGCACCATCACAAGCAAGTCCATGCAGGAAAACTGATTCACTGTGGAAGGAAGTGGCTAAGGCCAATCAGTCCACAGCCCTGAATATCAGAGTAGGCCATGTCATGAAACATTTATCCCTTGTTCATACCCAACACAATACACACATGCATAAAACACACAGGGGTAGGGGTGGGGGTGGGGTGGGGGTGTTGGGGATATAAAAAGCAGAGAAATCTTTTGAACTACTGAAAATAAAAAACAAGCAACGAGGCACAAGCTCGCAATGTAGCTAAATGATTACAAAAGTTTGTCATTTTTTCAGATAGAGTTTCAAGTCACCTTTGATGAAACCAGCTTCGACCGCAGGCATGTGTTGACAGCATCACTGTATTTCACTTTCAACATGGGGATGCAATGCTCTGTTTCAGCACTCTGTGTTCAGCATGCAGAAACAAAGCTACAGGGGCAGACACAGGGAAGGAAATTAGAGAGAGACAGAGAGAGAGAGAGAGAGAGAGAGAGAGAAAGAGAGAGAGAAAGAGAGAGAGAGAAGGAAAAAGGGAGAGATACAAATATATATATATATATATATATATAGAGAGAGAGAGAGAGACAGGGAAAGAGAGAGAGAGAAGGAAAAGGGAGAGAGAGAGAGGGAAAAGGGAGAGAGAGGAGGGGGAGACAGAAAAGAAAGAGAGAGAGAGAGAGAGAGAAACAGAGAAAGAGAGGGAAAAAGGGAGAGAGAGAGAGAGACAGGGAAAGAGAGAGAGGGAAAAGGGAGAGAGAGAGGAGGGGGAGACAGAAAAGAAAGAGAGAGAGAGAGAGAGAGAGAGAGAGAAACAGAGAAAGAGAGGGAAAAAGGGAGAGAGAGAGAGAGAGAGACAGGGAAAGAGAGAGAGAGGGAAAAGGGAGAGAGAGAGGAGGGGGAGACAGAAAAGAAAGAGAGAGAGAGAGAGAGAGAAACAGAGAAAGAGAGGGAAAAAGGGAGAGAGAGAAATATAGAGAGAGAGAGACAGGGAAAGAGAGAGAGAGGGAAAAGGGAGAGAGAGAGGAGGGGGAGACAGAAAAGAAAGAGAGAGAGAGAGGAGAGAGAGCGAAAACAGAAAGGCAAATGACAGTGAACTGAAAACAGCTAAAGCAGTGTCCTCCTCCACCTCCCTCCACCGAGAGAGTTCAGCTGTGCGGCTGAAAGTTTCCATGGCGGGCCGCTGACAAAGGGAGAGTAGCAGTGCTGGAGTGAAACGTGCCGTCACTTCCTTCCCCTTTCCTTTGTTTCAAATCCTGGCGAACTTCAGTCCTCCAGTTCCCCCTTTGACGCCCAGAATAGACTTCACAAAAGGCAGTCAACACAAGTGTGTGAGTGTGTTAGTTTGTGTGTGTGTGTGCATGCATGTTTGTACATGTGAACATGCACACAAATGCCACATGTACACACAAACATGTGATACATAAACACACACACACACACACACACACACACAGATAAACATGCATATCACAGAGACACACATAGGCAGAGATTGTCACTCCAAGGGGACACAATAGTTTTTTTCTTTTTTCTTTTTCCTTCCTGTCGTGCACACACACAGACACACAAACACATTCTTTCTCACAAACTCATTAGGACTTTCTGTTCATCTCACTCTCTTTCACCCACACACATACACACACACCCATGCACACAAAAATGCTCACGTTGACACTAAGTTTGGGAACAACTGATTTATGCAGAACATTAGGCAATCTACAGATTCATAATTCATATGCACTTTCAAGTTAGACTGGTTTCCCTACTTTGACAGATTGAGATTTCAGTGTTAGGAGCTAATACAGCAAAGCCGGTGACTCAGGTACATCAGTGTGGTGGCCCTGGCTCTGTACCTCTGCTGGACACTGACACAATACCTGTTACTCATGAGGAGAAAACAATTAAAGTTTTTTTTCCACTTTTCCCCTTCACCACATATTTTTATTATTTATTATGCCCTTGTATATAGCCCCCCCTTCTCTTTGCTGTTTTTTTGTACTTGACACTTTGTACTTTGTACCTTTTGTACTTGACACTTTGATACTCTCATCTCGCACTTTAGTGTACTTGCTGCTTCATTT
This sequence comes from Coilia nasus, assembly GCA_027475355.1. Classification (NCBI taxonomy): domain Eukaryota; kingdom Metazoa; phylum Chordata; class Actinopteri; order Clupeiformes; family Engraulidae; genus Coilia; species Coilia nasus. Next base: position 5,799,687 of record CM050212.1, on the reverse strand, counting down.
CATTGTACAGGCAACTGTTCAACGGCAATAAAAGTATTGAAAGTCTTGAAGTTGAAGTAGATAGATAGATAGATAGATAGATAGATAGATAGATAGATAGATAGATAGATAGATAGATAGATAGATAGATAGATAGATAGATAGATAGATAGATAGATAGATAGATAGATAGATAGATAGATAGATAGATAGCGGAAACAGCCATTGCAAAAACTGAGTCACATGGGTGTGTGTATGTGGGGTTTGTCATGGGCTACATGGAGAGTGTCTGTCCCAGGAGTAAGAGCAAGGGCTTATGACCAGCCTGCAGTGCACATTGCTGTCCCATCTGTCACCTGCTCACGTGACTCAGCTAAACTTGTCAACCCCCCTGTCCGCCACCAGGAAGCCTGGCATTCCTGACATAGCTGTCCCCTTGCCTGTCTCCTGTTCTTGACATGCCATGGGAGGGAAGAAAGCAGCCAGTGAGGTGAGATGGTGTGAGAGGACAAGAGACAGAACAGGAGTCACGCAATTTTATTCACACATACATACACACACACACACACACACACGAGCACACACACAAACACGTAAAGACACAAACACATACAAACACACAGACACACTCTTCATACAAACACACACACATACACACACACACACACACACAAACACTCACACATACTTCATACAAACACACAAACCAACACACATACACACCGGACAAACACACACACACACACACAACAAACAAGCCATTGAGCAATGGAAGTGCAGGCAAGTAAACGGCATGCTGTTATTATGTAATATCCCAAACATCTTCCTGAAGCCTGAATCAGGATAGAGATCAGTGGTGATGACTGGGCGTGGGCAGCAGTACACCAGAGTCTTTGCCAAAGAGCTCACTTTAGTCTTAGTCTAGACAATGAGCTACGCCACAGACGGCTGAGGAGCACAGGCCAGAACTAAAGCTAATCCATCACAGGGTTTATTGGGCACTCCATGTAGGGTAGGCCTAGACTCTGCCCACAGCTCTGAATCCTCTTGTAATCAGCTGCGGTCATGGTAACAACTCCAAAAGTAGGCACGACTGCTTCCCAAATGGGAGGGATATTATTAGCGAATTAGCAATTGTGTCACAGTTTTGGCTACATGTCCAAATGAACCCAGACACTGACTCATTGGGCAGTGTTTGTGTTAATGGAGATCAATTCCTGGATGCTGGAGTTGGCAACCTGCGTCAAAATTGTGAATGCTAACAGTTCAGCAACAGGTAAACAGCAACTAATGCTAATTCACGGTTGTCACAATGAACAGATTCACTGCAACAGCTAAACGGCAACTAATGCTAATTCTTTGTTGTCATAATGAAAAGGTTTGCAGCAACCGGTTAACAGTAACCAATGCTAAGTCACTGTTGTCATGACAAACATGTTTACAGCAACAGGTTAAATGGCAGCTAATGCCAATTCAATGTTGTCACGATGAGCAGGTTTACGGCAACATCCTTGGAACCTCGGCCACGACAAGCTCAGTAACACCACTATTTCTGTCTGTGCTTTTTACGTCAGCGTCCCTGAATTAGAACAGCGCCCTGGCTTGGCCAAGCTCTTCAGAGACTGACCTTAATCCTACACTTTCTCCGATTTTTCAGCCAACAGTCAACATACAGGACAAAATACGTCAGTGCCACACATCGCCCATCGCCTTGGGACTTTTTTCTACCCTACTTCCCAGAAGGCTAATCAGTGTCTGCCGTCTACTGTGGGCAAGAAATGGGTCAAGAGTTTTGTTATCGGCGCTAACTACGTGACAGCAGTGGCAGCGACAAAATGCACCTATGCGGCAGGTGTGCGGAGTCCCGAGCTCAAAAACCTCTCTTGAGAAATCCTCTCCGGCTCGTGAGAGTGTGGCCATTTAATCACAGACTTCCAGGTCTTGGAAGCCTGTAGTAAACAAAGCCACTCGTTCATTCATTAAAAGCTGAGATCTTCTTAACGAGGCCACTGCCTCACGTGCCACCTCTTAAATCCTTACATGAGTACAATACAGGGAGAGCAAGGATGAAGGGGCTGTGTGTGTGTGTGTGTGTGTGTGCGTGTGTGTGTGCGTGGCTACAGATAGAGTGTAGTGCCCTGCATTGACGGGCCCTGATAGTCCATATTGACCATGATTATTATTATTTGGTTGGGGGTAATATTCTTTCACTGTGCCCAACACATCTAGTGTCATGAGGTCATAGGGCATGTGTTCCTGAAGTGCTGGTAAAACTAGTCACAATATTTCTTTAGTTGGCTTAGGCACAGCTTGAATTTGCGTAAAGGAATCAGTAGGGGCAAATGGGAGTTTTGAGTGTGTTGGTGTGAGTGTGTCTATATCTGTAAGAAAGAGTGAGACAACACAACAGAGAAAAGCATAGAGAGAGAAAGAAAGTAACAGATTGAGAGAGAGCGAAAGGGAACAGAGGGGGGGCAGTGAGAGCTTATAAACTCACATTTGTTGCAACGTTTCACACATGTGGTGGCATACGAGTGACACTAAAAATAGGCTCTGCTCTCTCCACTTCTGCCTGCACCACAGGGCTGCCAGAGCACTACCACCACCGCTGAGAACTGCGACTTTCACAACTTGGCAGCAATTCACACTTCATACAGAGGGTCTAGACAGGAATAGCAGCTCCTACACCCAGAACTACCAGAACTATAATCTACATGATATACACACACACACACATGCACAAACACACACGCACACACACGCGCACGCACACGCATGCACGCACACATGCACACACACACATGCACACACACACAAGCTCTTTTACTTTATTTGCGTACCTCTGTTTCACACCACAGCAGCCACACACGCATCATACAGACAGTGGGGGCAGCAACACCAGCAGCTCCTGCAGCCATTTGTCTTGCTGTCTGTATTAGGGTGACCAGATCTCTGAGATAAAAAAAGTGGGATATTTGTTTCTAAAAAAAAAAACATAGGGACATCCCCAGTCATGTAGTCAAATATAATCAAAATGAGTCATGCTTTAGGTACAAAATCTAGGGTCAAAGAGGGTTTTGCAGGTTTTATCATGGAGAGATCACTAACTTTTTACGGTCTGCCCCCATACAATCTGCACATCTTGTCACCCTAGTACAGGGTTCGAATTATAAATTTGACCCTATGGGGGTCTCTATCTTTAAAAAAAAACAAAAAAAAAAAAGCAAAACGCACTGTCCTTTTTAATTTTTTTCGCTGTGAAGCCAAACGACACAAGGCCAGCCAGTGCTGTTTTTTTTCGGTGGCATGGCGGAAAGTTTAGGCAACCTACGTATTATTTTTGCATTTCTAAAAACGCATTACAAAATGAAGGAAGATTGATATAAGATAGGAGGTAGATGAGAAGTCTTCTTCGGACTGAACTTCACTTTCGCAAGCCCCAAATTTCAGATTTGCGCGCATAGTGGTGTGATGGTGAATCAATATCACGTCGTAATTCAATACAAAGATGGCTGCATGGTGGTCGTAAATGAAGCGAATTTTATTTATGTTTATATGGTGATATATTTAAGCTTATCCTGGTAATATGACATATTCGAGAAGCCTCCACAGTAAATGAAATTTGCTTCTTTCATTGGAGCCTGAGGGTATGGGAGCTCAGCTCCCATTGGCTCCCACGTAATTCGAACTATGCCCTAGTACCATAGCAGCAAGCAGTCACCTGAATAAAGCCTTCCATGGCTCTGTAACCCCAACATTAGTGGACAGACAAAGATGTTTGTATCTCCTTAACCGTACCAACTGACCATACCAGAGGCACAAAGCCTACAAACGGAAGCATGAACAGCTGCTGCATTGTAGCCTGCCTGAACTCACATAATGCCATAACGGGCTCAGCACAGCACAGTTGCAGGCTTTCCGCCCTGTGTGGGCTCAAACAAAGCAGTTCTGGGGATGAGGCATTATTCCTGTCTTTATTAGACACATGCTGCTCGAGCAGAGGTTGCCTGTCCAGTGACGAATAGGCAGTGGCCTATTCATGGGTTTTTTTGGGGGGGATGGGGATGGGAGGGTAGGTTGGGGGTGGGGGGGGGGGGGGGGGGGGGGGGGATTGATACAGTGCAACACGAGTTTACTGTCCCAGCATTGTCCCACACTGTGCATTTGTGTGTGTGTGTGTGTGTGTGTGTGTATGTGTTTGTGTGTCTGTGTTTGTGTGTGCATACGTGTATGTGTATGCATGTCTGTGTGTCTATCAGGCACCTAGTAACACAAGTTTTCTGTCCCAGCAACAGCAGATACCATTTTGTCAGCTTCCCTGGGTCCTTAACAATGCTAAAAGTGTGTATGTGCGTGCATGTGTGTGTGAGTGTGTGTGTGTGTGTGGGGGAAGGGGTCTAATTCATTGCAACAGTGCTTAAATTGGAAGGGTCCTGATTCACTGCAGCACGAGATCCAGCAACAGCAGCGGCAGCAGCAGCCTCTTATTACCGACCTGCAGTGCTTTTCACAGGTCATTGACTCCAGCACTGCCCCCTTCCAGCAGCCCTGACAGACACACTGTCTGATAACATATTACCCAAATAAAGCCAGGGGTGGGAAAGGGAAGTAACCTAGGTACCTACCAACCTAGGTACCAACCTACCTAGGTACCTACCTAGGTACCAACCTACCTAGGTACCTACCTGAGTACCTACCTAGGTACCTACCTACCTGCCTAGGTACCTACCTGCCTAGGTGCCTACCAACCTAGGTACCTACCTGACTAGGTACCTACCAACCTAGGTACCAACCTACCTAGGTACCTACCTAGGTACCAACCTACCTAGGTACCTACCTGACTAGGTACCTACCAACCTAGGTACCAACCTACCTAGGTACCTACCTGCCTTGGTACCTACCAACCTAGGTACCTACCTAGGTACCAACCTACCTGACTTGGTACCTACCAACCTAGGTACCTACCAACCTAGGTACCAACCTACCTAGGTACCTACCTAGGTACCTACCTACCTAGGTACCTACCTACCTAGGTACCTACCTGCCTTGGTACCTACCAACCTAGGTACCAACCTACCAAGGTACCTACCTGCCTAGGTACCTACCAACCTACAGTAGGTACCAACCTACCAAAGTACCTACCTAGGTACCAACCTACCTAGGTACCTACCTGCCTAGGTACCTACCTGCCTAGGTACCTACCAACCTAGGTACCTACCTGACTAGGTACCTACCAACCTAGGTACCAACCTACCTAGGTACCTCCCTAGGTACCAACCTGCCTAGGTACCTACCTGACTAGGTACCTACCAACCTAGGTACCTACCAACCTAGGTACCAACCTACCTAGGTACCTACCTAGGTACCTACCTGCCTAGGTACCTACCTGCCTTGGTACCTACCAACCTAGGTACCTACCAACCTAGGTACCTACCTGCCTAGGTACCTACCTACCTAGGTACCTACCTACCTATCTACCTACCTACCTAAGTACGTACCTAGGTACCTACCTAAATAGATACCTACCTACCTAAGTACCTACCTACCTAGGTACCTCCCTAGGTACGTACCTATCTAGGTACCTACCTATCTAGGTACCAACCTACCTAGGTATCTACCTACCTATCTACCTACCTACCTATGTACCTACCTAGGTACCTACCTAAATAGATACCTACCTACCTAAGTACCTACCTACCTAGGTACTTCCCTAGGTACCTACCTACCTACGTACCTACCAATGATTGTGATTACGATTGCAAGTACCTACCTACCTAGGTACCTACCTAGGTACCTACCTGCCTAGGTACCTACCTGCCTAGGTACCTACCTACCTAGGTACCTACCTACCTACCTAGGTACCTACCTACCTAGGTACCTACCTAAATAGATACCTACCTACCTAGGTACCTACCTACCTATCTACCTACCTACCTAAGTACGTACCTAGGTACCTACCTAAATAGATAACTACCTACCTAAGTACCTACCTACCTAGGTACCTCCCTAGGTACGTACCTATCTAGGTACCTACCTATCTAGGTACCAACCTACCTAGGTATCTACCTACCTATCTACCTACCTACCTAGGTACCTACCTAAATAGATACCTACCTACCTAAGTACCTACCTACCTAGGTACCTACCTAAATAGATACCTACCTACCTAAGTACCTACCTACCTAGGTACTTCCCTAGGTACCTACCTACCTACGTACCTACCAATGATTGTGATTACGATTGCAAGTACCTACCTACCTAGGTACCTACCTAGGTACCTACCTGCCTAGGTACCTACCTGCCTAAGTACCTACCTACCTACCTAGGTACCTACCTACCTAGGTACCTACCTAAATAGATACCTACCTACCTAGGTACCTACCTACCTACTGTAGGTACCTACCTAAATAGATACCTACCTACCTAGGTACCTACCTACCTACTGTAGATACCTACCTACCTAGATACCTACCTACCTAGGTACCTACCAACCTAGGTACCTACCTACCTAGGTACCTCCCTAGGTACCTACCTGCCTAGGTACCTACCTGCCTAGGTACCTACCTGCCTTGGTACCTACCAACCTAGGTACCTACCAACCTAGGTACCTACCTGCCTAGGTACCTACCTACCTACCTATCTACCTACCTACCTAAGTACGTACCTAGGTACCTACCTAAATAGATACCTACCTACCTAAGTACCTACCTACCTAGGTACCTACCTAAATAGATACCTACCTACCTAGGTACCTCCCTAGGTACGTACCTATCTAGGTACCTACCTATCTAGGTACCAACCTACCTAGGTATCTACCTACCTATCTACCTACCTACCTATGTACCTACCTAGGTACCTACCTAAATAGATACCTACCTACCTAAGTACCTACCTACCTAGGTACTTCCCTAGGTACCTACCTACCTACGTACCTACCAATGATTGTGATTACGATTGCAAGTACCTACCTACCTAGGTACCTACCTAGGTACCTACCTGCCTAGGTACCTACCTACCTACCTAGGTACCTACCTACCTAGGTACCTACCTAAATAGATACCTACCTACCTAGGTACCTACCTACCTACTGTAGGTACCTACCTAAATAGATACCTACCTACCTAGGTACCTACCTACCTAGGTACCTACCTAAATAGATACCTACCTACCTAGGTACCTACCTACCTAGGTACCTACCTAAATAGATACCTACCTACCTAGGTACCTACCAATGATTGCGATTACGATTGCAAGTACCTACCTACCTAGGTACCTACCTAGGTACCTACCTGACTAGGTACCTACCTGCCTAGGTACCTACCTGCCTTGGTACCTACCAACCTAGGTACCTACCAACCTAGGTACCTACCTACCTAGGTACCTACCAACCTAGATACCTACCTACCTAGGTACCTACCTACCTAGGTACCTACCAACCTAGATACCTACCTACCTATCTACCCACCTACCTACCTAGGTACTTCCCTAGGTACCTACCTACCTACGTACCTACCAATGATTGTGATTACGATTGCAAGTACCTACCTACCTAGGTACCTACCTAGGTACCTACCTGCCTAGGTACCTACCTGCCTAGGTACCTACCTACCTAGGTACCTACCTACCTACCTAGGTACCTACCTACCTAGGTACCTACCTAAATAGATACCTACCTACCTAGGTACCTACCTACCTATCTACCTACCTACCTAAGTACGTACCTAGGTACCTACCTAAATAGATAACTACCTACCTAAGTACCTACCTACCTAGGTACCTCCCTAGGTACGTACCTATCTAGGTACCTACCTATCTAGGTACCAACCTACCTAGGTATCTACCTACCTATCTACCTACCTACCTAGGTACCTACCTAAATAGATACCTACCTACCTAGGTACTTCCCTAGGTACCTACCTACCTACGTACCTACCAATGATTGTGATTACGATTGCAAGTACCTACCTACCTAGGTACCTACCTAGGTACCTACCTGCCTAGGTACCTACCTGCCTAAGTACCTACCTACCTACCTAGGTACCTACCTACCTAGGTACCTACCTAAATAGATACCTACCTACCTAGGTACCTACCTACCTACTGTAGGTACCTACCTAAATAGATACCTACCTACCTAGGTACCTACCTACCTACTGTAGATACCTACCTACCTAGATACCTACCTACCTAGGTACCTACCAACCTAGGTACCTACCAACCTAGGTACCTACCTACCTAGGTACCTCCCTAGGTACCTACCTGCCTAGGTACCTACCTGCCTAGGTACCTACCTGCCTTGGTACCTACCAACCTAGGTACCTACCAACCTAGGTACCTACCTGCCTAGGTACCTACCTACCTACCTATCTACCCACCTACCTACCTAGGTACTTCCCTAGGTACCTACCTACCTACGTACCTACCAATGATTGTGATTACGATTGCAAGTACCTACCTACCTAGGTACCTACCTAGGTACCTACCTGCCTAGGTACCTACCTGCCTAGGTACCTACCTACCTAGGTACCTACCTACCTACCTAGGTACCTACCTACCTAGGTACCTACCTAAATAGATACCTACCTACCTAGGTACCTACCTACCTATCTACCTACCTACCTAAGTACGTACCTAGGTACCTACCTAAATAGATAACTACCTACCTAAGTACCTACCTACCTAGGTACCTCCCTAGGTACGTACCTATCTAGGTACCTACCTATCTAGGTACCAACCTACCTAGGTATCTACCTACCTATCTACCTACCTACCTAGGTACCTACCTAAATAGATACCTACCTACCTAGGTACTTCCCTAGGTACCTACCTACCTACGTACCTACCAATGATTGTGATTACGATTGCAAGTACCTACCTACCTAGGTACCTACCTAGGTACCTACCTGCCTAGGTACCTACCTGCCTAAGTACCTACCTACCTACCTAGGTACCTACCTACCTAGGTACCTACCTAAATAGATACCTACCTACCTAGGTACCTACCTACCTACTGTAGGTACCTACCTAAATAGATACCTACCTACCTAGGTACCTACCTACCTACTGTAGATACCTACCTACCTAGGTACCTACCAACCTAGGTACCTACCAACCTAGGTACCTACCAACCTAGGTACCTACCTACCTAGGTACCTACCTAGGTACCTACCTGCCTAGGTACCTACCTGCCTAGGTACCTACCTGCCTAGGTACCTACCTACCTACCTAGGTACCTACCTACCTAGGTACCTACCTAAATAGATACCTACCTCCCTAGGTACCTACCTACCTACTGTAGGTACCTACCTAAATAGATACCTACCTACCTAGGTACCTACCTGCCTAGGTACCTACCTGCCTAGGTACCTACCTACCTAGGTACCTACCTACCTACCTAGGTACCTACCTACCTAGGTACCTACCTACCTACCTAGGTACCTACCTACCTAGGTACCTACCTAAATAGATACCTACCTACCTAGGTACCTACCTACCTATCTACCTACCTACCTAAGTACGTACCTAGGTACCTACCTAAATAGATAACTACCTACCCAAGTACCTACCTACCTAGGTACCTACCTAGGTACCTACCTGCCTAGGTACCTACCTGCCTAAGTACCTACCTACCTACCTAGGTACCTACCTACCTAGGTACCTACCTAAATAGATACCTACCTACCTAGGTACCTACCTACCTACTGTAGGTACCTACCTAAATAGATACCTACCTACCTAGGTACCTACCTACCTACTGTAGATACCTACCTACCTAGATACCTACCTACCTAGGTACCTACCAACCTAGGTACCTACCAACCTAGGTACCTACCTACCTAGGTACCTCCCTAGGTACCTACCTGCCTAGGTACCTACCTGCCTAGGTACCTACCTGCCTTGGTACCTACCAACCTAGGTACCTACCAACCTAGGTACCTACCTGCCTAGGTACCTACCTACCTACCTATCTACCTACCTACCTAAGTACGTACCTAGGTACGTACCTAAATAGATACCTACCTACCTAAGTACCTACCTACCTAGGTACCTACCTAAATAGATACCTACCTACCTAGGTACCTCCCTAGGTACGTACCTATCTAGGTACCTACCTATCTAGGTACCAACCTACCTAGGTATCTACCTACCTATCTACCTACCTTCCTATGTACCTACCTAGGTACCTACCTACCTAGGTACTTCCCTAGGTACCTACCTACCTACGTACCTACCAATGATTGTGATTACGATTGCAAGTACCTACCTACCTAGGTACCTACCTAGGTACCTACCTAGGTACCTACCTAGGTACCTACCTAGGTACCTACCTGCCTAGGTACCTACCTGCCTAGGTACCTACCTACCTACCTAGGTACCTACCTACCTAGGTACCTACCTAAATAGATACCTACCTCCCTAGGTACCTACCTACCTACTGTAGGTACCTACCTAAATAGATACCTACCTACCTAGGTACCTACCTACCTAGGTACCTACCTAAATAGATACCTACCTACCTAGGTACCTACCTACCTAGGTACCTACCTAAATAGATACCTACCTACCTAGGTACCTACCAATGATTGCGATTACGATTGCAAGTACCTACCTACCTAGGTACCTACCTAGGTACCTACCTGACTAGGTACCTACCTGCCTAGGTACCTACCTGCCTTGGTACCTACCAACCTAGGTACCTACCAACCTAGGTACCTACCAACCTAGGTACCTACCTACCTAGGTACCTACCAACCTAGATACCTACCTACCTAGGTACCTACCTACCTAGGTACCTACCAACCTAGATACCTACCTACCTATCTACCCACCTACCTAAGTACGTACCCTAGGTACCTACCTAAATAGATAACTACCTACCTAAGTACCTACCTCCCTAGGTACGTACCTATCTAGGTACCTACCTATCTAGGTACCAACCTACCTAGGTATCTACCTACCTATCTACCTACCTACCTAGGTACCTACCTAAATAGATACCTACCTACCTAAGTACCTACCTACCTAGGTACCTCCCTAGGTACCTACCTACCTACGTACCTACCAATGATTGCGATTACGATTGCAAGTACCTACCTACCTAGGTACCTACCTAAATAGATACCTACCTACCTAGGTACATACCTACCTAGGTACCTCCCTAGGTACCTACCTGCCTAGGTACCTACCTAGGTACCTACCTACCTAGGTACCTACCTAAATAGATACCTACCTACCTAGGTACCTACCTACCTAGGTACCTACCTAAATAGATACCTACCTACCTAGGTACCTACCAATGATTGCGATTACGATTGCAAGTACCTACCTACCTAGGTACCTACCTAAATAGATACCTACCTACCTAGGTACCTACCAACCTGATACTGTAAGGTGTGTAAAGTGCTTTAAGTCTGGTATAAGTGTGCGTAGTGTATCGTGATGGGTATGGACACGTGCGGCATTGTGTGTGTGTTTTTGAAAGGGCTATTGTCAGGCCATCCAAAGTTTACAAACACAGTCCTATGCATCACTTTGACCTCAGTGGTTTTAACAGTAAGTTGTTAGGATGAGAATATGTTTATAGCTGCCATGTATTGTTCTAAATGTCTTCTGTCTCTATCCCAGAAAATAATGAGGAACATTAATGCTGCAGTGTACCGCTTTAAAGAAAACCGGTCCTTGTTCCGTGGACATGTGGACATGCCCCCCATATTGGGCATGACTGAAGAGGACAGACAGCAGGCGCTGCAAAACATCGTAGCAGAAGACGGCAGTGAGTTGCAAGACTGCCTTCTTTTCGTGTTTGAACTCCAGGAAGACTACCAGACGTTCATGGAACATTGTATGGCTGCAAAGATCAACATCTCTGTTTGTATATTCCACACCCCTACCCATTTCATTTAGCCAGGTGATTGCCAAGCTACAGTTCAGTAGTAAAAAATATTTCACTTCAGTATTGCAATTGCAAAATTATATTTGTTACAGCCTGTTATAATTGTGTACTATTATTACTATCTGCACCCTTTGTACATTTATATTTTATAGCTTTTCATATGTATTCTGTGTAATGCACTACTGTTGTTGTCTGGCTGTAAAAGCTAGGATTCGAGGAGTACAGAGATGGAGCAAGAGAGACAGAGACAGAGGGAGAGGGAGCGAGAGAGAGAGAGGAAGAGAGAGAAAGAGAGAGAGGGGAAGTGAGAGAGGCATGGGGAGAGAAAGAGAGAGGGGAGAGAGAAAGAAAGAGAGAGAGAGGGAGAAGGAGAAAGTGAGAGAGAGAGGGACAAAGAGAGAGCGAGGGAGAATAGAAGTAAAGAGAAAGAGAGAGAGAGAGAAAAACATTGAGAAGGAGGTTTGGTTATCTGGAGTGGGAGTGAGCAGCACGTGCACAGGAAGTGTGTAAGATAAATAACCAGAGTGGAGGACAGGAGACGGAGCTGGAGCTGTGTCCTCGGAGTGAGCCAGGATGATGTATGTCCTGTCCCTCCTGCCCATGCCCCCCCCCCCCCCCCCCCCACCCCCCACCCCCCACCCCACAATCTGTGCCAGACAGTTAGGGGCCACTGCTAGCCGCGGTTCCATTCTGTGGAGCCATATTTTATATCTGTTGTCTTAACGTGGATGCAGTTGCACACATTTCATTGTCCCACATGAAATTCCAGAGTAGTTTGGACTTTAATGTACAAGAGGATTACGGTAATGGAATCACAACTGTTTTAACTCAAATATGCTTAGTTGAAATTATGCCATGGCAAAGTTTAGGATATTTGAGTGTGTTTACTCAATTCTAAGCGTGGACTTACAGTAAATGGTACAATATTACCTTGATAAATTTACTCAGTTGTAACTTACTCATATAAACGTCATCACTATTGTATCTTCCAAATTATTATTAAACTTTTGCATTTGGATTACTCGAGTCTAAACACCATTAATTATTCTAAATATTGTTGAGAGTAAATCAAAGTGATTAACCTTGTACGTTCCTCCACCGAGGTCTACTTTGTTACCATGGGTACAGTTGTTTCTCCTGCCTTTGTCTGAAGCACTGGAGCTCCACTTCACTACCTCCAGTGGCCCAAAATAACCAGATCAGAGTGTGCAGTGTAAACAGGAAATGGAACAGGACGTCTAGGGGGCTCCTCTGAGAGGGGGGGCTGATATTAGACATCAAGGATGGTGGTGTGGAGTGGGAGTGGGGTGGAGTGGGGGAACAAAAAGCATCACTGGTAGACCAACTGAATGATGTGGCTAATGATAGTAACTATAATAATAATAACAATGATAATAATAATAATAATAATAAAAAGAATTAGAAGATGAAAAGAAGAAGAACAATCTTGTCATTATAATATAATATAGTATAATATAATATAATATAATATAATATAATATAATATAATATAATATAATATAATATAATATAATCATCATCACCCAGATATGATGCAGTCACATCAAACGGCAGACACACTCCCACTCATTCACACAAATTTCTGGCATTCAGAACAGCAGTGTTATCATGAGGAGACAATGGTCGCTGGTCAATAATTACTGAGATGGCTTCCTCTGCTCTTTGAGCTTGCAGCACATAAACATCCCACAAAGCAAGGAGTGGGAGCAGACAGCTGGAAGGAATCCCACAGAGGTGGCTGGCGGGTATGAGAGATAAACATTTTAATAGCTGCTGCAGCCATAAAGGCGGCACAAACACACACACTCTGGTTTTTTGTACATGGGAGCAGTCATTAAACCAGCTCAAATGTGTGGTTTATTACCATGGGGTTCATGATGCAGAGACATTGTGGTGCGGGTGGATAAAGCTTGTAGCTCTCAAAAGACTTTTTGCATTTACTGCACATTGACTTTTTTTTTACTGCATTCCTAGATCAAAGATGAAGACGGCTAAAAAAGTAGACACTGAGTTGAAATGCTACGTTTGATAACACTTTACTGAAACCTAGTATTCACAAAGCATCATTAAAACATTCATAATGTATTATTAACTATCATAATAACTGTCATTGTTGCCTATATGGTGGCTATACTGACTTTGCTATGCAAGTTTGGCTATGTGATGAGAGGCTACACCTCTATGTCTATATGTATTCGTGTTTTGGCAGTAGTGCAGGGTTCGAATTATAAATTTGACCCTATGGGGGTCTCTATCTTAAAAAAAAAAAAAAAAAAAAAAAAGCAAAACGCACTGTCCTTTTTAATTTTTTTCGCTGTGAAGCCAAACGACACAAGGCCAGCCAGTGCTGTTTTTTTTCGGTGGCATGGCAGAAAGTTTAGGCAACCTACGTATTATTTTTGTATTTCTAAAAACGCATTACAAAATGAAGGAAGATTGATATAATAAAGATAGGAGGTAGATGAGAAGTCTTCTTCGGACTGAACGTCACGTTCGCAAGCCCCAAATTTCAGATTTGCGCGCATAGTGGTGTGATGGTGAATCAATATCACGTCGTAATTCAATACAAAGATGGCTGCATGGTGATCGTAAATGAAGCGAATTTTATTTATGTTTATATGGTGATATATTTAAGCTTATCATGGTAATATGACATATTCGAGAAGCCTCCACAGTAAATGAAATTTCCTTCTTTCATTGGAGCCTGAGGGTATGGGAGCTCAGCTCCCATTGGCTCCCACGTAATTCGAACTATGCAGTAGTGTTACTCAAATGTTAATGCTGACAAATACACAAAGAGAGAGAGAGAGAGAGAGAGAGAGAGAGAGAGAGAGAGAGAGAGAGAGAGAGAGAGAGAGAGAGAGAGAGAGAGAGAGAGAGAGAGAGAGAGAGAGAGAGAGAGAGAGAGAGAGAGAGAGAGAGAGACCTTAGGGTTTAATCCAGCAGGTGCTCCCGATAAGTTCATTATAAACATTATAATAACATGCATAGACATAGTGTCACAGTGTTACAGTAAAATTACAGACTGAGGCACATAGTATAATCGTCTACTGGATAATACTACTGGTGAGATTGTACCTTGTTGTTAAATGCGGTTTATTCACCATATGTTATTTATGGGGCCATGTGTGACTCCATAATATAGTCTTTAAAATCTCATATGACAACATCATACAATATTAAAAGTGCAGTCATGACTCAGTAGTTTCAGTAGTTGTAGACTAGTCAGTCAACACAATGAATTATAAATATTGAAAAAAATATAGTTGTAAGTTTATACTTATAAGTATCTTATGTTGCCTGAACTTGATTGTTTTTCTCCTTTATAAGTCACTTTAGATAAAAGTGTCTACTAGGTGTAATGTAGTGTGATATATAATGTAGTATAATATGGAAGTATAGAGTAAGTAAAGTGTTACCCAGTGTACCACTGGTTTCAGACCACGTATGCGGTGAACAGTAAAAGGATATTCATGGACACGTCTTTCTCTTATCTGATTGATTGTATCAGTCAGTGTTCTGCAGAAATGGATAGATTGCGCTTCAAACAAGTTTGTATGCATTTTTGACGTGCACCTCATGGTGTAAACACTCCTACACATTCATATATTAGAACTTTTCTTAGATTGTTCATTTCAGAGATTACACATGAGGATGACGGCTCGCATGGGCAAAAGCAGAGAGACAGAGAGATATGCATCCACCTCCAGACAGAGAGTCTGGGTGGTAAGCTGTCCCCTCCCTGACAAATTACCTAGTCAAAAGTGGTGGGTGTGAGGCAAGACTGTGAGTCAGAGACATCACATGAGAGACATGTCATTTCCCAACTCCACATGGACACATTTAACACCCCACAAACATCTGTTGAGACTGTCACCGAGCTCAGTGTCTCAGCACTTAGACTTGTGTGTGTCTGTGTGTGTGTGTGGTGAGTGAGAGTGTGTCACAAAACCTGTGAGACAAAGTAAGTGAAACAAGCGAGAGAGTGATACCCAATAGAAATAAGCACAACAGTGATCCATAGTCTTCGTTCTGGCTGGTGTTTTGAAAGCTCATTGTGTGTCTCCTGTCACATCACTAACTAGTTCTGTAATGTGAAAGAAAAAAAACTGAAAAAAAGGTCTTCAAATCAGTGTTCTACTGCTTTAATTAGGTCTGTGGAGTTGTGAATCAACAACATCTTGACATTATTACACTCCAAAAAATGGTTTTCTGAATAATCTTTTGTCATTACTCACAGTCACATGACATCACTTACAGTTTTGACTGTTTGTAAGGAATGAAAACACAACTAGTAAAGCTGACTTTACCACTTTTTTTTTCCAAGGCAACAAACAGAAAATGGAAAAGGGGAACTAAAACAAACGACGCAGCCCACACAAGACATGCCTTTGCTCTACTTTGGAAGTGGGAGGACAGGTCTATTCTGTGACATTGGACCTGATTTAGCATCCGTATTACTGACACGAAGGCGGAAATGCCTATGCACTACTTCACAAGTGGGAGGATGTAGGCCTGTTGAGCGACAGATGACATGATTTGGAATTCTGAAAATGTGTTCAATTTAAGCATTCATATTTTAATTTATCAGCGGCATAGCATTTGTTGATGTGGTTTACTGGTTTTGCCATCTTTTTGAAAATAGTTCAGCATTGGATTGAAAACATATATATATAAAGCATACATACCCACATCTTCATGATGTACGTTTTTCTGAGACACTGTGCACCCACATAGCCAGTTTATGTTTCTGTCTGAGAAAGGCCTGTCTAGAGGTCTTAGAGAGCTTCACCAGCTTTAGCTCAGGCACGTAAGTATGTAATAGTGACTCACTGACTCCACAATCTCACGAAGATCTAAGAATGAAACTGATTCTCAGCCTTGGGAATCGACCTTTCCTCCATTACACTTCACACTGTAACTCGCCTGAGGGAAGCCCTCAGAGATTGCGTATCTGTTGCAGCCCTGCTGATGTTCTGTGACGCAGAGGGGTACTACCACAAAGCAGGCATCCCAGAGTAGAGCTCTGTAAATATTTGCCTAGGGCAAGAAATGTTTCCAACTGAGGACTCTCCTAAGATGAACCCATCAGGGTAAGCTTATTAAGCTATGTATAGATTAAGCTTTGAGAAGACTAGCAACCCTTGAAATAATGTTTATGGGTGTGTGTGGGCAGGGGAGGGCAGGGTATCTTCCCTGTCTAATTCAGTGCAACAGTGCTAAAAGTGGAAGAGACCTGATTCACTGCAGTACAAGGTCCAGTAGCAATAGCAGCCAACCTGCAGTGTATTTCA
>CM050212.1:5772500-5777500 GCA_027475355.1 Coilia nasus | reverse complement strand
CATCTATTGCCAGTGAGCCTTGGGCAAACCCCATTTTTATTCTCACAATAACAGACTATCTGTCAGTTTATTTCGGTTTCAGTAAGCATGATCTCTTTACAAACAACTGAAGCATTTCCCTTTGTAAACAGGAATGTGCACACCCAAAAATGCACCTTTACATGGAAAACAAAGACAAGCATGCACCTTCACATACATACAGGTTCAGCATAACACACACACTGGCACACACACACACGCGCGCGTGTGCGTGCGTACATAGACACAAACATAGACACACACATACACAGGCATGCTTGCACGCATGTATGCACACACACACACACACACACACACACACACAGATGTACTCACACGCAGATACACACACACACACACACAACCACACACTCAAAAACGTACACACACGCACACACACACACACACACACACACACACACACACACACACACACACACACACACACACACACACACACACACACACACACACACACACACACATGCTTGCACACACATTTACAGACACTCTCCCAGGCACAAGTTATATGTAAATGTGGCAGAACAGCAAGTAGTGACAGCTTTCATTAGCGGAAAGCAGCCTTCCTGCAGAGGTGATGCAATCTGGTGAAAGCTGAAGCATTACTGCAAGGCCTCACTGCTCAGCTGAGCGTAGGCTACTCTTATTGCTGCGCCACAGTCACAGAGATGACAAACTCAGGCAACAGGAACAAGCCAAGAGGAGGGAACGGGCAGGGACCATGAAGGCTGTGCTTTACATTAATAAAGGTGGAGGGGGGGGGGGGGGGTGATGAGAGGAAATTAGGTTTCTGTGCTGTGTAGTGCACAAGTAAGCTACATTTGCTTTTTATTTTTGAAGAAGTCGACGTATCCTCCATGCATCCCACCTTCCATCTCTGTTGACTAGATATGACAGACGTACAACAATATATTTCTATTTTTTAATCGATTGTAGTGGAAAAATACTGATACTGCAAACACCACATTTTGTCTTGGTATTTATTACTGATCATGATATACAATATTTACATAAAAACAACAACAAGTTATGTTGCACTTGACGGAAGGTAGTAGGTGAGAATGTCCTTCTGTCAGAAAGCCAGAAAGATAAAAAAAATTACATTGATATTCACTAAGATTCAAATTAGTGATTGTCAGAAAAAGGCAGAGTGGAATTTCATATCATTTCTGGCATTGTTATCATCATCAAAAAGCACAAGTCATTACCACTGTTTCTGCATTCGAGAACACTTAAAACATGAAAGTCACACTGTGTAAAGGCAGGCTTTTAAAACAGTATATTTAAAGCTACGCTCAGTCACACAAAGTTACACAACTTTTCGGGGGCAAGGGACCCTGTTAGTACAAGGGGCCCTATCATGTTGAGGGGCTGATGTTTTTGTTTTTTATCAGTTTAGCTGCGGTTCCCTTGCTCACTGGCCCTTTTATCCACACTCACAGCTGCGGAAAGACAAGCCTTGAGATAAACTGTGGAAATTCTGAGCTAAAATAGCAAAAGAGTCATAACAACAGCAACCCCCAACCGAAACAACATCAACTGTACAAAAATGGGTCATTGTGGCAGTTGTTCCTAATAGCAAACAGGGAATTGTGAGTATCTGTGTCTGAAGAGTGATAGTCTTCACATGTGTGCATCAATCTTCATTTATGTCTTGTAAAAAATTGCAGACATATTTACAGACATGTTATGAGGTATGAGGTAAGAAACACACATAAGAACACACATAAGAACACACATAAGAACACATAAGAACACACATAAGAACACACATAAGAACACACATAAGAACACATAAGAACACACATAAGAACACACATAAGAACACACATAAGAACACATAAGAACACACATAAGAACACACATAAGAACACACATAAGAACACACATAAGAACACACATAAGAACACATAAGAACACACATGAGAACACACATAAGAACACACATAAGAACACACATAAGAACACACATAAGTTACATAGACAGACACATTCCTTCTATCTCTGTCTCTTTTCTCTCTCTCTCTCGAACACACACACACACACACACACACACACACAGATTCTCTCAGTCTGGACCTGGACAGACACATTCCTTCTATCTCTGTGTCTTTTCTCTCTCTCTCTCGAACACACACACACACACACACACACACACACACACACACACACACACACACACACACACACACACAGATTTTCTCAGTCTGGACCTGGACAGACACATTCCTTCTATCTCTGTGTCTTTTCTCTCTCTCTCTCGAACACACACACACAACACACACACACACACACACACACACACACACACATATTCCCTCAGTCTGGACCTGCATTCTTAAAACCCTGTGTCCTCAGCTGTGGCCCATTACATGGCTCAGAGGCACACTGCACCAGAGTTACATAACTGATGAAAAACAATACATACACACATACACACACACACACACACACACACACACACACACACACACACACACACACACACACACACACACACACACACACACACACACACACACACACACTACCAGGCACATGCACAGGCTTATTCATACACAATACAAATGCATCAGGTTTCTCCATAACAGACATGCACCAAGACACACTCATACACACACCCACCAACACGTGCGCGTGGGCACACACAGCCACACACACACACACACACAAACACTAACACACACACATTCACTTACTTACTCTCTCAGGCAACAGCCCGAAGGATGAGCATCAAGTTATCCTCTCGTTGCCTGTAAAACGATTGTGGTTTTGTTCTTATTTATTTATATGCCTCTCGGTACTCAAATATAAATACAAACCACAAATAAGTACATAAACTTGGATGAATTTGTAGGCAACAAGCAATTCAATGGCTTCCCCCTTTCTCTTCCGTATGCTCTGTAGAGGGAAGAGATTCTCTAGCTGACAATAACAAGTGTTTTTTTCCCCTCAATTGGCAAATTACTGAACCAGTCTCACAAATACAGAAGTCACTTCTAAAATAACACAAACATATGCTATAGAAGTTTTTGACTGATGTGCATGTAATGATTTTATTATATTTCCACATATTGTCATATTATGTTTTTTTTGTTATTTTGCTGTAAGTTTTGTTAGTTTCTATTTGTAGTATTTTAGTTTATAATTTTGCGTTTTATAATGTTGCACATGGCTTTGGAGAATAGTGTCTGGTATTTACTATATCTGTAACTGCAGATTTATTTATAGCCACGCGAAGAGCTAGATTAGAGATGCCCTGTTGTTGCTGCTGGGAAACTGATGATAACTGCATACTGTATACTATTACACTTATGCAGCACTGCTCACATGTTTGTACAGATTAGCCTGCACCTGTCTGGCAGCCATCTTGCTGATATCATGGCCACAATGACATTTATACTCCCCCTCTTACTCTCTCTTTATCTCTCTCCCCCCCCCCTCCCCCCCCCCCCCCCCCCCCCGCCCCCTCTCTCTCACACACACACACACAAATAAATATTAACATAGACATACACAGATATATATATATATATATATAGAGAGAGAGAGAGAGAGAGAGAGAGAGAGAAAAGGAGAGAGAGAAAAACACTAATACACACACACCCATACACATACACACACACACATATGTATATACACACTTACCCTAGTGATCCCTGTTGCCTCATAGTCTGAAACCCAATAGTAGTTTTCAAAACTGTGACCACAGAGGCTATAGTTACTCCATTAGACTGCCCCAAAACAGACACACCCAGGTTATGGGAATACATGTAGTGTGTGTTTATGTGTGGAGCATATGTGTGAGGATGTCTGAATGCGCGTGTGTTTACTTACACATAATATGAGAACATCCCTCTGACATCCTATCATCAACACTGTCAGAACTGTCAGTGCAGGGAAACAGTTAAAAGCAGAGAGTATAGGCACTCATACACATGAGTGGACTATCTTTTTAAGTGTGACTTCATCTTCTTCATTAGCTGTTTAAAAGCATACGTGTGTGAGGCTGCCTTAATGTGTGTGTGTTAGCTTACACATATTTTGAGAACATCCTTTTGAAATCCATCCATCCATCATTAACACATAAACGCACAAATACACACACACACACACACACACACACACACACACACACACACACACACACACACACACACACACACACACACACACACACACACACACATCAACACTGCCAGCACTGTGCAGGGAAATAGTTAAAAGCACAGAGCCAGTTCTCTCGTGCCCCCATTTCATGCTCTCAGCACCAGCGGATGCCCCCACATTAAAAGGCTGGCTGAGAGACGAGAGGGGGGCGTCCTATTTTTAGCGCAGGATGAACATCTTTGCCCGTCTCTCGCTACAGGTGCTGTGGGAAATAATGCATGAGGAGTATAAATACACACGGCGTTGGGGGGTGATCTTACCCCATCTGGCACCGAGGCCGCTAAAAATACAGACACGCCACCTCCCCCGAGTGCCCCTGGGCCTCCCCCTCCACCGCACCGCACCCCACCCCCACCCCCACGGTACCCATCCCCCGCCCCCATCCGCCCTGCTTGCTTTGAGAAAGGCATCCATCCTCATTAAAAAGTGGCAGAGGCGGTGTGAAAAATGCCCGCTGCTTTGACTACGTGCCCACTCTCCTGCTCCCGAAATGCCACCGTGGCACGGCAGCAACCTCTGTCCTAATTACAGCCAATTAGCGGAAGCAGAGCGGATGTCCCAGTGTCCTCTGCTCTAAACAAGGCCGTGCATGGTCAGTTCTTTTGGTGCCGCCACGGACATGAGAACACACAGCAGCAGTAAGGAAGCATTATAAATGTACATGAAGGTCCAATTATTAAGCTAGAAAAGCACTCAGAGAGTGCAGACCTCTGCCAGGGCAGCTCTGATCACCACCAAAATGTAAGCACTTTTAAGTTAGCCCTTTTTGTGACCTACTCTGAAAAATTTAT
>CM050212.1:5755000-5770000 GCA_027475355.1 Coilia nasus | reverse complement strand
ATGAATGTAACAAACAGTCAGCCACACTGCCCCTGGTCATGAACGAGTGTCAGGGACATCAAGGACTGCCGGGTATCTCAACAACAAAAGTGTTTTTGATGAAACCTTCAGCACCGAGATGTGTGTCATCGGACCTGTGCCCACTAATGATGGTTTTTTTTAACCATGTCACGTGTGACAGAAGGTGTGTAAGCAATTCCCCTGTGACACGTTATAGGCCCAGAATATATTTTACATACAAATTATTCTATTAAACTATTGCACTCAACTTGAAGACATGACTCACAAATGTCCTTGGCTGAGATCACAACTAAAGGAATAAAAATTCGATATCCACACAGGGAAAATTCCTGATTTTATTTAAACAAAGAGTGCTGTTTTGACCCACCAGGATCTTCTTCAGGCATAGGAATTGATTGGTTGACTCCTATGCCTGAAGAAGACCCTGGTGGGTTGAAACGAAGTTCTTTGTTTAAAAAAAAAAAGCAGTCTTTTGGGAGTTTTCTGTGTGCGGACATTTAATTTTTATTCGTTTTATTCCTATTCTGACTAACCTTGAGATCGCAACAGCACATTTTCTTCCGAATGAATTTCATCTCCCAGTGCAATCAGCAACCAGCAGTATGCAGGAATAGAACCCATCTTACACAAACATTCATATTATTACGTTACAACAACAGTCGCACACTGCCAAACCTGTTGGGCTTCAGCACTGAAAGTGACACTGGCCTTCACTGTCCCAGATCCTACCTAGTAGGGAGGCACACAGCTCCGAGCTTTACCCAGCCTGGGCCCTTATCTACAGGAGGAAATAAAAAAAAAAAACGAAAGCGATAGATGTGACAAAGCAAAAGGTAAATTATTTCCTCATACGCCTTCATTTGATGTTGTAAAGCCCTGCTTTAATGGATGATAAATGTCAACAGAGAGATGGCATTTGTGAGCGGTAGGCTTTCCTTTTTTTTTGCCGGTGACCCAGTAATGTGTGGATCTCACAGGAGTGTTCACACATGCTGGTATTAATTAACTACTGGCAAAGGGCCTGTGTTTACTTTTCTCTAATCTTTTCTGACATTCATCTTCATTTTTTGCCCCTCTATCACTTTCTCTCTCTCTATCTATATCTCTCTCTCTCACTCACTTTCTTACTTATTTTTCTCTCTCTCTGTCATTCTCTCTACCCCCTACCCTCCCTCTGTTTCGCTCCATGTCTCTATCCCTCATCCCTCTCTGTCCTCCTCTCTCTCTCCCCCTCTCTGTCTCTCTTACTCTCTCTCTTTTACTCTCTCCCTCTCTGTCCTCCTCTCTCTCCCCCTCTCTGTCTCTCTTACTCTCTCTTTTACTCTCTCCCTCTCTCTACCCTCTGTCATTCTCTCTACCCCTACTCCTCCTCTCTCTCTCCCCCTCTCTGTCTCTATTACTCTCTCTCTTTTACTCTCTCCCTCTCTGTCCTCCTCTCTCTCTCCCCCTCTGTCTCTCTTACTCTCTCTTTTACTCTCTCCCTCTCTGTCCTCCTCTCTCTCTCCCCCTCTCTGTCTCTCTTACTCTCTCTCTTTTACTCTCTCCCTCTCTGTCCTCCTCTCTCTCTCCCCCTCTGTCTCTCTTACTCTCTCTTTTACTCTCTCCCTCTCTGTCCTCCTCTCTCTCCCCCTCTCTGTCTCTCTTACTCTCTCTTTTACTCTCTCCCTCTCTCTACCCTCTGTCATTCTCTCTACCCCTACTCCTCCTCTCTCTCTCCCCCTCTCTGTCTCTCTTACTCTCTCTTTTACTCTCTCCCTCTCTGTCCTCCTCTCTCTCTCCCCCTCTCTGTCTCTCTTACTCTCTCTTTTACTCTCTCCCTCTCTGTCATTCTCTCTACCCCTACTCCTCCCTCTCTCTCACTCTCTTTCTCTACCCCCATCCATCTTCCTCTCTCTCTCTCTCTCTCTCTCTCTCTCTCTCTCTCTCTCTCTCTCTCTCTCTCTCTCTCTCTTTCTCTCTGCCTGTGTCTTTGTTTGTGTATCTGTTTGTGTGCGTAAGCCGTGGAGCAAAATGAACCTTAAATGCTGGCCTGCAGGACACTGAGAAAATTGGACTCATTTATTGCGCACACAAATGTAACTCTATTTTAGAACTGCTTGGTAAACAACCTCCCACCTATCAACTGTTACACTTGAGATGTTAATGCTAAAAAACAGTACGTAGTGGTCTACACCTTCAGAGGCAAACTGGCATAGAAGTAGAAGTATATGAATTAAATTTCACTTTAGTCAACAGAAATCAGATTTGTCCAATGCCTAGGACTGACCTTCTAACATCTAGTTTTCTTGATGTGTCTATCATTACACTTGCAGACTTGCAGGTTTACTCTCATGTATAATTTAGAATTAGTCATTATCATCATCATGGCCATCATTATCTGCATTCCATATTCAGTGCTGCATAGGAGATATGGGGTTGAATATTGAGTGCATCAGTGGTCTGTTCCGAAGTCCATACTTCCTGCACTTACTGTACTTAGTTTGGGTACGTAGAACGTTCCGATTACGATTGTGGCGAAAATAAGTGTACTGAAAGGACCCGGATGCTGCCCTCATAACGGTCAAAACGGTGAGTGTGGAACAATGTACACTTTTCGCACTGAACGGCCGCTATCTTACCTACGTAGCGGCAGAAGGGACGAAGCCAGACAGACCAAACTGAAGAAGAAACGAGGAGATAACGTTGCTGACGACGTTGGCGCATTTTCCAGGAAGCTTGCAGTAGTGTATTCATTTTGCAATGAGTTAAAGATGTCTCGTTCATCGTTCAAAGTTGGCGGGTAATGACACGTGGTGGCAGTCGCCATCGGAAATTCCGGTAAGTGCACCACGGAGTATGGAATATGGAACAACACTTACCTGCTGAAATCTGTGTACTTAGTAAGTGCAGACAGTGCACTGTAGTTAAGTGTACCCATGGAAGCATGGATATCGGAACAGACGGCAAGTGTATTTTTTCCTGGAAATGAACTTGAGAATGAGTCATTGTTATCACCTGTAGACTCCAACCACCTGTAGTGCCCAACCACTGGGTCACAGACTGGTAGCGGGCCGTGGGATATGTGGTGGGGGGGGCACAAAGAAATATTAAACTTGCTTAAAATGATATGAATTTTATCTTCTGGGTATTTTATTTTGGAAAATTGCAACTTCTCCCCATGCCTCACTCTCGCATTTGACCCAGTTGTGGGTTTTTTCTGTGCGTTAACTTTTAATATTTAGCTAAGAACTAACACTTTTTGTTTAAGACACATTATGTCCCTTCCTCAGTCTGTGGAAAATATGTGCAAGGAATAAAATGCACGAAACCGGTCAATGGTTTAAAAAAGGTTGGGGACCCCTGCTGTAATGTATCTTTCAAAGATCCCTATCACATGTCTATGACTTGAAACAGTCTGCTCCACTTGTACAACATCACCTCTACAGGTGTCACTGTGATAAATATCCTGCAACATGAGCCACCAAAGCCATTTCTATGTGGCCTGGTGCGTGTGGGTAATGAAAGCCCGAGTTGAATCCTGTGCACATCCAACACACAGAAGGAACGTCCAATATATCAGTCTCCCACATGTCAGTGACAGCCTCGCTCCAAGCCATAACGAGCATTCGCACATTCTTACGTGCTCCTTGAGCACAGTCTACCATTCCCTTCCTGCACCTGTCAGTGACAGCTGTGGCCAGTACAGGGGTATATAAGGGACAACACAGGGCAGCCTTACCTGAATGAGAAGTATACTGTGATGCATATGCTGAATGCATTGCCCTTGGTCTCCCTGTGCCATGAACATTTCGTTCAGGTTTCTCCAGCGTATCCCACTCCAATGGATGACAAAGGAGGCCGTAGCATCTCGGGGGAGAAGTGTACTGCACAGGAAGCGGAAGGCAAGAGCCAAGCGGCCTCAGGTCTGCTGAAGGTCAGCCTACACAATAGCGAGCAGTTTTCATTTATTAGGTAAACTCAACGAGATTTGTAGCCTTGTCACATTATATTTGGAGTTCTGGCTGCTTTCCTGACATCTGGAATCAAGGGATTATTACTGCAATTTATAAAAGTGGAGGCAAATTGGACAATAATAATTTCAGAGGAATCTGTGTGAACAGTAACCTGAGGAAGGTATTTCGTAGCATATTGAATGAGAGAATTCAAACCTTCCTTAACAAGCACAATACCTTCCCAAACCACCTTTCTACAGATCACATTTACACCCTACACACCCTTATCAACAAACATGTAAAAAAACTGAAAAAATATTTGCGGACGTATTCTATTTGACACAATTGATTATACTACAAACTTTTAAAATATGCTGTAGGGGGTAAAGTGCATGAAGTGATCAAAACAATGTATTCAAACAATAAATGCAGTGTAAAAATTGGTAAAACTCAAACTGGTTTTACACAGAAACGAGAAGTGAGACAGGGCTGCAGCCAGATTCCAACTTTGTTCAACATCCACATCAATGAGTTAGCGGTGCAGTTGGAACAGACTGCAGGCCCTGTACTTGCCCTTCAAAACACAGAGGTCACACCTGGTCCTCCTATCCCCTTTTGAACAGGGCCTACAGAAACACTTTGACCTGCTGGCAAAATACTGTCAAACCTGGGCCCTAATAGTAAACCCCACAAAAACAAAAGTCATGATTTTCTAAAAGAAACACAGATGTCAGGAACACCGACACACATTCACTCTAGGTAGCATTGTCCTAGACTAGAGCATGTGATGCAGTATACTTAACTACTTCCTATACTTACCATGCTCGGACCAGCCCTTCTCCAAAATCAGCAATTACTGTCAAAAAAAAGCAAAAGAAAACTATTTGGAACATTGGAGAAATCAAACTACCTGCCAAAAGTAAAATAAATTTCTATCTGGCCCTCAATCAAGACTGTAAATTGGCAGAGTATCTCTTTTCTGTCAGACATACGAAGAAAAGGCAAATCCTGACCAAGTACAGGCTCAGTGACCACAACCTTGCAGTGGAAACAGGTAGGCATCGAAAAACCTGGCTGCCCAAAGAGGAAAGAAAATGTGGTCACTGTCAGAGAGGGAAGGTTGAGACAGAAAAGCACTTTTCTTCTTCATTGTGATATATATAAAGACATAATAGAGAAGTGTATTTCCTTAGTTTTAAATCATACCACCCTAACTTTGAAACCATTGGTTTAGATAAAAAACTGGCTATTCTCTTAGGAGAACCCTCTAGCAGAAAAAATACATTTATCACTTTAAGCTGAGAGACTCATAACCTAATTTTATTTTATTTTTTTTATTTTATATCCATAGAGAAATATACAAAATATATTGTGCAGTTCTGCTCATAGAGCATTGTATACTGATCTGCACACTATGTGTTTTTTGTATGGTTTTCTACTGCGATATATTGTACATCTGTACTGTACTGTATGTCTACATATAGACAGCTAGGTGTCATGTGTCCTTTCTACTTGCATTGCTGTTTTGGCAATACGAATGTTTTATTTGGCATGCAAATAAAGCATTGCTGAATTGAATTGAATTGTATTGATTTCATATACAGACCAGATACATTATTGAACAGATACAATGGCACATGCCAGTTGAAATGATGGTTCAGAAAATTGTCTCGGAGGTGACGGTCAGCCCCTGAAGTGATTAGTCAGTCCCTATTGTTGGCCATTGATTCCCCATGAAAGGCTTCACACCCAGCATTCCAACCTCATCAGCTGACTGACCTGAGCCAACCTGGCTGACCTCTGTGCCCTCAAAGACACCACTGTGCATCCTTGCTTGATAATCCATACAAATTTTACTTAAACCTTCACTACAGCATGATGAAATATATCCACTGCTGCAGTCTGTCCTATCAAAGTAGTGCTGCGGTTCACGTTTTTGTTTTAATCATACTTAGGCTTTACATGTCAGACATAATTCCCCAACCATTATTGTGGACCAGATGGCGTGAACACATAAAAGATGCCAAAACATTTAGCAAATACAGTTAAAGAAAACCATAAACTTTTAGCACCACCAGAATATTTCAATAATATAATGTTATAATTTAAGTACATGCACAGGTCTAAGACAAAACCTTCTTATTCTGGTATAAATGGTTGTGTAACATACTACCTCAGGGAGGGAGAGGTAAGAACAGTGGCATTTCATTCTGTCCCTGAATGCTTCATCTGTACGTTATGTGACTGCAAATATGACAGCGTTCGAAGATATTACAAATGTTGACATTTAAATGTGGCATTCAGGTTGACAGATCACACACACACACACACACACACACACACACACACACACACACACACAGCAAACATATATGCATTGCACATATACACATAGTATAACTTCAGTTCTAATTACCGCACTGCAGTGACATATACTGATAGCATTTGGAAGCTGAGGAGACTAGACTTATTATCAGGTCCATATGAGGTCAGCTGATGGAAATGAGACTTCACTTTCACTATGGGCAGTCTTGGTTCCCCTTTCCAAATCCGTGCTGGCTTGGAGGAGAGAGAGATAGATAAAGGAAAAGAGGGACAGAGAGAGATAGTGGAAGAGAGAGAGAGGGCAAGAGAGAGAGTGAGAGAGAATGTAACAGGACCAAACATTCATGAATTTGCCCCAGCATGACCCGGTATTCATTTCTGCTGAGCCGAGAGATGAAGAGGAAGTGCGTCTCAGGAATATCAGCAGAGCGCAGGCCTCCAGCTGGGCTGTGACTCAGTGAAATCTCCCCCTCCTACGGACACAGGCACCGACAGAGCTCTGATAATGGTCCTTTAAGTTCCCCCGCGTTAGTTCTCCCAGAGCACTTTGATGTGGAAATAATCACAGTGCACAAGCTGCTTCAGCCTCATAAATTGGGCGCCCTAGAATGGAAGGTGGAGAGCATGAGTGAGACCTAATAATTGGCGGCAGAAAACTTGTGGATTTAATACATGAGTTTTTTTTTTAGTTTAGGCCAATGCAGAATTTCTACCAGACAGTGATTGTGACTGAGTAACCACCCATATAGGTGCTTTTAACAGTGTGGTATTCCAAGCTAACAATAGGTGTATCAACACTGATTAAAGCACAATTGTGGATGATTTATCAACTCTTAGGTATAAGAGACTATTATTTATTTTTATTGTTTATTATTACTATATAACAGTCACCCATAAAAGGATCAATATGTGATTATTACTGTATTACTATAACTGAGCACTAGTCACCATTAGATTCAAGAGGTGTATACATTTAATGTTAAGTCAGTGGGTAGAATCGTCTTTAGAACTAGCATTGGCAGGGTCGTTTGTGTAATGGCATATGTGTTAGTGACTGCAAAGTGATAGTATTTGTGGTAAAATGGTGGTAAAGTGCAAATATTCGATAATAAGTCCTAATTAGTAAGTAAGCAGGTCATTTTGGAAGTAAATTGTGGTGGTAGTTAATTTTGTAAGTAAAACTTTGGAAGTCGTGCAAACAGGTGGTAATGAACAGTAGGTAGTAAATTTTGGAAGAAAACTGTGGTTGTAAGTGAATTGTGGAAGTACATTTTGGAAATTTGGGTAGCAGGTAGCTGAACTGTGGACACACACTAAAGGATTGATCACCTTTAGTGGGGCCGCCTCAGGGGAGGGTGTACAGTGACTAAAGGCCCAAAACACCCGTTGATCCTGAGGTACACTGCTGAGGATGTGTCCCACATAGTGTATGGATAATTGTAATGGCTGTAGTTAGGAAAGCCTGAAGTGTGGTACAATGGGTGCTCTCCCCACATGTGCAAGTGTATTTTTATTTATTTTAATTGTTAAGGAAATGTTGGAGGAAACTGAAAAGGCTTGCCAGTGGTCCTGGATGAGATGCATGTTGTTGGCATGGTGAAAGCCATGGGGGAAAGCAATAGGTAGGTGCTGCTGAGTGGATCATGTAAACGGCCCTAGCAGCCCCAGTCACTGTAACGGTAGCCGGCTGGTTCAGGTTAACCCTTGTTGAGCATCTGTCTGTACGGCTCCAGGGGGTAGGGGTAGGTGTAATAGCTATAGTTTCTCCCTAAGGTGCTCTTCCTACATGCACAAGTACTTTGTGTTCTTTGTAAACTGGTATGAAATCATTCAGTGTTACTTTAGTGTACAATAAGACCACCATCCTCCAGGAACCCCATTTTCAAGACAGGAACAGAATGGGAAATCCTTCTGGAAATGGACAGACATACCTTCCGTTGTCCACCCATACATTCCGTCGTACATCCTATCTCCACGTCACCTGGTCTCAATTTGACTTGGGCTTATCATGAAGCTTGAGCAACATGGTGTTAACCAGGCCACGTTCCTCTCAGCAAGAAACTTTTAATGTCTCTCTTTGGCAAACCAAAACTCATCCAGAGACATTGCAGATAAATTTGATGTATCACAATCAACAGCTCATCACTTGATATTAGAATTTCGCCACCAGGTGTTCAGACCAGCTGCAGCAATGTAATTTTCATTGGCCTACAATCGGACTTTCTAGAACTACATATCCTGTTCAGCTGTTTCCTCTGCCCATAACTGATTCAAAACAAAAGTACTTACTAATATAATTCTACACTATTCAATAGTTTAACTATTAAATAGGTTAACTATTTAACTATTCAGCTATTCGAACTGTCAGTTGTCATCAACTGTGTCTCCAGCCAACTGTTTCCTCTGTCTACAATTGTTTCAAAATAAAAGTTGTCAGTACAAGAATGTGCAATTAAATAATTTAACTATTTAAGCTATTAAACCATTTAACTGTTCAGCCATGTCAAACTGTCATGAACTATGTATTAAACCATTTATCTATCCAGCAACCAACATAGCAACCATTGAAATAAAACAACTATGTCAGTTTCCACAGCAACCAAAATGATTATCTTGCACTTGCACTGATTATCATTGCAACCAACATAGTAACCACTTTTAGTAGTAGTCACTATGGATACCTTAGCAACAGGGTGCCTGGAATTACGTTTTCTAGTTTTCTATTGTTACCTAATAGAAAATCTATATATCCACTGGAGTGACAAGGAATTCAGGGACCAAATGCACCTTACATCCAATCAAAACTAACTCTGTCGAGGGAAAATAAACAAAAACTAAAAAAAAAAAAAAGTCATCAATGAAAACCTAAAGGTTTCCTAAAACCTGAGGTTTATTTTAAGAGATCCATATCACAGAATGAAACAAAAAATCTTATTAACAGTATGCCTGTGAGAGTTCCCATCCATCCAGTGCTATACGTTTCAGGCATGTAGCAAAGGACCAATTCTCCAGAAACTGACTGAAAGGGGAATAAACAGAACATCGGAATATCTTCCCCCTGAGGTGTTTGCCAGGTGGCCTTGGGAATAATGAGGCTGTGGGTGTGATGTCCCAGGAGCACTCTGATGTGATCATGATGAATTGTGACTTTTTTTTAGGTCAAGGAGAAAACCCTTGTCACAATAAAAGGCCCATGTGCATGGCTGGCTGGGGGATATTGCCAGCAAATTTGGCTCTGGCTTTAAAAAAAATAATAATAATAACATTAAAGGACAGAAATAACTCAGAAATAACTTGTACTTCCTATTGCAATGTTCTTGCTAAGTACAGCCTTCAGTGCTTAGAGCAGAGGCCAGGCTGAATGCGTAACACATAATCCTGACTCTGGCATGCTGACTGTGACAAACAAACCTAAAAGAACGATGCTAAAAATAAAATTACCACTGAGTACAGGTCTATTGATTCTCATTTGGTCGAGCATGTGCCATTCTGTATAGAAAAAGGTACTCTTAGAAATATGAAACACAGGCAGACAGAGGTAGGAAATATGAAGGGCAAAGTATCGTAGATAAAGTTGTAGTCAAGATCTTTCTGAATTCATCACACATCTTCACGCCACATTTAAAACCATACCTGTGAAATGTTTGGCACAAGAGATTTCTGTCAAAGCAGTGAGATGAATTAAAATGGGGAAAGAAGAAAGCTCTCATTTCATCTGATAGTGACAGTGTAATATTAACAGGAGGTGCTGAGAGAGCACACTTGTACTGTGAAGCAGATTTCTTGTTCATAAAACCATATCCATAGGGAAAAAAACACAGACTCCAACCTCCAAAGAATGCTGATATAAGAACACCTCTCCCATTTTACGCAAGACGGACTGCAAAATCAAATCAGAGAAGGGGGCAGGGGTGGTCTGTTCTGATAGAAAATTGCAAGGTGTGGTGTAATAACTCAAAACTATGTGTGTGTGTGTGTGTGTGTATATATATGTCTGTTAATGTGTGTGTGTGTGTGTTTGTGTGTGTATATATGTCTGTGTATGTGTGTGTGTGTGTGTGTGTGTGTGTGTGTGTGTGTGCATATGTGCATTTTCTTTTGTAGTTTCTTTGCAGAAGGGATTAGCTGAGAGATGCGTGGATGTGCTGATAGAACCCTGGCTAAGGCAGCGTGAAGCAGTCGGCATAATGGGGTATCCAGAAGGCTGTGTGGATGCACCGCAAGAATGGCTCTGGATTTTAAAAAAAAGGCTGTGTGTATCGGTGTAACAGAGGGAAAAGGAGGAGAAGAAGAAGAAAAGAAGACAATTATAGAAGAGACATTCCGGGAAAAACTCCCACCCTCGTTCGGGCCTTGTGTCTCCCGCTGGTGTTGGCTCTTTTGTCGACTGCGCTGAAGAGGAGAGATGCTGTGAGTTTGCCCCACTGAGCTGGCAGAAGCTGTTGCACCACCGTTGCATCAGCTGAGGCAGAGCAGGTAGAGTGGGGGCAAAAGATTGTCCAATCCTGTGACGAGACTCTAGTCTACATTGGCCAGTTCATGGAGAACCGTCTCTGGTGGCAGTGGCAGCCAATTAGTTGTGCACACATGACTTTGCTCAAACTAGAATTTAAATTATTTTAGGTTTTTTAGGCTTTTGTATTTTATTTTGTGTTTTATTTTAAGCTATGTATTTACATATGAAAACCTAGACAGATTATAAATGCATTGACATTGCCATTATAAATGCATTGGCATTGGCATGTGATTTTCTTGTGTTCATTGGCATATTAAAAACAGGCATTATTAATCATAGTAATATTGTAGTAATATTACTGTGGCAGCTGTGGCCTAGTGGTTAGGGAATTGGTCTTGCAATCGGAAGGTTGAATCCCGCCCTACCCATGGTTGAGATGCCCTTGAGCAAGGCATCTAACCCCACCCTGCTCCAGGGCCTGTAACTGAAACCCTGTAAATATCTGTAAGTCGCTCTGGATAAGAGCGTCAGCTAAGTGTAATGTAATAATAATAAAAGTAATAGTAATGGAGACCATGTCAACCTATGAAGAAGTAGGCAAGCACATGTGTTTGTAGGATGATACACAAAACCTATTTCCCCTATGATTGATGTTTGATTGCCCTTATACAAAACCAACAAAAACAATTTAGCTTTTGCAAGCAGCAACCTTTTTTTATTATTTTATCTTAATTATTATTATTATTTCTTTTCTTTAATACCAACTGATTGGCTCTCTGGCTCTCCTCCCTCTGTCCTCTACCTGCCTCTCTCCAATACCTAATTCCGCTGTGAAGGACACTGAAGTTGCCCTTAGCAACAGTGCCGACGTGAAATACTGAGAACATCGCCTTTGTCACATCTGTCATACCACGAAGGATGAAAATAGAGAAAAATTATTCACTTCACTTTTAACATCGTCGTCAATGCACTACTGACAAAATGTCAAGTGCAGCTGAGCCGAACAAACGAGCCACACAATTGTTTCTGTGAATTTTAGGTTTTGAATGAAAGAAGTACACTGCAGGGAGGAAAATCAGAATTTCCCTTATGGTCATTATATCTGTAGGGCAGTATGTAGCACACAACTCTGGGTCCTGTACACAAGCAGGTCTCGGTGGGCCCCTAGTAAATATGTCTTTTATCTGTCTTATACCTATTTTATACTTTACTTTTGTTAAGCACATTAAACTGCTTTTGTGTATGAAATGTGATAAACAAACGTACCTTGCCTTGCCTGCCTTGTTATCAGAATTGTGATAACAAAAACTACAATAAATTATCTGCATGAAAATGAAGTACCAGCACACAGCAGCGTGGAGTACCAGCACGCTCCTGTTTGTGCTTGCTGCTATTTAAGGTGCTAATCAGTTTTGAAAAGAGACTGTCGCTTAATCTTGGGTAAGTTATAACACCGGCCAGGAGGCAACAGTTCAAAGGCGAGGTGGCTGGAGTGGGTGGATTGTTTCATTATGCTAGTAACTTCCGCACACTGCCCATGCCGCAAGCCAGATTTATTTACAACCTTTCGGTCATAGACCTTCATCAGGTTACTTCACAGGTCATTGTAAATAAATCCTCCTGTGGAATGAGCAGTGTGCGGGAGATCTAATTTCCCTACATTAGAACAGGTCATCTCCAATGCACCTGTCTTCTTTAGAGGTGTGCAAAAGGTAATATTCTTTTTGATGATTATAGTAACTACAATGACGTAGCTTTGTGCAGTGTGTTACAGTCACAGAGGTAAGATGCACAGCAACATAACTTAGTGCAAGGCATACTGGGAGGCATATTACAAAGGTGGCTCAGTGACAAACCTGGTTTATTTAACACAGAGGTAGTCATAAACCTGATAGAAGAGCCAATTTGCTTTTGTTTAGTTCAGAGAATTAAACCCTATGTAACCTATGTAATATAGTGCACAAGCCACTTTCCTACTGTCATCAGCATTGGGTTAGCTGGCTATTCTTTCTCAGTTTGGCACCTGGTTTGCTGATGTTCGTGCAGTCTACTGTGTGTTATCATCTCCCCTTATCCTTTGAGGTGTATTTCTTCTTTGCAAGATTTTGACATGGATTGTTTATGATTTATGGTGATTAATACCCTCACACGGATTTTCGGCCCATTCATCTCCCACTAGTCTCTCTCTGTCTCTGCGAGCAGTAAATTGAGATTGGCCATTAAACTCACCACAGGAGTCCCTGGTGCTCTGTAGTCAGCTGTATCTATCAGCTCTGACTCACTTTTACTTATACCGCATATACCAGGTATTGTGAGGAAGCTAAATTGTCTGTTTGACTTTCTTAGATTTTTTTTTAGTTTCATGCCATTATTACCTCCAATCTCAAGTAGCACGCTAGGTCAGGCAATTTACTGACACGCACAAGAGACAGAAGTTAGGGCAAGAACTGCCTTCAAGCATGGTAGAATGATCCCACTGACGTCACCCAGAAAACCCCTGGCAGAGACAACACAAATCCCTTAGAATGAGAGATGGATATGCAGGTACGTGCAACAATAACAATATTCTATAAACACATTTATAGTTTCATTGTTTTGCAATGTTCAGTTACAATAACTTTAACTGTGTCTTCCTTCTTGCACATTAATGCTGCTACTATTTGAAGTATGTTTGCAACCACAGGCAGTGGCGGATCAGATTACATTTACTACTTTTTTGGTTTATTATGTTTGAAAGGTGAGAGTGGGCAGCTTTTCCCATTGAGACTCTGGGTAAAACCACAACATGGTCGTTATACTCACTAATAGCAACGCATTTGAGGACATGTAATACATGCTGTCAAGCCCTGACCTCCACAGGCTGTGAATACAGGACACTTTCTCACAGGCTTGATTTATCTTGGGGCTGTAGGCAAGACAGGCTGAGGTAATTGCTCCCTTAGAAACACCCTCCATGCACAGAAGCATGACTAATCACACCAGTGCCTCGCTGTGCCATCCAACACCACTGTTTCTAACATGGACTCTCCAGCCTCGATTCAAGAGGCAAGACTGTTCAAATAAGAAGACCCTCAAAACTTTATGAAATAGATTTTTATTTTTTTGTTTGTTTTGTTTTGTTTTTCACCTGAAGTCCCTAGGATCTCCCATTTCCTTAGAACAAAAGGCTTTGTAACTCGAAAGAATTCTGCAGCATTCACTTCATTCTACCGTGCGCCTTTCATGTTTTCCAGTGCCAGTGTCCTCCACCTAATTTAATAATGCTGGAGCATTCCAAAGTCAAGTCTGACATGGGCAAAATAAGTAGGCCATGTCTATATTAGAGCTTGGAGAACCGTCCATCACCAGTAGCAAAGGGAATTCTAGGTTCTGTTGGGCCCTCGAGCAACAAACCATTTTCACTGAAATCTGCACTGCCACTGCTGTACAGTAGTTTAGAGGTTGTCAGCCCTCCAAAGCCCTTTAGTAGCCTCGGGGGCCAAAACAGTTGGCTGTGTCGCCTGTTGGCTAGCTATGACCCTGACCAGCAGTAGCACTGCAGAGAGAGAGAAAGGCTCATTACTTAACTGAGCTGCTTTTCAGCAAGTGCAGCGAATGGCTACCAGGATGAAGCAGGGGCCTGGGGAACCGGGTGCAGGGGAAGGGGAGACACGTCGGTTATAATTAGATGGCAGGAACCGCAGTCCGTGTAAAAAGCCGTCTGTGTTTTGAGTGCAAAGACAATAGGGTCAGCTGGCCAGGGAGAGAGGAGCCTTGGAAAAGGTCCATAAAGAGAAATGAGTGTTTATTTGACATGGGAGGGGTAGCAACATGTTTGCACATCACCATGGTGATGGTAAAATGTATCAAGAATGATTGATTGAATTTACAGCGTGGTTGGCAAACAGTTTGTGACACTACATTTAAGAACTACGTAGTTCGCAATGTGAAATCATTACCACATAATTTTAGATGAATTGTGAGCTGTAAGTGTTCCGTTTTTACTTATATTGATTTTGTCTCAATAAACATGTTAAGGAAATAAGATTGAAATGCTGCCATCTGATGTTTGTAACTATGCTTATCAGCTAAAGGGTAAGATTAACAACTATAGAACACACTGGCAGTGGCACACTGGCAATTGTGACTTTAACCTTAATTCACAATTAGGTCACAGTTGTTCAGACCAAATGAACCACGTAGCTATCAACTAAAAACCACAACAACATTTTCGCTAAAAGTAATATTATGAAAAATATTGCATTACTGTATACGTCATTGTCAACA
>CM050212.1:5340000-5750000 GCA_027475355.1 Coilia nasus | reverse complement strand
GGAGACCACTCCATGGGAATTTCCATAGCAACAAGGGTGATCCCCATGTTAGATGAGTGAGAATTTTTAGACTCACGAGGCGCATGTTCGATGGGAGCCAAGAGTGTGCAGTGCGGCGCATGTATGCAGCACTACCCATATGGCTGCAGAGCACATGGGTCCGGGAACAAAAAATGGTCGATTTAGAGCACAAGGGAATCAAAAACATTCCAGATAAAGTTTATATGAATAATGTGTTCTTTTTTCAGACTTTTGGCACAAATCACAGACCATCAACACATCTAATGATAGCATATCACAGAGGACAAACAGAGTCCCTATGTTGTTACTTATCTAATCTAGCTTGGAAAGACATTTTGTGGGTTGGAAAGAATTTTTAGTGCTTTTTTCTAAAGACCACGTGATAGCAGTCCGCAGGAGACATTACTTTTGAAGACAGGATAGGGAGACATTACTTTTGAAGACAGGATAGGAGGCATTACTTTTGAAGACAGGATAGGGAGACATTACTTTTGAAGACAGGATAGGAGACATTACTTTTGAAGACAGGATAGGAGACATTACTTTTGAAGACAGGATAGGGAGACATTACTTTTGAAGACAGGATAGGAGACATTACTTTTGAAGACAGGATAGGAGGCATTACACTCCGTCATTAACATAACCAAGCAGCTGTTCGGTTCAGAAACGACAGGTCACCAGGTATTGTACAGCAAATATGCCAAAAACATTAGTCTGAAAATTGTAAAAAAAAAAAAAATGCTGTTAACCACATAACAGCAAACAGCACAGAACAAATTGTGAATATACCCCGTAAGACATTTTCCAGTTGTAACTGAAGACACCAAGGTACGAATTTCTACAGCCAGACAGTTTTACACCTGGGCTGGAAAGTATGATGATGACATACTCCAGCAACAGTCTGCTCTACCAGTCGTCCTTTATTTACATGCAAGGTCGCCCCACAAAGCTGAGGTCAGTGTTAGTGTGCGGTGTAACAGCATGTGTGATAGGTGGTGCCAATTGAAGTGACATCCAGAGTCTCCCACAGATCTGGCCTGACAACAGCCTTTCCTCACACCTCCACATCTCTTTCATTTCCTCTCCCTCTGTTGCTCTCTCTCTCTGTCTCTCTTTCAAACACACCCCTCCACATCTCTCTCTGTTGCTCTTTATCTCTCTCTCTGTCTCTCTTTCACACACACACACACACCCCTCCACATCTCTCTCTCTGTCGCTCTTTATCTCTCTCTCTCCCCCTCTCTCTGTCTGTCGGTCTCTCTCTCACACTGTCCTTTCTCTCTTCTGGCCCCGTCCACACGACAACGTTCCTGGATTTTTTTCTTTGCGGGTTAAAAAAAAAGTCGCGTCCACACGACAACGGAGCAGTAAGTATTTACGTCCACACGGGAACGTTTTCATTGCGTTTTCATTGCAGAAGGTGTGCTGTCCCAGCTTGAGGGGCATGATCAGAAGCGCAATGATTCACTTTAAACATGTAATGTATGTTGATTTTAGCAATGTGCGTTTTAGTTTAGATGGGTCGGATGCAGCGACAGTTGCCCTATTTAAAAAGCATAACGTGGAAAGCGTTTGTTGGGCTGAAGTAGTTCCTGTAGTTCAATGTCAGAAGGTAGAAACAGTTGCATTACACATAGCCTACACTGCAGACGATTTTTACCCCAAAGTATCAGGGGCGTGGTCACGTGGGGGCCGGGGGGGGCCATGGCCACCACTGGTCACAGGATGGCCACCCCGCTGGCCCCCCCTACGAACCACCTTTTGCCTACCTGAACTTAATATTTTGCACTCACAATGAAAGCTTACTAGCTCGACAGATAGTTAAACAAAGTCAGCCAACAACAAGAAGTCAATTTTCCTCATTTGGTCTTTACTTTTTAGTGAAACCGAAGCACAATAAAACACGAAATACAAATGAGCATGTCATTCAACGGTTAGCATAACCTAGCATAAGGCTAGCTTAATATTAGAAAGTCCATAGGCAGGCTAACTGCGATTAGCATTGCTATATTTAACATTTACTTTAAACACTTTAGAATCATGTTTTTATAAAATGCTCAGTAGGAATTACAAAATTAAAATAAAGTTTAAAAATCCGCCAGTACTGTAACTTACAGATATGAATTTTCTGCATCTTCAAAAAGAAACTCATATAATGCAACTCTTTCCAGTCTCCCATAGTCAGGCTAACTAACCTAACTATGGCAAGCCTAGAAGGGCAAAATTCACTACAATTTGCAGAAGGTTATTTGTGATACGTGGGGAATAAAAAAACTGATAGAAACATGCTGTCTGTGGAGTCTGCAGAGTTCATCTCAATGAGAAATTGTATAGTCAACAAATATGGATACAAGACGATTTCTGAAGCATGGTAACAGTAGGCTACCCCTGTTGCTAATGTAAGTAATATGCTAAACTTAACATTTTCAGGGTAACTCCCCCACGTTTTGGTTCACGTTATAATCATGCAGTTGATTCAACAAGATACCAAGGCTAAGTTAACCTTTAGACACGTATCTACTGGCAGTCTCTGTGTACTTCTTCATTTAGAAGTTGCTAAACATATGTCTTATTTCTGAAGTTATTTTTTCCAAAAAATTTTCTGCATGTCATGCAGTGCATCAAACAACCTGATATTTCAATTCATAAGAAGTATCATAGCAAAACACCTTATTAAGCAGTAGGTGCATGTTAAGGCATAACTATGACATGAGCACATAGGAAACCATGTTATTTCCAAAGTTGAGTTGTGTATGATACCATGCCATTGAACTGTTTTTATCAGCCAAATACGTGATATCAGCTTTGTCATAAATTATTTGTTTAGCCTGACAGCAACAGTTAATCACCATCAATTTTAACTTTAGCAAGTACGAAAATACATGGAATTTGACACCGCACCTTTTGCTCCATAAAAAAGAGGTCAAAAGAGGTCTTGAGGCGTGCGATGGGCATATGGAGAAAACACTGGACATTTCCAGAATACAGGAAAATAAATCTAGCTACTTAAAACATTTCCGGGGGAGGACCCCCCAGACCCCCAAACTACATTGGTCAAAACATGGCCACCCCTTCAGTAACGCTGGCCACCCTTTTGCCACCCCATGTAACAAAGTCTGACTACGCCCCTGCAAAGTATCCCACAACAACCTGTTTGTAAAAGTTTGACGCTGTTGTGAGATGTCACGTCGTTAAATTGACCCATTTAAGCGATACGGAGCAGAACATGAAAAAATAGAAGGAGCTGCAATAAACTTCAGACAACAGCGCAATTATTCGTTTAAAACATGTCATATGTTGATTTTAGCAATGCGTGTTGTTACTGAGGGGAGCTGAAAGCAGCGACAGTTGCTTTTTAATTAATTAAGAATAATGAAAGCCTACAAGTATTTGTTATAGCCTACTAGCCATACAGACAGTTTAATGGCAAAGGATAGAAACAATTGCACAACAGCCAGCCTACAGTACAAGCTAATCAAATCACAATTTATTCGACAGCAACCAGTTTGTAAAAGTTTGAAGTTGTTGTTATATGTGCAGCGCAAGGTGAATGGAATTTTTTTTCAAAAGGATGCGTTTTGCCTGTCCACACGAGAACAAAACGGCGGCGTTGTCAGACTTTCTCGCTTTGGAACCCGTTCTCAAAAAGTATCGTTTTTGGTCACCCAAAACGCCGGCGCCGTGTGGACAGAAGGCCAAAACGCAAACAAACTTTACCGTTTTGACCTGAAAACGTTGTCGTGTGGACGGGCCCTCTGTCTCTCTCTCTCTCTCTCTCTCTCTCTGACACACACACACACCTTCCCATCTCTCTCTCTGTCGCTCTTTTTTTCTCTTTTTCTCTCTTTGTCTGTCTGTCGGTCCTTCTCACACACACACACTGCCCTTTCTCTCCCCCCCCCTCTCTGGCTCTCCCCTTCTCTGATGACAGGGCATAATCATAAATATTTAAGGTGTACAAGACATAGGGTAGGGCTGCTGCAATCCCAGATAATGTAAAGCTGTGCACACAGGCAAGTACACACATCTGTAAGCACATTACCACGCACATAGAGTGCATGCCTCATGTACTGTGCTGCCACACATTGTTAGACACATGCATTTACATACACACATGAACATGCAACCTGCGCTGGTGTGATATTCCAATTTCACTTCATCTGTAGGAGTTGTCACACACGGCATAGGCATACCCCAGAACTCTAATGATGAAGGCTGCGGATTTCTCTCCATTCAAACGAAGACTTTTATCACTGTGACCTACGGAAAACACATTTGTCTTTCTATCCCTCACCCTCTCCCTCTCTCTCTGTCTCTCTCTCTCTCTCTCTCTCTCTCTCTCACACACTCTCTCACAAACACACTGCAGATACTTAATCCATATCCACTTTTAAACTATCAAAACACACACACACACAGAATTGGATTTTTTCCACACTTGTCACACTGTGTTACAGCAGTACCTGCCAAAGCTTTCTCATATGACACCGTGCCCTCTGATAAGGACCCACAGCATCCATGACGCATGCACACACACACACACACACACACACACACACACACACACACACACACACACACACACACACACACCAGAGGGGGGTGGGCCCTGTTGCCTGGCTGCAGCAACCCCCAATCCATTTGTTATCCAACAAAGCCAATTTAGCCTTCAAAGCTCTTTAGTACTGTATTTATTATGCAGCCTGGGGCCTAATGTACTGTGGCTGAAATTTATACTCTGATGAGGTCTGACTGTGGAAGGAATAAGACTGAGAGAGGGAGAGAAAAACCGTTAAAAGCATAAAAAGGAGCTGAGTTTTGGTGCAAACGCATGATTGTGGTAAGCCAGTAATGCTGACTGTTCTCTCCACTGGTAGAATTATGGCAACTCTACAGCATACATTACTGTAAAGTCTTACCTGTCTCTATAGAAGCTGGTGAGTAACCACTGAATTGAAAAGCTTTAGTGATGTAAGAGTGAAAGGGAAAGCATGAGAAAGTAAGACAAATATAAAGGGAAGCAAAGATGTAATTATGAATCTGTGATAGACTGTCAGTTTCCTTCTGTCTCGAAGGACTATCAGCACGCCATCTCATTGAAAGATGACACACCTATCCTGTTCAGTGAAACTGAATCTAGCATCACACTTCAAAGCCATCTAATTTAACTTAACTGGGAAAACCAAATGTTTTAACTCCCTTCCCTTACCAGTGCTCTTCCTCACAGCAAATATGCAATCTGTAAGAATGTGATGTCCGTTTGGGGCTTGTTTGTTCTATCTCTTAGAATTATCTTTTAATTTGATCTTTGTTTTGGACTGTGGGTCTTTGCGAACGTGTAAACAGGCACACGCCTCTTGAAATAAGGAGGTACAACACATCACTGTTAGGTCACACCATGTGCTAGTAATTAACAGAATGTTCTCTCAGCTGTTAGCATCTCATTGCTTTCTAAGTACAAGATGTGAGAAACACCCCACTACTACCTCCCAGTGGACAAAGTGTAGTGCATCCAGGATCGGGTCAGGATAGACCACTGGAAATGACAATAATAACCACAACAGGCTTCAGTAACGTTGAGCAGGGATGTTGTTCAGGGGGAGCGATCATTTTCTTTTGGCTGCTGATGTTCAAACACTGTAGAGAAAAATATCATGATTATTTCCACCTTCACAGTACTTCACCCTAGCTCCACATTAGGCAACAGACAACTTCTTTACAAGAGAAGACACAGGACAGGTATGAGCGTAACAGTAAACACTAAGGTTGATTATCAGTAATGGCAGAGCAAAAAAGCAAGTCTTATGCAAGTAAATTCATTTGTTGTTTATGTCCATTGTTTACATTTTCCTTGTTGTTGTTTAAATGACAGCAGGCTTACTTCACAAATTTGCATGGCACATAACACATAGACAATTACAGTGAATATATATGAGGGGTGAGAACAGTGGTAAATGTTCATGTTCATTATAGATAAATGTTTAATACGTGAAATGAATAAAATTCTGTTGATCATTTTGAAAAGGTTCTGCACTGGGAATGATCCCATTATATGAGAAATCATGAAACAGCACAGTAGAGCTGTGAGAGGCAGTTGAGGCAGACTAGTCATTTGTGACAGAGGAATCATATGTTCAGTAGAAAGCAATGAGTGTGCTGAGGCATCAGTAGGATGGGAAACAAATGTGGTCAGGCCTTACTCACTGCCTCAACCCATGTCCTAGTTTGTTCATGAATTTTCTCTGTCTGTCTGTCTGTCTGTCTGTCTGTCTGTCTGTCTCTTTCAGTCTTTGTCGCAGATCTTGAGGAAATGTACTGAGTTTCAGCCTCAATCCTAGGAAAAGAAGCTGGTTGGGTCCCTCTTTCTTTCTCTCTCTCTCTCTCTCTCTCTCTCTCTCTCTCTCTCTCTCTCTCTCCCTCTCTCTCTCTCTCTCTCTCTCTCTCTCTCTCTCTCTCAGCACCCATATCTCTCTGTCCTGGACAGTAGGCCCTCTATTTTGGCCTGCACCAAAGTGCTGCCCCCACAGTGCTCACTGACCAGCATGAGCGTGACTGCACTGAATACTGGAGAGCAACATGTGAGGGAGGATGTTAGGTCACTTCCCCTTGGTTAGGCGCTTGTCAGCTTGTGGGTGTGTTTGTTCACACCAGCGGGAGTGAGACGAGACAGAGAGAACAGCTGCAAACCACTAACCTGCTGACCAAATAAAGAACAGTGAACAGGGTGTCAAGAGCATGTTTTTCACCGAAAGCCTCTACAGTACATCGGTGATAATGGAACAAAAACACAGCTGCACTTGCCACTGTTATTGTTTCAGCTAATTTACAGCTAACTTCCCCATGGCCAGGAAACACGTGTAATACCTCAAATAGATCTACTGTAGTCAGGGGCTCCACCATAAGGGGGGAAAGTAGACAATGTTAATGGTCCAGCATTGACCGGGGACCTTAAAAAACACTTAATATTACGGCAGCTCCAAAATTTTAGCAGTAGAGCTGACTGTAGGGGGAACAGAAACTTTACTATCTACAGGTACTGTAAAGCCACAGGCCCATTCTTCTTGTCATACAGGAACTTAACACCCCTCCTAATATGTGAAAAATGGCAACCACTACACCTGCACTGATAGTGCTGTACTAGCTGGCATGATGACAACAACAGTTAGCCTGCTTCTTATCACCATGGTAGCATTTTTGGACTCTTAAGATTCTAAAGTGGACCTGACAAGAGATTAGCTCATTCACAGCAGGGCCAAATTAGGCCTGATGACTCCTCCTTTATCTTTGCTGGGACTCCACTTGTTGCTTATGCAATGGACTTACTGATTGGACGCAGACGATGAGCTAATATGTCCTTCTAAGAGGCTGAGGGAGAGAGAGGCAAGTGGAGGGTGTGGGGCTAAAC
This sequence comes from Coilia nasus, assembly GCA_027475355.1. Taxonomy (NCBI): domain Eukaryota; kingdom Metazoa; phylum Chordata; class Actinopteri; order Clupeiformes; family Engraulidae; genus Coilia; species Coilia nasus. The sequence goes on along the minus strand of CM050212.1, from coordinate 5,742,574 downwards.
AGTCAGGTCTTACACACAGACAATCTATTAATAGATAAAACGTCTTATTCACAGTCCCATAGATGAATACACATAAGTACATTACATACAGCCCACTTGAGTTTGCACATGCTCACAACACACTCAGCCCCAGTAGACCATGTAGAGCACACGCATGCACACATCTCTGCTTTCACATACACACACTCACTCTCTAACACACTCACATATATACATACGTACATACACATACAACACCTTTGTTCTTCCTTTGTTCTTTGACTACAGGTGAAATTTGTTGGCCGCAGCAGAGCCCACTTCGCAAATTTTAATCATAGACAGTTTGCCCATTTTTTCATAGATTTTACCTTTCAAATGTTTCTATTGACAATGTTTAATGACCTCTTCCTAATTTTTAATTCAGGCCTATAGTTTGAAACACTCTTGGCTGTGTTTTTGTGAAATAAAACTGGTTTTCCAAAACAAAACAAAACCAAAAATGTTTTGCTCAACCTGTACATAAACACACACACACACACACACACACATGCGCATACACACAAACATACACGCACGTACACAGACAGACACACACACACACACATACACACATGCACGCACACACACACACATACACACACACGCACACACACACACACACATGCGCATACACACAGACAAACATACACGCATGCAGGCATATACACACACACCCACACACACACACAAACAAACACAAAAGACAGTGGTGGTGAAATGGAAGCCTGGATCTTTTCATTTCAACACTTGAGTTAATGGCTTGTGTGTGTACACTTACTTTATCTTTTATGCTTTTACATATTGTCCTTTGCTTTTATTTTTGTGAAGCACATTGAATTGCCGTTGTGTATGAAATGCGCTATACAAATAAACATGCCTTACCTTGCCTTGCCTTGTGTGGTTGTGCTCAGTCTAAGGGCAGTGCAGTCAGATCGGTTCTGAGCAGCCTACATCCCCCTGTGTGGTGCGTGGTGCCATATGTCAGGCCAAATACATGATCGTGGGAGAATGATGTTCCAGTGTTTACCCCCCCCCACAACACAACACCGTGTACAGTACAGTGCACAGCCTGGTGCATATCTGCATGCTTCAGTCTGGAGATGTCTACTGGTGAATTATACATCATGATATTATGAAGATGTATTGCTTCCTACCACGTAAGGTCAAGTGACTGTGAAGCATATATAGTTTGGGTATTTAAGTATGTATGGTTATGTTGCCATTGTTACATAACATCTGTCTATGAAAGAATCACCCTGTGGATTGCAACTACCTAAAAATAAAAAGTACATTGTGCTTTTGCAATTGTGCAGCCACACTGTTGATGGCAATTGTTGTTTACATAGTGATGAATAAAGGATTTTTTAAAGGCAATTTGTGCCAAAAGAAACATGAGTTCCCACAAGCAGTTCAGACATAAACACATAATGCAGACAAATAGTGGAAATTTGTATTACACTATAGTTGTCCCCAACACACACACACAGAGAGAGAGAGAGAGAGAGAGAGAGAGAGAGAGAGAGAGAGAGAGAGAGAGAGCGCAACAGAGAGAGAGAAAGAGAAAGAGAGGAGAGAGAAAGAGAACAAGAGAGAAAGAGAGAGAGAAAATGTTCTGTAGGCATTATGTTCATAAATTTTCACATAAGTCACAGCATTGCACTTTTTTTGAAAGTCAAAGAAATGTCTTACAAAACATTTTTCATTGTGCGTTAAGACACGTCCGTATTTATCTGACACAACAGCCAAAGTGGACAAACAGTCCACCCTTCCCGTAGTGCTGCATTGCAGGTAACCCAGTTTGGCCAACTAACCTCCCCATACTTCCCCTTTATTGACGCTTGAACTGCTTTGTTTGTGTCGTTTGCAAGCTTTTTTCGGAGCAGCTATATTTAGCCAGGGCTCCTAATCTTGTTTCTCTTCTCTAGGACAAGGACTGGGACCACCATTCATGCTCTATTTTTGGTAGGCTACCTTGCGTGGAAAGCTGATCACACACAGCACACAGGATCAGAGACCTTCCTCCTTTTTCCTCAACCTGGGGTCTTTGATAAAGAGGGGGGGGGGTGGGAGGGCTGGCATAATCTGCCACCATTGAACAAGGTTCTCTGGAAGACATATGTTGTTTGTTTACCACTGTCAACTATGTTTTGCCTTCTATCTATAGAGATTCTTCAGTTCCTAGAAAAGCTGCGTTGGCCATGTCTCATGAAGTCTACTTTAGCCAGACAGAAATACCATCAACAGAAATACCATCAAAATATATTTTTTTCAAAAGTATGCCCTTAAGCAGTGCTGGCCATTTTCATTGCAATTCAGAAATCTCAGAAAAAAGTGGTGTGTAAACACTTTTGAATATAAATTCTGTTACTCGAGCAGATCGTTAAAACATGATGTGAAAGAGACTTGCATATCTAATGCACCAGATGAAGTAATGTCTGAACTTTGAGTTTATATTTGCCAGAAGGCTAGTCATCAGTTTTCGGGAGTGTGGGGCCAGACTGGTGGGGCTTTGCTGTACCTCCTGACTGCAGGCTGCCCGCGATAGGGTGCGTGACGACCCCATGAGGCTAGGATTAGAGGAGGATTTAAACCCGTCCGGGTCCTCCGTGTTGTGATTGCTGATAATGCGTCAGTCAGCAGTCCAAGGACAAGCTCATTAGGAGATCCCCCAGTGGGTCCGTCAGGCATCTCAATCTCTCAATTACCAACCCCAGTATTAACAGTCACACTCTATTTGGATGGTCCTATAGATGGTCACACAGACTGTCTATAGATGCTGAGACTGTTAACAAACCATCTATTGAAAGTTTGTGTCTTATTTGTGTTGGGGAAAGTGGTTGGGATTAATTAAGTTGATAAGTCAGTAAACAATAAACAAAATTAAGCAGAATTTCACCAGACCATCCATAGCATCTCTATGGGCAGACTATCCCAATAAAGATTTATATCACAATACTATCCCAATAAAGCAACCAGTATCACACAACTGAAACTGCCCTAGTTCACTGAGTGGAAATCCCAGGTCCTGCCATTTCACTGACCCTGCTGTACCTAATTAGCACAACTCTCCAGCCACACTAATGAGCTACTTAGCTTTTTACTTTCTCCAGCTAGTTTGTCCACCTCGGGTCAAATTTCACTTGTATTATGTCAAACATTTGGCTTTACTAGCTTGCACATCCTGGACAAACCAAGACATCCAGTAAAGGTCCGTTCACACCAAGAGCCATAATGATAACGACAACTATAACTGAAGAACGACATTTTAACGGCAACATTCTAGTCGTGATTTAACATCTAATAGAACATGACATCCTGTCATTGTCATTATAGTTGATGTGAACGGCACCATTCACTAAAGTTAAAATGATTTTTCAAAGTTATTATAGTTATAGTATAACTATCTTTATAGTTATCATTCTAGGTGTGAACGGCCCTTAAGTCTAGGATTAGAATGTTTTTTCCCACTCTCTAAATCTGAGCTTTAATATCTCTTTTCCAAACCAACATCTGGTTATACCATCCTTTGAAGTCCAGTTCAACAGTAAACTAAGGTCAGTGTCCTCAGTCAGTGAACTCAATGTCTTTTGATCTGAAAGTTAATCACCACCAGCTAAAAATACAGTGGTCATTCTTGCATGCTAATGCTTCCTCTCTTAGCCACATATGGCTGAGCGGAATATCACCTTTCTGTACAGAGCCAGGGTAATAATTCGATGTCATGGATATTATTACTTCCCAATGTGAAAAAAAATGAAAAATCGTTTCCCCATTTATCACCAAACTTATGTACTTACTTACTATGTGAATGCTGATAGAGTTAGACAGAGTCTGATAAAGGTAGAGCTGATAGGGAATTTGCCTCTGATGTTCAGTAGGAAAAAGGGAAATTTAAAGGTAGGCACCTGCAGTACTGACACGTTCGCCAAGCATCACCATGACCCGCATGTTACTACGGGAGAAGGGAGGCTGACAGGAACCTAAAGAGAGCAAAGTGCTTGGTGGCTATGGCTGTCTCCAGGGGGCGCAGAAAGGTGATACATTACCCAGCCTCTAGCATAAAAAGAGAGAAATGGAGAGATGTAAATGAGCAACAGAGATTCTGTGTGTGTTTGAGAGAGAGAAAGAGAGGGAGAGTGTGTGTGTTTGGGGGTGGGGGTGGGGGCTGGGGTGTTGCAAGGTGGCTGTGAGAAGAGGGTAAGAGTAAGGATAAGGACATAAGAGAGAATTACAGACTTGGCGAGATATCTGAGATGGTCAAGGACGAATCGCCACCGCCGTCACATTCAGCCCTGCAGACGCATTCCCGTGCCGCGTGTTTTCACAGTCTGTTTAACTCTGCCCTATCATCAACTCCTCAGCAGCACAACATGCTCCGCTGGGCACACAATGCAGCGGCCCACTAGCCCCCACTCTGAATACCAATGAGTGCAGGCCGAGGTAGAGAGGACGGGCGAGAGATACTCCTCCTCATCCGACACAAAGAGCAGCTCTCTCTACAGCGCGCTTCTGAAGGCAGCATGTAAAACAGCGCAACCACTGATGTGAATTATGATGCGTGTGTGGCATTAAATGTATTTAACTTAGCTGTCTGGTCCGGATAATTTAGCTGGCTGATCTGGAACACTGTCATAATCAGAGAATGTTCCATAATCAGACAATGTTCCAGATAAGTCAGTTGTGTGGAAAATAGTGGAATATGGTTAGACTGTTTTTTTTTCAAGATCAAGATATTAAATATTTATCAGAAATCAGTAATTCTGATAACCTACATGGTCTATAATACAGCCAAATCCTGTCAGTACTTAATACTTCCAAAGGTGCATATAAGCATCAACATCTGGTGTTCATTGTGGTTGAATACTAAAGGCCAATTTATAGTCCAGGAGACAAGAGTCGCTTGACCGAATTTGACGTAAAAGAGACAGCATTGCTGTCTACTAGTGGTCTGCTAGTAGTTGTCACCTACTCCAACTGGATAGTAACTCAAAGTCCTGGGTTCTGGAGTGTTGGTTTGATCAGATGCAAAATGTGTCCTTGTTAGAATGGGTTGAAGAAGTGTTCTATTTCGTAACGGATTTTTGTCACCAGATAGCATTAGTGTTTTGTTCTGGAACAGTCCTTACAAAAACACTGGAACTTTTTGCCATTTTGGCCTCCTGCATTATTCAGTTCTCTGCATATCTTGTAAAAAAAACTCCATGAGTTGACACACTATGCCCCTTCCCATCACTAAATCTGTACAGTTATGGTTAGCCATATATAGTGTGAACTAAGCTCACGAAGTTTGAAATAGTGCTCACATGTAGTGCACATGGAGATTCATAAACGTTATTTAGGGTAGAATAATAACACAGCTTTGGTGGGTACTCAACCAAATCAAAGAACAGCAGAAAGCAAATCAGCAGGAAGCCCAGGAAGCCTTCATTCATTCACAAAAGATAAATGCCAGTGAGCTAGAACTATCATCCTGGAATCCCTTTCTTATCGTTTTTCCCTTGGCCTAGTTTTGCTTATTTCTTATTTCATTGTTATGGATAGGCATTATGCTACCAGCCTCTTCAGCTAAGGAGTGAACTTTGGTCTGCTTTTCTATTTGCTGTTGTTATTTTGTTGGAATATTTATTTATTTATTATGACATGTCTGTCAAAAGGATGAACTCCTTTTTAACAAATACGCCAAGAATGTTGTTCGATCACATGATGCTAGAGTCGGCCAATGTTTCTTATACCGTCGATTTCAACAAATACCCGATCCATAGCTATCTTAGACGTCATCCTAAATGGTAGCTCTGCTATAGATTTTGCTATAATTGATCAATGGAGTTCACTTAAAGTTGATTTTTCTCAGAGCCAATGTAGGTAACCGTATTTATTGTACCTTACAGTCCCTCCAGTGTACATTGTTGTCCTTTGTTGTATGGATTGTTTCCCTTTTGTTGGCTCTTGGCTTGCAGACCAATCATCCACTGCACACATTTAAACCAAACTCTTATGAACCCACTCACTGTTGAAGCCACTCGCTGAGCATTGATGAGTTCCCACAATGCTGCGTACACACTCAGTGAACTCACGGGGCGGCGGTTTGTGTGCAGAGATGTTGTTGTTGCAGTAAATGGTGCTTCAGGCTGACCCTGACATATTGGGCTTCACGTGACAGGGAAAGACGTGGAGGTGGTATGAATAGACTATTCACTTGCTGAAGGACACAGATTTTCTACAGCAGGCCCGCTAGTGTAGACGAAGAAAGAAGGTTTGATGTTTCCTCTTCCTCCATCACCTGAGTTAGATTAACAATGGAGCTAGGTGGTGCTTCAGACTGGGTCCCTAATCTTACAGGGCCATGGTTGATGAAAGCAGTAGGTCAGTTGGTTCAGCATTACTTGTAAAAATGACTGATGTAAAAACTGATGATACAAGCTGAACTACAAATCTAATTTCTATGATATCAGGTAGCAAAACCCTATATTAAAACAATGAATAATATCAGACTGGAAGTCAAGAAGCTGAGAAATGACCCACTCCCTGACTATTTAAATTGCTCTGTCTCACAAATGAACATAGCTGCAAGCAGCGATGCGGGTGCCAAGTACTCAGAAGGCTGTAGTTGCCATGGAACCTTGATGTTAAGCGTATCACAGTACAATTCAAACAAACGCTAGGCATTGACATCACTTCCACATTCAACTCGTTGTATTCAAAAGTGTCAAAGAGAAGACTTCCTCTCAACCTGCTCATTGACACACTAGTGTCTGAAATAGTATAGGTGTCCCTATGAAAGCACAAAGGTACAGGCTCTTGACTTCAAGTCAAGTCATGAGCACACCTGCTGCTGCATAAAGGACCTGGAGGAAGACAGTGATGCTGTACACCTTTACACCAATGCTTCTCTACAGTTGAGCTGCAGTACATTTCAACCAAAGATGCTGGTCCATTCCAGCTTACAGAACTGCCCAGTGTCCTTTGTCATTCCATAAAGACCAGGGCCACGTAGAGTGACCTAAGTGATGTTTTATGTGTTTGTGCAGTCTGTGACACCCACACTTTGACATTAAAAACTGGTGACAAACCTCCATGGCAATGTGTGTTTAAATAAGAAACTAAGGGGAAAAAAAAGATCTACCAAAAAGTGGAATGCATGGTAATAACAAGGACTTAGTAACACGATACTGTGGTGCAATAAAACAATAACAACCAAAGGTTAAAAACTGGACAGTGTTTATGCAGCTTCACATCTTGGCCCCCCAAAAATACAGACCTGTCAAAACAGTCTGTAAGGCCTTTCTTCAATCTAAACGGCTGTCATTGACAGGTGACGTCAGTCTGTGAGTATTTTGTTAGCAAAGAAGAAATCATCAAGGAATTCAGCTCCATGTTCCAGGGTTCTTAAGTCTATAAGCTCCATTATTTAGTCTAAGCTGGTGTGAGATGACTGTTCAGTGAAATACAGTCTCCTTGCGAGCTAAAGGGGAGAGCACATCGATCTGGAATTATGCTGGTGATTTAGAGTGATTAAGACTGAGAGTGGGGCCAGGGCCACATCAATATAAATACAAAGTTTTAGACAGCTTTGCATTTGTTCAACATTTCTCAACACAGGCTGAATTTGGCGAGGAAGAAATAAATTCCTTTTTATGCCAGGGCAGCTGTTGGTGCAGGTGTGAGGGCCTTGAAATGTGATTTAAACTTTCAACAAAAGCAATTTTCTAACATTTTATGCGACGATTTTCCTATTACCGTACATGGTGCTGAGGGAACAGAAAGGAGTTGGCGGGCCAGCCAATTTCTCTGTTAATCTCCCCACCTAATTTACAAGAGTGAGAGTAAATGTATAAACTCACGTCCCTCAAAGACAAACAGGCAACAGCGCGGGGGAATGCTTGTCCATGCATGGCCACACTCTGATGGAAGCAGAACACTCTCAGAGCGTGAAATCTAAATGCGTTCATTACCTCAGCCGACGTGGGTATCTTTAAAAGAGCGAAGGGAACCATTCCAGGTCCATGCTGTGGTTGTCATCCTTCCTCACTTTCGGGCAAGAGGGTTGGCTAGAGATTAATGTTTCAGCCGACTTAGACCGGCAATGCGTGAGGAGGACCGAGCATCAGCAAAACCCACTGGGATATCTCACCTTCTGCAGGATGTTCAAAGGAAGCTTCTCTTGACATCCATATCTTTCCTCCAAGACGGGAGTGCTTTTTTTCCCCCTTCCTCCGATGGCCTCATAGTCTAGGGGCTGGGCAGGCCACTCGAGCAGGCTTGTTTCTCAGGTCATTCCACTCCATCTGACGTCTGAGACGAACGTTCTACACTCGCCCTTTTTTCTGGGCTTGTTTCTTTTACCCTCAGTGACATGCTCCTCTCTCTCCACTATCAGCCACTCCTTGATTGTATGGTATATATCCTATTTTATAGCCGGGAGATTACAATCTCGAAGTGTGAAGGTGACCTTTTTTCAGTTTTCCCAAGATTGCACACAACAACAGTCAGAACAAAGGAAAGCTGTGATAGAGACAGGTAAAAGAATGCACAGGCTCAGGGAGACCTCCTCAGCTGAATCCAATCCTGCAGTATGATTGTTCATTTCCACCAGTCGTTAGTATTGGTATGGCCTGTCAATCAATTGATCAATTAATTATTTATGGTGCAAAATCACAATGTGGAATGGTGTCAATACACTTTAGAAATATGACCTGTGGCAACTTGCTCCTAGTAAATCTTTCACATGTATGAAATTACAATGCAAACCAAACAGTACTCAGGCAGAGAAACAAAGCACATAATAAAATGTATGTAAGCCAGGACAGCAGGCCTGTATAAATCTGTTGTAGGCTCGCATCATAAAAGGACTGGAAAATGATTTGATGAAATGGCAAAGAAGATCAGCAGCCTTTGGTAATGCGGTGACCTGAAAGAATTGTGGATGGCCCATGAAGTGATGCTGCTTAATATCTTCAAAGCGTTATACATATAATATTTTCAGATCAAAGGTTGCATGATTCCTTGAAATGTGGGAGGACTGTGAGAAGCTGCTGAGCTGCTTGTAAAAGTGTCATTGATGTTCTTCTTTCCTATATGGACCATGAGTAATTGTCTGCCTTGGAGCCAGGATGTGGACATCATGTGACTGCAGAGGTCAAAGGGGATAAATAAGTGAAGTCACACACAATATACTCCTGCATCCTATGAACTCTGTGACTGACTACGGCTGTCTGGGGCAGGAAAGACACATATGTACAAATAATGTATATAAAGAAGCACAGATGTGTGTGGCTGCACACACACACACCAACACAAACACACACACACACACCCCAACACAAATACACACACACACACCAACACAAACACACGCGCGCACACACAAATACACACACACACACACACACACCCCAATACAAATACACACACACACACCAACACAAACACACACACACACACACACCCCAACACAAATACACACACACACCAACACAAACACACACACACAAATGCGCACACACACACACACACACCAGCACACACACATGCACATACACACACACAAACACACACACTAAAACACAGCTTTAGACATCCACAACTACTCAAGAAGTGTAAAATCAGGTGTCTAGCATGCCTGTGAAATTGATGAAGTATTGGACTTCCTCCTGCACAGAAGTAGGTCACTGGATATGTCTCACATGCTGACCTGTTATCCCCATCAGGGAATTTTGCACCTCTGCTGGATTCCAGAGAGGTGAGTGACAACTTTACTTGGAAGAGGGGGGAAACGCACACTTCACACTGATCATAACAGAGGTCACAAAACAGCTATCTACAGTAGACTGAAAAAGTCATCTGCATTATAACTCAAAGGTAATTTGGACAGCAAAGTCAGCAGACAGTTTTTCTATTACAGTTTTTCTCAATTGTTTAAACACATTTCCTGAAAGCATGCCTCATACTCTCAGAACTCTACACACAAATAAAAAAAACACACACACAATGGGCAAAACCACTCACTTCTCCTGCAAAACGAAACTTGCATTCAAAACAATGTTATTTCTTCTCAAAATGCTATTTTGTTGTCAAATGACAAACACAAACCATCATATGAATAGACATTTATAACAACCAGTTGAACCCTGATGTGCTTAATGTAAAACACTATGATAAATGGAAAACACTTCTTCTCCATTCATCATAATGATTTAGGCCTTTTTTTGTTCAGTGTTACCCTTGCTATAGACAGTACATACATAAGTGTGCTATATTTTAGAATATTGTTTTTATACTCAGAACACACATATACATTGTTACAAATATATTTTATGTTTTCCACAAAAATAGTGTACACACTGTGCATCCCAATCAACACAAAGCTGCACCTACAGTGGTCTATATACAATAGAACAGAAGAATTTACTGTAGCCTATATAGTTACAAAAAAAAAATTACGCTGCATCCTTTCTTCTGTTTTTGTGTGGCCACAGCACCTCATCCACATCACATGCAATGTTTTTCCTGGCCTAGCAGTGAATCCATCCATGAAAAGCATCAATTGCTATATTTCCACATGCGTCTTCCATAGCTTAGAGAAAGGGTACACACATTTGTGGATTTTGGTCATACACTTTCATCTCCAGTCAAAAAAAAATTCTCAATTGTGTTGAGGATTGTAGAATATGGAGAGAGATACGTAAACAACTAAACAACTACTGTAAAATAATTTTGTTGACCAAATGGTCAACCAAAATGGCTCTGATCTCATCAGAGATTACGGTCCTTTCTCATCCTCGTCCGTGTCCTCCCTGTCCTCCTCCTCTTACTCTCACTCCTCTAGCTGTGGCTCTGCCTCTTCCAAAGCTCTGATAGCTAATTGTAAAGCTGTGTGACAGGTGTTTGCCGATGTGATAAGTCAGTGTACATAATAGGGCAACTGACTTCAGAATTTTGAATCACTGTGTGTTCCTTGTAAAAACAAGACATTTGTGTCATGAAAATTGTGCCAAACGCAGAGAATTGTCTATAGTGTTTTGAAAAAAGTGTGTTTTAGAACTGCAATTTCAGTGCAAAGCAGGAATTGTGTTCGAAGTTTAGCAGAATCGGTTAATGGGGTTGGTGCATGAGTTACATGTTATGGTCATTGTGTCTGAAGTACAAGGAATTGTGTGTAAACAATTGAGAAAAACTGTAGTCACCTAAACAGCACCTTGGTTTTGGAACAGCTACACTGAGTATCAATAGTGTGTCCCCATTTGAAATAAAGTTTTAAAGTGGCATGGTTCAATAGTCCCTCAGTAATCCACCCCCTCACACTTCATGTGATTTTTGAAATGAGATGAAGTATGAGGGCCTGGTTTACCAGGCTAATGGCTCAATGGATGCCATTGTTTTTTTTCTTCTTCTCAGAGTACTTAATGTACTTAGGTCATTATGAATGCGATTGACCTTTGACCTCTAGTCATCTCTGCAGCACACTGCAGTCCCGTCCCCACAGGTCCAGCTGCAAGGCCAGAGGGGGACAGTGATACAATGTATGTCTGCATGTTACATAAGCATCTTCTGAACTTTCATAATATAAACAGACAGGAGGAGTACTACAGTATATGGAGGGGCTGTTGCTCACTACAGATATATATTTTTCTCCACTTGTGTCTGCTTGATGTAAATTTCCTCTGTTGCTCTGTGGTCTCCTGACAGCTGGTTTGTTGTAGTCTTATATTACTTCTACCCCAGGAATTTCAAGCTATACTGTAGGCTTGTGGCTTTGCCTTGTCTTGTGTAATAGATAATATTGCAGATATTGGGAACACAAAGGAATGAAATGAAAACTCAAACAGAGCTCTCAAGTGTCCCTGTACAATAGCTATCTTTTTTGAAAGAAGTATTACAAGACATAAGAATACATAAGATTTTATTCACACAAGTCTGTTCATTTTTGTCTGATTCCCTCCCTCTTTCTCTCTGCATCACCATCTGTGTGTCAGCAGGTATGCGCAGTTTTGGAATATTTTAAGTGTCACTTCACAGGTGTCACTGAATATCTTTACTGTTGTTTTATTTCACAACAACTATTTTTTTAGATTTACATATTCCAATGCACCTGTTAAAAACATCTTAGATTTCCCAAGGAGCCCACTCCTCAGTTGCACTAAGTTCGCCTCAGGAATTCCTCTCTAAGCTCTTTCAGTGTCACGTGAACTACTTTGCATGCAGCCTGCGGCCACCCTCCGCTTCCCCCTGTGCTTATCGATTGGCCTCGCCCCTGTGTGATCAGCCTGTCTATACTGCCACCCATACTAGGCTTTAGACTAATGAGTTTTAAACAAATACTGATGCTGGTGTCTAAAAGAGCTGGAAATAAAAAGGCTGTCAGGAAACACGGAGGACAGACCACAGGCGCCGTATCCTCATGGATATAACGACACGTGAGGAAATTATGAGGTCTTCTCAATATACGTTATACATGAGTTATCAAAAGTGGGGTTATTCATAGAGGGATTTATGATACCGTGCTATTTTTCTTCTCAGCTATCGCAAATTTGTATACGTGTCAAACCGTCGACACCCATTATGAACAATTTATTTTTTCACAATGATTGAAAATGAGCAATCAACCTGTGCGATATGATGCTTCAGATGGCCACATTTACCAACTGCATTCCAGCCCTGAATGCTCTTTCTCTTCCTGGGTAGCCTCATGTCATCTGAAAGCTGTGCAAATACATTTCTAAACCTTCTAGGGCTGCAATCTAATCTGCTCAAGCTCTCAAGCCCACTATATGTGCATGGCTCCATTGGCAATCCCCCAGTGCTCACGTTTACTATCCATGACCTCCCCTCCTAACACCATTGACTGGCTGTCAGCTGTAGATGGATAGTGGGTGGGGTAGGGTGGGGGGAGGGAGGGAGGGAGTGGAGATGACGGCAGGATTGACTGGATCACCTGGGTTGTAAGTACAGCCTGATTTTCCCACAACATGGATTGCACAGCTATAAACCACCAGATAATATCAAAAGGTGTTTCTGCTGATAGCTGTTATTTGGTAAAAAAAAAAAAAAAAGGTGTGTCATGTCTAGTTGCAAGTTTAGACCAATAAACACCAGCACTATGATACTGTTTTGCAGTGAATGAGATTAACTGTGTCTGATTATTTTTAATCTATGTAAGTGTTTCTAGGTCACCTTTATACTTCTTTCTAAAAAATATGATATTTAAAAAAAGGGGGTTTTGTTCATAATGTTATGTTTTGAGTGCTGTAGGCTATGTCACTTTGAAAAATAGAGTCTGATAAATACAATGACCTTTATCCGCACTGAGGATTGTCTACGGTCTGGTAACCGTGGTATCACGACATCAACTCTGCCCGGGTGACGATGTCAGTTAGCGATGGGATAGGATTGCACACTAAGCTAACAACAGCCCAGGTTGTCTAAGCCTCTTACAGTATGTGCCATACTGCTATGGGTCCGTGCCCAACAACAACCCCCCACCTCTTATTAGACCAGACAGCTAAGACGTGAGCACCACTCAACTTGATTTACACCACGCAGCGCAAGGACACTATAGGCTCAGACAACTAGCAGGTTTAAATCAAATTATAAGAATCCTGTTATTGTGCTCAGGCAACTTTTGGGTGCTACATACATGGAGCATAGTAATATTTTGGTTTGGTTAAATCCTTATTATAATGCTTGCTTTTTCATCCTTGTGAGGGGCAATAAATAGAAATGTCTTGAGGAGGTGTGGCTGTTAACAAAAGAAATATTAAGTGAAAATATTATGTGAAAAGCTACAGAATTTCTATTCAATACACAGGAAAATGGGTGTATTCATATGTAGCATAAACTATGTACTTCCAAGTTTGCTAACTTGCTATGACCAAATGCAGTAAGAGAACTGTGTTTGTGTGCCACACCTACTTATTTTGCACAAACAAACCCAATGACCCAGCCAGCACGTTTTTTATCACCCTAAGCCAGATCCAATTAGTCCTATGAGTCTTACTCACTGTGAGATCTGTGAGAGCTGTTGGCCGGATGCACCAAAACGCCTCATTATGGGTATTCACCTGCAAGATTTCATAACACAATTAATGAGCATCTTGAGCATTGAAAGTGGCTGCGCGGCAGAAATCTCCAATCAGCCATTACATTTCTTTGTCATGAAAGACAGAATAAATGATGGGAAAACAACGTTATGTAAGTGAGCTGTATCGCTGCCTGCAAGCAAGCTCAAGAATAAGGGTTTGGAGAACAACACTAATTTGCACTACACGCTAGTATGGTTGCTTCTTGGCTGTCTCGCTGTTGTGTCTAAGCAGATAATTAAATTTGCAGAGGCTGGGGACAGAACATTACCCAGAAGTCCCCCTTGGAGACATTCTCATAATGGCCAGAGCAACCAACGGACACTACCCATTTGGTAGCTCTTATTTCCCTGGTCTCCTGACACCTTGGCCTCAGGTGACCTCAGGTGACAATGTCAGCATCCTTCATGCATCAGCTAGAGCTCACAACTTGCAGTGCAGTGGCACAGTATGACAGAAATATCAGTATTTGATGGCCAGCATTGTGAGCTCACTTCAGGACTTAAGCTTAGCAGAGGTTAGTTCTACTTTAAAGAACCCAAATAATACCCGTTCCAAATAACCCCGTTAACTACACCAGAATAACTTCCAAAACACTCTGTTTCCTCCAGGCACACTTTTCACCTGATGTGATGTTGCGCTGTTTTGTGGACACAAAAGTTTCAGACATCAGTGCAAGCTGTCGGTGTTCATCCTGCACAGTGCTCTTCACTGTGTCCTTCACTGGCACTTGACAGCACTGAACAATCGCCTACTTTGCCACTCACTGACCATAAACTAAATGCGTCTATCACTCTCATTAATGCTGAGGTAAAAAGAGGTGTGAGTAACGGTCAAGTGGCAAAACCTAAAGCTAAAATGAGCAGCTGTGGCCCTGACAACAAGATGGCACGCCACTAAAGTGAGCACAGCTTGGACTGATTGTGTCCCTTTTTGCCCCCGAGTCATTCAGGAAAAACGCACCAGCAATCACATTCTACTGAAAAGAGAATTTAACTGTCAAAAGGGTGAATGAAGCCCTAGGGCAAAGCTCTCTCTCTCTCTCTCTCTCTCTCTCTCTCTCTCTCTCTCTCTCTCTCTCTCTCTCTCTCTCTCTCTCTCTCTCTCTCTCTCTCTCTCTCTCTCTCTCTCTCTCTCTCTCTCTCTCTCTCTCTCTCTCTCTGCTCTCTGGAGAATGCTAGACTGAATAAGGGTACATATGTTATGATACAGTATGTAATTTCCTGAATGGATTTGAGTAAGATGAATCATAGAAATTATGACATTCTGATTACAGACCTTTGCAGACCTTTCCTTGGGTGCAAGAAATCCACAAGTAAGTCATAGTGAAAATATACCCCAGGTGTATGATGGAAAAGTTTCCTTTACAGGTGTGTGTGTGTGTGTGTGTGTGTGTGTGTGTATGTGTGAGAGGCGGGGGGTGTTGGAAATGATGTATTGTCCTCATGAATGCCCCCAACCCCTACCACTTGTATCAGCAATTATATTGCACACGTGTGCATCATCATAAATAAATTAAATACATTTAGCATAATTAGGAATGATTATCATCTGCATATGCAGCGTATTTTGATTGATGCGCTTTCTGCTAAAACAACAGAGCTGCAGATACTAACATGCTGTAGTAGAGTATGCTTCAGGAAGTTAATTCTGTCCTTGACTGAAAGACATGGCTGGAAGTGAAAGCTAAATCACTGTCAGAACAAAAAAAAAAAGAGTTTTCCAAAAAGATTTCCTGGGATTTGAGTAAGAACCCATCAAGGTGCTCTTGCTGCATAAACCCAAGCCTGCTAAATTGTAATGCAGCCTCACCTCTACCAGTGCCCTTACCTTGTATTGAGTAAATTATTTGATGTGATCAAACGCAGTTCTACAAAATAGCATTCGCATGTACTGAATATGACGAGAGTAGAAATATGACAAAAGAGTGACATTTGCTTTTATCATGATTAAATATTGCAAAACATTTTCAAGATGTACCCTCATCCATGAAAATACTGTATGTGGCAAAGTGGATTAGCTGTTGAGAACACCTAAACACTTTTGCATGCACCACAGATAATATATTACCCTGAATTCTGCCAAGTAAGCAGACAGTGTAGTGCATTACCGGTCTATGGCTGCACATTACCTCCCCATACTCAGAAAACGGCTGTCATATGTGTCCATTATGAAAAACAAATATGTGTTTGCAGGAGAAAAGCAAAACCTAAACCTTGCCTCAGTGCTAATATAGATGCAGTATTTTCTAAGGTCTGTTTTAAGCGTACATTTGATGCCCAAATGCAAATTTGATACTGCAAACACTTCTGGCAGAGTGCACAATTCTTTATCTGATGTAAGTACATCACGTCAACTGTGTGACTGTTCGTAAAACACGACAGTGTGGGAGGGAGGGAGGGTGGGTGGATGTGTGGGAGAGATGTTTTCTCGACAAAGTGAAACATGCGAGGAGCATCTGTTTTTTCTTCCTCCCTGATCCTGTCCTCTCCTCTCTCTCTGTCTTTATGTGTCTCGGGGAAGGAAGGAACACGTGCCTCGTGATGCAGCCATGTGCCTTTTGCAGAGTCAACGTGCCGCCCATCACAAACCGCCACCACTGACTGGCTCACCAGCTCCAAGGTGACACCTGCGTGCCGATCAGCATCCGTCCACCTCGCAGAGAGAGACGGGTGTCAACACAGAGGTGTACATATCTGAGGGCACAGGGGACCTTATGTGCATACTGCTGCTGCATAGCTCTTGCCATTGTGGCTAAGAATACTGACAGAGGTGTAAATGCTTGCTTGTTGTACCATGATGCAGAGAATGCTGCTGCATGATCACTCACATGTTCCGTGACAAAACCTTTAGAGCCGCACTGGATGCAGACAGCATAAATTAATGAATAATTACTTTCATGTGTATGAGAGTAAATCAATACATACACTACAAAACATACTTGCTGCACAACATGCTGAAAAACGAAACTGCACAAAACACGCCTAATGGCACAAATCATCATTGCAAGCCCTGTAATATGATTTATGGCACCCATAAATAGAGAGAGTCCACTGTTTAAGATGATGTTGTTTACATAAACCCAGTCCTTGCCTTCTGCAGTGACCTATTTCTCTTTTCAATCTTGGCACATGCTTCTAATATAAGGCCATTTATGTATTATCAATTTTAATAAACACCCTATCAGTCACTGATGTTTTTTATTTCAGGTAAGCCAAGGTCAGCAAAAATAGCTATTGCTGTCCTACCGCACGTGAGCGTGAGCGCGTGAGGGCGTCAGGCTTCAGGTGGACGACCAGCCACGTGTCGCCACGGCAATCAGAGCCTGCCACTCGTTAAAGGCCCGACAGCACTTCAACTGTGAATAGCGCCACAGATGATGACTTGAAACATTCTGTCACTCTTGAAAGATGGGAGACATTTTCTCAAAGTTCAGCAGCAGGCTGAGATACAGAGTCTGAGGGAACGAAAGGCAATTACCAACTAAGATGACAGGAAATAGAAAATCAAGTTACTTCAATGGTAACACAAGGCTCTAAGATGAGCAAATGCCTCAGTAGAGATGAGATTCAAGTTAGCTGAAAAAAAGCCTGCCTCCCCAGCTTCATGAATAAATTGTTTTTTGGTTAACACAAATGGCAAGATGTTAGTAATGTTCAATTTTCTATTTAAGTTGTATTTGTGCAATGTCACCTACAGGATGATAACTCTCAAAGCTGAGGTTCATAGACGGAAGTATTGTAACACAGTGCCCTTTATGAATTATAGGAGTCTACCATTTACATGGGCTTTGTGGACTGTCTGACAAATAGGTACCAGCAGTTTCCTCGATAGGTTCCCCTTGGCAGGCCATAGGGCTTCCTTCTCCCCTTAATGCAATTTGTAGACACACTACTTTTTTGCAGTGTTGTATAAAGTACTGAAAAATCACACTCAAGTAAAAGTACAGGTACCCCTTCAAAAAATGACTTTGGTAAAAGTCAAAGTCACTGACTGAAATGTTACTTGAGTTAAAGTCTTAAAGTATCAGAAATTGCTGGTACTTAAGAACGAAAAGTAATGTAAAAATAAATGTACTCAAGTAATGTAATTAAAAGTACAAGTAAAAGTTAATAACAGGCAAAGGCAGTCTGAATTTGTAATATTTTTTATATTTTGGTTAAGTGTGAAGGGCCGGGTTTCCCAGATGCAGTTAAGAAGTTCTTAGCGTTAAGAACTTCTTTAGACCCTTCTTAAGGCTCCCGTAAGAAACAACCACGTTTCCCAAAATGCTTCTTAGCATTGACGAGTTCAGTCGGACGCCACATGTTATACCAGAACTTCAGGTGGGAGCATATTACCAAAGATTAGAAGGTTCGTTAAGAAGGTTCTTAACTGGGAAACTCGGCCAAGGTCATTTAGCACCTATGGTTAATCTTAAATGACAAGCAATTACACTGCTGAAAATGCACACGCCTGACCAATTGCTGTCATTATAAACAAAAGTGGAGAGAAAACTGAATGTTATCTGGCATCTGAAGATGGAGACCACAGTTTGAAACATTTCTTTCGTAAACACCAAACCGTAAACACTGCTGTCTCCGTCTCCTCTTCCATCAGGACTGTTTGCGAAGCTAGCTTACTGCGTGAAGCCAACAGGTGTAGCCTATTGGTTGTCATGCGCAAGTGGCAATTGCGAACAAGACAGGCACGTCTTGACTTCATTGCAGTCAGTTTTTTTCTTTCTTTTTTTTTTTTTTTTGGTAACGAGTAACTAAACGGCACATTGAAAATGTATCGGAGTAAAAGTATGCAATTAGGTTTGAAAATATAGTGAAGTAAAAGTAAAAGTTATCAAAATTTAAAAAACTCAAGTAAGTACAAATTCTTCCAAAATGTACTTAAGTACAGAAGTGAAGTATTATTACTTCGTTACTGTACAACACTGCTTTTTTGTCAATATGTTGCTGAATGCATGTATTTCAAACACCTTGCAGTGCATGCATTGGAGGCACAAATGCCTTTACTTGGATGGTGTTCTGTTTTAAAGTCTTAGGGTCACTAAGGTCTCAGTGGTCAAAGTGGCTGACCTACACTCAGGTGCACCACAGTGTATGGGTCTGCTTATGTGGCAATAAAAAAAAATAAAATAAAAAAAAACCCTGTCCACATTCAGCACACTTGAGCGCCGGAGAGATCCATCGAGGCTAACCGCATCCACTCGACATTGCTAACCAACACTTAGCGTGGCTAAAGTGTCATCGCTGGCATGCCCTCTGTGTCCTCTCCACCTCTGTGTTGCTAGGCTGCGGCACGCTTCTCGTGTCACGCCAAGTCACGCCAAGTGGCCCCTAACTGCTCCTTAGGTGCTCCAGGGGCTGTAAGGATCATGGCCAGACCACTGCGACTCAACGTGATCCTGACCTAAGCCTGTATTAATATACAACCCAATAACTTTCTCATCATGTGTTGTGGCTACATCAGAGGTGTCAGTCCCAGCTTCAGAAAGTAGGAATCCTGGCTGCCATGTTTTGCCTGTGCACTTAACACAGGTGATTTCACTAATTACCTGCTCTACCCATCTGATGATTTCTGTGCTCATTAACCGGTTGAGAAAATGAATGGATCAAATATGTGGAAGGGTTTTCACTGTCGGAAACCAGCATTAACACCTTTGGGCTACTCATAAAACATTACAGCAGCCGAACTGTATTGGCTATCACAGGGTATGACAATGATCATGGACTTGACTCTGAGCTCTTTGACTTTATGGTTTCATTGCAGTATATCTGAGTTTTATATTCCAGTATATCTAGGGTCATTAATAAGGCGATAAACCTGTTTCGTTTGCGACCTCGTTCCATAAACTACTCACACTATTGCATACCTAAAGTGAAGTCTGAGGTAATTTTGTGTTCAATGCTCCATGCGCTGAAGATTATAACAGCAATATACAGCACATGGCCTCATCAAGATATCTTTAGCACACTGTGAAGCCTCATGCATACATTCAACACAACAAAATGCTTCCCCTACTAATGAGCTGTGGAAGAGGAACTAACAGTACCTCAGTTTAGCACAGTCCTGGGTGGTGTAGGTACTACAGAAATCTGTCAAAGTGAAAGTGTACTCTATTGTCAATTCACTATGTAACAGCCATTACACAGACGACTGAAATTGCGTTTCACCAGACACCAAATGTGCAATATAAACTAGAAACACGCACACACACACACACACACACACACGCACAAACACACATGCACAAACACACAGCTACACTCATGGACATGAAGTGCATACAGACATCAACAATAAATAGACATAAGACATACAGGTAAACATATACACTTCCAACAAGAAGTAAAGTTTGAGGTAGCTCTTCTTGGTAGCTGGTGTAGGTGAAAAATGAAATGTGCAAAATCTGCAATCCCAGGATGATTAATATTCCATGATGATACAGTTTAAAGTCTAAAATCAATATCAGTACAATTCTTGGAATCAACTTGGTCTTTAACAGACATTACTTAGAAATGATCTATGAAAACGTCTAGCTTTATTAAAAACTCCGTAAATCTTACGCAAATTGCTATTTGTAGCCATGTCCGCTCTCTTGCTTTGAATACTTCTGACACTAAAAGAAAAACAGTCTGATAAAGTTTTGCTATTGTGTATGTCAGTTTTACATCTCTTTTTTCATGTTTTTCACTTTATGTAAATCTGCTCATTTAAGTAATGAAATAATAAAATAAAGTGACATCTCAAAATAATATAATTAATATGCATTGTAGATTCACATCTGCAGTGTAAATTCTACCAATATTTATATTGCAGTCTTACTTAAAGCACATAATACATTTGTATACACCATTGTACATAATACACGCAATACATAATACACCACTGTAACCCAACAATCTGAGTTCAGTGATTTAGTGAAAAGCCTGTTGTGGTAGCACTTTATAAAAACTACTTCCTAAGAAGCATTTAGCTTGCATTTGTTACCTCTTACACGACAAACAGTCAGACATACAGACAGATTGCCAACTGACATCCAGACAGATGTGTCAATTTGTTTAGAAATGATTTACTGATGAGAAATTGTGTAAAAGCAATGGTTACCAAATGATGAACAAAGTGTTAAATAACAGTTAACAAATGCAAAATAAATGCTTATTATGAAGTAGTTATTATAAAGTGCTACCCCTGTTGCAGATTTGCAGATATGATTTACTTCAGTCAACTTCACTCCCTACCTGACTACATGGCAAACTCAATGTTCGACCGAGCATAACAATATTTGCAACCAGACACAGGTAATTATGTGCACAGACCACTGCCCAAGCCTGCCTCACCTGGGCTCTCAGTTACCTGCCAGTCTCCATGAAACCTCTTAGCAAGCGTGGCCAATTAGCACCGCTGCTGCTACCACGCTGCCCATACCTGGAGCTCGGCCACGGTGCGGCTCACAGAGGGGCTTCAGAGGCTTGTCATCTTATTCTATATACAGTGAGCGCAATTCTATCTCAGTCTGGGTTTCTATGGGGCAGAGACGCCGTGTAACTCAAACTGGCAGGAGGGTCTTTGCCAGTTGGCAGGATAAGGCCGCAACTCTATCTGTCAGGTTCAAAGTGCGTTGAGGAGCTGGCTCTGGCACACGGTAGACCATGCAAGACTGAGTCCTGAGTCCAAGGAGTGTGCAGAGAGAGGGAGTGAGATTTGGTGGACAAAAGACAACTGGAGGGAAGAGGAGAGAAGAGAGGGAGAGCTGTATCAGGAGCCAGTCAGGAGGCAGACGAGTTACTGACAACAAACTGCACTGAATGCAGGTGGAATAACACTGAATGTTGGTGAAATAAAAAGGATATTTTCATATTTTTCACAATAACAACAACAATAATGATGATGATGGCATTGGTGGTTGTGGACTTCTTCATGAAGTAGAGTGAAACACAATTAAATAGTAAACGAATTAAGCACTTTTATGAAAAAGACTCTTAAAGCAATGCTAAAGCACTTTTCCTCTTCAGTCGCCCTACATGTTGGAAAGGTCTTTCTCATGTCTCATTCCAACTACAGATTGGCGACCCGCTTTTGCAAACTTGCATAGTGCGGTTATGGTCCACGGAGGGCTGCATTCAGAAAATTCAGAAGTGCTGTTCACCCTGTTGCGAGTTGATGAACCACTGAAGCCATTTTGAAAACATTATTTTAAGGTTGAAAAAACTACTTAGTATTGCTTTAACACTCCAACAAACCAAGCTTCAAGAGAACACCAGGAAAGAGTTAACTGGCCCTATACATCTCCTGGTGATAGCACATACAAACATTGGGTCTTCAGGTATGACTATGAGATAGCAGAGGAGCCATCCTTTGGGGCTTAGTGGCTCCTTGTATCACAAGGCCATCATGCAGGCTAAGACTTGTCATACCACATAGTCATGACAATACCAGGAGCTGACTGTTTTTTTAGCTTCAGGCATCAGGCATGTCATGTCATTATCACCACAGAGATCAAGTGGCTGGACCAAATTGCAAAGATATGACCAGTGGTTTGAATTCATGTTTTTTTTGTCTTTCCCTGAATCGAGCAGGAACTGAGCAAGAGCCGTGATTTGTACAGCACTGATCTCTCTGAGGTACCCTAGTGAATGTAAAGTTGAGTGTTTCCTCTCAAGCGATAGTAAAGCCTGTCTAAATACAGCAGGTCAGTAACCTGGTCATGAGTTACAGATCGGGTGGTTTTGTGTGTCTACATGTAAGACGTTTTGCTATGTAGTGAATTATGAGAAATGGTGTTTAAATGAAAAGATAATCGACCTGTCATTGATTCATTTGGAGAGATGTTTTCATATTAAGTATGAGGAAAACATCTAAAATAGACAGAAAATGTTAACAGCTACAATTCAGTGTTTTTCATTTTTCAAAACATTACGTAAATATATAATACATAGCTGATATCACTCTGATACACACCCAGTAGCCATCCTTTGCCATACTTTCATACCTTTTACATTTATTAATGCAAACACAAATCAATTTGTATATATAACCTACATATCACAAATATAAAGATACATTGCTTTTTAAACCATCAGTAAGCACTGATTAAGCAAAACATTATGCACTACATAGCCATACAAGTGTAATTGTAGGGACTTAATGGTAGGCTGTATTTCAGAGGCAGGTCCCATTTTCGATCTCATTTTCCCACAGGGACTAAACTGGCTTTGGTTGGGGTAGTAACTGGCCAGAGAGAGAAAGAAGTGGAAAGAATGGCCAGTCTGAGCCACACGCTCATGACCTAATTTCTCTACCGCCCGGGGCGTCTGTATTGGGAGAGGGGATTGATCGGACTGCTCTGCTGACGCCACAAGCCACAAAGGGGATACAGAGAGAAGCCAAATGGATCTGTAATAAAGGAGAACTGCACATTTTCTTAAATGATTTCGGGACGGCGAAAGGCAAACTGCCACCCCAGGGTCCCCAGTGTGTACAAGTAGTCAGTGGGCGACGTGAGATGACAGTGAGGTCACAACAACATGCAGCCCTGACCCCATAACCCCACGACTCCCCACCACCGCACCTCCCACTCCACTGGGTACCTGCTATGCAGGTATGTTTGTTATGTTCTTTTGGAATCAAAAGTGGGTCAATGTAATTGGAAAATCATGGCAAACTGAGTTAAAAAAAAATACATTAAAGGTGTACTTCCATCGTGTTTTCATTAATTTTGCAGTGGTCTGTAGTATTAATGAATGCCCTGTGAGCTGGTTTTGGTGAAAAAAAGTGCATTAATGCAGGTGCAGGTGCAGGTGCAGGTGCAGGTGCTTCTGTTTCAGGCTGTTGTAGTTTGGTGGAGGAGATGGAGCGGGGAGAATGACAAGTTCTCGGCTATGTCAAACCTATGTCACTTTGTTGGCCTTTTTCTTATTCACTCGTTTTTCCGCCTAATGTCTTTCACTGACTAATGGAGGCAATCGGGTTAGAAGAACATTTTCACATGCAGCATGCATATGCAACTCGGGGTGACCTGTCATATTTCAAGAGCAAGGACTAGACGGTTTCTCGAGGAAGTACTCCTTCAAATAAAAAAAAGAAAAAAGAGAAAGGTTGATGCAAGGAAAACATTTTGAAAGGGAGACTATTAGACATATCTATATCTATTTATACAGTAAATATCCAAAACTAAATAGGCTAACACATTCCAAACAGCCCACACCTAAATAGAACACAATTCAAACTCTGCAGTCACATTAAAACAACAAGACAGCCACTCAGGACATTTTGAAACACAGTACATTTGCATCTTTAGTCTTACTGACCAATGTGTCTGTTCGATTTGACAAACCAAAGGTTAACCATGTGCAACCCAGGAATAGTGTGTTTATGTACCAATTGAAGTAACCTTAAGTCATAGTTATAAATGTTTATGTACCAATTGAAGTAACCTTAAGTCATAGTTATAAATGTTCTGGAGGCAGCAGCTGGAACAGAGGAACCAAAATGTGTGAAGTCATGTTAAAGCAAATCAGAAAGTAGGCCCAAGGTCCTCGTCAGTTTTAGGTTTAGGTCCCCCATTTTTAGCAAGGACACGTGTCCCTCTTTATCCACTTTTCTAAATAAACCACAACTAGTCCCAGAACCCAGACCAGGGACACGGAGAGAGAGAGAGAGAGAGAGAGAGTGGGTCAACGGAGACTGCTTTGCGTTGCCTGGCAAGTAGGCCAGACTGAAATGCACACAGCAATCTAGTGACAAGAGGTCAGGATCTTGTGTTGGGAGGGGTGGCAGTCTGCTAATGGCCATAATGAGCTGGAAAGAGAGAGGGGGTGACCGAGCTTGTGACGAGACGCGCCGGTGGCGATGCTCTGCATTAGCCTGCATTACGGGGTCACCGGGGTTGATGGGAATAGACAGAGGCGACGAGGAGCCCCGGTTACACACCCAGTCCTGTTTTATATGCAGCAAAGCGCTGTGCAAGAGGATAGAGGCCGACAGAGAGAGAGAGAGAGAGAAAGAGAGAGAGAGAGAGAGAGAGAGAGAGAGAGAGAAAGAGAGAGAGAGAGAGAGAGAAAGAGAGAGAGGACGTTCTAGCACACTGACATATGGGTGTGAACACACACAGAC
Organism: Coilia nasus; assembly: GCA_027475355.1. NCBI lineage: Eukaryota > Metazoa > Chordata > Actinopteri > Clupeiformes > Engraulidae > Coilia > Coilia nasus. Next base: position 5,717,372 of record CM050212.1, on the reverse strand, counting down.
ACATAACCACACAGGCACGTGTAAAAATGGAACACACAGACACATCACACACACACATACACATACACATACATACAGTATGATACACATTATTATTATTATTACATTACACTTAGCTGACGCTCTTATCCAGAGCGACTTACAGATATTTACAGGGTTTCAGTTACAGTCCCTGGAGCAGTGTGGGGTTAGGTGCCTTGCTCAAGGTCATCTCAACCATGGGTAGGGCAGGATTTGAACCAGCACCCTTCCGATTGCAAGTCCAACTCCCTAACCACTAGGCCTCAGTTGTAGTTTCAACTACTGTGTCTGTTGAAAAAAATATAGTGTTCTGAGTATGGGTGCCCTATATCTGAGAAGGTCTATGGTTGTGGAAAATGAAGTACAGTATTCAGAACAAACTTCATGACCAAACACCAGCAGAAGAATGTCTTCTTTGAGACTATTAGTGAGGTACCAAATGGAGTAATATTTCATAGACTGGCATAACATCCTTTTGGGTAATGGAGAATTTCTCTTTGGTTTGACCAAGTTTGTAGGTAGTGAAAATAAGTTCCTATTTTTTTTTACCATTACAGTGTCCTTATTTGTTCATATGTGCAAATCACCCACTCAAGTTACCTCTTCTCCCCCTCACTTCACTGTCAATCTTTCTCTTCTCACATTTTACAGCATCTGATCCTTCAGAAACAGAGCTCTCTCTTTTCTCCTTTATTTTATCGCTATTAAGTGAATGAAATTGAATCTTTCGCAAAGCCCCCTTTAATCCCGGAATTCGTGGCTCCACGCTTCAATTAAGATCAACCTAACCCCTGCTGCCCAGAAGCCTCTCTCCCTCCCCACTGCCTGTACATTTCCCTTTCTTGTGACAGGATGCTGACTTCAAAGGCAATCTCTGTGCTGTATGTTTTTTTTTTTTTTTCACACAAGCTCTTTTTCCTTTCCTCTGCTTGTAAAAATGTAAGCAGAATAACAAAGGTGCTCTTTAATGCCCAGACTTGAGACAACACGCTCATGGGATTTAGGCCTGGGTATGGGGGTTGGGCTTTTTGGTGTGGTGGTGGTGGTGGGGTATAAAAATGGTACTTTTTTAATGTTAGAAGCTGTAACCAAGCTGAGTTTGATAAAACAAGCCCCTTTTAGAAGCCTCAGACCACGGTGTATTGAGTTTCTCAGGCCTGAAGAGCCAAGACTTAAATTATTTAGCCACGCAATCCCAGCAGTAGGCAGCTAGCACTAGCATATGAGCCCTCTTCTAAGCCGCGTGGAGGTTTCACCTCAAGCGGTCTAGGTCGCCATGCTTCTGTTACAGGCACAGCGAACTGAAAACTGCCCACAAGCTCGCATGACTCCCTAAATTGAGCTGGAGAAAAACGTCTGCATTGTATCTGGTTATTTGAGACGAGAAATAAATGCTGTTTTTTTTTAGGGATAGGGTTTATGGCTCTTTTTTTATAGAAAGTACACTTGGCACAACCAAGGTGATCAGCCAAAGCAAGAGGCATGATGAAAAAGAATTAGATTCTGTCCTTACGAACAGCATGAGTGCTATCGTGATACCACCTCAGATGTGAGGCCCATTAGGTGTAATTGGTTCAAGCTACACTCATCGCCTGGTTTAATGTTGCAGGGTCCCCCATATATGTTATCTTGACACCATTCACTGGGAGGGCTTTAAGCACATGTCTCTCCTTCTACCACTGCAGCTGAAAATAAGGTCTTTATTGTTCACAGAACTTTTCACAGCCTGGAAACCCTGTCAGATATCATGAAATGAATTATTAGAAAAATTAGATTTTTTGGGGGGCATCCCAAATTCAGCAAATAGACAGCATGGCAGCTCTTTCAAGGACTGAATAGGACCGGATGCATGTAAATAAAGTGCTTTATCATGGCAACAGAGCAAAATGAAAACAGCTCAATAATAATGAACCACCCCACTCACACATGCAGAGTAATGAGGTGAATCAGCATGAGAAATGGAGAGGCTCTCTCCAGTGGGATGATGATAATTAAAAGCAGGAAACCAAAACCAAAAAGAATAGCCCACGTGATTCTGAACTTCTGAATACCACCCCTACTCTCAACAGTTTTTCAAATGCCAGTGACTAATTAGGCCCTGGCAAGACAAACCTGTGTGTCCACAATGTGTGTGTGTGTGTGTGTGTGCGCGTGTGGTGTGTGTGCGTGTTTGTGTGTGCCTGCATGAGTATGGGTTATAGCAAGAGAGGCTTGTGCTTCTTCAGATAAAGAGAAACTAAGTAATGAAAGTCTGCATGGTCAGCCTTGAGCTGTCTGTACCCATAATACATTGCAGTGTTCAAATTGTGGTGAACAAGTGGTCTCTACAGCATATAATGACAATGCATGAGAAAGGGACAGAACCATGGAAATATTTAATGGCACAATGCCATCAAAAACAAAATCTGTTGTCGTGCAGGAGCTATTGTAGATACGTGAAGAACATAGTCATTTTGGCAATTGTTTGCACTTATACTCGGTTATCTAACATGGTGGAAAAAAAGTGCTGCCCCACATGCAAAAGGAGCACAATTGATCTGTTACATGATTCTTACGGTGTATGCAGCTCCATTCATTTTTATACTTGTTTGAAGCCTTACAGAGATGGGAATTACTGGACCTAACCTCCAGCCAAGCCCGTTTACCTACCCGCTGTTCAAATCTCATGGCAGGAAATTAGCTGTCCCCTATTTCAAGATAGGAGGTCTCCAAAATAGGATACACAAAAGTGAGAACGAGGGCAGAATGTTGCCGTTGTTGTTATTATTTTGCAGTAGTTTTCATTCTCACGCACACCTGCTGATTGATGGTACAGAGGTAAGCTGACAGTCGGAGAGGCGACAAAGTGTCACGATGCGCGACTGAATGTAGGTCATCGGTGGGGGAAATGTGTGTCAGTGGGTGAGGAACGTGAGGGAGACTCGGAGTGCTCTCTGAAGTCTGATCCGGGGGAATGGGAGGAAATTGAAAGGCAGGCAGATGAAGAGGAAGAAAGAGGGATGGCGACAAAGAGTGTGTGTGCATAGTGAGTGTGTGTGTGTGTAGAATGTGTGCACAGTGTGTATGTGTGTGTGTGTGTGTGTGTGTGTGTGTGTGAAAGAAAAACAGAAGGAATGAGATGAACAAACAGAGATACAGTAGGAAAGTGTGTGTGTGTGTGTGTGTGTGTGTGTGTGTGTGTGTGTGTGTGTGTGTGTGTGTGTGTGTGTGTGTGTGTGTGAAAGAGAGAGAGAGATACAGAGAGAGAGAGAGAGAGAGAGAAAGGGAGAGAGAGAGGGGAAGTGATGATGGAAAGACGTAACAACAGATATGCACAGCCTCTCTCATTGATCCGCTGCTTATTATTCCGGTGCTGTGATTTCTCCAGGGATGTGGAGTTGAATTATTAATCCTTCATCAACGTTCTGGCCTAGCTTACACTAAAGCTACATCACCACATTTGCTTTAGTGTACACACTAAGCCATGCAACATTAGTATACCAGCTACAATTTTAGTATATACAATTGTATCATACAGTATGCCTAGCCATATCGGCAAAGCTACATGTGTTTTTCCCCATAAACATGGAACCCGCTTATCCAATGGAATATAATTTCTGTACATGGCAAAAATGCTAAAGGATTCTTTGATGTTTAGTTGGTTTTCTCATCCAATACACCAAATGTGGCAATCTAAGCACCTAGTTTGAAAGGCAACCCCAAAAACTTTAGATAACACAACAAATATAGTTTAGACCAGTATCATGCCTGTTTATGGCATGACATGTTTATGACATGTTTCAAGTTAGCTAGTTTAACATGTCATCTAACATGTAGAATGGGGGCTCTAATCCTGTGTGGGTGACATACCACCTTGAAGTGAATTAAAGACCTAAGCTTACACAGAAGGTGCTATTGTTCACTCTTGTCAGAGCCTTGTAAGTTCCCTCTCTTTACCAGTTTTGATACTGTCAGTATACTCAGTAGTATTAGTCAACAAGCATTCAATAAAAAGACACCCTTCGACCAACAATGGATTTTCAAAAGTTAATATAATAGGTACTTTTGGGGACTTTAGGAAATCGTGGCGTCATGGCTCTTCATAACAGATGACAGGTGACTTCTGTTGAAGTTGGTCTAAGTAACTCAAGTCATTGATACAAGAAATGCTGCACTGCCTACTCAATAGACCACTCCAATTTGTGTGGCATAACGTTATGGTTCAGCTGGTTTTCATTTGGAATAGTCTCCATCATATTAGTATGCAATCTAAATTAAATCCATTTTCAGTCTCACATACATGTAGTGTCTGACAGGTTTAAAACTTTCCAAAATCAGTTAATGATGGAAATGGAAATTGTTCGTCAAGTAGCTTTTCACTTGTTTTCTTGTTTGGGATTTTTTTGACAACACAGGATATATTAGTCTTATTGTTCATATATGTTAAAATGCTATAAAAAGAATTTCTTGTCTTTTACAAATAGCCTATCCATCATGTCACACTGGTGGCTCATTTTAACACAAGACATAAATGTGATCTAGATAAAGACGAGTCATCTTAAAATCCAGTTAAAAAAACACACTAGAAGGTACAGTATCACAAGAGTTTATTATGCAGACTGACATTCTCATTTTGCACCTCAGACGGAGCTAAGACTTTTTCTAGCCCAGTGAATCAACAGGTGACGACGAGTCCCCATAATAGTGGGTATTATTGGGGTGGCATCCATTATAAAAAAGGTAATGGAGGTCACACCTCTGTGATGCTGCCATCTACAATCAGTCTCTAATGAGAGAGACCACACCAAGGAAGAAGAGGAGGAGGTTGGAGGGCTGCTCTCTCATACATGTTTTGCTTACGCAAACTTCCTGACAACAGGGGTTATTATACCCAAGTATGGCAAGCCTTCATTATTCATTATTCCAAAATTCACTATTATCTACATGATGTACAGGTGCGCTGTTTCGAAAACATCTGAAACACTGTATTCCTGACAGTTTACATAGTCAGCACGCACTAAATATTCAGCAGTTGTAAATAAAGTGGACAGTGGTGTGTGTTATGCATCTGGCATAACAAGCCTATCATTCCATTTTCCCTATGTCACTGCCGCAGATGAAAATATTTGGATCATTTCAGTCTGCCAGAGCTAGTACCAGTTGTTCTCTCCCGCTAAGGGAGTGGCAGATGGATCACAACAACACCTGTTACACACTAATCCTGTTGGCTCAATCTCAATCTCTCCCTGCGTGTGTGTGTGTGTGTGTGTGTGTGTGTGTGTGTGTGTGTGTGTGTGTGTGTGTGTGTGTGTGTCTGTCTGTGTGTGTGTGTGTGTGTGTATGTGTGTGTGAATTTATTTGGTCCTGTGTGTGTGTGTGTGTGTGTGTGTGTGTGTGTGTGTGTTTTAGAGAGCAAAGTAGTAAGACAGAGCCGTGTTGATGGTGGTACACAGAGAACAGGGCACTCAAAGCGGTACACTAATAGCTGAGAGGCACGTGGCGAGACTAGAGCGTGTGGGGAGCGGCGGTGGTAGAGGGGTGGTGAGGGGGTGGTGAGGGGCTGGGGGCAGTGGGAGAGGGGAGAGGGGAGGGGTGGTGAGGGGGTGGGAGAGGGGAAGGAGAGGGGTGGTGAGGGGGTCAGGAGTGGGAGAGAGGGGAGGGGAGGGGTGGTGAGGGGAGAGGGGAGGGGAGGGGTGGTGAGGGGAGAGGGGAGGGGTGGTCAGGGGGTGGGGGCAGTGGGAGAGGGAAGGAGAGGGGTGGCGAGGGGGACGGGAGTGGGAGAGGGGAGAGAGAGGGGGGCCGAAGGGGACGGGAGTGGGTACACCTGCAGCTGTGCCTCTCAAGCTGCTCCCAGTCAGACCCAATCTGTCAGGAAGATTAACTAGCTTGTTCATAAGCGAATGCATGACGAGAGATTAGCGAACATGCTATCCCTTCAGTAGCGGACGCTAACCCTAACAGAAGGCAAGTGTTGGCACCCCTTGAGAAAAACAAATAATTGACAGTTGTCATGGCCTCCCACTTCTATTTAAATAGAAACTCATGCAGTGGGGTATACAGTAGTCCCTCGCTATATCGCGGTTTACCTTTCGCTGCCTCGCTGTTTCGCAGATTTTTTTAGTGCATGCAATCTCCTGTACAGTACAGACGAAGAGAGTGAGTTAATAGAGACAGGGAGGGAGAAAAAGAGCAAGGAAGAGAGAGGAAGAGAAAGAGCAAGGCAAGAGGGAGTGAGGGATGGAGAGATAGAGAGAGCAAGGGAAGTGAGAGTGAGGGAAGAGTGAGGAATGGAGAGATACATGGGCGAGCATCGATTTTCCCATTTTGAACAGCACGTGTCTCCAGTGGCTATGGGGGTCAGGTTACACATCGATCGGCTGCTTGTCCCACTGACTGTCAAAACACCGCTCAAACAGCCTGCACACTAAACTTCCCAGCATGCACCAGAGTGGGACGATTAAGTGCATTGCTGCCTCCCTTTCTTAAGTTAACCTGCAGATAAACACACTAACCCAGCGAGGAACTCTCTCTCCCTCTCTCTCTCTCTTTCTATACCCCTCTCTCTCTCTCTCTCTCTCTCCTCTCTCTCTTTCTCTCTCTCTCTCAGAATGGGCCCCTGAGCCAGCATTAGTGTAAGGTGATTCGGGACCCAGCCTCAATGTCCAGGTGGCTGTACAGGATGGTGTGTGTGTGTGTGTGTGTGTGCGTCTGCAATCAACACTTCACGGTCCAGCGAGCAGGGGCTGCCAGGGGCTGCTGAGTGAGTGGAGAACAGTGAGCCAGTCAGCGGTGGTGCTGTTCAGTAGCTCTCGAGTGGAGCCGACGTTAACGCAGTACTGACCCCAGGCCTGCTGGATGGGTTAGAGACGAGGCCGTGAGGTACAAGGTGCACATGGGGCCACTAAATGAGATTGTGCACATGGTCCCGATGCCCTGCCTATGTGACACAGAACAGAGGATGCATTGTGTAACCTGGTAGCTACTTTTTACTTTGAAGAAAGTATGTGTCTGTGGTGTGTTTGTGTGTGTCTGTGTGTGCGTGTGTGTGTGTGTGTGTGTGTGTGCGTCTGCATGTGTAGTATTGAGAGAGATAATAAGATAGGGACAAAGAGAGAGAGAGAAAGTGAGAGAGAGATAGAAAGAGAGAAAGAGAAAGTCCATGGACAGACAGAGTAAGGCCTGACAACACTTGTGTCCCATCCTACTGATGCCTCAAAACACCCTGTCACTTCTCACTGAACATATGATTCTTTTCAGCAGCCCTTTTCAGACATGACTACTTTACCACTTTAGCTCAGAGAAGGAGAGAGAGAGGTAGAGAAAGAGAGAGACAGACAGACAGAGATTAACTGACTGTGGTTCCCAGCAGGAGCATTAACCTACTTCTACATTTATTGTGCAATTTTTTTTTTAATTCGGCCTTACACTTGCAAAAGTACAAAAACTGATGAGTCATATTTAATTGCAATGGGACGAAATCAGTCCAACCCGTAAAATCTGTGCTCATGGATTAATTGACAACAACCTTCACGTCAGCTGCCAGACAAGGCCCCCGTTTGCAGACATCAAACTCTCTAACTCTCTCTTTCACACACACACACACACGCACGCGCTCGCACGCGCACGCACGCACACGCACGCACGCGCACGCACGCGCACGCACGCGCACGCACGCGCACGCACGCGCACGCACGCGCACGCACGCACACACGCACGCACGCACGCACACACACACACACACACACACACACACACACACACACAGAGTACAAGCAGATGAGAGTGTTTCCACTTACAAGCACTTAGCAATTAGTGTTCATCACTCTGCAAAGCGACAGCACATGTGAGCAGAAATCACATCCTCTTAATGTCGATCAATGTCAGTCCTGGCAGACCTAAAATAGGAATGTCTAGTACACTCTTAAATACACTGGGACTGTTCATGACTGGAGTGGTTCCACCATTTAAAAAGCACATGCTTTAGATGTCCGTAACTACTGTATATTAATTTCTGTTACTTTGAAGTGTGTGTTGTCCTTGTACCAATTAATACACAATCTGGTCATTAGGTCATTATAATCCCACAGTCGAGTCAGTCAACATGACTCAGATTTAGTGGAAAATAGTAGTTGTGTTTGAATGTAATATTATAAAATATGTGGCAATATGTTTAGCTGTCTCTCACTGGATCCCACCATTGCATTTGAAATTTAAGGGAAGTTTTGGGAAGCAAACTTTACACACAGAGCCCACCATTCTCTTTCATTTGGGCACATGAAAGCAGCGAAAAGAGCTGGGTAGTCTCACTATTCAGAAATTGCTTTGTAGGGGATTTTGGTGCACATTAAATTCACTTGACATTCACATTAGAACAGCATCATCTGTCTCTCTTTCACCCTGGTCTGTGTTTACCACTCTGTTGTTACTGTTGAGTCCCTCAAGAGTTGCCACCCAAAAGTAGATCGGCAGGTAGGTAAAGTGAACTCACAAGGGTTAGGTTAAATTTGATCTCCTTTTTGAAACCTCTGCACAGAGGAGTCTGAGAAGTGCTTCATGTTTTTTTTGTCATTACAACAAATAAGGTTACTTCAAACAAAAGCTTTATCACATTGGTACAGTGTGTGTGTGTGTGTGTGTGTGTGTGTGTGTGTGTGTGTGTGTGTGTGTGTGTGTGTGTGTGTGTGTGTGTGTGTGTGTGTGTGTGTGTGTGTGTGTGTGTGTGTGTGTGTGTGTGTGTGTGTGTGTGTGTGTGTGTGTGTGTGTGTGAAAGACGGGGGGGGGGACTAGCCGAGTATGAGATTCATGAGAGTGAGAAATTCATCCTGTGCTTGACAAAAACATGGACATTTTGCTAAAAAAAAACAGGCCAATACTATTCAGGGGACATGCAAATGCAAGAGATTCATTAGTCTTTCAGATCAAAACAACACACACACACACACACACACACACACACACACACATCACCACCACTACCTCTGCAAGTGACCACTAGTCATTCACTAACAATTAGACATGTCGGGTGGGCCGGAGACTCAAGGGAAGTCTGATCTCCCACATGCTGGACTGTTTAACTTCCATCTTCCATCTTCCACTGACTCACACCACCAAAAAAACCACACCTGCGCTCATCCACGGGCACAGAGAATAGGTCCGCTCACTTTAGTGCTCTGCAGCAGTTGCTGTGATCTGTGGTGTTAATTATATTCGCTGAAAAGCAGCAATGTGAGGGGGTGGCACCGGATGAGCAGGAAGCCGAGCTACACAGGCAGCGGAGATTGACGCAGCACGGGCCTATCTGGAGCCGTGACGCAGCATAACAGCACCGGGCGACTGATGCTGCTTTAATCCTGATTACGTGAATCGCAGACACACACTCTCTGGACATTGCTCTTTTTAATGATGCTCTGGGGAAGCAAATGTACTAAAAGGGTTTTTTGTATAGATAGCATAAGCATGGCGTACATACAGGAATATGTGTTCATTTAAGGGAATATGTGTATGAAGCAAGCTTTCATATGGGGCAACAATGGTATTTTATTTGCATGCACAGATTAATAATAAAGTTCTATAAGGGGATGACAACTCAGAGAGAGACAATTCATTCTTGTAATGAAGTATGCATTGCAATTATGTTTTTTTGTTACTAGAGACTTGAGTAACTGAAAGGGATTTTCCTTTGTCTTGGTGAAGCCTACAATGGGAAAATATTATTTCTTATTATTTCTTACAATAGTCTTATCTTTGTCTTTCTGAAACATATAAGCTCTTATTACCCTCCGATCTGTTTCCCCAAAAACCCCATCAGGAGAGAAAGAACACTGTAAGACTATTTAAAAGGTTACATTTAGATTTATTTTGAGCTTTGCTGGGCATTGTTTCTTAGAAGTTTTACTGAATCCTTACTTATTTCTACTAAAACTCCATTAAGAGGAAAAAGATAACAACCAGCTTAATATAAGACCTTTTTGTTTCTGAAAGACAAGGTCAAGACAATTCTTAGAACCTCTGGGTAATACTGTGTAAGCTGACAACAGTGGTTGCTAAGGATCAGAGCAACAGCATGTCTGACTGCTGACTGGTATTGTGTGGTCCAGAAAGCCTCTGTAACGTCTATATCTCCACGTGGAACCTTTGAACTTATAAATGACATATACTATTGATACCAAAAAGTATCAAAGTATTAAGAAACATTAGCAAAAATATCAAAACTGCCATCCAACAACACCACAACCCAGTTTCACTTCCTTTTATTATGTGTGAGGAACACGCTAGTACCTCCTAACCTAATTTCCTCATGTGACCGCAGATTTAGCTGACCGACACAGCGGGGAGATGGACATCATACGTCTGAGAGTTCTCCTGCCCCGTCTATAGCTACAGGGAGCTCTATTCTTCTGGCCAGCTCATATACCATGAAGATGTCTCAAGAGCCTATCTGACTCCATGTCATATTTTTGGACCACAAGATATTTGGAGAAGATGGAACGGGTCATGATCAGCCCAGACAGTCATATTGACCTGAATATTATAAGTTATGGCTGCCTTTCAATTCGCAGGGCCAAGGATGAATAATGGAAATGATGGTTATGTGGAGTTTTATACAGATCAATTGCATGCCTAAAACTCATTATTATATTTATTACTATATTTATATATTATATTATATTATATTTATTATTATATTTTCTATTTTTTCAGCTGTGATGTGCAATATTCACAGAGCACACAAAAAAAAAGTAGTTTTTCTTAACCATTACCAGGCTTGGATATACTCACAGAAACACATAAGAAAGAAAGACAGACACCTAAGGAATGCCTAAAACCCGAATGGAGAAAGCATCAGATGCAACACAGTCAGAGCAGACAGACAGATACTTGTGTCCTGGACCTGAACATCTGACTGAAATTCTTTTTTTCTCTGAGCACAAATGCTCTCTTTGAGCTGAGGGTATTTATGAGCCATGACTGAATAAGCATTTTTCCTCTGATATTTTGACAGCTGCTTTCTTCCTGCAGTGAAGTCCTAAGCCTCAGTTGCTTCCTCTCCTTGTCTATCTCTCCCCCTCTGCATTTACAGACGTCTACTGCATAGTTTGCAAAGATTCATCAAGATCTAGTCGTGCTGTGTCTGACACTTCTGCCATACTCCCTTCTTTGGAAGCAAGGCATCAAGGCATGCCTGCATCAAATAGGCCTACATGCATAAAATTCTGCCTTCTAAGCTGACTAGTTTTGCCCAGTTTTAAAGGTGGCATGGATGTGTCCTTCATGCTTACTTCAACATCCGAAATTATATCGGATTATTAAGTCAGCTGTCATCATGGCAACAGCATTCAGTGTTACAGTTTCGGTAGGTCATCCGAAACAATGTTTTTAGACAGTACCCTGATGCCTGCTAAGATGCATGACTTGGTACAAAGAAGAGGAAGTGAGGCAGCAGCTAGCTACCTTCCCATTCTGGACACACTATACGCCTATGTGTTTGCCGAGCGAAGTCCATGGGGCCAAGTCAGCTAGGCTTAAGGTGAGCTGAGGACGTCTTTCTTGATGAAGAACCTGCTGTGAGATTGCTGCCTTCAAAAGCCATAATTTGAGACATACAGTACTGCGGCTGTTAGCCAACAACTGTTGGCTGTTGACGTTCAGTCAGCTGAAATCCATAAAATGCAGTAAACAGAACAAAGTATCAGATGTGACTATCAATATGATATACTGGAGTATGTATGCAGAACACAAAGACTGGGGACAAGTACAACCATCCCCTAACTGCTGTTAAAGTGACTGAGTGGCCATGTAAAAAAGGTCATACTGAAATGGTATCCTGCCTTCACCCGCTTCCTCCAGCCTTTAGCCAAGGACCCGTTTCCTGGTCAGGTGGCGAGTGGCGTCAAAGATGCCACAAATCGGGGCCGCGAGCTTTGATTGTGTGGTCGGCTGTGCTGTGATTGGAGTGGTCGGAAGAGCCTGTTAAGGCCCTGGAAAGGGTTTTTCGACAAAGCCAACAAAGCCTCCCGTGCGCGACGACAGCCGTCAATTCCTATTCTGGCTCGACCTCGGTGGAAATTAGAGGCACGTGTGTTCGAACGGCTCGAATCACCTCCATCCAAACACAGAGAAAACTCAGCAGGGGGTGAACAGGAAGGCACAGGAAAAGAAGACAGAAAAAGAAGCACAAAGGCTGTTTCTTGATGTAGTCTGAATGGGATAATCATTTCTTTATTATCCCCAGACGAAAAAAAAAAAAAAAAAAAAACGCTTAAGATAGTTCAGGACTCTTTAAGTAGTTTAAGAGATTTGCCCAGACGGGTTGAGTGTTGTGAAAATGATTGCTGCCTCAACGTTAATTATAATGTCTGCACTATGCTCTCTTCTGGAGAGTTGCCTGCGGGGACTCTGGATGTATGCACAAAAGTCCATCTGTCTCTCACTCTTTCTGCACTCCACAGGCAAGGAGTAATAATGAGGGAAGATGATGCATTCACACCAATATTTTATACGTGCGGCCATTGCAGCTGAGTGAGTTTAATTTAATTACGCCGGCACATCGCTGGTAAATTGAATTTAAGGCCCACAATGCTTCACTTCTTTCCATCTGGCCATTGTCCAAAGAGATCTCTCAACTGTGCGGCATTTGACATGCATAATTGACTTTTACAAGGCTGCATTGTAATGTGTTTTTCTCTGGGTTTAATTGTTTGGCCTGAAATACCCTGGGGAAGGAGAGAGGCACACTGCTGGCGTCTGATGCTGATACATGTCCGATAGTGATCATCTGGATCACGTCATTATGCATCCAGGCTCCGGGTGCAGCCAGGCTGAACAAAGGCGTGTGCGGTGCAGGCTGGTCAAACGTGCTCCCTCTCCTCGTCCCTGCTGCACGCCTGCCTGCCACGTGTGACAAAGAAAACGGCTCAATTTCAGCCACAGGTTTTTGTAGTAAAAGTAATAAAATTACTTTTAAGTTGAATTTGGAGACTCAGTCAGCCTGGTGGTTTCGAATCAGGAACAAGGTTTATTCTTAACATTAAGGACATCACAGACAGACACACACACACACACTCACATACACACAGGACGATGACAGACACGACAAGACAAGACTAACTCAAACAGTAGTTATTCTGACCCAAAATGAATATGCAGTGGTCTTTTGTTTAGTACAGTGTCTTCTAATCAGATACGAAAGGTGCCAAATTGTCTGTATGCTAATCCACCAGACAGGGACGGTTATTCAGAAGGCCACCAAATGGTTCAGGAAACCCGCTGTTCACACCTCCTAGCTCAGCCAGAGACACATACAAAGCTTTTGATCCTAATACAAGAGTTCCAAAACCAACCAAGGGATTTGAAATAATAATAAAAATGTTTCAACATTAAAATGCTATTTACAAGATTATTATTATTACTCAAATACCATCAGTAGAATATGATAAACGGTTACTCATGCAACTTCCAATTACAATATGTCTAAATATAACCAAATCTCTGTATGAATAATCCTGAATGAATATATTTCTATTAAAATATACTTCTATTGTGAAATCACGTGCTGCGTTTGATTGCAGTCATTCGGTGTGCTCTCACGTGTGAAACTCTGGGATTCACGGGACATGAGCGCACTTGAGCACTCGTGTACTGATGACATCAACGGCTCATCTCCTCAGGCATTCGCCCTTGGATGAGGCTTTGGACCAGAACACTAAAAGAATGTAAAGCACTGAGCCAAGGTGGTAAGTGGTCCAACTAATGTAATCCATTATGATCTCCTATTTCACCAAGTACTGACTTGAAGCTCCAACTATACAATTTTAAAGTATCGCTGTCAGACAAATATCTACAGGATCAGCTAATCCAGTTTAGCAGACGGCTGGTATTCTGTCCAACCCCACTGTAAGGGGCAGTGAACAACCTGGGATATGACACACAAAGGGGAAAACTGGTTGTACAAATGCACATCACTTATCATGATAAAGAAAATGCCAGGTTGAGTCATGCCAAAGCTCATTTTAATGTTTTTCTTTTTTTTCTGCTCAAATCATGCTGCCACATCAAAATCAAACACAGGGACCATAGCAGCAAGGCAATGAAAATGATAGGAAGTCTGTCTTATCCACTTATAACTTATTTCCTCTGACCCACACTGTACCCATATGACAGTCACTCTTGCTGGATGAAATTTACTGATCTCTAAATAACAAAGTAGATTTGCCTCCCAATCACTGTGAGAAGCTGTTGTTTGAACATCTTGCTCTCAAAAATCAAACTTCTTTAATGTGAAGGCGCTTAATGGCTCCTTAATGGCTATTATGCTGATGATTTGGTGACACACGCCAGGTTCCTTTAATGGAACAAACTGGAAAACATGATGCATTAGACTTTTCATGGCAGCGAACCCAAAGGTGCAATGTTGAAAGAGAAGGCAGAGGGAAAAAAAGGCAAGAAATAGGCCACACGAAGAGTTTCACAATTATCTGGGTCGACGCCTGTGACACCTGCACATCTCTCCCCCTTTCTCACAGCTGCCCGCAGGTAGCCACCTCTCCCAGGGATGACCACCTGTCACCGGACAAAGGGACACACACAAAGTACCTTTATCAAAGTCCGCATGGGGGGGTAGTAGGCTAGTCGGAGGGGCAGCTGTGGAGGCGGAGGGGGTAGGGGTGAGGGGTGAATTACCTGCATCTATGAAGTGGCACGTCAGCGGCCCAGACTTGATAATGTCATGGGTGACGTCCTAGCGGTGATTAAATTAAATATAACGCTGTTTGGAAGGAGCTCGGCCCAGTGACGCCACGGCTAGTAATTGAGAGGTGTAGGGGACAGAGAGACAGGGAGAGAGGGAGGGGGTGAGTGAGACAGAGAGAGAGAGAGAGAGACAGATAGAGAGAGAGAGAGAGACAGAGAGAGAGAGAGAGAGAGGAGGAGGAGGAGGACATGCTGGGTCACACTCACATATAAGATGAGGAGTCATGAAATCAGAACACGGATTGCTCTTCTACAGTAAGTTGACCTACATTCTCCCAACCCCCCTCACAAAGGCACCATTCACAGGAATTAGGCTGAAACCCGTGTTGCTGTTGTTTATTCTGCACTTCGTTAAACAAAGATCACTGCCAAATGTCTCTAGTCATTTGAGCATGTGATTTCTGAGGATAAAGAGTGGGAAAACAAAGTTGTACATTTGTCAGAAGTTGGTCATGTTTCCTGTAATTGTTCATAACAATTGGAACAATTGGTTCAAAACTTTTCTTTTATATCAAGGAAAAAAATACAGAAACCTGAAGTCAAAGGACTGTGATTAAGCTGATAGTCCTAATAACTCCATAAGTCAGCTGAATGTGTTCTCATAGCCCAAATTATACTTCCTTTGCAAAAGTACAGGCAATTATGGGGAAAGAGGTCAAACATAATATCCTCTGCACTATGAAAGGAGAGCATAGACTGACGATCATTATGCAAGCACTATTCAAGACAATGACACAAGGAACGATGATTACTTCCTTCCAAATAATGTCTAGACTCGAACGGTTGGTCAGATGGTTCATGTACCGCATGCAGCATCGTTGTATATTATACTTTTACCATTTTTCCAATAGTAATGCATTCTGGTGGGTATTACAAATGTCCTGTGGTAGCATCATATGCATTTTTCCAGCCACAGTGCTAGTTGTGCTATGGCTAAAGAGAATTCGTTTGACACTCTGTAACACCTACATTGGAATTCATGTTTATTAACGTATGCCAGTAGATCAGCTTGCAGAAGTAGATGCTAAGTCATTGGACCATGATCTATGTGTATATTTTGGATACACGTGATTTTATATGTGCGTAAGTATGTGGAGCATCTCTGGTATTCTCCAAATATTTTAAATATATAAATATACCACCAAATAATGTACCAAAATTGACCCCAAATCATGAAAAAATAGTAACACAAGTAAGTAAGAAACACAAGTAGAGACACGGTCTCCACCATATTCTGACGCGACTCAGAGGAAAAGAATAGCATCTGATTCATTGGGTCCCTAGGCACAGCACACTTGACACTCTTCAAAGACTGACCATGACCCACTCAGTAAAGGCCACAAGCTCTGCCTTGAAACCGAGGGGAAGGCTGAGTCAGACCTTGTTTGAGCTGTCAGAACACAGAATGAATGCAGCCCCTTATGCATATTTATGGTGGCAAGTCGTCTACAAAAAAAACATCATCATCACTTCAACACTCACATGAGCATCATTTACAGCCATTCTCCAGACAGTGAAAAAAGCCACTTGTCTAGACGCGTATGTGTGTGACCAGTTTTCTGGGCAAAGGGGCGAAGCCAGCAAATGTTTGAAGCCGGTGCCGCGTGGGCGCAGGCGTACGTCACAGTGGAGTGCCCATCTGCAGGTGCCCTGAGGGTTTAATGTGGCCATAAAACCCCTGTGGTGACGCTGGCAGTGATGGCTTCAGGGGTG
The DNA here is from genome assembly GCA_027475355.1 of Coilia nasus. Classification (NCBI taxonomy): domain Eukaryota; kingdom Metazoa; phylum Chordata; class Actinopteri; order Clupeiformes; family Engraulidae; genus Coilia; species Coilia nasus. The sequence goes on along the minus strand of CM050212.1, from coordinate 5,700,911 downwards.
AATGACATGAGAGGAGCATGCATGAAGGGTGCCTACTGAACACAGCTGTAGGATGACCAGCACCCAAACTTGCTTGGGACTTAATGGTCATGCTTCACATTAGTCATTAACCTTTTCAATCACTCATATCTACAGTTCATTTCTTTTCATCGAGTATAGGTTGCCACCAATTCACGGCTTTGGAAATGCCATGCCCTTTGAATTCAATACCAATTATAAACTCTTTAGTCCTTTATGTTAATTTCCCCCTGACACGGCAAACCACACTGTAGTTTGATCAAAATCCAAACCCGCTTTTTAAGACTTAGGGTGCTTTCACATTGACAGCATTTGGTGCGCACCAAACGTCCCATTCGAACCAAAAGTTCTTAGTTCGGTTCGTTTTTGTTGGTGTGAATGCAATCTCGATACTTTGGTGCGCACCAAATCAACCGGTCCGAGGCCGCTAAAAAGGGGTGGTCTCAGACCGCCAAATTTGGACGGAACAGTAGAGTTTAGTGCATTATTATTATGGAAAGTAGCACGTTTTAGTCTGGTTCCGGTGGCGATGGTCTTCGCGGACTATTTTGGTTAGTTTAGAACTATGCATATGTGAAAGCAAACCGTACCCACGTCTGTTTGCTACATTGTAACATTTTTCTGAATAGTGTGAACCAAAACAGTTGAACTACAGGTCTGAAAGTGCCCTTAAAGAAGTAGTTCCACGAGAAACCGTTTAGCACTTGCTCTTTTGAAATACGATAGGTCACCCCAAGTTGCAGATGCATGCTGCACGTGAAAACGATCTTCTACCCTGATTGCCTCCATTGGTCAATGAAAGAAAGTAGGCGGAAAAACGAGTGAACAAGAAAAACAAAGTTTGATTAGAAAATGTAGAAAAAGCCATGCCACAGTTGTGATCGCCAGAGATGTCTCTTTGCCACACACATTCACTTAGCAAAGTATAGGTAAGTATTTGTTTGTGTAGAATGTTTAAATCTTGTGTTTGGTTCACTATGACCGAATGGGCTTTGAATGATTGTAGCCTGTAACTAGCATAGCCAAGAACCTTCTCCCTGCTCCATCTCCTTAACCAAACTGGAACAGCCTGAAACAGAAGCACTAAAGCATTTTTTTTCCACCAAAACCGGCTCACAGGACATTCATTAATACTAGAGATCACCGCAAAATTAATGAAAACACGATGCATGTACACTGTGAAGGTCATGAGTCATCATGTATGAGTGAAATCAAAAGCATGGATCTCAGCAGGTTGGTGTGGGAAATTCCATTGCCCTTCGAACATTTCACACCAGCATCAGAAAAAAAGAGTCAAAAGAAAGGAATTGCCGTAAGAAAACTATTAAGGCTTGAGGATCTCTGTAACAAGAGTGTGCATGGGTGTGTGTGTGTCAAATAGACAGACAGGGGGAGGCAGGAATGACAGACTTAGATGCTGAAATCTCAGATACTTGACCTAGTTCTAAGAGAATCTATCTCTGTGGTTCTACAGGCACTTGCAGTGATGACGTGTAACAGGAAAAACACAGCACACGATGATGAACAAAGGCTTTCAAAAGTAGCACATGGAAAGTACTGTATGAGGAAAAACAGAGAGCTACCTTGTCAATTCATTGAGCGAGAGGAGGGCAGAACCGAGGTATTGAGGTAATTATTCTCAGTGGAGGTAAATAAATAAAGGACCAACATAAATGCACACAAGTCACATCCAACAAATACATTCAGTTTATTTGGGTAATGATAGCAAATAAACAACACAAATGAACAACCTGATGTAGGCGCAAAAACATGGCAGCGGCAAAGTAAATGATTCAGCACCGAGTTATTCTGGGGAAGAAAATGCCGGGTCTGTTTATGGCAACCGCACGCTTCAGAAGTGTGTCAGTGGGTGATATAACTAGAAAAAAAAATATGTCAAGGATAAACAGATTGTATGGATGTACTCAGGATGATTGAGTATGTCGTAGTACTCATGTGTCAGTGTCCACGTGAGATTGAAATGACTCAATGTGGGAGAGAAAAAAAGCATATTAAAAACAACTGACGAACAAAACAATAAATTACAAATCAATATTTAAATAAATCATATTATAAATTCATTCTTGCCACTTCCCTTCGGACCGATTAGCCTTCATTGATTGGATTTTAAGAGCAAAGTGTAATTATTAGTAACCTTTTAAGAGCAAAGTGTAATTATTAGTGACCTTTTCTAAAACTTCAAGCTTCAGTGGTCTGGTCAATGGAATTGTTCTTTTGAATTGTTGTTGTCACATAGGGATCAGGGTTGGGCATCTTTTTGGTCATTGTAAAGTGACACTAACTCACACAATATAACTAACATCACAGTGCAGAGAGTACTTCTCCATAAGACAATTAAAAAATGACATGCATTTTGCACTTTTTAAAGAAGAACAAAGGAACAGAAAAGCAGGGGTGATAGCCTTTTCAGTGTTTGACCTAATTAAAAGAAATGTTCACGATCAGTGAACAAAAAGACTTCTCTGTAAATGTCCTCTCAACCACAGCTGTCAAGAACTGACCAGACATCCAGTAGTGGTGACCCAGTCAGTGGTATTGATGGGACATTTGTGGGGACAGACTGACGGTGTGCCCATGCCACCGTCACAGCCAGACCCAGATAGTGCACCAAATCCCATCCCATCGACCCCGCCCCCCTCCCTCCACTCACAGCTGACCTTGTCCTGCAGAGCACAGTCAGACTGTTGGCCTTGTAGAACTGGGTCTGCCTTGCCACTGCTTGGCAACGCTCTAGAGATATACAAAATTGATTGGATAAAGTCAGCAAGACCAGTAGTTCCCGAAAATAGTTTTAATCTCTGTAACAAATTACTGATGTTGCGGACTTTATCCACTTGTTTTATAGGCATGTTACGCAGTCCAGCACCCAGACTTTAGACGTGAATGTGTGTCTTGCTTTACCTTTTCCAATGCTGTAGAGACCAACAGTGTATGGACAGATGAGAAGCTCTCATCCACCACCCCACCCCACCCCCTGCTGCGCCACTCACTCAAGCGCCCATTCGTGTTTCGACCGCCCTTCTCAACAAAAGGGAGTGTGGATGGACAGGGTTCGCCAAGCACCGCTCTGCGTGTCGAAAAAGAGACTTACCAGCAGCCAAGCAAAATAAAGCAACACACACTGCCTCCTGCCCGATATCAGGCTGCTGTTCTGATAAGGAGTCTGATGCACCCAAGGGGTGTCAGGGGGAGTGGGGTAGGGGAGTTGGATGGGGGAATCTTACATGCCTTCTCCAGCCCCTCAAGAAAACTGCCAGGACTCTGGGCAGAAGTGTCAGGGGGAATGTGCTTTTGGCACGGCACCGGTTTCCAGGCAGAAACCCCCTTCACACTAAAGGCCTCTGCCAATCAGCAAACATTGAACCCCCTCCAGACACACACAAGCACACACAGCCAACTGCAGAAAGCGTCTGCCTCAATGTATAAACTAAGTAGCAGGTTAATCCCATTCAGGGCCCCCGTGAGTGAGCGAGCGAGTGAGCGAGCGAGCATACACTGCTAGAGGAAGCCTCGAGCAGACGCCCGCGCACACAGAGGCTGTAGCAGAGAGTGAAGTGGCTGACTCACTGACTGACTAAAACTCCCCAGAAAGTAGGTCAGACCTGAGCACGGCTTTCATAAGACGACCTATGACCCTCTCCCACAGCAGAGGATACGGGGGAGTTGGGTGAGCAAATCATGAGCGCCACGGCTCTGTATAGATTCACACGCTTAAGGAGGAGGTAAAGTATCAAAGAGGTCAGAGAGCAAGAGAGGAAAAGACAGAAGGATAGAGCAAGAGAGAGGGAGAGTACGAACGATGGGGAGAGAGGGAGAAAAAGAAAGATAAAGGTGAGAGAGAGAAAGAAGGAAAAAAGACAGACAGCAAGAGAAAGGGTGAGCGAGAGACAAGAGGGAGAACAAGAGAGGGAGGGAGAAAGGAGAGAGGTGGAAGGAGATAGACCTACAGAACGTGAATGTAACAGTATATGTGTATGCACGTGTGTGAGCACTCCAGCAACACAGCAGTGGCACATCAAAGGGCGGAGCGGATATCTGTGGGTGGAGAGAGCAGCGCTCTGCTTCACACCTCTTCCCTTTCCAATGCCCAGCTCTGCTGTTATTTACTCTCCTCCTGACCTCCTTCGCCTTCAAATCCTCCTTTCTACTCCTCCTCTCATATTATCTTTCTCTTGCTCTGCATTCTTTTCCTCTTCTCTTCTCTTGCCAGCCTAGTACTCTCCCCTCTATGCAAACCTCACGTGTGTGTACATACACAAACACGGGACACACACTCGTACTGTATATAAGCACCCACACACAAATACACCCACACCACACACGGATACACACACATGATAAAAACACAGGGAATGATCATCCCATTTACAAACTGGCCCAGTGGCTCAGTGGTCAGGTCCTGAAAGCATTAGCTATGGGCAGGGGTGGGAGGGGGGGCACTACTGTGATGGGTCAAGAGAGGGAGTGGATGTGGCAGACAGCATCACCAAACACTGCCGCAGCCAGCATCACCAAACACAGACATAAGCCATGGGCGGCTCACAGAGCTCTGAAGAAAACAAGCCCACAGACTACCATGTTGTCTGGACATGGACCCTGCAGTCCCTTTTGTGCACTACCATGGCATAATTTCAGTAATCACAAAGTAGCCCTTTTCATGGTGGTGATACCCCGCTGCCAAATTCTGTACTGTGAAACACAGATTGGCACCATAACATTTTGTAGGGTATCTAGTCCTTTTATGTCACAATGGACTAATAAAAAATACCTTCTTGTCCCTTTGTACTCAATTCAGTATGGCAATAGACATTTTTAAACGATGCTACCACGTCCACCCTTCTACATCTTTAAGTGCTACAGATTTGGTCCTGAGTTTCTCAAAAGCGCACCAGGTGGCCTCTGCCCTGGGGGCTTGTTCAGTCATCCGGTATGGGCGTGTTACAGTTGCCATGGTAAATATAAACGGGTCCCTTGCAGCGGTAGTAGAGCTGGAAGACGTCCCCGTAGCCGTGCTCCCGCCACCAGACGCACAGCTGCCGGTTCCAGCCGCAGGCCAGCACGTGGAAGAGCTGCGGGTGCTCCATGCCGATCATGGTGAAGAAGTCCTGGTCGCCCAGGTGGCCCCGGAAGTGGTACTGCTCGGCCAGGTGAGCCACGCGCTCGGGCTCCAGCAGCCGGTTGTAGAGCGCCGAGGCCCGCATGGCCTCCAGGTCCAGCAGCATCACGCCGCTGTTGAAGCCCGGCTGGCCATCGGGGGGAGGGTCCCCCACACCCGATTTGGGGTTCTCCTTGCGGTACTGCCAGAAGGTATGCCTACGAGGAGAAAAGAAATAGGGAAGCGAGAGAGAAAGGATTTAGTCAATAAAAGGTGGAGGCGAGGAGATTAAATTGTGCACTTAGGATGAATCCCAGAGGAAAAGGCTGTGCTCGTGATCAGTACGTGGAACCCATTAAGTGACTGGGATGAGGTGCACTGAATTTAAATTAGAGGTCCACCTAGAAGGGGAAAGCTGAGGAATGTGTGCCATGCAAGGGATGCAAACAGCCATGAAATGAAAACTGTGTGTATTTGTGCGTGTGAGAGTGTGTGAGAGAGTGTGTGTGAGAATGATTGTATATGTATTTATTCAGTCTAAACTCAGAAAAGGCACCAATTCAAAGCACAGACGGGATGAGAACACACTAACGAAAAGAGAGAAAGAGAGAGGGAGAGAGAGAGAGAGAGAGAGCAGAGAGGAGATAAAGCGAGCAAGAGAGATAGAGACAGAGATAGATAGAGAGAGAGAGAGAGAGAGAGAGAGAGAGAGAGAGAGAGAGAGAGAGAGAGAGAGAGAGAGAGAGAGAGAGAGAGAGAGAGAGAGAGAGAGAGAGAGAGAGAGAGAGAGAGAGAGAGAGCAAAATGAAAGGGAAAAGGGGTGATGCTTATTCAGGCCTGTGCGTCTGGCAGTGGGCCAGGGGCCTGCGCTGGGCTCTGGTCGGATGTGGCTGTGTGATGAGTGTGGGGCAAAGGGAAAGGACTGAAGGACTAAAGGTATGCACAAAACAGGAAGACTAAAGGACTAAAGGACTGAGGGACTAAAGGTACAGTATGTACAAAACAGTAAGACTAAAGGACTAAAGGTATGCACAAAACAGGAAGACTAAAGGACTAAACCTATGAACAAAACAGAAGGACTAAAGGACTAAAGGACTGAGGGACTAAAGGTACAGTATGTACAAAACAGTAAGACTAAAGGACTAAAGGTATGCACAAAACAGGAAGACTAAAGGACTAAACCTATGAACAAAACAGAAGGACTAAAGGACTGAGGGACTAAAGGACTAAAGGTACAGTATGTACAAAACAGTAAGACTAAAGGACTAAAGGTATGCACAAAACAGTAAGACTAAAGGACTAAAGGACTAAGGGACTGAGGGTCTAAAGGACTAAAGGTATGCACAAGACAGGAGGAGCTGCTGAGCAGGAGCCAGATGGAGCACAACAGACCAAGAACCAACACAGCAACCCATGCAGCATGAGCACTCACACACACACACGCACACTCACACGGACACACACACACACACACTCACGGACACACACACACACACACACACACACACACACGGACACACACACACACGGACACACACACACACGGACACACACACACACACACGCCATAATACACAGCATACTTGCATACCTTTTAGTTAGCACAAAAATTTACACTGTGTAATCATATTACTGATAACCACAAGATTTCCCTGTCACAGGAAATGTCTGGCAGTTAATGTATTTGCCTAATGAAATAAAACAAATGGGTGAGAAGACGGAGGAAGAAATATCCAGAGAGAATTTGGAAAGACAGAGAGTGATAATTTGAGAAAAGCCTTCGGAAAAAGAAGTGGGGCGGCCTGGTTCTAGTCTGAGGTGTTTTTCCCCCTCACACACGCAAACACAAACACAAACACACACACATACACACACACACACCACCGGAATGTGAACTTGAGAACCTGAACGCCTATTTGCTCAGCTGGAGCCGGCGTGGAGGCAAAGACAGGCGGCCTTGTAGCCCGTGTCCCCTCCGGCTGAGGGGGGGGTACTGCCTCTGGCCTTCACCCCTCCATGCACCACACAGGGGTGGCACAGCACAGGGCATCGCAATATGAGAGGAAGCCTGTTTGATCAGCCCAGGCAAAAGAGCTCATGAGACACTGGTAGAGTCCTTCTAAAAGTAATGTGTGTGTGTGTGTGTGTGTGTGTGTTTATTATTGTATGTGTATGTGACCCAGAGGAAGAGCATGAGAGACAGAGATACTCAACAAAATCCAAATCAAAAGCGAACTACAGTTGGTCTGGGCTAGATAGGTGGGTAAACAGACTTCAATGGACACATGTCAGACTAAGGATATACATACTAGTTGTAAATGACAGAACAATGCATTTTTCTGGTGTGTCAAACTATGGCTGTCTTGAAAAAAAAAACAGCTTTTAGCCATCACTGCCTTGCAGTGTAGTGCAGGATAATTCAACTCAATCACACACTACCTGTCTGCGACAGCAATTAAGTCTGAGTGCTCTGTGCCTTGAGGGCTTCCTTTGTTAAGGCTTTTGATTTTTTTAACAACGAAGCTAATCCAATATTTCAGACATGAACTGAATACTAAAAAGAGTGACATTTAATGTTATATAACAGTTAGGTCTGGTCGAACTATTTAGCAATTTCTGATTGGACGAGTCCCCATTCCACTCATCACTGGGAGTGAGGATATCTCACGGTATACCATGGGTGACTCTTCACAGTTAATAATCACTACGCCAAAGATTAAATATAACCGTTAAAACTTTAGACCAACATTCCATTCCATCTAGTTCATAAGCAAGAGAGAGAGAAAAGCGTAAAAAAGCAAAAGTGAATTTAGAAGCAATGGCAGACTTTAACAAGACACCCAAGACTTGGGCATTAGGCCTAGTTCGAACTGTGAACAAAACCACCATATATGAATGGCTGCACAATGAAGGGAAATATCCAAAACAATGTGTATAAATAGACATTTGTTGCATAGCAACCACAGATGCCATTAACTGGAACTGGAACTATTTTGTGGAGCGTAGGCAGGACAAACTGAAAAACAATGAAATAAAACTTTAAAAATGAATTTAAAAATTGTGTCTTTAAACTAATTGTGTTGACAATGTAACTGCTGCCAGTAGATGCCTTCCTCTCCCTCTCCACTGCCATACCTGCACAAAACCTCTTAGTGGTGTATAACTATATAATCATTGAATACAAATAAAAAAATAGATAGTTGTTAATAATATATAATAATAATCTGTCTGCTGTTCAACGAGGATCTCCTGCTGCCCAAGTCAAGTCCTCTGCTTCGTTACTTCTGAGAAAGAAACTGCATAATGACCTCAGAATCAATCTCTGCCCGTCTCTCTCTACCACATTATCCACTTGTAAATCTGGTCTACTTCACGTCCCTTAATCGCCCAAGACGTCTACCACTCCATCCTCATCCATATGGAGAGAGACAGATGATGCTGAAATGGCTGTGACAGTATGCTCTGGCTCGGTGTGTGAATGTTTTGACATTTAGTTTTAAGGAGTCTCTCTGCGGTCGTCCCCATCCAAGATCAAGTCTCTGGAGGGTGTGGAGGTGGAGGGGGTTAATTGGCGCTCTGGAAGCCCAGGCCGGCCTCGCCTTGTTGGGGAGAAAATCTTTCGGAGCTGGCAATGAGCCAGGGCCTGAGTAGATTTGTATTTGCAATCACTTGATGCTGAGGTACCAAACAAAAGGGAAAAAAAACACACAGAAACGGCTAAGAATATTTAGGCCAGTCCACTACAACTCTACAGAGAGTATGCATCATTCATGCAGCCGTGTCCTGCCTGGTGAGAGACAAACGAGGGAGGAAGACACTGCCAGATGTGAGATCTGAAGGTGCACTGCTGACAAGCAGCCTGTTTTCAACACTTGGACCATTCAAATGACAGCCTAGTCCATCCAGCAAGATTACATGCTGAATGAATTGAGACAGAATCAAGTCCTGTCCACTCTCCATGTAGAACAGGGGTAGGAATCACAGGGTAAGTAACGGTACAATACCTTTAGAGGTTGCCCATGTTAATGATGTTATCACTGTACAGTACAGTTACATTCTGTAATACCTGAAACACTGCCAAAAATGAAGAAAGTAAAACACAAAATTGACTATACAATTTTTTTACACTTAGCTGACGCTGTTATCCAGAGCGACTTACGGATATTTACAGGGTTTCAGTTACAGTCTAGGGGTGTTGAAATTAATCATATAATCGATGCATCGCGATGCAGACGTGAACAATTAATAATCGTTTCAATAGCAGATCATAATCGATTATAATGTATTGTGATAACCTGTGTTAATTGTGTTCTGTTCTGCTGATATTCCTTATGTGTTTGTGCCTTTAAGGAAAGGGAGTTGAGTGTGTGTGTGCGCGCACATGTGTGTGTGTGTGCGCGCGGGGTAAGAGGAAACGTAGCTGCACTGTTGTGCTGTAGTGTTTTGTGGAATAAGCGTGGGTTGTGGCTAAACAGCAACTATGTTGTACCTTTTACAGTCATTTTTTCTCGCCATAAGTATTAAAAATAGCACCCGGTAACCCGTTTTGTCTATGGCAACCTGTGTCTATGGTCTTTGTCTCATCTACGTGACCCATTCGTCGTCGTGTAGCATACATCACAACACAACATGACGGCGCCATAAAAATAAATATGTTGGGAACACCACTAACTTAAGAAATCGTGTTAGCCGTCTCCATCCAGAGTTGTTAACAACACCGGTGTTCTGCGGAGTTGTCCTACTTCTGTGAAATGTCCTACTGTAAGAAGAAATGACAGACATGTCTGCCGAGGTGTGCTACCTTGTCAGAGAATCCCACCGTGCACTTTCAGTTTCATTTTTTTTGTCACTGTACGCTCGCTATTTTAATGTTTTTTTTTTTTTTTTTTGCAAGTGCGTTCAAACACAGACAATGATATTGTCGGAAATAAAACACAGATGTATAACGTTTTGACAATTCCAATTATCAAATTAGAATATGCTTCCACACTGGTAAGTGCAAGTAGGACCCTATGACAATTAAATTTACCTCGGCAGAGTATGCTTTCACAATTATATAGCAGATAGGACGTTTTGACAGTTCAAATGACCCCGTCAGAATATGCTTCTACACTGATGTGCAGGTAGGATGTTCTGACAATTCATAAATTTTATCAAATAAAAGAGGAAGGTAATATCTGACTGCTTGTGTTTGTTGATGAAATCAAAGCCATGTGAAGTAATATGTTGTGAATAATCGTGTAATGTAAAGCCATGTGAAGTAATATGTTTTGAATAATAGTAATGTGATGTGAATAATCGTGATGCATCGAGATATCGAATCGAATCGCTAACTTAATAATCGTAATCGAATCGAATCGTGAGATGAGTGAAGGTTCACACCACTATTACAGTCCCTGGAGCAGTGTGGGGTTAGATGCCTTGCTTAAGGGCATCTCAACCATGGGTAGGGTGGGATTCGAACCGGCAACCTTCCGATTGCAAAACCAACTCCCTAACCACTAGGCCACAGCTACCCCCAATATCTATGATACGTATCAAAAGGAACAACATCACTTTTAAAAAGTCAAGAAGAAGAAATCATGCACACCTAAAATTTTATGTACAAGAAAATCCTCACTGTGTGTGCCCTGGCTACCATTTTCTCCCTTGTACATTTGTCTTTTCTTCGTTTGATAAGTGCCATCACAAGGTATAACCACGAAGTGACTACAGTAAGTCACACTAGCAGTGGAATTGGTTTAGAGCAACATGTTGTATTAAAAATATTGCTATGCTGTATGGCACCAGGGTATTGATAACGTATCGATGTGTTATGTTCACCCCCATGACCCAAACTCTCAATCCCATCCCTCCATCCTGCCTGAGCAGAGCTGGGGAACTGCACTACGTGCGCGTCTGCACAGTCTTGCAGCACCATCCGCCACCCAGATGTTTTCCCACACCTCAATTCAACCACTACAACCAATAATGCACACAAACACACCCTCTTGCCTCACTTCCCCTTGTACAGGAAGTCGTCAAACTGTCAGTGGACAAACAGCTAAACGCACTAATGCGTCTGACCTCTGGCAACTGAGGGCAGTGTCCGAACAGCGGGAGGGCATCGCGGGAGACGGGTAGTGAGGAGTGAGTCTCAAAAGTGCTAGGTCCGGGTAAATAAGATCGGCCCTGGGGGCTGGGAAGTTACGGCCCCTTGGGGGCTTGCATTTACGTACAGTGTTCTGTATACACAGAAACAGATACTCTCCAAGCAGTGCTATTCTCTGTGAGCTGGGGGGAGGGAAGGAAGGTGGAGGGGAGAAAGCGGGTGAGGGGTGTACTGTTGGAAGGGCTGTATTGACAGACACACACAGACATGCATTCCTCCTCGAGTGTGTGTTCCGTGTGCTGCTTGTCAGCAATGACGAGTATGAGGAGAATGAAGAGGTTGTGTGGTGTGTATGTATGTGTGTGTGTGTGTGTTTAAGTATGTGTGTGTAAGTGAGTGTGTGAGTGTGTGAGTGTGTGAGTGTGTGAGTGTGTGAGTGAGTGAGTGAGTGAGTGAGTGAGTGAGTGAGTGAGTGAGTGAGTGAGTGAGTGAGTGAGTGAGTGAGTGAGTGAGTGAGTGAGTGAGTGAGTGAGTGAGTGAGTGAGTGAGTGAGTGAGTGAGTGAGTGAGTGAGTGAGTGAGTGAGTGAGTGAGTGAGTGAGTGAGCGAGCGAGCGAGTGTGTGTGTGTGTGTGTGTGTGTGTGTGTGTTTACGTATGTGTGTGTGTGTGTGTGTGAGATGGGGACTTGGACAGCAGTTTGTGTGCCGAGTTTTTCCAATTGCACATATTTCAGCGCAAACATCATGTTGGACAAGGAGTTCGGAAAGCGCAGCTTGAAATTCCAATTGGAAACGGGCCCAAACCAATACAACTCATGCATGCGTGGGGAACATTCTCAGAAACAAACAATTGCAGAAACAGCAGGCGATAACTGATTTGACACAGCCTCCATCTATATTTCAAACCACCACTGTTGTTCGGTTACACTAAACAAATTATTAATGTAGGACCACGCCTGGTTATTAATTGTGCATTCTGTTGTCATGCTGTAACTTGCCTGTCTATCTGTCTGTTTGAATCCAAACAGCACTCTTTGTTTGTCTTTAGCAGACAACTGTAGTGAATATTCAACTCCTCCCATTTATTTACATATAAATAAACACACACACACACACAACATAGAAATAAACTACCTGAAAAGGAGAACTTCTAGGAAAAGTCTTCGAATAAAGATGCCTGGCTGAAATACTCCAGGCACGCTACTCTAATACCAGCAATGCTGACGTTCCAGAGCAGATGTTTACAATTACCAAAACATCCAAATTCAACACTGCTCCCCAAAACCCAACCTCTGTGTCAAGTACCTGTTGTTCTACCAAATACCAGACGACGAGTAAGCCAACCCCTGTTATTGTCGGGGAGGGGAAAGTGAGGCCCATAACTGGAGATCTAGAGCACAGCCTAAGCTTCCTCTGTTCTGCCTGCACAGAAAATGGAAACAAAAGCATGTTAACCGATATGGAATGCACTGTCTGTGTTGAGCCCTGATGCACTCTTTCAGACACGGATGGCACTGATATGCTGTTTTGGAACCGCATTGCTTACAGCAGAGCCCTGAAGTTCTTGGCTTGACTCAAAAAAAAACAAACACACAGAAAACACAGGAGAACACAAACACCTGCATGTCTAGGAAAAATGCTAATACTGTAAAATACTACTTATCCATAGCCAGAAAGTTCCTAAGTCTGCACTGGGCGGACAAGAATATTCATGAGCCATTATGTCTGGACCGCAGCAGATACCTCTGTTTCGCGTTGAGGACCATAGAGAGCAAACATTCGTAACATTCCAACTGAGCGGGCTAGCCATACTCAACAACTTGGAGACCCAATTGAGCCATCACCCTGACAAGGCCTGGGCTGAACTACTGAGGTATTCTGCCTGCCCAGTCCTCGTTACACTCTCCAAAAAAATATTTACCCTGCAGCTTCTCCCTTCTCACGTGTATGTATGTGTGTGTGTGTGTGTGTGTGTGTGTGTGTGTGTGTGTGTGTGTGTGTGTGTGTGTGTGTGTGTGTGTTTTGGTAAACGTCTGGCTTTGGCATCGATTCCAGTCACTGCCAAAGCACAGAACTTTCATCTGCTATCCCCCATGTGTGCATGAGAGGCAGCCAAGCGCCCAGACACGCTCGCTCGCAGTCACCCACCCCACCAGTCAGCTGGCCAGTCAGGCAGCCTCTCTGAAATAATAGCTCACTCACGTGCAGCCCACAGGACAATCTGTGCTGCGCTTTTTCTCTCTCTCTCGATCCGTCATCCAGATTGTTCCCTCTGGAGGCAAAGCATGGTCTCCTGATGCCAAACAAATCTTTCCAGCAGTGGGATGAATTAACAGGTTGGACAAAAAAAAAACAAGTGTGAAACGCACCCCTGGAGCGTGGTACTCTTGCTGGGTTTTTACATGAATGGGTGGGCATGGAGGCATGTCTGGACTGAGGCGTAGACAATGGGCTGAATAAGCATTGTGTAGGTGGGTGATGGATGAATTAAACTTGCTTCAGAGCCAGTATTTTTATAGATGCAGAGATACAGAAAGACATTAGAAGAGACAGAAACAGGCGAGAAGAGATGGCCGAGAAGGACACAGACAAAACAAAGAATATATTTTTAGTATTTAAAGAAGTACTTCCACGAGAAACCGCTCAGTACTCTTTTGAAATACGACAGGTCACCCAGAGTTGCATATGCATGCTGCACGTGAAAATGTTCTAATCTTCTAACTTGATTGCCTCCATTAGTCAGTGAAAGAAAGTAGGCGGAAAAACAATGAATAAGAAAAAGGCCAACAAAGTGACGTAGGTTTGTAAATTAGAAAAAGCTATGCCACAGTTGTGATTACTGGAGAAGTTTTGTTGCAGCACACATTTACTTAGTGAAGTATAGGGAAGTATGTGTGTTTGTGTAGAACGTTTAGATTGTAGCATGTGACTAGCATAGCCAAGAACCTGTCATTCGCCCTGCTCCATCTCCTCCACCAAACTAGAACAGCCTGAAACAGAAGCACTAAAGCATTTGTTTCACCAAAACCGGCTCAGAGGGCATTCGTTAATACTAGAGACCACCACAAAATCTATGAAAACACCGTGGAAGTACACCTTTAATACAATTACTGATCATAAGCCAGATATAATCAGACTGGTGTTCTATCCCCTGGATACATCCAATACCTCATCATACATACCATCACACCATACATTAGCTACATCATACTGTGTTGTGCACCTCATATCTTCCTATTAACTTTAGACTGAAGCACCCTTTTGCTTGCCTTCATTGGGGGGTTCCTCTATTCTGCCAAAAGGGTCCCCGTCCTGTACACGTGTCTCGTCACGTCCTACTCGGCCTAGCTCACTGAACTCATTAGTGGCAACCCTCATCCGCTGAAGACTCCTGATGCACCGCCTCAAGAGCATAACAATTACACGAGCGTTCAATCAGGAGCGCCTGCAACACAGACAGAATTGGATAAAAGAAAGCAGGGCTGCAGAGGGAAGGGCTGTCAGAGGGACTGTGAGGAACTGGAAATGGGGCACCTTGCCGTTGGAAAAACAAGCAGAGAGTGCACCAGGGCCCTGTCTCACACGCAAGCCTGAAGAATGCACTTGGGAGACACTTATTCACAACTCCCTTTACAACCACATCCGGCAGAAGACATTCCCTGACACTTATTCTTTCAGGTTCCAACACAAACCCTCTACGGAGCCGTTGAGAGTGAAAGACCAAGTCATCTCCTGCCATCAGCTTTCTGAAATATTCATTTGTTGCTGGGCTAAGATGAAAAAAAAATCCTTCCATGTACTTTTTTTTAATCTAGCTTGAGGGTATGCAAATTCATACAGTACTTGTTTGCGGATGCGGGCATAACCCAGATCTAATTCCAGCTGTGTAAACAGGCATCATTAGTGAATGAATGAGAAAGGACTACATTTAAGTAGCATCAGATGGCATTTAATGAACGCCACCGAGAAGCTTCTCTTTCTGTAATTGGTTCTGTGTATAATTGCGATCATGCCGCAGACTGAAAGGAGAGAAGATTAATCAGATGCATACCCAAGCTTCGACACAGAAGACTAATGCATAGAGAGGAAATTCATTGACGAATTTCCAGCCAAAAATCATTTTATTGCCTGGCCAGAATGGCAAGCATTTTTTATGGAGTAGCAGCGTAGCACAACACATAATGTAGATCAATGATCTTTAAATGGAAACCCAGAAGGTAACACATTGGGTCTTTCCTGGACCTGGGAAAGGTACAGTGTGTGCCTTAAGGTGTATTCAAAATTACTGGGGAGGCATGCGGTCATTTTATTCATTGAGCAATTACAGTTAATGCCATTTATGTAACATAACACATGGCAGGCGCTAAAACATTTTACTGAAGCAACTGAAAAAGATGCAAAAGGCAAAGATTACAGCAAGCTGTCTACCAGGCTGTAGAACTAAATGCGTATGCAGAAAAGGACAGGTTTCCCTGACTCATCATACTAATTGGCATTCACGTTGTCTCATAGTTTTCAACAGCTGAGACTTCCATGCCCTCATGACGGTTCTATTACTAAAGCTGGCAGTTCTGCTCACCACTGTGCTGACGAAAAACATATTTCCCCATGGCATAATAAAGGCTTGATTGAGTCTGTAAGATACTGAAAGTGTCTGTTTTTTATAACCAATAAAACAAATAATATAACTGATCCATGTGAGTACCCCCTTAAAAACGTGGAATATGCATGCAGAGTGAGGCGCACTAATGTCCTCTAAATCCGTGCTTTGACTGGTTTAATCTGGAGTGTTTCTGGCACCTTGTCAAGGTCAGGAAACCGAGCCCCCGAGACCTCTCCGAACGGCTTCCCACAACTGGCACGTGTGCCTGTCACAGCTGTTCTGGCGTGTACTTTCGGTACTATGCCGTGCAAAGTTCCAATCAGACTCCTGTGTGTTTGTGAGCAACAGCAGTGTTGACACTTTATATAATAAGAAATTTATATAATAAGAAAAGTGAAACAAATTGATGTTTGCACAGTGGCTGTGGCTGATGCTTTTGATTTCAGTCCATCTACTTTTCAGTAAAAAGGAAACTGGATTGATTTTAAAAAGTGTAAAAGTTGAAACAAAAGGCTTGCTGTAAATTGACAAACGGCTCTTATAGATCAATGCACACACACAGGAAACAATGTTGTCATCTAAAACACAGTACAAAGTTGACGTGAAAATTGTCTGTCTGACAGACCCATTGCCAGACAATGATTTATGATCGAACAAGTTAGTGTCTAGGTTATAATGTCTGAAGCTCAACCAACTGAGCAACCTGATGTGATCGCTGGGCTTTCTACGCCCTGCCAAGTAGAGCATTAATCAGCCCACAAGGAGGAAGTTGGCTCATGGGCCTGGCCTGGCCAGAGTCTATAGTTGTTCCTCCTGTAACTTTGACTGTGGGCCAACTTGGTGCACAGTGGAACACACTTTTGCCTTGCAGTCATTAGTGTGATGAATGCTATTGACAAAGCTGCTGTTCCTTTCTATTGTGAGTTGGCATTCTACGGCGAAAAGACAAGTGACATTTGCACTGCCAACTAGGCAGCTGACAGTAAGTGTAAAGTTCACTTTAAAAAGGATTTGACATAGCAGCTACCAATGACAATAGCGGTAGCATTAACTCTTGCCAAAGACTCTTACCACAAGGTAGGACGTGTCAGCCAATGACAAGCATCTAGGTCTGTTGCAGTTGTGACTGCACAATCAGAACAGAAACCAACCAGTCATACTGCCAGATGCTGCCTTTACTCTACATCTAATACATTCATTACATTCATTATTAATACATAATAATGAGCCACTTAACACAGAACATGAGTGTACTTATGAAACAGCTAAAACTCACATATTAACAGAAATGTGTCCTCCTCTTCGCCTAATCCTGATTAGGTCCACAGAACCCTCATCAGACCACTCTGTGTCTATGTGTGTGTCTGTGTGTGTGTGTGTCCTGAGATAATTAGCTAACTTCATTCAACAGGGTGCTCATATCCCCACGTCAGCGAGCCAAGGGGACGTGAGGGACAGGCTGGCCAGGCAGTGATGGAAGGGAACACCAGACGTCTCTTAGGCGGCAACACCCCATGACTGAGCCACCAGGGGCCTGGCTCCCCGCTCAGGTCGTTATGCAACACTGGCAGGGTTTTGGGGTGGTGGTGGGGTACATAGAAGATACACCAACCCCCGAGTGAATTACAGATGAGGCAACGACAGCTTGGGTGAGATTTGACATCTTTTCCGATAATTAACTTTTCATTGAGAGGACGTGTGCAGCATGCGGGGCATGGGTGAGTCTGTTCTCGCAATGACGCTCCATCCATTAGCAATAAATGGTACTGGAGGCACACACATCCTGCATACAAACTCAAGGCATGTGAGGACACTGCAAATGCGTATGTGAGTGTGTGTGTGTCTACGAAGATTATAGGTAGAATGATAAAAGGAGTTTAATGAAAGCAGGAAAAGGAGAGGAAAAGAGCATGCACACGCACACACAAACACACACGCGCACACACACAGATTTATATAAACATGTAATTTACGTAATATCACCTCAGAGCCAACATAATTTCATATACATCAGAGGACTTTCTTACTTCAAAAAGGCATTCAGAAAGACATTCAAGAACCATCTCCGGCCTCAGACAATCTGTTGCAGCAATCAAACAGAAGGGGCATGCAGGTGCAGACCAAAAAAAAAAAGCAGATGGCTACATAAAAGCCTGTGTGTCCTGCCAAGGGCTGGAGAGAGAGGTGGACATGTAAGCCGAGAGGCCATCAACAGAAACTCATTAAAGCCCGCCTCCTTATTAAAATTACAGGAAACCTGAAAAACAACCAAGGTTGAATTTAATGGACCAGTGACCCACACGCACATTTTATCAGAGCTGTGATGCGTATGTTACCAACTGGGAGGATAAACACTTTGTGTCAGGGTCTGTCAGCTTATATTTTTACAGCTACTGAGCAGAGAACAGAACAGTGAGTTTGCCGAATCTAGATGAACTGGCTTGTCCCCAGATTGTGTAGGAGGTGTCTTTCCCCTGCTTTCCCATTGGTGAAATTCGTCGGTATTATGGCATGTGGGTGGCACAGCAAGCTGCAGGCTTGCGTGGAGCGTCAGCCTCCGGCCACTGGCACTGTGACACCTCGCCCACAGCACAGAAAGGACCATCAGTGATGCCACCTCCTTCACATCCATGTCAAGTCCCCACCACAGGGAGGTCACGTACAACACAGCAAGTCCATCACTAGAGAAGCCTAAGCGGAGCGCAGGGTCAAAAATAGACTACTGTTCATTTATAACTTATTATTATAACATGTGCAGGGACATCTAGATAGCCACATACAAAGTAATGTGCAAGATAAACGTTAATTAAGGTATGCTCGTTTCTTGCTTTGAATGACGCTGTATACAGTAGTTTGCATCTTCTTGTTTGTTTTCCACATAGTCTAGTTCAGTGAAGACTTGATGACTTGTACCACTCACAGCAGCTCAGGACTGTTTCATTTTGAGGTGTACATAATATCTCTTGGCAAACGACATAGCTTTTTGAACTGTTGACCTCTTCTAGCTAAATGTGTCAGCACGGAATAACGCTAACCGTTGACACTGCCGTTAACCTGCTAAATGACGCTAGCATCGGTAACGAAAAGTTCCATGTCAAACATTTTTTAACAGCGCTGTAAGCCATATAAAAACAAAAGCAGTAAAGTCGGTTCAAAACACACTGCCAGGAATGTGCTGACACTCAACATCTGAGCCATCTTTAAAAACTATCAGGTGCCAAAGGAATAGCGTGCCCAGCCCCATTGCTCTCATGTAAGACAAGCACATTTCTCTGTGCCCTTAGTTGTGTCACTCCAAGACAGATGAAGTAGGTGGTTAATAACTTAAACATTTCAAGCCCATTTGTCATGCAAAAATCGCTGCTGGAGAGAAGCACTCTGACTTTTTCCACTCATGTTTCTGTAATTAAAACACTTCATCCATTAGTCAAAAAAAAAAAAAAAAAAAAAAAACCACTGTACTCCAGAGGCTGGCTCTCGTGCACAAAAACAAACACTAGCCAGGCTTGGGCCCTTGTAACAGGGATGACGTGGGATGGGGCTCAGGAAGGAGATGTTCGGTAAAGGCCCCGAGAGGAGGGGTAGGTTGCGGTAAGTGACGTGAGCAGCCTGCCCATGGGTGAGAGACAGTAAAAAACAACTTGATTGGGGGTTTCCCCTCTACAAACATTGATGGTGGGGCCGAAAGACTGAGAGAGAGGGGGAGAGAGTTGAGAGACAGAAAAGGTGAAAAAGAGAGGAAGAGAGAGAGAGATAAAGAGAGGAAGTGAGCGAGAGAAATGTGAAGAAAGATAAAGAGAAAGGATAAGGGGAGAGAGAGAGAGAAAAAAAGAAGTAGGACTAACAGCAACAGAGCGAGAGAGCCACGATACAGATCTGTTTGCAGAAACTGGAGCCCTCCAAGCGTTGCCAGTAAGGCCGTCTGCTTCTGTAATCACTTCCTGTGTGAACGAAAGAGCCTGGCACAAGCAGTACCCAACCAGGAAAGAGTGCAGGACACAAGGTGAAAACAATGACTTTTTTTCCTGTATTTCCACAGTCACAAGGATTCTGGTTCCAGAGCCATTTTGACTAAATAAACAAACAGAGCACACCATAGACAGAGCAAAAGCCCTGGTGCAGTGACTTCACTGGAGTGACTTGTGCTCTAGATAATTGTTTAGACTAACCGTCAAACGTGCACCAAAGATGTTTGGGATGGTGAGGGAGCATAAAAGAGTAGGCAATTTAGACATGATAGACAAGCAAACAACCCGGCGTGAGTGTAATTCAGAAAATAACATCTTGACTCTTCTACAAAGGAAACTGATATGAAAAGGGAATGCAGCAGAACTCAAATATCATCATGACCATGGTACAGGGGGTACTAATAAACAATGCTGAGCACTCAGGCACAAACAGCCTGCAGGGCATGTGAACAACACAATGGCGTACGGATTCAAAGGCTGACATGCATATCAACACAGACCCAGACGTAAACACAGACACACACGAAGCACAAGTCACACACAGCCTACATGGTGCCATCAAAGAACTTCAAGGAGAAGTAATCTGGTACTACCGGAGAGAGCATGACTAGGAGACAAACACAAACATACACACACACAATATATGTAAACAAGCACAACAAATACACACGTTGCTCAGTTCAGTCTAACTAAATGCAGAGCTAATGACATATCCATGTTTGAGATACAGTGGTAGGTATGTGATGGCCTGGAGACAGCACAAACCGGCTGGCAGGTTCTCTAGAAGGTGCAGATGGACAACAACAATCCCATCACCTCAGCTACTTTCAGACTTAAAACTACAGACAATTTTCAGAAATGTACACCTTTAGATTTGAGTTCACCATTAACACTTAAGGGGCATAGTCAGATAATTTTATGGAATACTGTAATTCCAGAACTTTGGGCAATGTGTAGGTCCTGGATTAAGTATTCTGGGGAAAGTGTGAGGAAAATCATACTGTGGAAAGCATTGTACACCTCCTCCTAAGAAAGACTAAGAAGACTATGACTAACACTATGAAGGACTAAGTTGCAGAGTAGTGTCTGCTACTGCAGATACGACATTTCTTTTGGCATTTAGATGAATAAGGAAAATTGATGAAAATTTACGATATATCTATGTCTTGGTTTTCACTTCTGACCTTCCATTAACAGTTTATAATCTTGTAATAAATTATGTCTCTCTGAATATCGAGACTTGACTTGGGTTCTGGCAAGATAAATACTCAAAAGACGTCCTGTCTCAATCCTACTCAAGATTTCCTGTCATACATACAGCACATTGTTAAAAAAGGTGAAACATTTCATAATTCCAAGTCTGATTGATTAACAACTAACCAAAGATGACATATTAACATATATCAACATTTCATCATCATATCAACATTTGACCATATCAGGGGCTAATAAACACACCTGTTTCTTCCTCTAGCAACCTAGGCTGTTGTACTGCATAGTTCTCTGGTCCACTGTCCACATGCTATAAAGCCTTTTATCGGTGCAACAGGAGTTGATACTGGTACTGCTTGCATTTATAGCTGTGAGATTGCTAGTTTTGTGGACACGTTGCTGTGTGGAGGGTTTTTATGCCAGGGTGCTAACAAAGGCACTGTGAGCTGGTAAACTAATCAATGCTGCAAAGCAGCTAAAAGATGTCAAATGGCACCTCCCTGGGTGTCCATCCTGTCTTAGGCATAGCACCAATGCAAATTAGTCATTGCATGGTATAAGAGCAGGGGTATTGCTGCTGTGGACAGGTCTACTACTACTGGTGGTGAGTTTTGCTCCGAGTAAGATGCAGGTGCCGGAAGAAAAGGCCAATGTGGAGTTACATGACAGCCTTCCGTTCACTTCCACTACACTGCTGTGCTCTTTAATGAAATGCCACTGGAGCACAGGCGCCCATCACAAAAGGCACCTGCAGATTTTGTTCACAGTGGAGCAGAAAACAGAACAGAACAGAAAATTCCTCTTTTCCCCCCCTCACCTTTCCTCTTATGTAACCTATAAATATGACCTGTGCAAGCTGCCCTCGAAAATGACATTCGTTTGGAAGAAAGACGTGGAAAAAAAAAAAAGAATACGACATTCATCCTCCTTCCGACGAAGATATGTGAAATTGCTTTCAAAACACAGGCAAACATTGCTGAATGCAGATTCTCTAAAAAAAATTTTTTTTTCACTTGCTTGCAAACTCTTTCATGATCCTCCATGTATATCTCCCAAAAAAAAATTATGCTATGGAACAGGTGCTGGTGTTCATAGGGAACCAGGCAGAGGAATAATACATGGCTAAATCTCCTCCAGCCTGCTGGGAAAGCCGTACTCAAGGTTAGTGCTAAGGCAAGGACTTATAAAGCCAATGACACAACCTGCTCATAGCCATCATGCTAGGCTAAGAATATGTGGGTCACACAATATAATCATCAACAAAACAAAAAAGAAACATCAAAGTCATTCAGTTTATACCACCAAGAAGGACACCCAAATGAACACAGCTTTAGTGTTATGAATGTAACATATCTGCGTTATGGCTGTGACTCTTCCAAAAACTATACACCAGTCTAAAAGGTGAATTATAACCTAAAAGGTTGATATATATATATATATATATATATATTAGAGGCGGGCCGTTATCGGCGTTAACGTGCTGCGTTAACGCGAGACTCTTATCGCGCGATAAAAAAAATATCGCCGTTAATCTATTCTCAAAGTTGGGTTGGGAGCTGGGTCTATACTACACAAACTATGATGACTTTCACCAAAGATCTTAGATTCTACAAAGATAAGCCAACATAATACGTTACTATGGGACCAAAATGCCAACAAATTCCTATTTCGAACTCTTAGAAAATAATTTTGTGTGTCTGTAAAGCGAGCTAGCAAGCTAACGAACTAGCTCTAGCTCATTCAAGTGAATAGTAGTAACTATAACAACATCATGTGCTAAACGCTAACAGCGATTGGGCTCACCTTGAATTTAATACATTGCTGTAGCCCTATAACTTTATATTACTTTGTCTGCTTACACTATAACCAGTAACAGTATCTAGGTGGGTGTTAGTGACAGCTTTCAATTCAAAACATTACGTTAGCGTAGTTCGCTAGCGTTAGCGCGCTAACAACCACATAGTAAGTGGTTGCTGCCTGACCTGAAATAAAGCTAATTTTCTCAAAATCCAAACAGTAACAACTTACACTATTAGGCTTGAAATTATTACAAATAGTTGCAGATTGTGACACCTGATTCCAAAAAACCCTTAACAACTCCAGAAAAACGTAATGACCAATTTATTAGTTAAACTCCACATGTGTCCCATTCATTTCAGTAAAACGAACCTAGAATCTGCTCTGCACTGCATAAAGGCCCTTCCACACCAAGGCGGATTCGGATTGCAGTGCGGAAATTCGAAAAAAAAAAAGCGAATGCGAAAATCCGCACGAAAATTCCGCACAGTTGTACATACCAGGTGCGATGCATATTTTTATATTCCGCGTTCTATTTCGCCCAGTTTTCCCAAACTGTAGCCTAGTTGACATGACTGTCTGAATTCCACGTAACGACACAGATGGTAAAAAGGGTGCAAGTCTCTCCCTCCCTTTCCCCGCCAGTTTGCGCTCAGGCCTGTCTATTTCTTGCTACGTTAGCCTAACATTCTTAATTTGCAGATGAACTTGCAATATTAATCAAATATGGATTTTAGACTGTCTTTAGATCAGAAAGAATCAGCTTGTCGCCAAAACATGTTCACACCTGCACCTGTGGCTGCGCATGACGCACCATAGACGGACCAGAGCACAAACTGGCGGAGATGGGGAGGCAGAGACGTGCGCCCTGCAAAAACGGTCATTGTCACGACTTTTATCATATAAAACCGGGTGCTGGCTGACAAGTGATGAGATGGTTCTTCCCTCTTTGCTTTGCATTCTGTCATGTCATAGTAGAACAATTAAATCATATTTTCATTGGCCAGGCACGTTTTTCCGCTGGCGAATTTTCGCTTCAAAACGGACTGGTCCGATATTCTTTTCCGCCCAGCGAATTTCGCCTTTTAGTGTGCATAGCCTCATTAGAACATGTGTGTTTGTTAATTACCGAATTTCCATGCGGAAATTCGCTCCGAAAATCGCAGAAATTCCGCCTTGGTGTGGAAGAGCCTTAAAGGGGGATTCCCCCCTCCCCCTTGCGAAAATAGAACACGGAAGCAAACGGCTCCCTTCCTCAACACTTTCTGTTTTCACCTTGATATTTTAGCGCGGATGTATACCCTACCTCTATATTTTAATGCGGATGTATACTTAGCCGAATTGAACTGAAGGGGACTCCTGCCACAACTGTCCCATGCGAGAGACTTTTTTCTTTAGCAGGCCATATTGTGCAGAAAAGGATATCTACTTTGCCACCAGAAAATGTGAACAAGCTGGTCTGCCTAAGTGACTGGTGGAAGAAGGAGAAATAGAGCTTGGACTGATTGACACAAAGCTACTGACTGTAAACAGTTCATCACAACTTCTTATGTAGGCTTACAGTTCAAAATCCATGTTTCATGTTTCATTTAGTTCATGTTTAACTAAATAAACAGCTAGTAAACACAAGTACATTTTATTGAACATGATTTATTTCCATCACCAAGTATCAAAGTAGAACAGCTTTTTCAAGCAGTTAGTGATGCATTTTGGAAACAGGAGATGAGCCCCTGGTCTACTGTGCCACCTGGCTTAAGAAACCCGTTCTCAAAGACTTACTTCTAGTCATTTAGGTAGCACACATATTCTGAATGCCTTCGGCAGAATTCAAATGAGCCATTTTAATCTAGATTAATCTAGATTAATTTTATGATTAATCTAGATTAATCTAGATTAAAAAAATTAATCTATGCCCACCACTAATATATATATACACACACAATCAACATTTAACATTAAAAAGGAACCAATTTCCTAATCATCTCCAATCTCTCCATCTCTGCTTATTACAAATGCCTGTACTGTGACATTTTGTATTTATGATAGAGTTCACAAGCTAAATCAGGTGCAATAAGTTAGCAGTGAATAAAAGCTTATAATTTTTGCATACAATACATTATCATATCAGCATAGGCTTAGATTATGTCATATTAGGGGGCACTTATGAGACTTGTTTTAATACAGAATTAAAGAAGACGGATGTCTTTGAAAGGCTACTGGAGCAGCAGGCTCCCTGTGTGTGGTTTTTAATTAGTAGTGGCAGTAGGGAGGGCCTTCAAAGGCCAGAGAAGATTAAATAACAGGGAAGCTATTTTCCAAAACGATAAATGGCAAATGTTAAAGCCTAATCACCTGAAACACTGGGATAACTACCAACAAGAGCAAAATAGTTTTTTGATCAAAAATATATTAATTTAGGTATCTTGGCTTTAACCTCCTTTACTGTACTTTGCCTACATTAAAACTTTAGCGCCTATATTGAGCCTTAAACGGAATATGTTCATCAGTGATACACAGACAGCAAACATCAACACGGAGCAGAAAAGCAGCAGGGCAGCATGAAGAGTAAAAACGTACGGAGAAAAACAACAGCGCACATCCCCCCGCCCCCCATGACACACTGACCCAAGAATGACGATTCCCACTTGCTCAAAACCTTGAACCGAAGCCTTGTCAGTCTAAAATGGACAAGTTACTGTTACTGTTTGTGTTTGGGTTTCCTCATTGGGATATGTGACGAGAACACTCTAAAACATCCTTCTGTCAAATTCCAACCAGATGAATCAGCTCCCACACTAGACCTGCATCCTGTGATTCTTAAATTCTTTTCTTAACATACAACACTGAGTGGGGGGTAGGGTAACTTGGGCACATACACATGGAAAACTGTTTCATTTATGTTATGTGGATACATCTGCATATATTTAACCCAAATTCACTTGTTTCCCTCAATCCATCCATTCATTACTCTATTATGATTTCTGTTTGTTTTTTAGCCCATCTGTCTCAGGGAGTTAACAGGCACACAAAATGAATTGTTGAATCAGTTCATGTCAGTTTCTATTCCTCACAGGACAAAATTCTTTCTTGACTTTTTTTTATTATGTTTTTGCCTTTAATCCAGACAGGGCAATGAATAGACTAAAAAAACAAGTTGAACTGACATTTAGGGAAGGATTGGGAAATGACTCAGGTCAGACTCGAACCTGGGTCTCCAAGGACACTTAGACCTGAGCACGGTAGGGATGCTGCCACTTACACCATACCTCCCCCACCAGTTACAATTCTGACTGTCCACAATAATACCATATACCACCGAAGAAGAAGTGGTTGTCAAAGCCACTTCATTTGTTTTTTGTTTTGTTTTTTTAATAAAATTTCAAACGCAGTTGAAATAAAGGAATGTTACAGATGGTACCCACTCTAATGAGGAACTCAAAGTGCGGATCAAAATCTAACATATTCTTCCTACACATGCAAACCAGGCGAGTGATGATACACACACAATCAACATTTAACATTAAAAAGGAACCAATTTCCTAATCATCTCCAATCTCTCCATCTCTGCTTATTACAAATGCCTGTACTGTGACATTTTGTATTTATGATAGAGTTCACAAGCTAAATCAGGTGCAATAAGTTAGCAGTGAATAAAAGCTTATAATTTTTGCATACAATACATTATCATATCAGCATAGGCTTAGATTATGTCATATTAGGGGGCACTTATGAGACTTGTTTTAATACAGAATTAAAGAAGACGGATGTCTTTGAAAGGCTACTGGAGCAGCAGGCTCCCTGTGTGTGGTTTTTAATTAGTAGTGGCAGTAGGGAGGGCCTTCAAAGGCCAGAGAAGATTAAATAACAGGGAAGCTATTTTCCAAAACGATAAATGGCAAATGTTAAAGCCTAATCACCTGAAACACTGGGATAACTACCAACAAGAGCAAAATAGTTTTTTGATCAAAAATATATTAATTTAGGTATCTTGGCTTTAACCTCCTTTACTGTACTTTGCCTACATTAAAACTTTAGCGCCTATATTGAGCCTTAAACGGAATATGTTCATCAGTGATACACAGACAGCAAACATCAACACGGAGCAGAAAAGCAGCAGGGCAGCATGAAGAGTAAAAACGTACGGAGAAAAACAACAGCGCACATCCCCCCGCCCCCCATGACACACTGACCCAAGAATGACGATTCCCACTTGCTCAAAACCTTGAACCGAAGCCTTGTCAGTCTAAAATGGACAAGTTACTGTTACTGTTTGTGTTTGGGTTTCCTCATTGGGATATGTGACGAGAACACTCTAAAACATCCTTCTGTCAAATTCCAACCAGATGAATCAGCTCCCACACTAGACCTGCATCCTGTGATTCTTAAATTCTTTTCTTAACATACAACACTGAGTGGGGGGTAGGGTAACTTGGGCACATACACATGGAAAACTGTTTCATTTATGTTATGTGGATACATCTGCATATATTTAACCCAAATTCACTTGTTTCCCTCAATCCATCCATTCATTACTCTATTATGATTTCTGTTTGTTTTTTAGCCCATCTGTCTCAGGGAGTTAACAGGCACACAAAATGAATTGTTGAATCAGTTCATGTCAGTTTCTATTCCTCACAGGACAAAATTCTTTCTTGACTTTTTTTTATTATGTTTTTGCCTTTAATCCAGACAGGGCAATGAATAGACTAAAAAAACAAGTTGAACTGACATTTAGGGAAGGATTGGGAAATGACTCAGGTCAGACTCGAACCTGGGTCTCCAAGGACACTTAGACCTGAGCACGGTAGGGATGCTGCCACTTACACCATACCTCCCCCACCAGTTACAATTCTGACTGTCCACAATAATACCATATACCACCGAAGAAGAAGTGGTTGTCAAAGCCACTTCATTTGTTTTTTGTTTTGTTTTTTTAATAAAATTTCAAACGCAGTTGAAATAAAGGAATGTTACAGATGGTACCCACTCTAATGAGGAACTCAAAGTGCGGATCAAAATCTAACATATTCTTCCTACACATGCAAACCAGGCGAGTGATTGAAAAGCTGATTAAAAGAACACACCCACACTAACCCACTACAGCTGGGAACTGGGGGCTGTAGTGCAAGAAGCAGCCAAAAGACAATAGCCCCTGCATAGTCACTGCTTAGTTCCCGTCAGGAAAAATCTAGAAATCCTCTTCTTTTCCCCTTGTACACCATCACTGAAATCGCTCTTGATCACCATCCAATGCTGACAAATGCAGCATGTGGTTTTTGTCAGTGCTTCAGGACAGCACAGAGGCACACAGCGTGGTAGATGGTCTGTTTGCATTTGGGCTACTCCACACAGTGACAGTGGACTGGCTTACTGCTGCCACACTGAAGCACTGGGCTCATTTGGAGTGGCCTGCCCAGTGCCCACCCTATGCTCCTTGTTTTCACTGGTTACCTAACCCTCAGTGTCAGATCTCTGTGGGCCCCAGACGTTTATGGCTCACTGCCCTTCTCCATGCTGTGCCAGGTGCTGTGAGCGAGGAGGACAAGAGGAGGAGGTGACGGAGGCGAAAGATGATGATGATGTGCAAGACTGTTTGGGTTTTGGTGCAGGGAGAGACACTGAAGGGGTCTGAAGTGTGCTGTTTTCCAACAGTAGCATTATGCAACTGAAAGGGACCAGGGTTACAGTGGTTATGCACAAGCGACCCTGAAGATAGAGAGGCAGCAGCGGAGACCTCACTTCTTCCTTTCAAGGGCAATGTAGTGGGCAAAGTTACCTAACTCTCAGCACCAGATGTCACCCCAGGTCGGTCCCAAACTCGACCCTGAAGAGGCACATCCTGTGCAGGCAACAGGCCGGGGCCAGCACAAGCACCTCTAAGTTCATTAGGCAGCACTCCAGCGGGAGGGATGGTGTAATCAGTAAAGAAGATGAATGGGGGGAAAAAGAGGGCAGTGAGGCTGGGGAGTGGAAGGCTCACAAACAAAAGCCACATGCTTCGAGTTACTCAGGCAGGGGAGGACTCGAGAGACTAAACGTTAATCATTCTGGGTCAGGATCCGTCTCAGAGACCAGGTGTCCGATCTTATTCCCCGTCCTCAACATCCCTCAGATCCATGCCACCCAACAACTGATGCCCTTGATAGATTTGCATATGGTCCCTTTTTCCTCAGCAGCTGCTGTTATCCATCCAGCCATATCAATTTTCATTTTGACATGGAGGAACACATGTAAATGTTTATACCCACATACCCTCAGGAACTGAGGCCATGACCAGTGTTGTGAAGGATGTTTTGCCAGCTTCAGATATTCTTAGTAAGGGTGTGTTAGCAACTGATATTTGATCACAGCTATTCAGGCGCTAACAAAGGTTAGCATGCCTAATCTGTGACACTGTATGTATTGAGGTAGTGGGCCCATATGGATAAAATGGATAGCCTTAGTCATCTTGTTGACACATAAGACAAGAAGATGAGACAATGCAATGAGAGACTGCCATTTGTTAAAGGTCCCACATTATGAAAAAAAAAACACTTTTGATGGCTTTTGAATGGATCTATACACTCTACACACACTGTGAGTTTGATAAAAATCTAAAAATTTTCAAAGAGCAAATTTGCTAGTGTTCGAAACCAAAAACCAATCGGTTTATGCCAAAAACCATCCATTTACCATCCATCCCCATCTCCTACGTCACAAACGGGGATCTCTCACAAGGGCTAACATAGAAACTGCTATGAAGAAATCTTTAGGTCCACAGACAGCGATGTATTATTAGTTGCAAAAACCAATACAAGTGTCTATGTCCTCTATTGTAAGTCGCTTTGGATAAAAGCGTCTGCGAAGTGTAATGTAATGTAATGTAATGTCTACATTGGCTCCTATCCGAAAAGTAAAGAACAACAGCATGTTTGGATCGCATTTTTGAAGACTAAGTACCAGAGGATATTTGTAAACGTCTGCTGGTGTGCTCTAACCATTTCAAGGACGACTGCTTCTGCAATTAGCAACTAAGTCTGATTAGCAGTTGTTAGAACAGGGAACATTAAACATTAAACATTGAACAGTGCATGGGAGAGAAAGGTTTGGGAGGACCAGGGGGATAAGCTAGCTCTAGCGCCATCTGCTGTTGGGCTGTAATGTAGTGGAAGAAGAAACAGAGCAACACAGGACTGAAGCACATGCCATGGCAGACAGGGCATTCGTATACAATAGGATTTACACAGCAGTTTAAAGAATTAATGGCAACTTCCACTAACAAGCTAGGAGTGTTTTGATGAAAGTGTAGATGTTTTTGAACACGTTATTACATACTGTTTTTCATCTGCTGGCTGATTCTTTAGTTATTTTCTAACCTTAACTTAAAGTTATTCACTTCTCTAATTTGCATAATCAACTAACTAACTAACCTAAAGGTGAAGTTATAGTGAAGTACATGTACACAGACATGGACAGAAATCAAGCCACAGGCAGCAGTTTTACCACCTTCACACAGCATGCAGGAAAACTAGAGTGGCCTCGAGAGGGACAAACATAACCAGTGCAGGCATCCTGTTGTTGATGATGAGTGGTCTAAAAAAAAAAGTACCCTGACCTTCTGAGCACAAAGAGGAGGCACAAGACTCCAGCACAATTTTTCCTTTGTTGATTCCCTCCCCATCCCACCTCCACTGTCCCATTCCGCTCGTAGAGCAGCGAAACAGGACAGGACTGGCAACAGGGAAGGACTCCTCTAAGAAACACTACATTACTTGACACCACAAACCACTTTCAAACACTGCAGAAAAAATAAGGTCTTTTGGACTTCCTCTCAGATTTACCAAGAAAAACGGGTCGATTCTTTTAACCTTGTCGCTTTTCCTGCCCTGACTACTATAAGAATAAACAAGAGGCTGACTACTCAAAGGGCCAGCAGTAATTATTCAAAGTGGCAAAATAAAATACCCTCATCTGCATATCTGTGTATGAGTTGCATAGGTATATTTACTTCTTACATGCTCTATTTGTATAGATGCTAATGGATACTGTACACACAACTCCGAGAGAGAGGAGGCAGAGGACCACACAGCCCCTGGACTGCAAGCAATGAACACTGATGCCTGAGCACGGGGCAGCATTGATTGGCTCCAGCACGTGTGCTGCCATCACGCTGTCTCTGCATGTGTTTCAAGGACCATAAAGGATGTCCATGGTGCCAAATATCAAGCATGCAAATGTTTCTTCTATTTTCAGCATCACATGGTAATGTAGTGTTCAGTTTTATTCAGTCCAAAACTACACATCAGGTGAAAGGGATGCAGAGATTATTGGCACAATATTTGTTACTATTATTATTTTCAAGAAACAGCTTTCCAGACAGCTCTACAGCTTTTCATTGACAGTTAATGGAAACAGAACCCCAGTCAGGATAAAATCTATTTTAGGTTACTGAGCATTACCGGCAGGCTTTTGGTGCTTATCGTAATACGTAGAGTGCATGCCACGTGTGCTTTTCTAATCTAACACTCACAAGTCATGTGTATTACACAGGCAAAATGTGTGTTTGTGTGTGTGTGTGTGTGTGTGTGTGTGTGTGTGTGTGTGATCATGTTTGTGCACATTGGTTGGGCACAGAAAAATAAATGATGTTGGATGCTGTTGGAAAGACTCCCGAGTCATTCTATCTTATAAGGGGCCATTCCCTACAAATGATGATTGCTGTAAAACATTCTTCCTCTTTATCGTGACATAATTACATATATCCTGTTTTTGCCGCCTAGGTGTGTCTACCGTGTACTCTCTCGTTTTCTGCTCTTTAATTCTTCTACGTGCCTTCTTCTTTTCTTCTGTGCTGCTGCAACTAAAGGATGCTACCAGGCTCTTCTTGTAGAAACCCTACACTTGCAGCTGTCCATTCCCACAAAGATATAGTACTTAGATATACTATGCATGATTTCATAGTGTAACACAGTTTTCTGCTTTATTGCTGTAACGGCCATTTCAATTGCAATCTCAAAACCCTACCAAATACCATCTTACCTGTTACACAGCTATTACTGTGAATGTTGGTCCTTCACCTATTTATCCACTATTGTAAATCTTTGAAAGTAATCTGTAAGATTTTGGACCTTGTTTGTATGTACTGTGTCTATATGTCACATGTGGGCTTATCCCTTCCCCATAGGGTGGCCTACTTTTTGTCAGGAGCATTCGTCAGGCATCCTGTATTTGTGTCTGCGGTGCAAGTCAAATGTTTACCTGTACACAGGCTGCATTTCCTGAGCAATTCCAATAACAGCTTCAGGCTTGAACTGGTTGAACTCTTGGAAGAGGTCTCTGATGTTACACCGGAATTTCAGGTCCAAATCTAGCTGCACAATGCGCTTCATGTCTGTCAGCAAAAAAAGCAGAGAGACACAAGTTTGCTTTGGGCACCACACAAGACAATGAATTCCGATCAAAGGTTGATTTATTTCACGTTTAATATAGTGAAATTACTACCACGCAAAAGGGATTTAAGGGCTGCTGCGATTAGAAACTAGATAACTAGATAGATAGATAGATAGATAGATAGATAGATAGATAGCCTTTATTATCCCCAGGGGGAAATTTGTTTTCACCGCCGTCACAAGACTTGTCACAGCCAACATAACATTGATGACAGCAGACAACATATAACACCATAAAAACACAACACCCAGACATTTGTAACAGACATCGTATGTGCTTCCAGGAGGGCCAATGCAGGGTTATTGTGGGAGGTTGTTCAATGCAGTAATGGCAGATGGGACAAAGCTTTTGTTAAAACGCGCCCGTCTCATTGTTAGTGTCCTGTACCTGCGTCCAGACGGAAGGAGTGTGAATTGTGAGTGAAGTGGGTGGGTGTGATCTCTGGTGATTGAATGTGCAAGGCGTGTGACTGCTTTGAGGTTGAGATCAGTGAGATTGGGTGTGGGGTGATGAATGATCTTGGATGCGGTGTGTGTGATTTTAGTGAGTTTGTTTCTGTTGCTGGCGGAGAGCATGTTGTAGAAGCAGGGTGAGCAGTACAGTAGAATGGGTTGGATGATGCTGGAGTACAGAAGAGACAGGAGGTGGGGGGCAACAGAGAGGGCACAGAGTTTACGGATAACATATAGCCTCTGTTGGTATATGATATACTGGAAATCAAGGTGTGAAGAGTCTTTCCTCTCACTTTTGCCTTTCATCATCCAGCATGTCTAATAGGCTACTGATACCACTACTCAGGGAAAAAAATCTGATAACTTGCACAATGTTGTCAAAATGTTAAGGTTCATTAAGGTTTATTAAGCTCAAGGTAAAATCAACAGGTTTACAAATCAGAGCCACCGGCATCAAACAGCAAAATATGATTACCACTCAGCTTTACATGAATGACATCAAACGACCCCTCAAGGTCCTAATCAAGTAGCTTGGTAAACCCGCCCCTCGTACTTCATTTAATTTTGTACAGAGGGTCTGGACTGGAATCTCTTGAGGGTCATTTAGTCGGCCCCAGCAAGACCGATCCAATCAGCAAACAGAGGGTGTGTTCGTTAGCCATGATGTTGACCTTGTGTGCTACATTTGAATTGTAGTGCGTAGGTAGGTTAATTGCATACGTGACGATCAGGCGTTAGCGATTGGGTAAAGGCAGAGGCACTTTCTTTTTTAAACTTCAGCAGAGTCCACACCTCCAACAAATCATTTTTGACGGTGTCTGTTCCAGACCCTCTGTACAAAATAAAATGAAGTACGAGGGGCTGGTTTACCAGGCTACTAATCAAGAGCCCCAAGTTCAAATCACAGGTCTTGGGTAAAGGCGAGAGCAACAAAGCCTACTCTTGTCTGCTGGCATTATGACGTCTGAGCGTTCAGACAATGCTCCGGGGCCTGAAAGGAAAACGCCGTGGCGACTGAGCGTGCTGAACCCAGAACAATGAGGGGCCGAGCTGACGCAAGGCCAGGCGAGGGCTGCGGAGGCTAGCGGTGGGAGGATTTCGGACTGAAGTCTGTCCAAACAGGCGCCGGGACATCATGAAAATCTGCACAGTTGTCGATCGCCCCTCTTCCCCAGATCCACTAAAAACAAGGAAGTCCCCCCCCCACCACCCCCACACACAATGCCTGTGCATACGTTTCACAGTGAAAGATAAAAGGCAGCGACTGCAAAGAGCAGAAATCCCATAAGCCCATTGAATGAGCATGATTGTAAGACTGATGTCTGTTTAGAGGACACTGTTATGTTTGTTACTTCCTTTGTGATGGCTTTTGCGCAGACACAAAACTCCAACAAAAGAATTTTAGTGTACTGATGAATGCTTGGCATGGTGATTCATTGGAACTGCAAATTCATACTCAGCATTTTTATTTTTTTTATTTGAGAATTTCAAATAAAATATTTAAATTGCAAAAGCAATTCAACAAAAAAGGTAGACGTGTCAAAAAGACAGATAGAACTGCAAGTTTCAATTAAGTCTTTTTTATACCACAGCCCAAAACCATATCAGCACTGAAGGCTTCTTTTATAACTCAGCTGGCTTTTAAGGCTTCAGCACATTTTGTTAAAAGACATCTTGAACCTGTCAAAATTCAAGTACAAATACCTCTCCTCAAAGCCACCACACCAGTACAGTGAACGTTAAGATGAAGTAGACAACACACAGCAGTGAGGTGCTCTAATTCTTGGGCTAAAAGACTGCAGGGTGGGTGAAGGGCATGAAGATCAGTAGTCCGTTTCCTTTAACTAGCTTCCCGTCGCCTGCAGCAAAAGCATAATGACTTCCCAGAACCATCAGGTTGTTTTTTTCTTCAACTAAAACTGCAGTGTTCAGGACCTGTGACAAGGTCTTAATCAGGTCACGCTGCATGCTTCAGGGCTAATGAGGCCACAATGCGAACAGAGAGGTGGTCAAGCCGAGGAACATAAAGCATAAAACCATGAAATAGGGCTGCACAATATATCACAAATATTGTGATATAGCAACATACAGTATTGTGATATACATACTGCAAAACATGGATTAACTGGAATAAATGAGACATTACTGTAAGCTGTTTCATGCTCCACATATGAAGATATTTGGGGAAAAAAATTGAGTCCTTCTGCCCTTGATATCCACCCGATAGGACGCGCACTGGCTATGGCCTAGCGGAGAAGATTAAGCTGAAAGATCTTAAAACTATATTTAAATACTTGCTTATTTATCCCAAAACATATCGTCATCGCAACATTCAGCAATGTTACCGCAAATTGCACATTTTTCAAATATTGTGCAGTCCTACCACGAAATCACAACGGTGACCATGGATCATTTGGAAGCCTGACTCGCAACATTGTTTACACATTTCTCTGCTCTCATGAGACAATACTGCAGACATGATCTAATAAAAGTGCCTGACAGATTTAATATTACACGTTTATGTGTTAAAGGAGTCTGGAGGCTGTACTTGAGGCTGACAGGTTCCCCTCTGCGTTTGTGTTTAACTCTGACAGACACTATTCGCTTTCAGTGGGGAGAGGAAAAGGGTATAAAGACAGACAAAAAACAAGTCTTACTTAACAGGTTAAACAAAACTAGGTCAGCATCATTATGCCCTTAATACTGTGGCTTATGTTTGCCTTTCACAGCATTCTGAGTAGATTAACAAGAAGACTTGCACGCCATGGACCATTCCTCTTTTTTTTTTTTTAAGATGACAGCTCACATGCCTTAAGCATAAATGTATTAGTACATGTAGTGCTACAACATTTTTAGAAATACATTGGGCAAACCCAAGTCTTGACTGGTACATCAAAGTGACAAAAATTGTACAAGCACTCAATGTGGATGACATAGCGTGTTTTACTACATTTTCAACAAATGCTGCACTACACTTAAAAACATAAAAAGCACAACTTGTGTTTAACATGGGTGCTAAATCTTGCATGTTTGTCATGCATACGTATAAATACACAAACACAATATGTGGTATAATCTGGTATGATCGGATACAGGTATTTACATGCACTTTGTGGTTTCAAATTCTGTTGGTTCTAAATGGAAAACATCTTGCCATACACATTCAACTGTTCATGTCCATCATATTGTCACTCTTATCATGCACTGATTTGCTAAACTCGACGTTCATTCTACTCGACCAGTGCTTGTTAACATTCATGAGGTTTGTAGGCAGGGAGGTTCATACAAAAGCAGCTCAAATGTAGGTCACAGAGACCGGGGGCCTGACGTGCCTTCCTCTGCCTTGCCTCTCCAGCAGCGCACTCACTACAATGGGTTCAACAACAGAGGGCCCACTGTTTCCTGAATGCAGGTCAAGAAAGTTTCAGTCATATGAAGCCGACACAACTATGTTATACCTCAGTCTGAAACAGGGAAATGTTAACACCAAAAATGGGCATTTATCATTTGTTCGTTTAGGGTATTTGAGTCTTTACAATCTACTTGTTGTACGACTTACACACTTCACTGGACTTTCTAAAAGGTATGAATCATAACCTCTTGGAGAACATGTCAAACGCTGGAAATGGCACAGAGCCAAATGTATGGCAGCAAAAGATCAAAACCTGATACGCTGAGGTAGGACTGACGTGCTAGGGCAAAACCGCTGAGACCCTACTTCATGGTTATTAGAGTGCTCAACTTCCTTAAAGTCGTAGGAAAGAGTTTTGGTTGCACCCCCTAAAACTGAAAAGACATTCAAAAACACAAAACACTAGCACAGCTGGCAATGATAAAGGACTTGCTAACATGCTAACTGATAAGTGATAGGCTGCAATTGGCTGTAAAAGTTTATATCGTGGGTCTGACCATGACCACAAGTCTCTGTCTCGCTTAGGCTCTTAGCTGGAATGGCAGGTGTCTTTATTTGTTCGTTATCTGTAACGTGACCACACACCATAAAAAACTACTTTTGAAATTGATTCCAATACTAGTGGCTTATAAAACCTGCTATTGTTGCATGCGGTCTTAAGTGTCTGTCAGTGAACTAGAGCTTCATTATCTGCTGTTACCAAAGAAGGACAAACTGCAGGGATCCACAACCACAAATCGAATGCACCAACATTCGTTATCAGTATTCTCTATCTGTAACAAACCCACAAAGCCAAATAAAACCACTATAAAACTGATGATTAAACAGTGTTTTCTTCTGATTGCTCTTGAAATATGAAGCACTGGCCATTTTGGTGTACTGGAACTACTAGATATTTAGTTAAATTCACAAGGACCATACAGACAGTATTTACCCACACAGACAGCAATCGGCTGATGAGGCCTGGCGCTGTAGGGCAATTTCGGCTCAGGCGCTTATTGACTGAGCCGTCAGAGAGGATTCGATCACTGGAATAAGCCTGGCGGGGGATAACGGTGTATAAATCTGAGCAGACAAACCCTCCCCAACACCATAAGGAGAAATGTACAGCAATTCCTCAAAGACCCCCAGGAGGGTGAATAAGTGGCCTTTGGAGGCCAAAAGGTTGCTTAGCACTTTTGAATGTGTTGGTCAATGGTCATGGGCCAAGGGCTGTGGAAATGTGCCAAAATGTCTTTCTTCGCACTACAACAGGAGTTCCTAGAAGGAAGAGTAGTAACACTACAAGGTTTTGCCCATTTAGCTTCTGGAGTGCTCCGAGCTTGGGTCAAAGGTCATCTGTTCAATGTGGGCTCTGCCATCAAACAACTGTTCAGGAAAGCAGTCATCAACGCCTCACTCTGCTCACAGACGCACACGTTCATCAGTCTGTAGCCTTGATTCACACAATATGTGCTTGCTTTGGTTGGACAGGAAACACTTATTAACCAGACTGGGCAGGCAAAGATCAAGGGCTTATACACACACATCAGCCATTACTAAATGATGGCCTACTGACATACAACAACAACTAAAGTGTGTCCGGTATGGGGGAAGTTAACCTAGTTTTTTGGTTGGACTACTCACAAGGTGATGACAGAGAGCTATTCAATCCATTAGATGTCTGAGAGCATCCCTGTCTCTCTCTTTCGTTCTCTCTCTCTCTCTTGCTCTCTTTCTCTTTGTGAACACAAAAATAAACAACTTCTTTAAAGACCCAAGGACACCCATGGTTCTGAGTACTACCTTTACAAAAGGTTCACCACTTGGTGACTGAATGAAACTGGATGAAAAGGAGTTGTCCTTTTGGCCCAGATCTTCAACAAAGTAAAACTCCAGCCACAGTAAACATTCTAAACCTCATCAATTGTGGCCTTTGCAACAACGAAAAGCATGCTGAGGAAAAAAAAAAAAAAACACAGGAATCAATCATCTACCCAGAATGCAAGTGATGAGAATTCATGGTGGCTAGTGCCATTACCTTTTAAAACTGTACAATTAACTTCAAACTGCTTATATTTTGTTGTTTTGTAGAAGGTAGACGGGGAAGATCACGCGAATGTTAACATCTAGAGTAAAAATCCAACTTTATATATCTCTACAACACATATCCAGTATGATAAACAAAAATGTGAAGTTTTAGCCTGGTAAAGGTATTCAAATGTGCTAAAGTCACGACAGAGTTGTTGTTCACAGGGAGCAAGGAGGGGATAGTTAATGGTCTGTTCCCTAACCCAAGCAAGGGGCGGAACTGAAATCCAAAGGTAGCAGTGCAGGAGGCAGGGGCAGCCCCTTAGGCATGACGAGATAGTTGGAAATGTCCAGTTTGGGCAGGAAGGCTTTGGGCTGGCATCAGGGAAGCCAACATGGAGAAAGGCAGATCAGAAGGAGAAAAGGAGGCTAGTTG
This sequence comes from Coilia nasus, assembly GCA_027475355.1. Lineage (NCBI taxonomy): Eukaryota > Metazoa > Chordata > Actinopteri > Clupeiformes > Engraulidae > Coilia > Coilia nasus. The sequence continues at coordinate 5,662,368 of CM050212.1, read as the reverse complement.
TGGAGCAGGTGCGCCGGCAAGAAGAGGCTGACAGACATGTAAAAGTTGTAGCACTGACACAGCAGGGTCAGTGGCTAAACTGGGAGAGGGTAGAGAAGAAGTAGAAGAAGCACATTACTTGGTGGGAATTGTGGAATAAGGAGTCTAGTTGGCTGAAGTTTCTGATAGGAGCAACCTACAATGTATTGCCATCGACAAATAACTAAAAGGGTATGGACAGATGGTGATCCACCATGCTCGCTTCGTTCTGCGGAGGATACACTGAGACACATACTGTCTGGCTATAAGGTGAGCATGACACAAGGTCATTACGGATGGCACCACAACTAAGTGCTAAAGTCTTTGGCAGCAGAAATGGGGACTAGGAGGCAGCAGGTAAATGCAGGAGGCAGTCATAAAAATGGTATTCAGCTTGTGCGGGAGGATGAGAAAGGAAAGGGCGTCGCACAGTCGAGGAGTAGTACACAGGGAACAAAGGATTGGCAGCTGAAAGTTGACCTGGGAGGAAGGCTGGTGGTCCCTCAAGAAATAGTTAACACTAACTTGAGGTCTAACATGGTCTATTGGTCGACCAGTCAACAGGTTGTACGTGTTACTGAATTAACTGTGTTGTGAAAAAGCTCCCTGGAGGAGGCATATGAAACCACAAAGCTCAAGTGCGAAGAGTTGAGAGCAGAGGCAGAGCAGAGAGTATGGAAGGCAAGAGTGTGTCCTGTAGAGGTGGGTTGCCGAGGGTTTGTAGGAAGGTCGGTCATTTCACTGTTAGGAGAGCCTGGTGTCTGTGGTAAGAATCTGCATAAAACTGTTAAAAGAAATCTCAGAAAAAGCAGCAAAGGCTAATCAATAGATCTGAATGAGCCAGATGTTTTCAGCATGGGGAAAGTCATACAGTAGGCGAGTGCTGCTGAGTGGATTGAAAAGTGGCCTCAGCAACTATAAAGCCTGTCCATGTTAATCTTTGCTGAGTGCCTGCATGGCTCATAAGTGGCTGCTTTGCAAGAAGTTACACCTGAGCAGATAGATTTTAAAATTAGGTGTAATGGTGGACGAGACAGAAGCTTTTGGCATAGACAAAAATATAGATAAGTGCTGCTGAGTGGATCAAAACGTGGCCACAGCAACTGTAACTTTAGCCAGCTGGTCCATATTAACCCTTAACACCAGTACCAATCAAAATATATCAGCTGACACCCTGATTTAAGTGCATTACTGTGTACTCTATAAATGGTATGGAAGAAGGGAAAACAGCTTAAACAGTACAAATAATATATTTTCTAAAAACCTATACACTCCAGATGGCTTTTAACATCCAATGCATAAGTTGAGAGTGGAAATGGAATATTAACATTACACAGCATTAAGGTTTCTTGCAAATTATTACATACACCTATGTGGATGATAGCCAAATTAACATATTTAATGTTAACAGTTCAGAAAACTTGCAATACAAAAATATGTCTTAATGTAAATAATCAGCCGAGTAAGTTTTATTAGACAGAATTTCTACCCTGTTGACCTGTACTATAGCACCCCTTAGGTATGATGGACATAAACATAACATAAACAGACATAAACTCTGTTACCGCGTGATCTTCCTCAGACATAAAACAAGACATTTACAGCAGACAAAAAAAGGAGGGTTGAAGACGATGTCTGCTGATGTCTGTCACAGAACCTCCACGTGACGGAGGTGTTTGCCTACCCCAGTGCCTGCATCGGGCAAAGTGTTTAGTCTAGCTGGAAATAAACTTTCCTCGACTTCCCCTGGGCTGGCCTATCGATTGGTCTTCCACGAATGGTGCCAATGTGTAAACGGGCAACACAACATTAACGGCACATGTTGCCTGTTAGCCACACACTTTCTCCCCCCCTGAACATATCTCATAGGAAACGTGTACAGAAGTGTACAGAGAGCACCTGCCACCTGCCTGTCAAAATCACGAACTAAAAAGTCATAAATTAAAAAAACAACCTGCAGGGATACAATCCCAAAGTCTGCCTAAAGTTGGTGCCTACATAACTGGAACTAAGTCCTATGGACACTACGTTTTTCTCTTGGATTTCAAGGGTTTGCCTTTGACACGTATACAGATTTAGATGATTTAGATCTAAAAACTGTCTTCCCTCTCTGTCTGCTGCACAAGATGTTATCTATGTTGTTCATGTTCATGTGCCCCTGCAGTTGAGAACTGAATGTAATCAATAAGTGCTACTGACAGACACGTGACATCACAACAGACTGTTTGATTGATTAATGATGGACACTGCCCTCTTTGGTGTGTCTGTGTGCATCTCTACTCATTAGATCTTTTAGTCGTAACGTAGTACCATTAAAAATAAGTTTGTGATGCAAGCAAACGTCTTTTTGTGCCTATAAAACTCCTCCCATATGTAGTTCTTTCAATTCAGACTCCTAACTCAAACTCCTCCGCTGTACTGGTTTTACACCACAGTGTACGAAAAAATTAAAATCAACCAAACTCAAAACCAACATATTATTGTCATGCAACAAAGGTGCATTTTCCCCAACAATTATATCTTAAGATGATATGTTTGATCGTAAGGATGCGAGTCCCCAGGGAGAAGAAAAACAAACAAAAAACTTGTCATCACAACACTGTTCAGTTTCAGGAGCTGCAAAAAAAGCCTAATTTCAACTTACAAAGTAAAGTAAAGATCACCACCCATGCATCAACTGCATATTTAACTTGCTGTGAAAAGGGCTCCTCTATCCACTGATTTGCTATTCTCCGATTAAAAAGTGAAAAAGATTAACTATATTTTTCTTTGACACATTTAACATAAGTGTAAATGTAAACAAGCAAACAGTACTACTGTTTCATGTGCCCACAGAGACCCCCTTTTCTCACCAGCTGGCATGATGCGGTGCATGGCCACGGACAGGAAGAAGATGGAGTCGCTGTAGTAGGCCCCTGAGCCTGCGCTGAAGTGCTTCTGCATGGCCTCCACGATGGGGAAGAGCTTTTCCGTCAGGGCCGCCTCATCGTGGAACACCACCTGCCAGCACCAGAGGACATGAATCAGCATCTGTCCAGTACAGCTGCAGACTGACAAAAACACCTTATTAATGTGGCTTTATACTGGACTTCAGGGCATATGGTGTAATCATGCACTCATAAATTATTTGAAAAAGAGAATCTGTAGACAGGTGCCATTGTAATTACAACTACTGCCGATCGCCAAATGACACAATGTTACACACTAGCATTTAAATGTTCATCACTGACACCAATAGGTGGAGTACAGGTTTATCTGTGTGTCTGTGTGCATATGTTAGATGTGGTTCAAAGTGACTATGAGGGATATCTAGCTACACAGGACAGATTCAAAATATAGTAATTCTTTCTCTCAATTAAAAGGATTTTTTGCAGTGCTGCTATGTGCATCATGCGTTGAATTGAAACAGTCCTTTAATTCAAGGACACTTCCAGCAGGTCTGAATAGCCCTGGTGGTCCTTAAACCCTAATCCCAAAGTGGAGCACTGGGATTTGCCAATAAGGCAAAGTGCACGTCACATAATGCAGATCCCTCAATAGATTAGACAAAGAGGATTGAAGAGGATGGAGTAACCACAAATTGCCATTAAATATTCTATTCCAAAGGAAACAAATATGTTTGTGTGTGTCTGTCTCGAATTACCAGCCCTCTCTTGTCCATTAAAAGCATAGGGACACTGCCATGGTACAAATTTTGAATTGGGTTTGTAGGGGATGTCCATGCATATGGGTTGTGAAAGCATTGTCTGCATTTTCTTAACCACAAGCATGGTTTTACCCAATGATGTGGCCATTTCAGTTGCACTTAACCTCCCTTTGCAACAGATGCTTGTTATTATAGTTTGCTTCCAACACAACTAGACATACCACACTGTGGTGTATAATACAACCACAGCATAACATGAGAGAATAAGCAAGAATTCTGTGAAACAGCAAGATGCATTCTATACCTATATGTATGTTTTGGGCAACAACAGACTAAAATGTATTTAGAGTGAAAATAAAAGTGACTATGGTACAAAGTTGTGGTAGTTGTACATTGATAGTGAGAAACAGTTTTAGAGAGTTATGCTCTGTCGTTTTGGGACCTTCCTAGTTAATATGAGAAAGGTAAAAAATATTGTTACTTTGTAGTTTGTATAAAATTGGACAGAGTAACCACATTAAATAAAAAAACCTTTACACACAGTTGTGGATGTGTTATGAGGAAAAAAGTTTGTGTGGCCTAGAATGAAAAACAATCACATTAGCCTATGGAGACGGAAACCCGGGCACAAGTCGTGCTGTTAAAACAAGATATCCATTAGTAGCAATGACAACAGCACGTTGCTATGCATCTGAAGAAGGTGGCGGGGAAAGGATACCCCAGCTTCAGTCTTTTGGTTGGGCCCACCACCCAGATCAAAAAAGCCCTGCATGGCCACAAGTATTTAAGAATGTGAAGTGACACTCAATGACAAAGTGGTGGTGAATAGCCACAGGATCTGTTCGGTTAGGAAAAGGCCCAGGGAGAGGGCCACTGCCAGGCCTCTGGCTGCCAGGGAGCGTCAGTAAAAGCCTCTATCGATTGGCCACAGCTGGGTCCACCACCCTCACTAATGCAGTGTAGTGTGAGTTGCAGGGTCAGAAAAAAATAATTACCTGAGATAAAAAGCCAACTACTACCCGATTTGTGTAAAGCCCTTCAAACACTGTGTGTAGGTAATTTTCTGCATGCAATTCTCCTCAAAATAGCAAGGACTGGAGGGAGAATGTGACTCTGTGAGGCAGGGGTGCAGATCAGACTAAATACCAATACCAGTATTATCATGATACATTGCTTATGGTAATGCTTGTAGAGCATCAGTAGCAGTGTGCGGGTAATCCTTTTTGTTAATTTGTGGAACTTTTTACCCTGCACCTGCAGCTTTTGGCCGTGCGCGTACTCTTAACTTCCAATGCTTGTAGAACTACATTGATTCTGCAGTATCCAGTAAATAAATAAAAAACAACAAATCACAATATCTGTGCAACAAATGGGGGACATTAAATCTCCCTTTAGACGGCAAAACGTGTATTAATTAAATATATACCACAACTTGCATAGAGGCTATGCAGCATAAACCAGTACTTGTACTCCTTTCATTAACCACACCATGAGGATCATAAAATAATGAGCCAGTTTGGCCATGGAATCCGTGTATAGCAAGTACCAGATGATGCTGCTGCATGAAAAATTTCTCCCACCCCATGTCAGTAGTGAAACAATAATACATGAAGGAAAGGAAATGGAAATGTGAAAGGAAATGTGTGTGTTGGGGGGTAAAGAATGAAGGTTAGAGTGATTTAGGCAAGTTATTTAGTAAAGTAGAAGTAGAAACTGCAGGAAATTCTACTCACTACCTTAGCCACAGTGGTCACTACTACATTTATTTTCATAGGTGCTTGGACACGGATTGCAATCTGCTATGCATCTGTGATTAAAGGTTTTATACGAATCCACTGTTTCTGACTTACTAAACATAACCAATAACCTCCTGTAAAAAGGAAAAGGTAATTTAGACATGTTGTGACAGAAATACATTGTAAATAACCTTAAGATATACCTTCTAAACCTGGGTGAATATACCCTGTGCTTTCATGCACTTCAATCCCTTCCAAAACACTATACTATACAGATGGTGTGTCATGTAAGGTTAGGGCACTATGATTAGTAAGAGGCAATACATAAACAGAAAATCAATATTTCTGGTAGAGAGGGTGATGCTGGAGAAACCTGCAAGAGAAACCTGCTAGATTTCAAAACAATTGAAATTACCCGAGTTCACCCAGGACAAATGAAAACTGTATAGTTCACGTGACCAGGAAAGTAAGCCCATCTCTGGAACTCCTACAGCACTGCTGGCCTACCATACTGACAGGCAGGAAGCTTAACAGCTGCTAGGAAGAACCATCAGCCATAAAAAACAACACCAATCCAAATGAGTCAGGTCCAACTAAAGGGTTGGCTTTAATCTACTTTTTAAAATAACGCAGTATTTTAAAATAATGTGATATTTTTGTATAGGTGTAATCCAGTTTTTGTTAAGTATTTCAGCACATACATTCAAGCACTTAAAGCAACCTCACCTGTAAGATCATTGCCTTTTTTCTTCAAACCATAGGCACAAGTGGTCCTAGGTCTACGCTGGGCAGACCAAGTAGAATTTCCAAACTGTGCTCTTATAATCAGGAGTTTTGGGGGATTGATGCATTCAACATAACTCCTTTCAGGAGAGACTAATCACATTTCACACTTAGTGCTAATTAAAGTTGTTAATTACAAGAAGGAATGACAAAAGCCAGATTGTACACACATGAACAGCATGTGCTCCAAAACTGTCAAGTTTTTGAAGATTAAAAGACTAATTTTAAGTAATACACTGCTCTGAGCGTTTGGAATTAATTCCAAATGTTCTTTCAAATAAAGGGATAATGGAATAAGTCTAAGAAGTCATATGTGTTCTGGTTGAGTCTTCAGACCTTAGGTTAAAAACACAAGCAATATGGGGCAGAAAAATGAAAGAAAAAGAAGCCTTCCACCGGAGAACATGATCAAATTTAGCTTAAAAGCACAGTGAAGATCAGAGAAACATGCTTAAGTGCATAATCTACAGCAGAACACATTAGACCACCCACAAGCTTAATATCTGTGTTTACCAGACATGCACCACTTCCTGATACGCATTGAGTTTGATAATTGGGTTTGTGCTGTACATCTATATTTCGGCGAGCATTGATTTCCATTTAGTGATCAACACCGATGATCCAAACCTATTTTCCCCTCCCAACTGAATCACTTATATCATACAGACTTCTTGAAATGAGTTAAACCAATGACCAATGGGGAGACTCCATCCTGTTTCCTACATGACCATAGTTCCATGACTGCAGACTACTGTATGAAATCAAAGTGGGATTAATCAAAGAGCAGTTGCAACACATGGTGGCAGCCTTTGGGTTGGATTAGCCAATAACACTGCATGTCACTGTTATCCGTGTGCTGTGTGTGTGTGTGTGTGTGGGTGGATCCAGAGTTGGGGGTGGTGTGGACATGGAAGGGCCGGATTATATGGGTCGCTAATCTGCCTTTTTGGCTCTGTTCCACCTATGCTAAGCCACACAAACTACCCTAAGATCCAGGCCTTGGGCATCGGCCTGAGCCAAAAGCAACATGGCAGCCATGGATAAGGGCCAGTAGTTGGTGGGCCAGAATCATGCACTTGGTTATTTTTGTCCACAGGCAAACAGTGTGGGATCAAAGCATTCTAGGAACACTGCGGGAGAATAAAAAAAAAAAAAACACTCAGGTATGTGAACACATTCCAAGGACTTCTGGCTGTTTCACGCTATGAAAGCCAATGTGTTCACATTCTGCCGCTCATAGCATCTTAATTGACAACTTCTTTTCAGAATCATAAGCAACAGTAACATTCTCTGCATATCTGGAGGGACAGTTGAAAAACAAACCTGCCCATGTGCCTGTTAGGGTATCAGCAAGGCCATGCACCAGAAATATTTTACGAAGGCCAATACTGCCCCCATGTGTCAAAATAGTGGTAATAACCACAGCCAATTTCACGTTATGATTTCAGTGATTTGTCAGTCTATTAGTTAAATTTGCTGCACATGTACCCACCACCCACAACCCACTCACCTCATACTTAAAAGAGGCATCCAGGAGCAGCTCCGGAAGCAACTGCTTGCCCAATTCACGACTCGGTTCGTCACTCACAAAGTGGAGAACCAACAGTTCTTCTTCCAGAAAGCGCCCATGTTTGGCCATGGAGCGCATCGCCACTTGGAACTTGGCCTGAAGGCCCCTGTTCTTGTCCACCTTTGTGAACATCATCAGGGCATGGTAACGTTGCATCGCCCCGTTCTGGCTCTGTGTCCTCCTCACCCTACCATCATCAACCTCCCCAGGTGCCCCTGCTTGTTCATCTGCATGCAACAACCTGGTGTCTAGCGACAAGTCAGCATCGTTGCGATTGGCATTGTGGCTTGCCTGTGTCTGTTTGATGCGCTTGGTGGTGCTGGAGAAATTTTGTTTCTCCGACCCGAAATAATAAAATGCTACAACTGCTAGGGCAGCAGCGAGGAGTAGGACTATTTGGTACGATCTAAAAGTACTGATCCTCCCCATAATGCTAGTAAATAAACGCAAGGCACCCATTGCGCGGTCAGTCAAGGTTGGATAACCCTGGTATCTTGCGTTGACACTTCTCTGAACCAGAACGTCAGCAACACTTCTGATGGTAGCTGCAAGTTTGGTCACAGCCACTCATACAAAAACTGGCCGTTCATCTGAAAGTGTGGAAAAATAACCCGCATTAGTGAAACCATGCTACGTTTACACTCCAAAACACACTGATCACAATGTTACGTCAGCTAAATCTTTTTACGGAAGGCAACTGCAGTCTGAGCACATGTCAGCGTTAACATATTAATTTCTGCTAGACTAGAAGTATGGCATTAATATTTGTAAAGATCAATAAACCAGATTCATCACTGACCTTCTGTGATTTGCATGATGACATGCGGCATCCAGATATCTGTTGAACCTCCGCGAGTAAATATGCCAACTTGAAATAAGCCTTTGGCAGGTACTTAGCTACATTTCCCTGCAAATATTTGACAATGTTCATTAATGATACACAACGTAAATACGTTCCTTTAGGCTGTAGCTAACTTCAGCTGTAGGATTTGAAGAGGCAAATCCTCCGTTACAGAGCCGAAGCTACTTTGAAATGTTTGATAGGAGAGAAAATTGCTTCCGGGTCTTTTGCACGAAGACGTTAAGGACATGCTGTTGCATTCCATTGTACTAGCACAAAGCCGGAGTTGCGTGTGTTCTCTTTGAAATAAAGAACCAAAAACTAATTATCCAATAACATAGACATTTTTTGTTTCTTCTTCTTCTTCTTTTGTGTTTTACGGCAGCTTGCATCCCATTTTTTTTAACCTAAGTGAATCGTTTGTACTTCCGTTGGCGCGTTCTTTTATTTATACCAAAATAAAAGTCACAGCTGAAAAGAACATCGAATGGCTGACTAACATAGTGAGTGAATGTACACAGTATAGGCCTATTATTTTGACAGGAGGTGTCAGGTGTCAATTAAATCACACAGGGATGTGCATGACGGCTACTTTTTGTTTTTATCACTTGATAATTAAGGCTTTGGGCTAGACTATCTTCAAGCAGTAGCCTACAACACCCTAACAATGAAAAACAGCATCTTTCATCTTCTTTGTTACAGCATTCTTATAAATACAAAGAGTCATGTTGGGAAAATGGTGTATGCCCTTATTTTAATTGTTATTCAGATTATTCACACTGACAGTGAAAAAATAAGCCTCAATAGCACAGATTTTATCTTTTCACACTTAGCTTAAATGATTTAGCACCTAGTAGAAATAGGTTTAACATCGTTATATTGTAGAGGGGATTCGGTGAAAGTAGTCTTACGTTTTAATATTTTCTGACTGAATTCAACATTTTGGGTCTGGACATGTTTACGCAGACATGTTTAAGTTGTAGGGACCTTCCCGAGATCAAAATGCATACAATCTAATTTTTCCATACACCTGCGTGACTAAATGCCGTCTGTGTAGCCTACTGGATATCGGAACAGGTCCATCAATGGCAAAGCCTAAATGCCTACAATGTTACTTTGTCAGTACTATATGTACTGATCTGTCCAAGGTAGGTGGGCCGCACTGGGATTTGCAGTGTGCCATACTGGGTGTAAACCAGACGTTGCTGTATTATTCCATCAATTCTATGAAGATCTTGGATTTCCCTTGTTCTAAAAACATCACCACTCTGCTAAAGAGCATTGTGCCCTCGAACACATTTAGTAGGACATTTGGTTGTGTGAAGACTTAACGAGAGACTAGACATAAATGTCCATGTTAATGTCCATCATCTTTCCAGTGTCTGGCCAAAGTAATGAATGGCAAGATAGTAAGGCTCTGGGTGTGGATATTGTGTACCCACACCTTGTAAAATATCTTTCATTGACAGATTAAGTTCCTTTAAGTTCCTTTGAATTTAGCAGTCAGTGTAAGAATAATAGTGGCTAGCAGGTAGTTCACTTTATCTTTTGTCAGTAGACTATTCACAGATACAGTATATTGGGTCATTCCGTGTCAAATCGAAGATGGCCGACAGTCACCCTCTCCAAAAAATCTGAAAAAAATCACAGCTGTTTGTACATCCAACCTATGTATAAATCTTAAATATTAAGTCTGTATCACTAATAGCTCCAAAACTACAGCCCTTTGAAATTTCAGGTCATTTAGGGAAAATTGGGAACATCAAGGATGTGAAAACTAAGATCTCATATTTTTCAATGTTTAAATTTAAGATGTGCATAATATTTTGTGATCATGAGTGTGAATGTCCGTGTCTTGCGTTTCATTACTTTAAAGAATATGAGATCTTAGTTTTCACATTCTTGATGTTTGCATAGCATATTGTTATTGTTTATGATCTTTAAATTGATAGCATTCCTGTTTATGGTCCTTTTGTGTTTGTATTATAATGCCATTTTTTGAGTTTTGCCTTGCTTTTTGTGTGCTGTACAACAAAACCCTGCTCAAAAATGACCTTGACAGTGCAATTGGTTTAATTGTAACACAAAGTTTGTTTGGCAGCTTTTCCTGTAAATGACACGCTACCCTATCATTGACTTCCATTGTATTAAAAGAGCACAACATGTGGTGGAAAGAGGTACTGCTGATCAATCCAACTCCATGGAATTACTGACATTTTTTTCTCAAACATCATATCTCAATAAAGAGGCTCAGCAACAAATCCAAATTTTGGACAAATGATCCTCACCTACAGGATGATTGTGGAAAAATGTTTAAAAAATCCTGTGAACTGTCCACATGGTGAAATGACAAGATGAAAACAGCCTTTTTGAAAATCAAGCCTAACTTCAAGAAAATACACTGACCATATGAACAATATCAACAAAGGTTAATGCATAGGCATGGCATTATAATCCGTATATGACTGGGAAAAATAATCTGATAAATTTGTGTGCCATACTTTTTGAACGAGAAGCCCTCAAAAGTGGTGGTGTCATTTCACGTATTGAATCTATAGCCATTTTCATAGCTTTGGAGAGGAAGAATTACACAAGGTACATCTGATCTGATTTGATTTTTGAATTCTACAGGAAAATGCATTTCTTTTCACATAGTTACACTAATGTGTGTGGAATACTAAAAGAGCCAGCAATGTCGGAAGTTGAGCAAAAGGCTTGTTCACCAGAATTCCCAAAATGACCTGAAATTTCAAAGGGCTGTAGTTTTGGAGCTATTAGTGATACAGACTTAATATTTAAGATTTATACATAGGCTGGATGTACAAACAGCTGTGATTTTTTTTCAGATTTTTTGGAGAGGGTGACTGTCGGCCATCGTTCGATTTGACACGGAATGACCCTATTGTAGATGTGTTTCCTCTTGTGATAGTCTTTACCACTCTCTTCATCAATCTTCAAAGTCAAGTCAAATCAAGTCAAGTCAATTTATTTATATAGCACATGTAAAAACATCAGAGGTTGACCCAGCGTGCTTTACATGCAAAAAGGCAATGATAACATTTAGAAATAAGGTGGAACCTGGGCTACACCATAAGAAAGACAGAGACTATCATACAATTAAAACAGAAATTAAGACTCAGGGATAAAAACTGTCAATGAATACAAGTCAAAATAAGTAGCCTAAATAAATAGATATCAAAACAATAACTAACGTTTAAAAACAGAGAACAAAGCAACAAATATTTGACAGAAAATAAAAAGAGATCACAACAGCAATTAAAAAATAGAGAGAGATAAAAAACAACAACAAATAAGATTCAAATTGAAACTAAATAAAAAGGAAAGCAAAACGACTATGTCAGACTGAACTAAAAACAATAGTAAAAAAATGGGTTTTCATGTGGGATTTAAAACTGGCAATGGTTGGGCAGGATTTGATGTGAGGTGTGAGACTATTCCAAAGCTTTCGGGCGTAAACAGAAAAGAGTCATTAGAGACACGAGTTCTCATAATCGCGGATGTGCATGAACAACGGCGAAGGATGATGAGACGTGATTGAGCACCCAGGGCTGAGCTAGCTAGATGAGAGCTACACGATGCTGAAGAGTTAAGAAAGTAAAGTTTAGTAACTGCACAAGTGAGTATATAAGTTTGAAGCCAGTCACACCGTTATGTTTCAGTTTGCGATTTCTTTGATAGTGGAGTGGGCTGCCGTTAAGTTAACTTGTGCTAGCTTTACAAAGTGATATGACGATGAACAGATAGGCTACAATGACCGCAATATGTCGTTTTTTAGTGTTGTGAGCTACAGCAAACTTTTTAATCGTTATAGCTTTCCCAGCGTTCTGTTACCTCAGGACCGAGGGAGATCAGTGCAGGCTATTAAATTGTTCTCGAAAGGACAGTTTTATAGCTGCCGTACTAGCTGTCGTTCTTTTGTCATGGAAGATGTACAGTACCCAGATCAGAGACGGATTACGAACCGGGCCAGCGGGGCCGGCGCCCAGGGGCCCTTGGGGCCCAGGGGGGCCCCTAGCCCAAAACAAGTTGCAACGCTTATCAACAATATAGTTTAACTTGTCTATTTCAGAGGGCCTACATTCTCTGATCCTCTGACTACAAGGGCCCCTGACCCTCTGACGTTTGGCTACCAAGGGCCCTTGTATGGGGGGGGGGGTGCTTTCAGGGGGCCCTCTGGCTGCCCGGGCCCCCAGCCATGCTATAGGAACTTTAATGAAAACAGGTGAGGGGTGGCAGTCTTGTGACTTCTGACTACCAGGGGGGCTCTGATCTCTGGCTAGCAGAAGCCCTAGGGAGGAGGGGGGCATACTTTTAGAGGGCCCTCTAATTATGGGGGCCCCTACCATGGGGCCCCTGGCTTCTGGGTGGGGAGTGTGTGTTTACAGGCTTACAGAGGGCCCTCTGACTAGGGAGCGGTGGCACATTGGGTTGGAAGTGGTTTAGCATCTGTGCAGTCCATCAACAATATATATTTCTTTCTTTCTGTTTCAAAGAGCCCACTGAGTGCCCCCCAGACCTTTGACTACAAGGGCTGCTGACCCTTCTAAGGGTGTACTTACACTACGCAAGCAACACACCCAAGTGCCCTTGACCACCAATGTGTGGTTCGTTTAACCAGTGTGATCACTCCGTTCTGTATATGGTGCAAAGGTGGACTATGGCATGGCTCAGCTGGACACGGTACACATGTAAAGTGATTGCTAACCGTGGCCCAACATGGCTCTCAAACATGACATCAATAACGACACTCCAAATAATAAATATTTAAATTCATTTGAAAAAAGTTGGTGTTAATAACACACAATGTGTGTTTTTTTTTCCAACACATTGGAGAACTTGCAATACGTAAATCATGGAGTGAGAGCTGTCTTTTCCCATAGTAACAAACAGAGCTGCTGAATAGAAATGGGGTGATTAACAAAAGTGCTTTGATCCAGAGCATATGAATTATATGACATTCAAACTGCATGATCAGTCTGCACTGTTGAGTAAAACTGGAGCAGTTCTAATATTTTCTGACTTGTGTCTGATGTTTTTTTCACTCAATGCCCAAACTAGCTTGTTAGCTAACTTTGTTAACTACCTGGATTAACATAGAAAGACAATCCCAACCAGAGATTCTAGAACTTTTTGCCTCATCCGTGCTCCAGTAGGGATCAATAAAATGCAGCATGAGTGCAGACCAGGGAAGGGGGGCAACTGTGCACCGGTACAGTACGGGTTTACCATAGCCCTCCACCTCCACACAAAGACGGCATGCATTTTTGGCAGTAGACAGTGGCAACCCTTCCCCCACTTTGTCTCAGGCTGTTGCAAAATGAGGGCTAGCTATTGACAGGTGATTTATTTGTACATTATTATTTTCCTTTTTGAACTTTTTGACCAAATATCTGCAGACCTAAATGTTATTTATATTGTGCACATGATGACTTGAAGTGGGAACAGTAAAATGAAATTGTATTTCCCCCTCTAGCTGCATAAAAAGTCCACAAAGTTTCATAGCAAATTATCTTCCAAATGTATCAAAATCTCCCTCCCTCCTCCTTTAGAGCGTGACACATGCAGGCAATATGAAAGGGCGCAATGTGGTCTTTTCTTCCGTTTTCATTTGCCCGCCGTGGCACTAGTTAGCAAGAAATGCACAATAAATATTATTTTGGCCGCGTCATATGTCATGTAGAGTCTATTTGTTGTAGCACTATCATCACATTTATAGTATCAAAGACTTGCCTCTGGCAAGCTAACGCCCTCCCACCGCTCAACTACATGAGCGCACTTCTCCTGACAACCCACGTGTAACTTCACGAACGCTTTGCCCAGGGGCCCAAACCCCCCTTAATCCGTCCCTGACCCAGATCATTTATAATGATGATTGATGTTGTTTTTTTTCCTTAAAACTGATGATATTAAACGACTTGACAAGTTTCCTACAGACTGCCACAGAAGTAAATTATTTGATGATAGACTACTTAAGTGACATAAGGACATGTTAAGGAAATGTCTTTTATAAGAGGCATTCTGTAGTGTATTGCGGATGGGTCGACGACAAGGGTGATTTCATCTGCCGAAGAGAAGGCTGCCATCCATGAAAAGGTAAAATGTACACTACATTTATTGATGTAGTAGATCTGAACTACTTTACAAGTTATCAATCTTAACACAGAAACAAAGCCTGTCTTTGTCAGCACTACTGTATAACACTTTCCTTTTATTCTATTTTATTGATGATCTTGAATCTTATACATTAGGCTCACGCAGGGCACTTTAGCAGAGTCCATACAGAGGGCAAGATCCGCCAGCGCTTCCACTGGTATAATATCAGGGAGGATGTGGACAATTGGGTAATAAATAATAATTATTAAATAATAATAAAAAATGTTGACATGTTGGTAATAACACATTTTGTCCTCTAATTAAGGTCAATGCTGAATTGTTCAACATGTGCGGGATCAAGTACCGGATGTCCTCTACATACCACCCACAGACTAATGGTTAGTAAAATGTCATTATTCCATCTTTCAATCCAGTTGTGTAACTTGTTCTATGTCTCTAAAATGGGTAGTTCCGGTCCTTGATTATGATTGGTTGAATCGGGTTCGATGCCATTGTATGTCCCTCCATATAGAAGGGCTGTATTTTGTTCTGTATTAATGCGCTTAGATTGCAATGGTAGGCTCATACAAATTTCTATAACCATTGCTTGGAACCATTCTGATAAAAATAAATAAATGCTGTTGAACTATGCTATGAGCACTATGCAGAAGGATGGCTATTTATTGGTTCCATACTGTGAAAACAGCACACACTTTTTTTCTCCCCACATGACAGGTTTGGATGAGCGGACCAACCAGACATTGAAGGTGTCCATCGGGAAGACCCTTCATGGCCACCAGGAACGGTGGGAGGACAATTTGAAGCTGGTTGTTTTTGCTAACAACACATCCATTCAGTCCTCCTCTACTGTAGGTTCACCCTCTTCCAGCTCATGTATGGGCGGGACCATGGATGTTCACTGAGGTATTATCAAATACCATTAATTTGCCATGAAGGACATTGGGTATGGTGTGATAATATTCTATGTTATGTAACATCACATTGTTATATCAGATCCATGGAGACTCAGTGGATTCAATGGATGTAGACAGTCTGTATGAGTCTGACGTTAAGGGGTCTGTTGAAGATAGGGAGAAGAAAGGCACGTAAACAAGGCAAGTACACAGAGTACACACATACATGTACAAGCCTGGCATGATCAGATTAGGATTCTGCACTTATTTTTGTTTAACTGAGATACTACTCTGGAACTATTGTGGCCATTAAGGTACTGGCGGCTAAGACGACGCATTGAGCTGAGACAATTCTGTTGATGATGCCTCGCACTTCACAGCAATACGTGACAGATAAGATGGGCCCAAATCCGATGATGTACTTGTTTTACAACAACATATGAAAAAGATCTGTCCGGCGTCCGCAAGCTAACAATGCAGGCCAAGCTAGTCCACTTATCCCGGCTTGTGGTGGGTGTGTATGTTTTTTATTTATTTTGAATGTATTGGCATGATTATGCATATACTATTTAATATACTATAACCAAGTGCATGTTTGTGTCTTACATAGGTTGTTGTTCTTGGGCTTGTTGTGCCCTACTGCTTATCACATTCTGTCTATCGCCTTGGTGTATTATATAATTGTCTTTTTGTTACATTTTCATGGGATTTTGCTTAGGGCAATCCTCTGCCTCAGACTCTGCCTATCGCCCTGACCAGAGAAGCCCTGAGAACCAAAAGAGAGGCAACCAGAAGAGACCAAGATGCTCAACAGAACAGTCTGCACCCACCACCAGGCCAAGCGGTGCTGTCCCAAAAAGGAAAAGGGAAAGTATCCACGAGGGCCAGTCACTGCAGAGCCCCTCTTTTTAGGAGCTACATGATGAGGTCTCCATGCTGACCCCATCAAAGAGGATGTGTGCTGAAACCCCCGAAGGTGAGAGGCCAGAGCGAGCTAACTAACAACATCAGCCTGCATTTACTACGATGTGCCACTGCACCTGATCACTTCCCGTCCTCACAGGAAATTAGAAGATCTGTGTATAAATAGGTCGTAATTTCTTAGCATAAAAGCATTCACCCAGCCTCAGGAGTGCATTAATATTGTGAAACTGCTGGACTGGTATGATAGTCACAAGCATTTTATCCTGGTCTTGGAGCTCCCCAGTTCCTCGATTTCATCGACATGTGCGGTGGGAAGCTCACAGAGATGAATGCAAGGAAGATAATAAGACAAATTGTGAACACGTTATCCACTGCCGAGACGCGCAGAGTATTTCACTGGGAGACCAGAGAATGTCCTGGTCAACACAGATGATTGGACAGTAAAAGTAATTGACTTTGGCTGTGTTGACCTTCCAAAAGAAAGCTTTAACACCTTTGTTGGTAAGCTGTTGGAAAAAAAGTAGAATTTAGTCAAGGGGGAGTGTGATGGAGTGACCATCACTAGAGTTGTGGGTGTGCTCTGACTGCCACCCCAGTGAGCCTGGCTCTTTGGTGTTGCAGTCAGAGCCCCTTTTTGGTACCCCGGAGACCCGGGTTCGAAGCCGGGTGGGGTGACTTCTCCTCCCCTTCGCTACAGGGAGGTTAATTACAGACCAAGATATGTTGGTGTTCATACTTATTTCAGTATTTTTCTAGGCACCAAAAACTACGTTCCACCAGAATGGTATCTACACAGGAGCTACAAGGCCTCCCCTACCACAACATGGTTGCTGGGAGTGGTTCTCTTTGATCTCGTCTGTGGTGACATGTAAATTCAGGCAGTGAGGAAATCACCTGCAAACAGCCTGAGTTTTTAGAAGGTCTGTCCGAAGGTGCGAGATTTGTGAAAGCATACATCTGATATTGGAAATCCTTTTTCTGTTTTTCAGTAACTTGTCACTTCAGTTGTAAAAGGATGGAGATTATATTGTAATTACTTATAGCCCAGCTTATCTGGTACAACCACTCTGTGCAGAATGCCAGAACCTCATCAGCTTGTCTTTGAAGAAGGACCCAGCTGAAAGACCAACTTTGGAGGCCATACTGGCACATCAGTGGATGTCAGGAGACAATTTGTCACAGAGAGACAGGGAGAGCAGTAAGGCCATTGTGTGTATGTACATAGTGAATCATACCAAACTCTCTGATGTAACCAATTAATCAGATTTGAGTTTGGGAAATAGCATTCAAATGAGCCAACTGCTTTTTCTCCATCACCAGACAGAAAGCACAGGGCCAGATCACATGTAAAGCCAGCTACCTTTTGATACCTCGAGTGGCATTATGCCTTTCCACTGGTCTTAGTCCTTCCTCTGAACTATACTGGAGGAGCTCTGAATTATATCTGAATTATAAATTGATTATTTTTTTTGTACAGGCAACTGTTCAATCACAATAAAAGTCTTAAAGATTTACTGGGGATATTCAAAGATCACACAGCAGGACACTTGCCCCTAATTAACCACAGCTTTAATGGGCTGCAGGACAGGACATACACTGAGCTCTATCATCAGACCTGCCAACCCTGCTGAGGCTCTCCCCTGCTCTCCACTGAGAACACTGTGACTTCTGTTGGGAAGCAAAGAGTTTGCCCTCCTAAAGTTCTCTGGTCCTATGATAGAGCTATATACATGCCCACCTTCTCCAGCATTGGGGCTGAATAAAATATACATGAACTGCTAAAGGACTCTCGTCACTCCTCATGAATTGCTTATCTATAATTATACTGATTTATGTAATTAAAGAAATAAAGAATATTGTATATGATCACATCTGATGGCATAAATGATGTATAAAATAATAATTTGTTTTATTTAGTCATTATCACATTTACTCTGCCCATATTTAAAAAAAAAAAAAAAAAACGTACAGAGCATAGAGCAGGCCCACGCCATTCAAAAATAGATAACAATTTGCCCGGCTGGTACCAGATGTATAGTAGTTGCGTTGTTAAACATGTGCATGATGAATAAATACTCTCTTCTACTCTCTATGGTTATATAACAGCTAGGACATACGGTATAAGAAAATGAATGAAGGTTTTTTCCAGGTTACTCGGTCAAGGGAATAGTATCGTACAATGTGTGATCTGAAAACAGTTACTTGAAGCTACAAGAATTGTTAGATCATGCATAGTGTAGGAGCTATTTGGAAATATAACGACTAACTGTACGTACAGATCGCTTTGTTCACTCATGATGTATAATTTGGAATGTTGGATTTAGCTCAGAATTCGCTTTGTTCGCCCAATTCGCAGTCAACAGATCACCGAGGTTGCTGAAGAAGTTTCCCTGTTGAATTCGCTTTGTTCGCACATGACGTATCATTTGGAATGTTGGATTTAGCTCAGTAATTAACGGACATTGGTAAATCTATGTATTCTGATTTGTTTTCACCCAACCATCCCATAGCTCATTACCATAAAGTTAACTGACTTTTAACTTCTCTTTTTCGGTCTGGTTGCCCAATTCGCTTTGCTGCCGGCGAATTCACTTTGGTCGTTTCTGATGTGAACACAGCTTAAGAACACTTTGTTGGCCTACTGTTGCTAAAATTAGAAACTTGTACAGCAAACAGCCATTTGCTAGCATTAGGCTAGGGCTGTATTAAAACATCACTGTAGTTATTATGTCAACATTTGTATATTGTAGTCTACATGAATTAAGACAAGCAACCACTTCTGAAAACATAAGAAATAGCTACACCAAAGATGGTTGATCGAACGTCAGAAACCTATACAGAATGCTTCATCTTGGGTTCTAAACGATCTTTGGCTAGTTCGTCATAGGCCGTTCATGTGAATCTCACCAAATTTGGTATATGTCATCTACAGACAATGCTGACAAAAAGTTATCAAAGGATTTATCTTGAGATAAACCATTTCGAAGTTACACGTCAATGAACATTTAACACGTAGCTTAAAATTCTTCAAAAGTCCATATCTTGGCTTTTAATTGCTCAAATTTGGTCAAAGTGGACATGCCATCTCTAAACAGCTTTCTTTTCATGTGTACTAAATTTTGTGACATGTCCTCATAGGGGGCGATGTTTATTGGCGAAGCTAGGCGTCAAAAAACAGTTTTTGTTAAATAATTTGTCAACAATTTTGCCCAAGACAATGATTTTGTGTTAGTATGTCGATGTTACAGAGGCGTATCGGTCCAGCCCATAAACACTCACTTGAAGCATAGCGCCACCTAGTGATAAGGGTAAATGCAAAAATTGGTATTTTGAGTTGCTAATATCTTGGACAGAGAAGGTGGGAACTGCACAAAATACGTCATGCATGATCACCACAAACACCTCTAACATCACAGCACATGCCATACAATTTGGTCCATAGGGGGCGCTGTAATTTTAGAAAATGTCATTTTGCCTATTATCTAGAGAATGCTAATGTTTACAACAACTTTTTTTTTAATCATGAAATCTATTGACCCTCACGCATTGAAAGCACTGGTCGACGCCCACTTCCAATGAAAACAATTTCCGTGAAATTTTAAAATTGCGAAAACGAATTTGAACAAACTCATCATAGGCCGTTCATGTGAATCTCACCAAATTTGGTATATGTCATCTACAGACAATGCTGACAAAAAGTTATCAAAGGATTTATCTTGAGATAAACCGTTTCGAAGTTACACGTCAATGAACATTTAACACGTAGCTTAAAATTCTTCAAAAGTCCATATCTTGGCTTTTAATTGCTCAAATTTGGTCAACGTTGACCTGCCATCTCTAAACAGCTTTCTTTTCATGTGTACTAAATGTGACATTTTGTCAAAGGGGGCGATGTTTATTGGCGAAGCTAGGTGTCAAAAAACAGTTTTTGTTAAATAATTCGTCAACAATTTTGCCCAAGACAACGATTTTGTATTAGTATGTCGGTGTTACAGAGGCATATCGACCCAGCCCATAAACACTCACTTGAAGCATAGCGCCACCTAGTGATATGGGTAAATGCAAAAATTGGGATTTTGAATTGCCAATATTTTGGACTAAGAAGGTAGGAACTGCATAAAATATCTCATGCACGATCAACACAAAGACCTCTAAAAGCACAGCACATGCCATAAAATTGGGCCTATAGCAGCCGCTGTAATTGTACAAAATCTCATTTTGCCTATTCCTTTCAGAAATCACTCCTACACACTATACAAACACACACAATGTCATTTATTCAAAACCCACATTCATGCCCACTTCCAGGAAATAATTTCCACACAAATTCTCACCTCACAACACTGTTCTTCCACGCACTCATCATACCAACAGTTCCCACATTTCAATACACTGCAGCGGTCATACCATGTACCGCTATGCGGTACATCTAGTTTTAGCATCATTTTGAAATCAAATAACTTTACGAGCAGCACTTAGTACCTTGATTTTGGCACTTTTGTAGACTGGAGAAGACACATGAAGACATATTTGCTCCAGTCGAAAATCTGTCATTTTATTGCCTTGTAACAAATGTGTACCTGAAACTTTGCTAAAAATGACATCACAAATTGAGTGATGGCTAGTGACTGTCTGTCGCACAGGAGGAAATTTACTGTTTGGATAACAAGCCCTAGTCGTGACCGTTTACTTTTCTATTCATGCTGGGGAAACATTTCCATCAGTATTTCTCACAAAATAAGCGTAGGAATTGGTATTTGTTTGTAAGCGGAATCGCTATCTTTATGGTTTTTACTATTCGATGCAAATGAAGCCCAAAGAAAGACGGCTAAGCTAAGCTACACGCTATAGGTTTGTATGTACATGTTAACTAGCTAGCTCCTTTGACATGCTGACTTGCAAGACTGCCTGGAGCCAAAGTTAGTAGAAGAATCCCTACGTACAGTATTAGCTTCCCACTTTAGTAAACGTGATTGCAGCTATAACGGTAGCAAAATACTTATAGACTGGTGACCAATTCGAGGATTAAAAAAACCTGGTTTCATCGGCTGTCATTGAAAACGACGCCATCACTTCGTCATTCTCTTCTATTGGCCCAGTAGCCGTTAGCAGTCTTTTGACTTTAATTCATTTTAGAAATCAAATAACTTTACACGAGAAGCGCACCTTGATTTTGGCATTGTTGTAAACTGGACAAAAACAGCAAAACATATTTGCTCCAATCTAAATTCTGTCCTGTTATTGCTTTGTAAGAAGCATTTATCTGAAATTATGTTAAAAATTCTGTCACAAATTAAGCGATGGCTAGCAACTTTCTGTCACCCATTGTTTGGATAACAAGCCATAGCCATGTTCGTGCCCATTTACTTTTCTGTTAATGTCAGGGAAAGATTTCCTGCAAAATAAGCATCCCGCACCCACAGTATTTCCCTCAAAATAAGCATCGGAATTGGTATTTGTTTGAAATCGTTATCTTTATGGAAATTACCATTTGATGCAAGTGAAGCCAAAAGAAAGATGGCTAAGCTAAGCTACACGCTATAGCCTGGTATGTACGTGCTAACTAGCTAGCTCCCTTCACATGCTATCTTGTTATACTGACTGGAACCAAAGTTAGTAATAAAAGAATCAAGTCTCCAAGTACAGTATTACCCCATGTTCACATCAGAAGCGACCAAAGGGACCAGAGCAACGGAAGTCATTATTTATGTATGGAGAGTCAGCAACAAAGCAAATTCGCCAAGTGAATTGGGTGAGGAGCGCGAAAAAGACAAGGTAAAAGTCAGTTAACTTTATGGTAATGAGCTGTGACGCGGTTTGGTGAAAACCACCCAGAATACATATATGGTTGAAATGGGGTCGATTTACTGCCAGCCACCGACCACTTTTCAGCGTCGATTCAACATCATACTGGATGAGCTAATTTTTGTTGAATCGATGTGTTATGGTGGAAAAAAATTGTTGGTTCCACATCGATTCAACGTCCTTTTGCTATCTGGGATAGATTTACCAATGTTTGTTAACGGCGCTCTTGCCGTTTTTACCACATTTGGTCTCAACATACAGTTATGGCTATGAAATATAGGTCTAAGATTTACAAATCTGGATGATTAAACCACAAATTTGGTTTAGTCATGACACAGAATATTTTGTACAATTGATACAAGTAGTCATGTTATGACAACTCTAACCCTAATCTGTTTTCAGTCTTGGGCGTAACACTTGGTCTCGACCAGCCTTGGTCTTGGCACGACCAGAGGGAGTGCCACAAATATTACAGAGGGCCTACCACACTAGCCCGGTAAACCAGCCCCTCGTACTTCATTTAATTTTTGTACAGAGGGTCTGGAACAGAGACCGTCGGAAACTATTTGTTGGAGGTGTGGACTCTGCTGAAGTTTAAAAAAAAGTGCCTCTGCCTTTACCAATCGCTAACGCCTGGTCGTCATGTATGCAATTAGCCTACCTACGCACTACAATTCAAATGTAGCACACAAGGTCAACGTCACGGCTAACGAACACACCCTCTGTTCGCTGATTGGATCGGTCTTGCTGGGACTTGCTTAATGACCCTCAAGAGATTCCGGTCCAGACCAAAATGAAATGAAGTACGAGGGGCGGGTTTACCAGGCTACTACCACACATTAGACTAGGCTCTAAAAGAAGTAAAGCTAGAATTTTAAATAAGAATAAAATTTATGTTTTCGTATGCCATTCTGTTTTTTGTTAGAACCAACTTGCATTAACTTAGGCAGTGTTCCTCCAGGGTGATGATACCTCCTTGAAATTACTTTTTACAAAATGTGCACGTCTGTCATGGAGCTAAGACCACAAAAGAAAGAGTACTGCTTGTGGCTGCACTGTGGCCGATTCATCATCAAGTCAGAAGGAGGACAAAAGTAGCCACAAGAAAGCGTACAGTTGGATGGCCCAGACAAAATATTACTCAAGTGCTTAACCACCTTTTCTGACTCTGTAGGATTTATCATAGGATGTGATATATACCCTGTGTAGGGTATATCATAGCCCTGATTATAACAGTGCATTTAGTCTTTTCCTGGCCTAGCCTTAAAAACAGCAAATTTTCATCTGTTGTTGCTCTATTTGTATCTGCCAGGTAGGCCAAGAGCTGTGTTTCCTTAAACGTTCCCAATATATTCAAGACGACATCCTGGATGGGAATCTACATAAGGAGCAGCACAGGACAGCGAGTTAGCCCACTCATGAGTATGCTGAAATATCTCACATCTTAACAGATCTGTGTCTGTGTGTCTGTGTGTGTATGCAGTGTTAAAGACCATAGTAGGCCTACTAATTGTGGTTTATGAATCAAGCTGGGGAAAAATCCTAAAGGAGTGAAAACACATCTTATTCTTTCTGCTCATCATCAGAAATAATAACTCTACTTTGATGACTATACCGAAGAAATAAGTAATTAATTTCCAACTCAGACTACTCAGACAACTCAGACTACAAATTGGACTGCTTGTCATTGAAAGTTGTAGTTTTGCCATTCAGACACAAGAGGGCACCTGCAGTATTTGATTTTGATCTGTCTTTTTTTCTCTTAAAATTTTAGTATTTCACACAAGAAATGGCATGACATCATTGCACATTTCACATGCTATCCATTTCACAAAATGATACATATAGATTATCAACCATGGTGGCTGCAGGTTCTTAAAAAGTCTTAAAGGGTCTTAAATACCATTTTCCTAAAATAAGGTATTAAAAAGTCTTAATTTGTCTGAAAGTCCAATTCAAATGTCTTAAAATTTGAATCTTAATTTCAAAGAGAATGAATCCAGTCATGTCATAAGGCTTTACACTTTGAGAATGAAACGTGTATTTATTTTAGCCTAATCGTCTTTGATTCAACATTACCCCTCTAACTAAAGCATTTTTACAGTTTTCATTTTTCCCAATTAGTTCAGTGGCATCCATTACATTAATTCTTGTGTTATGTTAAATTGGTGTATATTTTCCCCTTTATCCTAGTTATTGACACGCATAACAGCACTTCTTTCTTTGAGACTAAACAATCACAGAAACTTTAAAAACATCACACACACAGAGACACTGCACAAGACATTCTCATGATCTGCACTAGTTTGGCATGATGGTATAAGGATTTAACTGTAAGAGCCTACAGCAGAGCATCTGACAGCACACTGTATTTTAAACCTTCCTGCCACATTGCTGTTGAGAATCATTTTCTGCCAGCATCCTGTGGTGATAATGGCAGCCTCAGCACCATGCCTGGATTACAGAGCACTGCCAAGGGAAGGGGAATGAGCTGTGACTCTCCTAACCAATCTGAATGTGTGAGTCAGAAAGAAATCGATCGTGTGCTTATCTGTGAGTGAGGTGTCACTGCTAGAGTAAGGATGGCAGGATCTCACAGGAATTGTATCGATAGAGCCTGCGGGACCAACCAGACAGCTAGACAGCCATACTGGCAGCTGTGGTCAGTCCTGGTTTAGTCTTGACATCAGATGATAGCACTCCAAAACAGGAAGTTGTCATCTGTTAACATGGGTCAGGCATTTGTTAACATGAATCATTTTTTTCTTAGACTTTGTTTTTAACATAAGATGGGAAAACATGTGGACCAGAGAGGTGTTAGAACACCATTTTTGTGAAGGGATAGTCAGCCACAAAAACCTAGTATCGAGGTTTTCTCAGAGTTGACAACATCATTTATTACAACCATATAAGGACTGTTTAAATTCAGGCAGAGATTATTTCACATTGATCATGATGAGATGAGAGCCAGTGTCAACAAACTACCAACACCCCCACCCAAGTCCTTCGGCTTTGTGACTAAAGACTTTATTCCCTGAGGGATTAACAAAAATGGGAGTGGGGAGTGAGCATGTTAAACAACTCTTAGAAATATGGAGTTAGTGAACACAAAACCACAAGTTAAAGATGGACACACAGTCCATAGGCTGAACAATGCCGGGGTCAAATTCCTTGTATACGTAAGTGTAATTGGCCAATAAAAACTGATTCTGATTCTGATTCTGATGTGTAGACATATCTCTAGTACTACACACAAAAGTGGAAACACAGCATGGATGATGATGAACTAGTCAAGGGAACAGTCCATCACCCAAGCAATGCAGGGAACCCCCAGCATGCTACAATATGGATTTTCTGTGGCCATATTCTGTTTGGATTGTGGGCAGATCAAAAAGATCAAACTTCAACTTGCAGTTGCAATGATCACAATCTCATTACCAGCCCCTATCACTTGAGACTTGCTGAAATGAAGTTTTCCCCTTCCCTAAAAAACACTTTCAGTGGCATATTTTTTGGAGGGCGGTTCGTGCTGTGTTAAAATTAGCTCATGCTTCATTCGCAATAAATCCATGTTTAGGCAGCCAGATCTTAATCAAAACACAAAGTTTTATTTCAGGTCATTGCTTGTGGTGCCTTAACTTATCCAGGGTGGTTTTTGGATGGTTACAGTAATTCCACTGTATGATAAACGATAAACCATAGAACTATCTAATTTTTTTTGTCCAAGAACAATTTTCTAACCACTTATTTTGTTGTACTGTACTCCATATATCCTGCAGAGAAGCCAGTTCCTATAAAACAAATGCAACAGTTTCTGCAGCTCTGCACAGCACCCTCTCTATAGAAAGTCATGAAAATATGATTTCTTTCTACAGTCTTGTCTCTCAGAAATAGATGAGATATTGTTGACTTCTAATCTGTTTCTCCTGAAACATCCTTAAGAGAAAAGAAACAGTAGCCTGGTGAACCCATCCCTCGTACTTCATTTCATTTTGTACAGAGGGTCTGGACCGGAATCTCCTGAGGGTCATGTAGTCGGCCCCAGCAAGACCGATCCAATCAGCGAACAGAGGGTGTGTTCGTTAGCCGTGACGTTAACCTTGTGTGCTACATATGAATTGTAGTGCGTAATGTAGGTAGGCTAACTGCATACATGACGACCAGGCGTTAGCAATTGGGTAAAGGCAGATGCACTTGTTTTAAACTTCAGCAGAGTCCACACCTCCAGGAAGAAATAGTTTCTGACGGTGTCTGGTCCGGACCCTCTGTACAAAATTAAATGAAGTACGAGGGGCTGGTTTACCAGGCTAAAGAAACAGTATGCTGGATTATTATGGATGTACTGTATTGCTCACTGGCCACTGTTTTATGTGAGTGTAATTTCACAAGTATGACACATAGGTTACCTCTTACAGAATTCTAAATAGTTTCTCCTAAGACCTAGCCTGACAAGCCAGCCGACATCAAATTGTGTGGTCTAGCCATGACAAAAAAGCCAGGCCCAAACCAAGGGGTGGCATCATCGGTTGTCTTTCAAACTGCTGACTGCGATAGTGCTACGATCAGTCAGTGCAATGAACTTCTTTACCCTAGCACTACACTAGTGCACCATCATAGCCCCGTTGCAGTCATGTTACGCCCACCCAATGACTCTCTACAAGGATAGAACGGTGATTGGTCTGACAAAATTTGGGAAAATAGCTAACAAGCTTCAATGAGTTGTTGCTAGACTTTATCCAGGATAGAAATGTCATTTGCTAACACTGGGATACATCTAGATTTCTTGGCTATCTAAACCCCCCATTAGGAGAGTGCATGTTCAACAGTTTCACTGCATGTCCTACTACCCAGTATGTCTATGCATGTGACAAATAAAACTCCTTGTATCCTTGTATCCTTGAGAGAAAGATAAAGATCAGCTTAATATAAGATCTCATTTGTCTCTGAAAGACAAAGTCAAGACAATTACAGTAGGCAATTTTTGATTGTTCAGGTCAGTGTGCCTGTATTGTAAGAGACACTCTGCTCTTTATAGACTACCTAGTTGGGCTAGTATATTTTTGTGAGAATTTCCCTCATTTGCAGAGTTTAATTGCAACGTTTCGTTCTATTGACCATCCTCAGGCAATTTTTCAAAAATTGCCTGAGGATGGTCAGTAGACCGAAACGTTGCAATTAAACTGCAAATGAGGCCAGTGTGCGGGAGTTTTTTCTGTGACTCAGGTGTCCTTGTGGCTCTCCTCCAACGCACCTGGCATAAAGAGGTGTGCAAGAAATCTTTCTTAAAAATGTGAGAATTTCCCATCATACCTTGTCCTCTATCTATACACCATGACATGGGTGATGGGTTGCATTTTTGATTGTTTAGGTCAGTGTGTCTGCATTGTAAGAGAAACGCTGCTCTTTATGGACTACCTAGTTGGATTAGTATGTTTTTGTGAGAATTTCCCTCCAGACCGTGTCCTCTGTGTATACCCCCATCACATGGGCACTGTTCTCTTGCTGCCTTTGGCCATGCAGGACAATGTACACTTTGTTGCTCTTTACAATATGCAATAAACATGAGATATGCTGCAATTCTCCTGTGCACAGACATGGCACCTCATGATAAATTATGTAATAGGGATATGACTGAACACTATGACCTTCCAACTTTCAGGAAAGGAAATATGTGTCTTCCCAGTACACACATTCCAGATATCAACAGCTGCTGAGTCTCAAACTAGTTGGACCCAAGCAGTGTTTGCAGAGCTATTTTTATCAAAGTGTTTTCCTGGTCATTGACAGTCATCTCGACATACTTAAAAGAGGTTTTGTAATTTTCCACGTTAAGATTTATTTATTTATTTTTTTGCTGTTGTAACATAATTTGTATAATAGTCCTTAACCCTCCTCAGTGTGATTCAAGTGTTCATTAACCAGACCAACATTTATTTATATTTTATACTCTGCAATTTTGGCATAATTGCTCGGTCATGCTTTGTGATTTTAATAGCAGATAATTTGTATCATTATTAGTAACACTGTAAGTTAACACTGTGGTTCAGATACTCAGTTTTTTCACTGTGTGGTGTGGTGTGTGGTTCATTGCAGTGGTGGTGACAGCAGGTTCCAGTTGATAAAGGCAGTGTGTAGCGAAGGGGAGGAGAAGTCACCCCACCTGGCTGTGCTGCCATTGACATTACTGTATTAGGTACCAGCCAATCCTAGCCAATCAGCGAACAGAGGGAGTGCTCGTGAGCAATGATGTTGATTTTGTGTGCTACATTTGAATTATAGTGCGTAGGCAGGCTAATTGCATACGTGACGACCAGATGTTAGCGATTGGGTAAAGACAGAGCCACTTGTTTTAAACTTCAGCTCCAGAAAGAAATAGTTTCTCAGTACAGCACTGTCAGACACTCTGTACAAAATGAAATGAAGTACAAGGGGCTGGTTTACCAGGCTAATTTAAAGATTGACTGATTTAAAGATTTGAGGGGAGGGAGCGGAAACAGAAAAACAGGAACTGTGAGAAAGCATTCATCTAAAGCAATTAGCGTGAGGTGACCTAACTTTAGCTGCCCGTCTTTTCAACTGATTAGCCTGCGGGAGAAATAGACCCACACACAAAGGGGGAGTGTGTTGCAGATGACTGAGATTTTAGAATCTTCACTATCACATCAATTAATTTCTGTGGTACAATAGTAGCAAATGGCAAAAGCTAACTGTTTACACTGACTTGGAAACTTAACAACATTTCTTTACTTCCCTCTTATTATTTTCAGTACGAAAATATTCAAGCTGCGTACATCAGTGCAGGGTAGTGCACAATGTACTGCTAACTCTGCCTGGCACTTCCAAGTGGTGATGAATTATAGATGTCACTCCATCACAATGTTTCTATACTTTGAATAAAAAGAAAATACTTAATACATTACACTTAGCTGACGCTCTTATCCAGAGCGACTTACAGATATTTACAGGGTTTCAGTTACAGTCCCTGGAGCATTGTGGGGTCAGATGCCTTGCTCAAGGGCATCTCAATTATGGGTAGGGCGGGATTCAAACCGGCAACATTCTGCTGCCCCTAAATTAATACTTTTTTTGTGTCAGGTCTAAGAACTACTGCATTCTCATTTTCCAGCTAGTTGCATTACCATTATACCAGCATTACCTTTTCTGATCTTCAGTTTTTTTTTGTCTTGTGCTCTAGCATGGCATGTTACTGTTTCAAATTATTATTTCCTTAACTATACAGCAATACACACTGCTATATATTAGAAATGTATCACTGAGTAGGTATAGGTCTGCACAAAAAAATCTGAAAATAACTAATGGATGCCTTCTTTTACTACTGCTCTTTGGAAGACAGACTGTTTCTTCTGCCCTGTCAAAGAATGAATATTTTTTGCAAATTATCGACAGTCTTTGGTGAACAGCTCCAATTTTGCTGTTGTACATGGACCTTTGAGGGCTACTGCCTCAGGCGACCGCCTGTTGCCT
This sequence comes from Coilia nasus, assembly GCA_027475355.1. NCBI lineage: Eukaryota > Metazoa > Chordata > Actinopteri > Clupeiformes > Engraulidae > Coilia > Coilia nasus. Next base: position 5,632,532 of record CM050212.1, on the reverse strand, counting down.
ACAAGGCCGAGTCCCAACGAAGTGTCTTACGTACGTCAGTGCTCAGCCTGGGGTGATTCTGATGCAAGGAGTCGTAACAACCCAAACCGTGGTTGTGCTTTCCTTATCACCTGTCAGCTCAGTCATTTTGGCTACGCCTACTCATAGAGTTTTGTACTTTAGTTTACAGTGTTTTAAAGGGTGTCATTTCTGTAAATACACCTGTTTAGTTGACATACTGTTAATTTTAAGTTATTTAGGATGTCCTGTGCCCATATTACAAAAGTAAAATTGTTGATATTGCTGTAGGTATCTTTTTTATACATAGTCCCTATGAGATGCTGAAAAGCAGATTTAGCAGCTGAATACCTTTTTTTTCTTTTGGTATTAATACATTTCCTTTTCATACAATCACAGCTTCCATCACCCAGACAGTTCCTCAGTGTCACGGTTTTAGTCTGTTGGGTGGTGGTTTTTTGTGTTTTTCCTGGTTGTCGTATTTTCTGCTGCACTTTCATTGTCTGGTAATTGGTTTCAATCTCAGTCACTTACTACTTCGTTTGCTACCTCCGCTCTGATTACCTTCACCTGCTCCGCCACGCCCTCTCCAGCTGCCACCGGTTTCCTGGTTTTCTCTCTCGCTATTTAGTCTCTCACTTTTCACTCCTTCGCTGTCAGTCCGTCTGCGAACCCACGGTGTATTCCTCGGCAAGCTTTTTGACTCCTGGCTCTTCATTGTCTGCGTAGCAGTTCTCCCGGTGTCTGTCTGTTCCCTGTTTGTTCCTGTTTTCCCCTGCCTGTTTATCTCCAGTCTTCGGTTGCCGACTCCTGCCTGTCCCTGACTCTGCTCTACGCTCTTGCCCCTGGCTTCGACCTCTGCCTGCCCACGACTCTGCTCTGTTCTACTGCCCCGGTAACGACTCCTGCCCGTCCACGACTCTGCTCTGCTCTACTGCCCCGGCAACGACTCCTGCCTGTCCACGACTCTGCTCTGCTCCGCTGCCCCGGCTCTTCGACCCGCTCGCCGGCGACGACGCTCTGCTCCCCTGCCCCGGCTACCTGACCCGCTACCTACTGTTTACCCTGAGGGCTCTGACTGCTGTCAGCTTCCACGCACCACAGTCCACCGGACTGTGGCCACTGGATTATCTCCCTTTCCCCCCAACCCTTTAATAAAGCTCTCTGTTAAACGTGACGCTCTTGGGTCCGTGCTATCTGTTCTGGTCCTGACACTCAGTAGTGTGCCAAACAGGAATTTATGAAAATTACACATCTCTCTAAACACATATTCATACATATAACTTAACGATCTCTTTACACAGACAGAAATATATTTGCAGAGGTAAATATATATGTAAGTTGTAAATACAAAATCTGCTGTTATTGTAAATTATTCACAGCAATTAAGTTAAAACCATGGTAAACAGTTGACACAAGATGAAAACACTTTGTTCAGTATATTTATTACTTTTCTTCTTCTTGATCCTATAAACATATAAACATATAAAGTGTACATAAATGATATCATGTCCATTGCTTCACAAACATAACTTATATGCAAGTCATAGCATTCAACTGTAAAACACTGTCTGGCAACACTTTATTTGAAGGTGTCTACATTAAGACACTTTATTCATGTTTATGGCTGTTGGCATTAGGCGTCACTCAGTTCTTGTAAGCTGATATTTTTTGGGATGCTGACAATGCAATAAACTGAATGACACTTCATGACAACAGTCATAAACATAAAATGAAGTGTCATTAGTGTTCATGATATGTGTCATTAAATGTTTATAGAGGTGTCATGTCACCCTTACATAGACAGCTTCAAATAAAGTGTTACCCAATGTCTTGCTGAGAATGCTGTCTCTTGGTCAAAGATTTACACAAAGTAGTTCGCATTACTTCACCATTCTGAGAAATCTTCCCATGATTTTCATGCATGTCATAACACCCTACTGTTTTTTCCTCACTACATCATGTTGAAAGAGCTGTTGTTCTTGGTCCTTACACAGCAGACAACCAAAAAAACACCCTAAGGGACAATACTGCACTAATGACCCAGCACCAATGGCATCATTATGGGAACAATAACGTTGATAGTCATTGATGCACCAGTAGTCATGGGCAAGCAGCATGTTCAGAAAACAGCACAACATTTCTTGACCCAAAAAAAAATAAAATAAAAATTGTACAGCATCAGTCCCCCGAGGACACTAAGAAAAAGATTTTTTTTTAAATAACATCTTGAGAACATCAAAGGTCAAACTGGGGGTCATGGGCTGGAATAGAACAGATAGCCACGTGTATCACTGACTGGACTGGATAACCGCATGCGGCTGGACGGACTGGCGCTTGGGGCAGAGGATCTTGGCGAAGGCTCTGCGGAAGCTGCTGTGGCACAGCGGGTACAGGAAGGGGTTGATGGCCGAGTTAAGCCACAGGAGCCAAAAGGTCACCTCGTACCAGTGATGCTCGACGCAGGTGCCACTGCAGGCCGCGCGGATGATCATGAGCAGAGTGTAAGGGGCCCAGCACACGGCAAACACGCACACGATCACCGCCAGCGACTTGGCGATTTTTTTGTCCCGCGACAGTCGCGAGTGTCCCCCGCCCCTGAAGGGGGTGACAGAGGAGCTCAGGCGGCTCGACGCCGCACCCGAGCAAGCACGCGTCCACCCTCCAGTGATTTTCCTCCTGCCTTTTGTTCTTCTCATGGAAAAGCCCACCGATTGGTTGCTGCTAGGCTCGCCGCTGGATGACGGCGACAGCTCCTCCTCGTCCTCCTCAATCACGGCGGAGACCGCTGCAGGCTCACTGGACGACACTTTGCGTGTTTTGATGAAGAACACGGCCGACGGCCCCCCGCCAGAATCCCTCCACCTGTGCTCCTCAGCAGCCAGCTCCCCTCTCCCCTTGTGGGAGGCCCTGCCCCTCATCTTCTCCCTGCGGTGGATGTTCAGGTAGATGCTGAAGTTGAAGAAGGCCACCGACACCAGCGGCGAGAAGAACTCGAAGGTGGATGCGCTGAGCAGGAAGTACCATGTGCAGTAGAATTCGGCAAAGCACTGGTCTGCTGGAACTATGCTCTTGCCTGCCAGCAGCTCCCAGAAGATGATGGCAGGGCCATAGAGCAGAAAGGCCAGCAACCAGACCAGCAGCATCTTCCCTACTGCCTGATTGGTCATGCCCTGCTGGGCTCTGTATCGTACCTGGAGGAAAAATGTACACCAGAGCTCAGAGATGAACATTTAAACAAAGACATCACAATGGTTCAATCTGAAAGGTTTACTATTTCATCATACAGGGTGTGAATTTAGTTTTGTTTCCTATATAATGCACTTATACAGTAAATCAGTGAACATTTCGGATTCAGCTAATGTGTAAAGTGGCTGCATTTAAGAGTCAGATGTTTATAAATAAAACTCTCTCCCCATTAACAAAGCCTGCTAAAATGCACCAGAGAATCCAAATCAACACGGCGTTGTTGCTAAAGAACTGAATTGAAATTATCATTTCATATTTGAATTAAGGAGGAATCTCAATGGTTCAAGTGCTACAAATGTCATGCATGTGTCAGCTCTGACAACCGGACAAGGATGCTTGCATGCACGGACGCTCAACGCTTTGCAAATCCTGCTACCATCTCACTCAGCACATCACAGTGTGAGAGCTGTTCATTATGCCCTTCGCATGATTTAGAGTGGGCTTGTTTAATGGTCCTGCTGATGTGCTCAACACCATGCTGTAATGTGACTGCCACAGATTTGGGATATTGGCACTTTTATCTTTAGTTACTCCAGTGTAATGAGATACAAATTATTATACATAAGCTCAAATTAAATGACTTGTTATCTGTCAGCTGGAATGTGTGGTGAATGTGAAATGAAACAGCTGGCATTAGTGTAACAGCCAGCAAACAGAATGGAGCACAGGAATAGTAGTCTATTCGCATTTATAAAATGGGATGTGCATTCTTAAATAGTCACACATTTCCTCCCCAATTACCGCATAGGACCTATGTCATAATAACTCTAATTGTAATGATCTATCTTCTAATTATTTTTATACAGAGGTATGTAAACCAAGAACAGTCCAAATTACATTCAAACTTACTTAGTGCAATGTTAAGGATGAGAAAGGCTGTCCTAGTTCAATGGTGCAAAGTCTGAGGTTTATGTGACTGACTCAGACCATGACTCATTTCAAATGAGCTCAAGGTCTAGCTGTAAAAAAAAAAACACTACAGGCAACAAAAGTTGTTTTCAATGCAACCTTCTGCGGAGGAGTTTAGTTTTCTCTGTGTTCTCGTTGTGATTCTGAAAAAAGAACGTAATTTCCGGTGGCACTGTCACATTAAGTGGAGATGCCTGGAAACTGGAAAATGACGGCTATGTCACCCTGGATTCTTCAGGATGCATCTACCCATGTCTATTATTGGAAGTACTGTATTTATCTTGAAAAAGTATCACTATGTTTTGCACATTCATTGTAAAAATAGGGACGCTTTGACTCATTATCAGTAAATTTGATCATAAATATTATTTATTATATTATATTATAATGTACATCACTGTGTGCTCTTGTGTTTGTGGAATATATATTTATGTTCTCTTTCTGCAATTAGAGCACTACATCTAACACCAGCTCTTTGTATGTTTTTTCTATGTGGTAAAGTACATTACTTCTTTTCTGTTTCTGAGTACTCTGCATGACGTTGTTGCCAGAGATAAGAGCAATAGCATTCTTCAAGAGCTGTGTCTACAGTCCCTGTGTTACTATTGTGCTTGATGTAACATTTATCAATTTAATGACAATGTTTTGTGTCACCAGGACGTCACCGATTCAGGTATCCTGAGCTTTCTACTAATTGACTACGATCCACAGGATCTTGGCCAAGTGATGTATTGCACACCAATCTCCCATCAAGCTGGAATGATACTTTGGCACAGAGTTTTTCCTTCTCTAGTCAGAAGGTCTGGTGAGGTTTCTCTCTCTGTGGGGTTGCAGATGAATTGAAGTGAGTGGACCCTTTGTTCTCTGACTTCATGTGCATCACTGTAATAAAACCTGGCTCTTCAGTTCTGCCTTTGACTGACTCTTCAGTACACTATGATATTAAAGTTACCATCATTTGACATAATGATGCCTGTCTGCAAACAGGATTGGGGGGGGGTTGTTTTACAGAAACAGAGACATCATTATTCATAAATTCTCAAAGGGAACATCCAAAGTTCTTCAGTAAGTGAACGGTGGTAAAACATTACTCAGTAAGTTTTATAATAATCACAGTATAAAAGCCTGAGACAAAGACTATTTTTGGGTCATTCTTGGCTCTTTCCAAAGAGCTCTGTAGTAAAAGTCTTTTTTTTTTAGACCACTGAGTCATCTACACAACTATGCATGATATTTTATGGCGTACACTTTATTGGTTCAAGGGTGTTACAAGAATAAAATCAATATTTATATTTAATACTTGTGTTTTCATATGTCAGTGCTGGTAATAAAAGTGTCTAGACAGAGTGAAAGTGAGGCATTGTTGGTGCCATGTATTTAGCCGTCTGTTGCTAGATCTGACATTATACTTGATATGTCTTATTTGTTCAGTGTTGTTTATTACCTGTTTATAATGTGTGGGGCATTATGATTGCAGCAAATGTCCAAGACATTTGTCTTAGGGACAATAAATTGTATCGTATCATATACATGCGTGTAAACTTCTGTTCACAAGTGCTTTTCACCACTGGTTACTTCAGGGAAAAGCTGCCACAATCATCCTCAGCATGTTCATTTTCTAAGACTTTTTTTTTTAATTCTGTCTATAAATTCAGCCAAAAATTAAATTGACAATTTGATCTTGGTCAACCTATCAATTGATTTCTATGTGCCCTCAACATTTTCTCCAATCGGTTATAAAGGTCATCAAGATGTGGGCCAACCTCACTTGCATCCCCTGCGGTCACAGAGACATTTGATCTGTGGAGTGCATCAAATAGCAGTCCCACCTCTGCTACAGACGCTATTGATGTAACAGAAAGACTCGACTCACTGACACACACATGACACACACACAGCCAGTCAAGGACCTTGTGGCAGAGATGATTTCCTCTTCTATTGACAGTGGTCATGCTGAGCTTATCTATGCCATGCCACACATTGATATTTTTTGTGTTGTGTTTCTGTCCTGTGCTCCACTAAAAATATTGGAAAGAGAGAGAGAGAGAGAGAGAGAGAGATAGAGAACACTCACTGCTCTGGTGACGGACAGAAAGCGATCATAGCTGATAAGGACGATATTGAAGACAGAGGCGGTGCACAGGAGATAATCAATCACCAGCCACAGCTTGCAGAGTCCCCGCCCAAGCATCCACTGCCCAGTCAGGATATAGGGGATGTAGATAGGTATGCAGAAAGCCCCTAAGAAAAGAGCGGTTAGTACAAGGGACACAGATGGATGGATGGATGGATGGATGGATGGATGGATGGATGGATGGATGGATGGATGGATGGATGGATGGATGGATGGATGGATGGATGGATGGATGCACAGACAGACGGACAGACAAATAAACAGACAAACAGACAGATAGATAGATGTGTTATACATCCTGGAGGAAATGTGACATCATACTATCTTAAAAATAAAGTGCACAAGTCCATAGAATCTATTAGCTACTCTCTTCTGAAAAAAAAACCCAAGACTTCACTAAGAATAGTGGAATGGAGACTTCCTTAGAATTCTTTTTAGTCCCTCAGGATCTGCATATGGGTTTAGGAAATGGAGCATGAATTCATACAGAATTCTACCAACAGAGTTGAACAAACACATAAAACGTTTTTAAAGGTTGTGGAGCGCTGTAGTTGTTGCCCTCAAATAAATCATTCTAAAGGGCAAATCAGACTACAAAAAACTAACTACAGAAATCAATACATTAGTCAAGCATGGGAGAATTCCCATTTTCTCCTCACTGACTACCCTCATTGCAGCTCACACTCCATGTCAACTGATGACAGTTCAGCCTATTAACTGGAGATGCACATTGCAGTCCTATTTCTAGTGCTCCAGTGTTATTCCGTGCAAACCACACTCCATATTAAATGCATCGAACATTTCAAACAAAACAGACAAGGCCAGGAAGACAGACACACACACACACACACACACACACACACACACACACTTATCTACCCTTCCAGGTTACAGGCTAAACATTTGTATTTTGGTTACCCTTGCAATACCCAAGCACCAGCCAGTCCCCCTCCTTTAATCTATGTGCCTTGCTAAAGGACAGTAGAAGACTTGTGACACAGACAATCCTTTAATGATCTCAGCACACACACTTTTTATGTGAACGCTTATATAATGCCTAGCTTGCAGAGGTTCCTACCATAATTGGTATAGGTGTGTCAGAGATCTGTTAAGATGTGAGGTATTTTCAGCACGTGTTCTTTTTCTCTGTCTGTATGTCCCTCTCTGATTCCGTCTGTCGCCCATTCATCATTAAAACAATGTCCCCTTCCATTAACTGTAACTTAACTGGTTTTGTTGCAGAAATGGAGCCATGGAATAATTCTTCAGTAGCACTAGCAGAGAGAGGACTACTGCAATTCATGGTCACCATGTAATTGTGGGGTTTGCAAAAGAAACACAAAAGGTGTTCATTAAAAATTCATTAGGAGCTGCACATAACTACTGTTGTGTTTTAGTAAGATTACTGTCAGAGAATTTGTTACTATATAATACTAACCAAGGAGCATATCTTTGCTTTATGGCATTCCTATGTCTTCCTACCTTGATGGAAATAGGTTTACCATTGCAAAATCTGTACATACTGCAATGTGCAGATTATATATTTTTTTTATCTCCATTGTATATCATAATATTTGCAAACTGTAAAATTTAAATGATAAAAATAAATATATAAAAAATAAACGCTGTATTAAATATGCCCCAATCATTAACAACCAGCTGATCCAATAAAGCGAATTTTACTCACCTACAAGAAAATCTGAGATGGCCAAGTTCAAAAAGAAGTAGTTGCTTTGATTTCTAAGACTTTTATCCACGATAAAAGCCAGTATAACGAGGGCATTGCCACCCACCACAACAACTATTAGAGTTATCATTAAGATAGCCAGGATCACCAAAACGTATCCTGAGAGCGCAGCAGCATTCTCGCTTCCGTCCGCTGTAGAGTAACCTGACGTGAAGTTCCAGCTTGCGTTATGCTCAGGTACATAGGATCCCATTGTGGTCATCGAGGCAGCAGTCTTAGTTTATTAACAGAAGACAATACTAATCCACTAAGTTAGATTTTCGCCACACCGCTCACATAACCAACCATTCGGTTTATTGAGAAACATTTTAAAAATGCGCAGGTAAAACACATCAAAACGTCTAAATATGAAGAATATTCCCCGGAGTGTTCCACTTAACCTTAACACCGTTGTTCTCAATATCAGTATATATTTTGACCCGTGTTCAATTCTGTGCGATTCAGTGCGGCACTCCGATGCACAAAATGCGTAACTGAAACCCAAACGCTGTCAGACGCAGTAGGCGCAGTAGGCGGACCAAGATGAACGACAAAACACTGAGCGAAAATGGTCCTTGCGAAGGACTGTACCTGTTGCACCTGTAGGATTCGCAAGTGAAACTTACATGTGGAACAGAGTTGTAGGCTAAAGGCTTCGGGCAGTCATAAACCATTCAATTATCAAACGCAATTCTCCCACATGACTAGCTACGCATTTTAACTGACAAGAGATTTCATCACAGATTTATTATTCGCAATGCAGGTGGTAGATTCCACAAAGTAAGCAAAACCCATGTAAGAGGAGCACACATCTGCAACAGTCAAAACAAAGCCATTTTTATATATGTTCATATTACACACTGTAGACACACATAGCTTAACTTAAATGTGTAGTAATGAGCATATGCAGAAGTCTGCCTACTGTGTCACTTGTGATAACCTGTCAGGCTTCGTAAGAATGCACATGGAGCCCAGCGTGATGGAGAACACTTCTGCCACCTGTCATAACCCATACAGGAAATAGGCTTTTAGAGGCAAGCCATTTCTTTTTTTTTTTTTAAGGGGTCATGATTACATAGAAAATAGGTCTTCTGCTCTGGCACACAAAATATTGGACTTTAATTTTTTTACGAATACTCTTCTCAGTGCAGTTGTTATTTCAGGGAAAGCATAAATTGGGTACAGCCAGGCAGGCGGGCACACAACTCAGAAAAATAGCCATATGATGACAAGTGCCAGCCTGAGCCTGCTACCAGCAATGGGATGGAAAACTGAGTAGGCTCCTACCCCCCGACAGTGAGCACTGCATGTCATGAGACTCTATCAAATCACCCTTCTTCATTTTTACCAGTGCATGCTTTCACGTAGGTATGTATGCTAAATATGGTCAGTGCCTCTGGTTTGTTTTGAAAGGGTCTGTGCGACAGCATATTCCTCTCGCACTCCCCCTCCCGCACGCCACTGTGTTATCAGCCCTGCTATTGTGAGGGCACTAATTACCACCCCTCTCAGTGATGTTCTCTTCCCTCCTAGAATGAGGCAATTAACAAGGACTCAGCAATAAATAGTTGCTAATATCTGGTACATTTGCACCCAAGGTGTCTTTGGGGTATGAGTAATGGTGCTTGCGAGTGCTCAGCCTGCGGTATCAGGCAAACAGCTGTCAGTGGGGAAGAACCACGAAAATGTACTGTAAGTGGGGGGGGCATAGGTGTGATTGGCTGCCTGGTAGACCAATAGAGTGGTGAGGTTTTCTGAATGGACAGATGTCCATCCTTTTAAGACATAACCTACCCATGGTGACTCACTTGGAAAATGGGAACATTGCAAATCAGGGGCTCAAAGTGACATAGAAAGAAAACGGGAAGATGTAGACCATTTTGTTTTATTCATCAGATACACAGTTACAGGATTATGTTCCTGGAAATACTAAGATAACAGAGTCGCTTAGCAGAATTTCAAAATAAGAATAAATGATAAATAGAGTGTGCATAATTTATACACAAATAAGCAAAGATGTAGGGGCCTAAAGATAGAATGTAGAAGTGTAATAAGAATATAAAAAATTGAAGCATAAAATATAAATATGTATCAGCATATGTGCACCATGCATATCAAATGACAAGGCTATGTGGAACTTGTATAATAAACACTAGTTTGTGCAGTGGTGTAGGTAAGATGAGTGTCCACACTATTGTAAGTTAGTGTGAAGCGATGTTTATTGCACAGAGTGTAGCAGTCTGATGGCCTGAGGGAAGAAACTCCTTGTCATCCTGTCAATGTTGGCCTTTAGCTGGCGGTCACGTCTCCCCGATGGCGGCAGGGAGGACAGTTTGTTGTCTGAGGTCACTAGCAACCTTCCTGGCTCTTACTCTGCAGCAGCTGGTGTAAACATCCTGCTGGTTTGGGAGGGAGGTCCTGATGCTTCTGTCACCTGAGCGAACCACCCTTTTTCTCTTCAGATGGTGGAAGTCTCTGACTCCATTTAAATGAGGAAAGGTCCTGGTGGGCTTTCTTCACTAGGGAGGTCCTTGTGTTCCTTCATGTTCCCAGTTAACAGCCCTGTGTTGTTGGCAGCTACCCCTCGCCTCTGATCTGGTACAATCCAAATCGGATGTAAGCCAAGAGAGGCAGTCAGCTAAAACAAACCTTTGATTAATATTAAAGCAATTAAAGACAAAGGACCCTTTCAGTGCCTCGATCGCTTTCACGTTGTCAGCTGCTGTTTCCCTCACAAGTGCTTGAACAAACCTACAGCCAGTGCCACATAAGGCTGAATTCATTTGGCTCTTCAGCTGGCTATTACCACAGAGAACAGGCCCAAGACACTTCATCAGAAAGGCACTTTCCTCTCCCCTGTCATCTTTGATCTTCACATGAAGAGTGTAGACACCATGTTTGGGTGAACAGGCCCTAAAAATTCATGAGGCCTCATCATTTGGGCGATAAAATAACACATGCACCCTCCTGCTTAGCAGACGTCTCATTAAACCCCACGGGTTCTATTTTGAAACAGTTAATACTATGTAATGCAATTAACTATTTGGTTGTACCACTCTCTGAATATGTGGTTTCCACAAAAAATAATTGAGGTGAAAGGGGGTGGTGTTTAAATAAATAATGACTTATGAGGTTAAGAAACAGCAGATTTGGACCCTGCTCTTTTTGCAGCATGAAGAAATTGCATGCCATTTGTTATGGCCAGTTTGCTCCAGCAGAACAAATTACACCACATTTATTTAAAATTAATTCATTGGTAAGCATGTAGAATTGGGCCACAGGGATGGCTTCTGCATTTAACATATTTTGTGGATTTTTGATTAAGACTTTCAGTTAATGTGGGGCACGTTTTAGGTTGCTGTAGCTATCAATTTATTTATGAGAGATTTATACTGAATCCAAGCCTGTGGCCTTTAGGATATTTCAATTTATATAAGTAGTGAGCAGTTAATATGAGCATGTAACAACACACTATGTAATAACACTGCATTACGGAATAGCCCGACAAAATGTAATACATTTTCAGTTCATTATGTAATAATTTACGCATTTCATAATAATTTTACGCATTTTGTAATACATTTCTTGAATGCAATATGTAATACATTTTTTCACAATTTGTAATACATTATTACAGATTGCAGAGGCTATTAGAAAATGTGGGACGTGATTTTTTCTATAATGGAAATGTAAGAACATGATGCATTATGTAAAAACAATTGTTTTTTTCTGGGAACTGGCTGGAGAGTTTCAAAGTTTACCTGACTGCCTTAGACTACGATGATATTGAGGATAAGAGGAAGCTGGCTCTCCTGCAACACTGTCTTGGAGTGGAAGGCCAGTGTATCTTTTGCACTCTTGGTTCTCCACGGACATAATGCTGACGGAGTTGCACTGTTGACAAAACATTTCACTGGTCAACAACGGATATTACTCTGACGCTACCAACTTCGGAAGTGGCTACACTGCCATGGTGAGTCGGTTCAATCCCATTCCAATCCTATTCAACCATGCCTACACCTAACTACTCAGACCAAAGTCCCTTCAGCCAGACTCCCCCGCCCAGACCAAAGGCCCTTCAAACAGTCACAGACTTTCCGTTACCATCCCCGGCAGATGGGCTCCCCCGGGACACGTGGTTCTGCCTGAGGTTTCTTCCTAGAAAAACAGGCAGTTTTACTCACTGATTCCTGATGTTTCTTCCTGAATTCACACAAATCAAACAAACAGGGAGTTTTTCCTCACCCCTGTTGCTCCCTGGGGACACTAACAACCGACTGCGCCTAAATGAACTTTCCTCGTCTAGTGCCTCTGGTTTGCAAAGACTGCCGACCTGTGTTCACATAAGAGCCTGCATTAACAGGGCATTGCATAGTTCTAGCGCCACTGGACTACAAAGGACTGGCTGACTAGGGCCTACAAGGACTGCCTACCTGTGTTCACGCCAGAGTCAGGTTGCTACTGTATTCATCTGCTCCGGCACCGCTGGACTGCTAGAAATGTTGTCCTGTAACAACCCTGCTAAACTGTAAAGCACTTTGAGCTGCATCTTGCATGTATGAACTGTGCTATACAAGTTTATTATTATTATTATTTTTACATAACGAACCTAAAGGACATGGCACATTTACGTGAGTATGGCATTCTCCAGGAGAAAATAATTCACCATCAGTTCACTGAGGGGACATTTTGTGAGAAGCTGTTACTAGAAGCTAGGGAAAAGCTGTTAGTCAAAGCAGATATTAAGAGAGACAAAGAGACATTAATTAAAGCAGTGGAGTTAGCGCTGCAAGTGGAGACAGCCATGGAATGCACTACGCTAAAGTGTGCCGTTCTGCCCCCGCCACTCCTCATCAACGATATATGTTAGTATATAGGAAAGTTGACATAGGATTTAGGGTCATGAGTCGTGTCACGTGTCGTGATTGGTGTCGCGTCAGGGGTTGGTAACACGTTTTGTGTCACTTGTCATGTCACATGTCAAGTCAGTAACACGTGAACACGTGACACTGACCCAGCCATGACATCAACCCAGCACATAAACTCTCACTTGAAGCATAGCGCCACCTAGTGATATGGGTAAATGCAAAAATTGGGATTTTGTATTGCCAATATCTTGGAAGGTGAAGGAAAGAAGGTGGGAACTGCACAAAAAATGTCATTCATGATCAGCAAAAAGACGTCTAAAAGCACAGCACATGCCATAACATTTGGCCCATAGGGGGTGCTGTAATTGTACAAAATGTCATTTTGCCCATTATCTACACAACGCTAGCGTTTACAACCAATTTTTTTTTGTCGTGAAATCTATTTACCCTCACACATTGAAAACACTGGTCAACGCCCACTTCCAGTGAAAACAATTTCCATGAAATTTTAAAATTGTGAAAGTGAAAGTAAACGAACTCATCATAGGCCGTTTATGTGAATCTCACCAAATCTGGTACGTCATCTACAGACATCTCTACACAGGTGGCCAGGGTTTAAAATAATACATGTAACAACATCTATCCCTTTCACAAATCACTCTTACACACTACACAAACACACACAATGTCATACATTCAAAACGCACATCCATGCCCACTTCCAGGAAATAATTTCCATACAAATGGTCACCTCACAACACTGCGGTACATCTTTTTTTTAAATTAATTTACATGCACACACACATATGTAGACAGAAAGAGGGAGAGAGCAATCAGCAAGGACTACCATCCCTTCCACAGGAGTGAGTTAGACCACTTCCATTGTCATTACTGAGGCTATGTGGTGTGCTATATGTACCTACTAGATCACAGTGCAAAAAAAAAAACTTCAATTTTTTTGGTTGTTACATAATGCACCATGTTATTACATTTCCATCACACAAAAAAAATAATCTTCCGCATTTTGTAATAGCCTCTGCAATCTGTAAAAGTATTACAAAATGCGAAAAAATATATTACATATTGCGTTCAAGAAATGTATTACAAAATGTGTAAATTATTACAAAATGTGTAAATTATTACATAATAGAATGGAATTTTTGTTACATTGTGTCAGGCTATTACGTAATGTGGTGTTATTACATAATGTACTGTTACAGAGCAGCATATAGGTATCCTTGTGTGACCACAAATACAGCTGAAACTAAACAAAACTTTTACTCTAAAAGAACATCAGATTATCTCTACACCTGACCTTTGCTAAATATTGACCTGAGATTATGGGTAAAAAAAAATCTCTCAGGAATGTGCAGTCAACAAATAGATATGTACTGCTGAACACGGAAGACACTGTGGAAAAATACCAGCTGTGTACGACCAAGAGAGAGAAAGAGAGAGAGAGAGAGAGAGAGAGAGAGAGAGAGAGAGAGAGAGAGAGAGAGAGAGAGAGAGAGAGAGAGAGAGAGAGAGAGAGAGAGAGAGAGAGAAAGAGAGGTGCACTTGGGTGATGACACATCATGTGATACGTAAGAGACTTGGGGACAGTCAACACTAGCAAGTAATGACACCCCACCAGCTAAAAACCTTATTTTGCTTAGTTTCTTTTTTGTTGTTATTGAGTGTTAGAAAATACAAAAGCTGTGTGTTGTGGGCTACATGTCCTACATGATCTTCGCAATAAGATGCCCTGTTGGAATGCATTGTACATCTACAGCCTAACCCAACCTACAACCTAAACCCATTAACATTAACAGATAAACAGACAAGTTGACAGGTCATGCACCTGGTCACAACTGTGGAAACAGAAATCTGCAAGAGCCATCTTTACATACTAAGCATAACTGTTCCGAGTCATTAAGAAATGGGGACAGCTCCAGTTCATGAACACCCTAACATACCAGTGCAACAGTTAAATGTGGCATCTTATCAGATTTTGAGCATCTGCAACGATCCACTGCGAAAGAGCCGTGCTGATTCTTTTATAAGGGTGGTGAAATTTAAATGCAGGAAAGCACTTGGCTTCTCAGACAATGCAGCAGCAAGACAATAAGTTGAAAAAAAGTGGGAAAGTAGTGAGACAGACATGGTGAAGATGCTTTGGGTTGAGATGAGGGAGTGTTAACCTGGAGCTCTGCTGAAAAAGAAACATTAGTATTCATCAGCTGTGGGTGCCTTAGTTGGGGAAGGTGGCAGAAGAGAAGGCATACAACAGATTAGAGACAGAAAAACAGACCACTGGGACATGGAGCGAGGTATAGGGATGAGGTTCAACAAAGGCAGGGAGGAAGAGAGGCAGGAAGAGGAGGAGGAAGGGAGAGGGGGAAACAGAATCATTAACTGGATAGAGAATACAAGTAGAGAATGCAACACTGGTAAATGAGAACAGATGT
This sequence comes from Coilia nasus, assembly GCA_027475355.1. Classification (NCBI taxonomy): domain Eukaryota; kingdom Metazoa; phylum Chordata; class Actinopteri; order Clupeiformes; family Engraulidae; genus Coilia; species Coilia nasus. The sequence continues at coordinate 5,617,199 of CM050212.1, read as the reverse complement.
GAGGGAGATGGAGGATGAGGCACTTCAAACAACGGACAGAGCTAAAAAAAAAAACCATGGAAACCATGCTGACAATAAGAAAGAATATCCTGGGGAGAGAAACGTTTGAGGGTAGATACTGTTTAAAAAAAAAAAAAAAAACATTGCTGTGGTGGACGAGGTACCGTAACAGACACTGGTCAGAATGGATGGGTTTTTCACAAGTACAGCAAGTCCTGTTGCGGTAGCAGTGGATTTGTATGTAAATAAATCAGATACCGCAGTGAGAGGATTTCAGTGGGAAGATTTTATATTTCATGAGGGAGCTTCTTTGGAATATTTGCTTGAGGGCTTAGGCTGGCAAAAGACAGCGCTGTGGGAAGAAAAAGGCTTCTGCAAGAAAGGCTTACTAAACAAGAAAAAAAAGAAGACAGCAACCTCTTTAGGTCCAAATGGCACACCGGTTTTCAGCAACACTATCTGCATAGTAACGCCACTTGCTCATCAGTGTGACAAAATGCAAGAGACAGGGAGACCAACGTGACAAAAGATTTTTTAATGTGAACCCAGAAACCAGGGCAATCTCTTACCAATTATAAAATTCAAATAAACACAATCATTTGCAATGAAATGGCAGGCTATGTTTTGTGTTTTGATAAGCCAATATGAGATGACATACCTCATTATGACCTCTCCACACAATCTATCAGCACCTGACATGCAGTAAAATGTGTTAGCAGGTAAATGCCTGACGTGCCGACATCACATATTATAGCTTGTCTTTTAAATGCATAATAGCCCTTAAAACCATACTTTCTTCACAAATAATCCTAACGATTACTTCTTTTTTATCCCTTTCTTTCATAAGAATGATTATTTTGTCAGCAATTCTCAATAACCAACATTACATAGAAACTTCATATATGCAAACAAATAACAGTTGTTGTTATTGTTGTGATAACGCCTTCAATGTAGATGCGCCTTCAACACATTCAATTACACATGTAATAATTCATCTTTTTTTTTTTTTTTCAATAATGCATCTCTGTCTGCATTCTGTGTAGTGTGCTAGTCTGTAATTAATTTATTGCATGCCCTACAGATGACACCACCTGTAGGGGCCTCAGCATCACAGTAGGCTGACTGACTAATGTCAGACATTAGCACAGATCCACTTTAGAGCATCAGTGAAGCCTGCCATTCCAGGCATCATTATTCAACCATCTTGCCAATGCTGCTCTCTCTGAATAAGTTATTCTGTATCTTTTCCCCTCTCCGTGCACTCCCTCCCCTTACACCCGTCTGTCTCTCTGTGTGTCTGTCTCTCCATCCGTCTGTTCCTCCTTCGTGTTTTTGTGTGCCGAGGACAGAATCCGCTCGGCTTTCCTTTCGTCCTCTTCACTTGGTCTTCTTGCCTCGGGGCTTCTTGCTCCTCCCTCCGCCCTTGGCTGCTTCTTCCTGGGGAAGAAGAGGGGAGCCAGAGGGGTAAACAGGCAGCCGTGAGAGATGGGATGTGAGACGTGAGTGAGCACCAGGTGACCTCATCAGCGGCTCCGCACCGCTGTGTCTGCCTGTCTGCTTGCCTGCCTGTTTGCCTGCCTGTTTGCATGCCTGCCTGCCTGCCTGCCTGCCTGTCGATTACGAGGGAGCACCGAGACACGTTCGCTCCCCTCACTCCTCACTTTGTTCCTTCTTTATTTGCACACCCGCAGCAGCTTAGTAATTACAATTTGTCATGTGTTTTGTGTAGATACAGCAGTACAGTGGTATGTTCTGGAGATTAGAGCCTACGCAGCAGTCTGCCATATTAACAATATTAATCCTAAATTAAAGACTTGGTTGCTGCTTTGTACTTGAAAGGATGTGATGCTTAGTCTAGGAACAAACTGAATGAAATAAAACTGAGTGGGTCTTGACTCAACAGGTGGTTGTCTATCTGAAGTATGGCACACGTGTCACAACATTCAATGTAGTATCATCTGGTATGGTGTTGCTGAATGTTATGTATCTTTAAGTCCTTCCTTTTCTTAAAAACACTAAAAGCCAAAGCCTTACTTACAGTTGCGGAAATACTTACAGTACTGTGATTACCCACAGCTGCATCACCCTTACCACTAGTGCTGCAATTTCACATGTACCTGCAACCTACTGTAGAAGCCTGTTCTTCTCTTCCTGAAATGTGCTGCAGATGGACGGAAATGTATTCCCGAGTGTGGAGTTCTGTAGCCTCGCCACACGTGCCTGGTATTACCCCGACAATCAGCGCAGGCCGCAGCAGTGCAGCAGTGCTTGGCTCTCTGCTGGTAGCGTAATTTCAGACTAATGGTGCTTTTAGCCCTTTCTTTTGAAGCCAACCACTGTCACTCACCTGCTCTTACCTCCTCCTACTCTGCCACCGTCGTCTGTGTGACCTACTGTACTGCCTGCCTAACGAGCTTCCGGTGTCACTCGAGCGCGATGACATCCTGTCACCCAGGAAGACTTCCTGGGGGAATTCTACATATCACAATACAGTGCAATGAACGCACGCACACATTTAAGTTGCCTAAAAACAACAGTTAGTGTAGAATTTCCCTTGTGAAGGGGAGACGGCTCAAGCTACATTTTTACATTCATTGGTCATTCTGCTCGTGTTGAGTGCCAACATGCCACGTGACAGGTTGCGGCACGCGGCCTGGCAATCAGATGACCCAGCGTGTCGCCGCTAGAAGAACAGCAGAGGCAGGTATCGGCCTGATGGAGGTCGGAACTCCAACGAATCAAGCCTTTTGTTTTAAACCGCAGCAGTAATTTCAGGGTGGCAGACCTAAAGGGTGAAGTGTTTGTGTGTATGCGTGTGTGCATGCGGGTGTCTGTGCATGTGTGGAGGATGGTCGTAAATGTCATCTATTTTTATACAGAAAACATAGTTTTGTTTGTCGCACATTTATGTTGTGTCAATTTGATTGGTGACTAGCTACAGGGAGTTCTCCACACAGTACACACACGCACATACACGTGATCATGTGATAACTTTGTTGCTTCAGGGACAGATGCTGTGGGTGCCGAAGATCCACCTCACCAACACTTCAGTACAGAAAAATGATATGATATATTGTTCCTGCATTTTTTACTTTATTGAATTGTTCATATGTTCTGAATTTAGATTTGTGTTTGGTTCACTTCACGTAACCTCAGGAGTTTGTCTTTTAGAATCACACAACCATAACAATGAATTAAGAGTTGTACAAAATTTGGTGCCATCGGTGATCACAAATCTTAATCTGCACTAGAGGAGCAAGCACACAAACGAAATAGAGAACAGGCAATGGCCAAGTATTTTAAAATTTCATTTCATGGCTGTCAGGTAAACAGCCCGTGCTGAATGAGCAACAGAGGTACGTCGTGATTGTTTCTTGAAAAAAATGGAAGAGAGCTTACTATTGGGTGAATGCTATTATGGATTGACAGCTGGGGTCTTAAACAAAGGTGATAATGCTCTTATGTAGCTGTCAGTTGATGGTATATTTTCGTCTCATCTCCAGACACCACAGTATGACTACTCTGAGTTTGTGTGATTACTTTTATGCACCACAACAACTGAATATCTCTGCCTGTCTTGGGAACACATTGTTAAAAGACGCAAATGCACAAGGCCTACTGTGACCAGAATTTGATCAGATCAACCAGGCGACCTCCCAAGGATGTCTGTCTTACAGTGAAATGTAAGTGTGTAAGGGTGTGGGGAATGTTTGGACGGTGTCTTTAGAATAGGTGGAAGGGGTTTGCGCCTTCTTGACAAACTGAAATAGGATAGTACAGAAGTCACAGTAATAACTTTTACATTACATTACATTACACTTAGTTGACGCTCTTATCCAGGGTGACTTACAGTTCTTTTAGGTAAAAGGTTCAGTCCCTGAAGCAATGTGGGGTTACATGCCTTGCTTAAGGGCACTTCAGCCTAACCCTAACCCTAGGAGAGCACTAGTTATTTACTAGGACCCTAGTAAATAATTTACTACTAACCCTAGGAGAGCACTAGTTATTTACTGCCAATAGTTGTCGATATGAAAACATTGTAATATCAAACCGGCTTGATACATTTATGTAATCAATTCAGAATTTGTAAATTTCTATTAAGGAATGGTTTCTTCTTTAAAGGGGCTGATTGGTTTAACATGATCTCTCTCACACCAAGACGGTCTTCAAAACATTATCCCCCTTGCTGCCAGCGATGACTGAAAAGACCTAGTCTAGACCTAGTCTTGGCAATAGCTCAAGACTAGAGGAACCATTTATCTTGGGGATTTCAAAGAGCTGCCCAGGCAGCCAGACATGAGTTTACATAACAGTAAACCCTTCAGCAGTGTATTTGGGCAGAGCAGAGTGGGGTCATAAGTTGAAGTGAGCACTGGCAGTTATCTAAGCCTTTACTATAGAGTAAAATATGTTTTTGAGCTGTAAATTAATTGATATGACTGATACGTGGGGAAACACATAATTACTGGTGTTAATGTCAACAAATACACTTTTATAGTATTGGTATTTATTAGTATGCTATAGTATATGGGATTTTAGAGCTTAAAATAACTCTCTAAATGAAGTTGGTGTGGATGGGGGGGTATATCCTGCACCCTAATGTCTTACTAAATATTAATTGTTTGTTTTTCATCCAACATGCCAACACAATTTTGTACTTCAGTTTTTTTTAATGGTTGTTGTGATGAGATTTCAGTGTTCTCCATTTCCATGATGCTACCCTCAGGAGCAGTGAAAAAAATGTGGACCTAACCGGTCCGAACCAACATGTCAGCTGCCAGTGTCCATGGAATCTGAGAGAGCCCTTGTGCATAATTTAATTATGACACTCCAAAGGCTCTGGCCCTGTCTAAGTGCTTGAGCCATTCATTTTCATGCTAATAAATGGCAGTAGGGGCCTGGGTCTTCGCGGCACGACAGGCTCACGCATCTAACTGCGTCCAGCTGTGAGCATTTTTATTCTGGGCTCCATGTTGAGGAAATACTTTATTTCCATCCTCTCTCTGAAACCTCCTACATAATTGCACATAAGCCATGTTTTATAACAACCGTGGTTCTCAGGTTCTGTTTGGTGAGTGACTGTGTGTGGCTTGGCAAATGCCCAGTCATTACATGCACAATGAAGATACACTGTGTCCAATGACAAGTGCATCCAGACCCAGGAACCATACACCATTCATTTTTTTCAGGAGAAATAAAATATGTACTGTGTGTGAGAGAGAGAGTGTATGTCTGTGTATTTATCTGTCTATATACCTATCTATCTATCTTCATCTGACTCATGATAATGCAACTCCTTCTTCACACGCAGAGGAATAAACTGGCAATAAACCACAGAGGCTGTGCCACACCACAAGTCAAACTCCCTCCTAAATTTTATTCATCTTTTCCACACAGAGAAAGAGGACTCTCAGTGGGCCCAAACTGTGGCTTACAAAAAAAAAATATTACTTCTTTCCCTGCAGCGTTAAGTCCTCTGGAACATTTAATCTCGCTCTCTGATTCTCCCGAAGGCTTTGAGTTTGGGAGAAAAAAAAAGAAAAAAAAAAGGCACAAATGTCAGTTCCTTGATCCCTGGCACTCATGCAAATGGGCAATTAGCCGAAGCTGATTGACAGACTGGATGAACCGTTTTGTCCCTTACCGGACTGTCAGTGTAGCCCTCTTGGACCAGGATGTTTCTGGCACAGTTGTTGATGTGTTTGAAGCGGTCCGGCCCCAGCAGAATGCCCCCGTACCAGCGAGTGACCACCACCATCACATTACGCACATCCAGGATCTGAACAAAGAAAAAAAAACAGGAACATAAATGTTTTTTTGATTGAGTAGAAGAACACACACACACACACACAAAAACAACTAGATAAGCACTCAGAGAGGTGCTACACCCGCACCACTATGCACTTAGCATGGGGCCAAAACTTTGACTTTGGCCTCTGACCTTGACCTTGGACCAATTAAACAAAAAATCGTTAGCACAGGTCTTGACCCCAATCCCAACCTGACTGAGACCTGATAAAGTGTTTAATGTAAACCATGACTGTATATCTAAGCATTTTCATGATATGAGCTGTCAAAGTATTTCCATGCACATAGCCTGGGGGCAAAACTTTAACCTTGGGCTGTGACCATAACCTTGGACCATTTCCAAAAAAACTCAATAGCGCAGGTCCTGGCCCTAGTCCCAACCTACCTACCAAGTTTGATCCAAATTGGATTAGAACAGTTCTAGTTATCGCTGTGACGGACAGGCAGACAGGCAGACAGAGACAGACAGACAGACAGACAGACGCCCATGATTATAATACACCCTCATCGCTATGCGTGGGTGTAAAAAGAGTCGACGGGAATTTAAAACCTGAAGTATTATGTACTGAACAAACCCAAAATAAATGGTTTAACAGAACTGAAGATAAAGAGCCTAACTTGATTTTATAAGCATGCAGCCAAGTTTTGTTTGAAGTCATTTTGTCTTTATGCATTTTCATTGGAAACATTTCAGTTACGTATTAGGTACAGGGTGATGTGATTGTGATACTCTAATACTGTGTATTATATGTGTGTTATTAGTGTTCACAGTTTGTTAACTGGACCCAAGAAGACTTTAATAAAACCCGTTGAAAAGAACTACATGTATCTACGTGCTTGAAAGGGAGTAATACCTTATCTGAGGCATTTGCACATTGTTAATAAAATCCCACTGTATAAATGCAGAGTGCGGGGGTGGCTTGTGTGTCACAGTGCAGATGACAGCAAGAAATGAATGAATGATTGAATATTAAGTACGTTTTTCATTTTGCCTCTCAATTACACCACGGGTGTGGTGTGGTGGGGGTGTTGTATGTCTGTGTCGTGGTATGTCTGTCTGTGGTGGTGTTGGGGGGAGGGGGGCGGGGGTGGGGGTTGGATCTGGTAGGGCGCCAGCAGAGAGGCAGTGGGGGTCTGTGCCATCTGCCTGTTTTCATCTTGTGTCTGAGGGAGGGGAGCAAAGGAACTTCAATGGCAGTGGCCTGTTCCTTGGAAGAGCACGTGCCTCGGTATTCAAGACACATTCAATGAACCTGGCACGGCTCACAATGAATAAGGAAGGAAGCTGGGAACAGATGGAAAGGAAAAGGGAGAGAATGTGGGGAAGGAAAGAAATAAAGAAGGAATTAAAGAAATTACGAAAATAGGGCACAAGGTATGGTTGTTACGACTTTCCAAAACAAATGTTATTTGAAGATAACCCCCTAATCTCGGTATTGCTTTACAAGACAAAAAAAGCTGTTTTATTCTGAGATAATGGGACAGTGTGAGCAAAAGGAAATAGACCCAAATGCCAAACTGCAAAGGAAGACTCGTATAAATGCACCCTAGTCACCTTGATTTAACAGTGTTGTTATCCAAACTTCAAAAAGGGCAACAACAGTGGAGTTCTCTAGCCTGGTAAACCAGCTCCTCGTACTTCATTTCATTTTGTGTATTGAGAAATGATTTCTTCCTGGAGATGTCGACTCTGCTGAAGTTTAAAACAAGTGGTTCTGCCTTTACCCAATCACTAACGTCTGGTCGTCATGTATGCAATTAGCCTGCCTACGCACTACAATTCAAATGTAGCACACAAAGTCAACGTCATTGCTCACAAACACTCCCTCTGTTCGCCGATTGGCTAGGATTGGCTGGTACCTAATACAGCAATGTCAATGGCAGCATGGCCAGACCCTCTGTACAAAATGAAATGAAAGTACGAGGGGCTGGTTTACCAGGCTAACCTCAGCTGCCTTCAAGGGCAAATAGGGGACATTTACATGACACTTCCTTTATCAACTGGAACCTGCTGTCACCACCACCGCAATGAACCACACACCACACCACACAGTGAAACAACTGAGTATCTGAACCACAGTGTAACCACAGTGGTTCTCCAGGAGCTTTTCAACTTTCGGCCCTTGGCATCTCTGAGCCCTGAGTCTGCTGATAGCTGCCCTCTACATTTCTGTCTAGTGTTGCTCCAAGCACATAGACTAGTAGTCCACGAGTGTAGGACTCAGTGGGTGTTTTCAGATGAAAGAGAACTGTGCTGATGCCGGTTCTTGCATCTAATCTTGAACAGGCTGACATGTTCACACCGAAAATCAGAGCGTTCAGTAACCGAAAATTTGGTTCTCGATGGGCACCAAGTAAAACTTGTTTTTTCTAAGCGAACTGTGACAACATGTTTTCTGGGGGGTGAAGCAACGCCCTCTGTCGAGGACAGGTCATGGGCTCACATAAAGGTACAGTATGAATGCGGGTTATTCATGGGCAAGCACTTCAGTTCCCAGTGTGACCGGCAGCTAATGAGCTCTCCCTACTGTGTCAGGAGTGAAATAATGGCCTCCAGAGTACTATTCTATGCAGACTCATAGTTTGTGCACATTTACAGAATAGACCATCATGCATAATGGTTCATATGCTTTAGTGCTGATTTACATTTGAGTCTTTCGAGTAGCTACTGGATTTAATGCTTCTCGGAATGAGGGTGATGATACTGAGATACTGAGCACAAGAGATGGTAATCAGGGGCTGTGATGCGAAGAGAGGATAGAAGAAAGAGGAGCAGATGGAGAATAGGTTGATGCAGGAGATCCCCTCAGGTAAAACCCCTCTGGAAAAAATGGCTTTGATTAAAAATGCTGCAATGTTCACTTGGCTCTCTGTCAGGGTGACTAACAGATGAAGATAAAGAGCGTGGGTTTTTTTGGCCATGAGACAAACAGGAGAGAGAGAGAGAGAGAGAGAGAGAGAGAGAGAGAGAGAGAGAGTTTGCGTGGAAGAAACACAGAGTTTGTGTGAGTGAGAAAGAGAGAGCGAACGAGCAAAGGTGAGAGAAGAAGAAAGAAAGAAAGAAAGAGAGTGTTTTTGTTGTGTGTAAGAGGGAAGCAAAGGGAGTGTGAATGTCACAAGTTTCTTTTGATCCATTAACACATTTCATACGCTGAGCAAACTCATTTTGGCCCAGTGCATAATAAAGAGAAGATATATGATTATATGCCTCTACGCTTTCACTCTGTGCTAAATTAGGTCAGACAAAAGGTATTGGAGTACTTCTGTTGAATGTGGCCATTATCTCCTTCTAGGCAAACAAACCTCTAACACACACACACACACACACACACACACACACACACACACAAACACAAAACGCACTTGTAAAAGATGAAGCAGTCTTCCACCTGCGGCCGTCTCACCATCATCCTCACAGTCTTGCAGAAAGGTGTTTTTATCCTCACAGTGTATCCTACACAAAAAAGGGAGCATAAGATGAGTGTGTGTGTGTGTGTGTGTGTGTGTGTGTGTGTGTGTGTGTGTGTGTGTGTGTGTGTGTGTGTGTGTGTGTGTGTGTGTGTGTGTGTATTAATAACACACTCCTGTGCACGCATGAACAGTATATAACGAATAGCTCAAGCCACAATTACAAATGCACGACCCCTGTCAAAGCCCTTGTCAGAGCTTAATGCGTTTATTAAATATGTCTTCCAGACATCTGCTTGAAGAGCTTTTCCTTTTAGAATACCGTGTCTTGGTCTTAATCAGCCCTTGATTATTAATGTTCCATAATCAGAACAGCTAGAGGACGAGGACCAAAGGAACAAAGACTTCCTCTTACTTATACTAGTCTCTGGTGATGACTCCATCAGGCAGCATGCAAATGCTAATTACATTGGTATAGACAGGTTTTGGTCATTTAAGATCCTTCTGAGTCGTACAGTGACATACATAACATTCAGGCTTCATGTCGTATAAGCGGCATTAGAATATTAATCTATTAATTAGGCAGGAACGGATCAAGCAGCGATGGTTCTGAATGTCAGCATCACCTGCTGGTTAATCTGTGCCAGATGACACATTCATGCCATCCCACTGAATTGCAAGCCCATCCTCCTTGACCCAAAGGAACAAAAACGCATGAGCCCACACACACATACAAGAGAGCCAGCGCGTCCGTCCGTCCAGCCAGCCAGCCAGCCACCCACATACACACCCACACACACACAGGCAAGCAAATACACACACACACACACACCTCACATCCAATTCACGCACCCACATTGTCACAAAGGCAAAATCCCACAAGGTTACATCCACAACAATATAAAACAAACTAGAAGGGCAGAGTGAGTACAGGCCTCTGCCAAGGGTGACTAATTGCTTACAACTTTTGTGAAAGAGGACGTATTTAAGGGTAATGTTTTTTGTTCTTAAGACATGTAATATCTTTCTAGGAGAACTTCAGCACATTTGAACAATTGTGTATTCTGGAAATTTTGCCCCGATAGGTTATCTTTCTAGCTGTCTTACAGCTAATGTCATATCTCTGCCATTGTAGCGCAGTTTTATTTTTGAATACTAACAGTACACTATTAGGGTGCACTGCACCCTAATACAACAGTAATAAAAATGTGTGGTGAAAAGGTTTCCCCAATACGGAAGCACTCTGGTGAAAGCACAATCACATACCGGTAGGCATAGATGTTGTGAGTGGCACTGGCTATCTTTTTATTTTCATACAGCTTGTCCAGAACCAGTCGAACCTGAAACACATTTACAACAAACATGACATAAAAAATAAATCAACAACCAATCAAAGCAAAACAGGAAGGGGCTTGACATTAATATTCAGCACTCGCTCGGAGCCCAGCAGGCTTTGGGTCGAAGGACCACATGCTAATGGAAAACGTGTCTCTGTGACAGACAATGGCCCCGACATCAATCAGTGGTTAGTTCTTTTTTTCCGCCAGGCCGCCTCAGACTGCCTGTTTGGGGTAAAAAGTCAAAGACAGTGTCGGCTGTGGGTGGCATTAACTGCGTATCCTACTCAATGGTTCTGTGGCCCGCAATACTTTTTTTCACCCCTAGGATGGTTCTACCTTTTTTCCTGATACTGTACATCACATTTGCTTTCGAGAAAAAGAAATCGCATTCCCACTGCTATTTGTTTCTCTTGCCGTTATTTGTTCTGTAAACCTGCACATTCTGGCCTACATCATAGCAGGTTTTGATTGTGAGAGCTAATGACGTAAATCTATCTCCAGACCAACACATGAACAGCAACCTGAAAATACTCTATGAAATTGTATTTTTTGACATTTTCATTGAAACTGATGGGGCCTACTGATTTAATACTTTATGGCTTTTTGCTCTGAATGCTTTGTTTGACAGCAGTGTTTCTGTATGGACACAACAGCATAGAGTTTCCCCACAAAAAGGGGAATGAACCCATGATTGACGCAACCCCAGTCCACCACATCATCCATAAAATTGAATTGAACACAACATCTTTTTCAGCTTCATCTCGTGTGTGCCTGCACCTGTGCTCTGTGATTTCGACCGCGCCTGCCTGGCCACCTCAGAGCACCCTCACTTAAGCTTGTCTTCAAGCACAGAGAAGAGCCATCTTCAAACCCCTTAATTACCGGTTAATCGAACAGCATCAGCCTCCAAAAAACCACAAGTTTTCACTTCCCTGTGGCAAATCGCATATTTCCCTCACAGCTGAAGGTAGAGTGAATCCTGGCTGCATGGAACAAAGAAACGGCACTACTGAGGAAGGTGTTTACCTCAGCACTACAAATACTGGGCTTGCCGTACTGTATTCAACACTTAAGACGGCAGATTCGGCTTGCATTTAGAGAGCTGTTTACCTACCCACTGGCGGGCAAAATCCTTGTAGAGGAACACCTGCTGAAGCTCATCAGACTTCTTCTAGAGGAGTGGGCCCAACACACTATTGACAGACTGCAGCATTTAATTATGTGCTTCGCACATTTGCTTGGGTGTGCTGCTCAATAAATGCATTTAAGCAACGGGCCTGAGAGTGCTGTATTTGCCTTTTTTTTCTCTTTTTTACTCATTAAAAGCAAAGCCCTTCCCTCCTGTTTCATCCCATGAAATCAGACCAGACCAGAAGGCCCACTGCACTTTAATGATTTAAAACATTTCATTTGGTGAGGTCTTCAGAGATGATATGAGGGACAAAGAAAAAAAAAAAAAGATTTAATCAATTCAGCCACCTCCACCACATACACCACCCCACCCTATACTCCTCCACATCTACCTCCACCACTTAAACAACCACTTCCCGAAAGGGGAGAGCCACTGGCCATCGATGTGTTCCGTGTTCCAGTTGTGCCTGACAGGGATTAGACGATAGTGAGGGAACAGGGCCAGTGGGATGCTACGCGGCACTCGAAATGTCGAGTGAGCAGCAAAGGGGAGAATTTTTGAGACTGTTAGCCCCAAACGGCCGCCCTCTCCCTCGGTCACCAGCGACCTAAGCGGATGAATTAAGCTGCTAGTCTGCAACCTGGGCTTTTATCAGAAGGCCAATCATGCTTGTAAGGGCACGTCATTGTCACTGTGGGAAAAACAAAAGAAAAAAAGAGAGAAAAAGGTGTGTGTGGGAGGGGGGAGCTTGTGTGTGTGTGTGAGAGTGTGCGTGTGTGTCTGTGTTTATAGTGTGTACCTTTGTGCCCCTGTGCCACTGTCTATTTGCTGCCACTGGGAAGATTCTGCAGTATTTTCCATTTCTCAACGTCAAACAGCCGTACTACGGGAGTAACATCGACCCTGAACCATAAACAGCGTGGCTCAACAGAGGTAATTGCCTGTCAAAAACAGAAAAGCGACTATAGAAACTCGACGGACCATTACGTGCATGCCTTCAAAGTGTCACCTGGCCTTTTAGGTGACCGCTACCAGCCTGACCGTGCCTGTGAAAGAGTGCATTTGTTGCATTAGCTGCTAAGCCACCAAACAGGCAGAGCTTTCTTCTAAGTCAAACAGCTACATTAACTTTAGTCATCCATCTCCCTCCCTCTTAACACAGACTCAGTTGAAAAAGGTACAGCAAACACTCGGATAATCCTGATGATTGAGAAATGATTAATGCCTAATGTCTGTCTATTACAGTATTCAAACAAAACACCCTTTTTCTGGACCCATTTGGTTTTGGCATGAAACATGTGAAATGCCTGTAGCCTTTTTTAGTTTGGTGTCAAACCTTCATCTCCAAAGTTGAGCTTGTGTTTCCTGAAAAAAAGTCTTTAAATCCTCAACGATGAATCAGTGTTTAATACCAACTTTGGTAGACTGAAAATAAATCATTTAATACAAATACCTTTTCCTCATCTAAGGCTTAGATTTTGTAAAAAATACTAAACCAATAAAAAAACATATTGCGTATAAATAAAATCTTGTATTCTTGCAAGTATCTGTCCATACGATGTTGTCAGTAGGGATATCTTTTCATATGTGAGTAGAGGAGATTGTCTGGAATCTGGCAATATAAGAACCATGATGGTGGGATATTCAGTGGCTTATCAATGTTGATAAATATGTAGTCTGTGCCTGACGGAAATAAGGGCCTATTTTCCATGTAATAAAGGATGTTATATCAGGATTATGCAGGAGTGTGGATCTTATGCAGAAATTTGCAGTAATTTCAAAACTGTATGAAATGTGTCTTCACAGAAATGCACGACAGAATCGGTACGTTCTGCTATTGTTTACATTATGCATTGACTGATAACCGCGAGTGTAAACTGGATGAAGGAGAAATTTGTCAAATCATTACTTGGCAAACATTTGATCCCTTGTTTTAACGTAATAAATTAATGTGATAATAAGTGCTTGGTGTCATTGGAAAGCTGAGATTTTGTACTTTCTTCTGATATGCGTGCTGTATCTATGCGATCACGGGTTCGCGAGTAATTTCAACAAGATGCCTGTGCAATGAGCTAATATCAGAGATTTTGGCTAATTTTAAGAAATTAATATCTCGCCGATACTTGAGCACAATAATAAGCGGGAGGTCACGTTGTAAAGCCCTGGTTCTGCTGTTTCGTTTGTTATGAGTGTTATATCGCTACAATGTACCGTTCCAAAGTAATTCAACAGAGAAGAATAGGTGTACATTTGCCCGCACTTTGCAAGCATCAGGCCCATAGGGTTAATAAGAACACTTATAGTCTCCTCAAAAGGGCCCTATGTCTATTCTTGGACCTAAGAATCATTTGACCTTTTTTACATCCTGGGCGATACCTCTGCATAAAGGATACTTGGGTACATCATTTAAAAGCTTTTGGGGTATGCACAACTCTTCCCTATTGTGTATTGGTACAGCGATCTGCGAATATAGCTTCTACCTTCCAATATCCTCCTCTACCATCCAGAGTCCCCCAGAGATCGAGTGGGAAGCAGAGCCTCGAGCAGTGTCCTCCATGTTGAACAAACCAATGTGCTGAAACAGATGCACAAATGACTGAACCCGTAGCTGCGTTTGCAAGTGAGCGTCTTCTAACAGCTTTTTATGAGCTTGTGAGTGTTTGACAGAAAAGTGTAAACTGTGTGGGAGTAGCGCAGAGACCAAAGAGGGAACATATTGTCACATGGCTGGTGCCTACCCAGGCCCTGACAGGAGGCACAACTGTGTGCTTAGATTCCAAGAAAGTGCCAGCGCACTGTGATAAGGTTGCATTACTCATTCGCACACATTGGAGGTGTGAATGTGATTATTTATACTACTCTGCTTGTATGTGTGTGTGTGTGTGCGTGACGATTGACAACACTGCATTCAGGTAGCCTACATTAATTCATGTTCATTCCCACACACATGATAATACAGCTATGGCATAAAAAAGAAAGTCAGCATATCTCTGCCTTTCTGTAAGCTGTATCTGTCTAAAATCTCTGTGACAGTGCCAAAAGCTATTTCAGGCAACATGCTGTTACTTTCTCTGCTTTCATAAGTCTGCTGGTTTGCAATTCTACCACGAAGTAAAATGTCAATTTGAAATGTCTCAGAACAAACTGTTATGCAAGTGTAATCTAAGAAGTAAAACTACATCATTGGGGTGCAAATGTCACAAATGAATTGCCACTCTAAATTGCACATTACAATATGAAATTCAACCAACACATATTACAAACTGGCAATATACCAGGCGGAAACACACAATTTGATCTGGCAATCAGTGTCAATGTACTTTTATTATTAGAACAGTACACACAAAAGAAATCCCATATCAAAAATATCTGAAGCACATCAACTGGTAAACTAAACCAAAGATGTGCACGATACTTACAGTTCAAACAGATGTATACTGCATGTGTGTAGGTCTTTATATGGAATCACAAAACGCCACATGAGGATGAAAGCACGCAAGCAACCCAGTGACTCATGCTCTGCTTCAGATGAACCAAGCTGGATCGCCTGAAAACAGTCGTCAGGCTGTGTTTAAGCGTGTGCGTGGTTCTGACACACAGGCAAAAAGGAGACAAAGATTAGAGGACAGAGAGAGGGGTAATGAGTGGTTGCATTCATGATGCTTAACAGAGCTCTGGATGACCTTCCTGTCACCACCACTGAAACAGCTGCACGCCCCTCAAAAGAGCTCTGATGGCCAATTAACAAACGGCGTTTAAAGGAGCTACACATTAGGACTCTTTGTCTGTCATGCATAAGCTTTTGCTACATTCAAGTTTCTACAAGTGATTTCGTGTTTCCTGTGGATGACGTTTGGACAAATCAAGCATAGCGTTAGTTCTGGCAGGCCACACAGTCAAGCTAAGCTGGCAGCTGTTGGCGTAGCTGACTGTATCAGCTCAAAGCTCAGCTGACCAAATTATCTGGTTGATCAGCTGACTACTTCCTGCTGCCTTGTTGGGTGAGATGACACCGGGTGCTGCCATTTAAACTACCTGCCTTAGGCTTTCCATTTTGGCACATGGAAGGGCGAGGGGGTCCCAGAACAGAGCCATATCGCCAAATGTATCTTTTGCATGTTAATATATTATTTTCACTAAAGTGGTGCTGACAGAACTGTGCTTTCTGTTCTCCTGTCAAGGCTACTGCGAGATCTAGCGGGTATTCCAGAAAGCAGGTTTAGCCATGTACCTGTGTATTTTCATTGAGAGCTAGTGGTAAACCTACTAACAGAAGAGGCCTATGGCTTTCTTTCACTTAGAGAATGAAGCCAGAAGACCCTTTTATTGGGAGCTTTACCTCTTCACACAGTTACCTTGGGTTGGTCAGCAAACCACATTTGGAATACACCCATGGTGTAATAGCAGGTGACTCTTGAGAAGGGTCACATACCTGTTTGGGGGTAACCACCATGGCTAGGTGAGGCTGGAATGTGCTCCGTCTGTCTGTGATGGCTTCACCATGTTTAATTTCGGGCAACTCTTCATCTGTATATATGCACATGTGCACACACAGACACATACACAGACACACACACACACATACACACACACACACGCACATACACATACACACAGATAAAGAAAGAAAGAGGGGGGAGTCAGAGGCAACACATTTACAGCTTAATAAATCTATGCAGACCAATGCATCTGATTACTTTAGAAATGTTGCCATTGTATAATGAACAATTACTGAGGCAGCAGTATGTGTCAACTTCACTTAACATCAGAACACTTTCCAACCTCATTCACCTGCATGCCAAATATTCAGCTCAGTGCACACCAAATTTCCATAGCTAACTTCCATAAAGGCTAGAACCGTCAGGCCCTCTGATTCACTTTGATAATACAAATATGAAAAACTAATGTTGTCTACTCTCAATGGCGTCTGACCCAGCAAAATGGATTGGGGGGGGGGGGGGGGGGGGGTGCAGCCCACAGAGCCCTGTTGGTAAGAGCTCAAAGCAAAGTGCCATTGTTAATATCATGTATTGTTAAGTGTTTATTGTTTTTTTGCCTTTTATTGCCTTTAATCAGATAGGACAGTAGAGCAATGATCAGGAGGATCGGGAAATGACCTCAGGCCGTAATCAAACCTGGGTCCCAGGGTTTATGGTGAGGGCACGTTAGCCAGCTGTGCCACTGTGCCCCCACTGTGTCCCTCTTTCATTGCTTGCCCGGGAAACTACCCTGGGATGGACTCCAGTGCTGGATGGCATGGACTGTCCAGTCTTGTCTGCTTACACTGGCTTCAGAGTGCTTATCTATCTCACACAGCTAGAGCCAGCCCTGGTGATTGCAGCTACTGCATTAGCAGTGGGCGAGCAGAAACAACCTGAAACTCATCACTGTCTTGTCGCTCCAGGAACTGGAGTTCCAGTCAACTGTTCAGTGCTGTCTACCTCAAGGAGGCTTTGGATAACTAATACCTTTGTTCACTCTGGCCCAGAATAGACTATATTATAGACTAACTGCTTAAGCTCAGTCCACAAACAATAGAATAACATGTTTCAGGTTCAGGAGATTATTGATCCTAATTTGAGCTCTCAGAAATCTAAATACGATTTCTACCTGTATAGCTTCGTAACAAAAAACAACAAACCAAAACATGGAGGATGTTAACTGCAGAACTGCGGGGCGCTCTACTGTGAAACCACCTTATCTCATGTCCTTATCTCTGCTCAGGTGGTGCCCCCAGCCAGTGAAGGGTAAAAGGCATTACATTTCCTGTCCCATTACTGCAATATATCACTGGGTTTGGACCCAATAAGCAGAGGTTTCCATCCCATGTTTAGAAAGTGAAAACCCAGCCATGTATTCCTTCTGTCTGTGCAATTAACATAGGTGACTGCACTAATTAGCTGATCTACCCAGAGTTTAAAATGGGCCAGAGCCCTCCGGAGCTTAGCTCCCCTTCCTCACTTGCCATCAATTAAAGTGACTGATTTACCCCAAATAAAGTACAGCTGTTCCTGTAAGTTTTCCTGACGTTTTCTTGGTAACATCTAACTGGAAAAGCCACAGACTGCAAATAGCTTACAAAGTAGGTACAGCATGTCAATGTTAAAAAATATCTATCAGGAGAGGGTGACAAAAAAATTCCAAGGCACTGCATATACCAGGGAACACTGTAAAGACAATACTGCTCTACAAAGCCAAAAGGCAGTAACCACATAAAGTCAAAACTTTCAAAATTGACTTAATACCACCTGTTTTGTGTTGTGACCAAATCTCGTGCTTCTTCATATTAAAGAAGTACTTCCACGAGAAACCGTTTAGTGCTTGCTCTTTTACGACAGGTCACCCCGAGTTGCATATGACTGGGCAGTATGACAACTTAAAAGGCATTTTTCTCAGTTTCAGTGTTCACGTAGTTACTGTACTTTGTCTTTGTAGGGCAGAATAATCCATGAGTGGAGATAATATGTCACAAAAGAGACATTACGAAGAACAGAACATCCCTCTAAAATTGATGGGAAGACCAGGAGAAAACTGGTCAGGGAGGCTGCCAAGAGGCCTACAGCCTACAAACTGCAATCTCCCAATTTGTTTATTTGTCTGGGCTCCAGGGTAAGGTGGCAAGACGGAAGCCTTTTTTAACAAAACAAAAAAATCCAAACCCAAACAAATGTTTTCAATAAAACTATCTCCCAAAACCATGTGGAATAATGTGTTATGGTTTGATGAGACCAAAGTTTAACTTTTTGGGCGTAATACCAAAAGATATGTTTGGCACAAAAAAACATAGCACATCACAAAAAGAACACCATCCCCACGGCGAAACATGGAGGCAGCAGTATCATTCTTTGGTGCTGCTTTTCTTCAGCTGGAACTGGGGCTTTAATCCGGATGGAGGGAATAATGAATAGCTCCAAATACCAGTCAATTAGGGCACAAAACCTTAAGACTTCTGCTAAAACACGTAGGGCGAAGAGGAATTACACCTTTCAGCATGACAGTGGCCCAAAGCACGCCTTCAAATCAACAAGGAAATGGCTTCACCAAAACAAAATCAGGGGTTTAGAGTGGCTCAGCCAGAGAGTCCAGGTCTAAATCCAATAGAAAATCCTTGGGGTGCACAGGAGAGGCCCAGCCAATTTGACAGAGTTTGAATGCTTTTGCAAAATGGCAAAATATTGCCAAGTTGAGATGTGCCAAACAGACTGCCTCTTACCCTAAAAGACTGAATGCTGTGATACAATCTAAAAGTGCTTCAACTAAGTATTAACTTAGGGGTGTGCACACTTATGCAGACAGGTTATTGTACATTTTCTTCACTAAATTGAGTGTTTTTCACTGTAAATTATAGGTTGCAATTTCACAAAAAGGTAGAAAAGGACATGACATGATTTATATTGGTTTCATTTTTTTTAATCATTTTTTATTTTTTCATTTATCATTTTTATTCAAGACCTGGCATTTTAACAAGGGTGTGTAGACATTTTATATCCACTGTAGGTCCATGCTGAGAAATGTAAGTGCCAAACACCTAATTACACCTAGCCCTACAAACAACAAATACAACACAATAACCTTGCTGGATCATATTTGTTTAATTTTAAATAACAATGTATAACATGTATGTCAATGCTTTATGTTTAATAAGCCTCTTATGTCTAGTTATGAAGGTGTTAAGTCAATGGTGATCTTGGATCGGTATTGGGTATCGACCGATACGCCCAAATGTCAGAATCAGAATGAAAAAGGCCGGAACAGTGCCTCCCTAGTACAGACAGGCCCCCCCCGCCCTTACAGAAGCCAATTTAACCACCTGTCTGATGATGTGTGTGCTCATTAGGATTAGCAGATTCAGAAAATGGTGATCCCTGGTTTTTAAAGCAGCTATGTGCAGGATTTTTGTGGTGCTAGCAAACAACACAGCAGCCAGCCAAATTCCAGTACAATATCATGACATGAACACATTGCCAAGCTTGTGGGTTGCTGTGTTGTTCACTACAGACACAGAGTGGCAGAAACTGGTATTAGTGAAAGTGAAAGTCCCATTTTTGTCATTATGATCACACAGCACACAGTGCACACAACGAAATTCACCTCTGCATTTAACCCATCACACACACGTGAGCAGGGGGCAGCCATGACATGGTGGTCGGGGAGTAGTGCGTGGGGACGGTACCATGCTCAGGGTACGTCAGTGGCGTTACTGGCGACCCAGGATTCGAACCTACAATCACAGGTCCGATACCTTAACCGCTAGGCCACCGCTGCCCCCATTATGACACTGAACTCACAAAAGCTAGTTATTTAGCATGTTAACTGGGATAAATCTCCCGGCAGCCCAATAAATACTAATAGTTTCTGGTGATATGATTACATTTCTACTTATTATTCTGAGATTTACAGATCATTTGGGCATATTTCAACCCACAAATCCTCCACATAGTGCCTTTTAGGAAATGTGCCTGTTTTTTATCTTCAGTATCTGATCACCTTAGTGTATTGGACACTGAGCCACTTTCAGATAGTTTAAGTGCAGGGGCACAGACAGAAATGTTGGGACCCTATGAGAAAATACAATTTTAATAACAATTTTAATTTTAATAACAACATTAATAACTACAGTATATCAAATTTGTCCTCAAAGGGCTTACTGCCAATGCTGGGACATCCTTACTGAATCATCCTTACTTTTTCCATCCAGGCTACGTATGCTCCTAGGTGTGTTGCGACTCATTTCTAATTTTCAATTACACAATTTCAGCCTACCGTAACTTGTGTAACATACCTCTTATGTGATCTACAAACAGATGGGCCTGTTCCGTGATCTTTAGCATGCTGTAATCTAAAAGATCTCCTTCATCACCATCATCTTCCTCCTCAGTCAGCGTAGTCTTCCTCAGCTCAGACTCCTCCACTGCAACAAAACACACACACACACACACAAGTGCACGTGCCCGCACACACACACACACACACACACACACACACACACACACACACACACACACACAGGCATACACATACACCAGTCTCATCATATGCACATCTGACTTTAATCATAAAAAGCAGAGACCCTTTCAACAACTATTTCAAAAGCAAGCTTGCAGCATCTCCCTGAGGAGGCACACCATAACACAGAAACAACCCCAAGGAGGTAGCAAAATCAAAATGTAGAAAATGGCACTGCAGGCGAGTTATATACCCCGAGCACTTCACAGCTTCAAGGCTGTCTCAGTGAGCCGAGCACATTTAGAACATGGCCTCAGCTATTTACTTTGGACAAGTGATACCCTTTAGGAGAGAAACCAACCAGCGTAAAGTGAGATTTAACTAATTCCTTCCAACACAGCAATGACTCTCCCTTTCTTAATTGCCGTTAGGAGACCATAAGATAATGAGAAATGGACGGCATGAAGCATACTAATGAGGACAGGCTAACTACTGCCTTGCTGCCTCGCCTCTGCTGAAGTCAGTGAGAAAGTTTAGCGTGTCACAGGGATTTTGCCTGGTCCGCTGCCTAAAAGATCGCCACCACTCAGCCTTACAATAACCACTCCACTGGTGGCCTTGAGTGAAAGAGGACTATTTTTGCGAAAGGGCCCTCAGCTGAAGACTACGCTCTCTCTCTCTCAGCACAGATGAATGAACGAGGCTACGATTTTATGGTCGCAGAAACATTTTTGGTTAGAGAACATTGTCTGGACAGTGCTCATCATTAGAGACTACATAAGGATGATCAAACTGTGGCATGTACAAATTTTATTATCCATCAGTAGCACAATGCTATGCAAAACAGTGCATCCTTCTTAAAGCTAATGCACCAGAAGATAACAGCTAGCCTGATCATAGGCTTAGCATAACAAGGGTAGGATTACAGCTAGATAATGATCTTGTGCCAAGTGGTGGTGTGACTGTACTGGTGTGTCAATGTGTGTGTGTGTGTGTGTGTGTGTGTGTTCACATGTCACAGTGAGGGGCCAAGAATCACATGGCCAGAAATCACATGCAAATTCTAACTCGTCACAGCCCAGCCACTTTTACTACGCCCCCAACCCACTTCCTCCAACCCCGCGACCTTTAGTAACTTCAGTTTATCCTGCTGAACTCTTTCTGCTTCCTGAAATCGCCTGTTGAAATATTAATGACTTCAGCTGGGGTAAAACCCTGTTTGATCTTTCTGACAGGAGCATGCTCCTCGAATGGTCTCTGGAATATCATTACCATAATTATTTCCCAATGGGGACAACATTTGAACTAAAAACGGAAAGGACATGCAGATTCCCCACGCTGTGGGACTAATTAATGGTAAACAATGATGCGGTAAAACATGTAGAGCCAAAGCAACAACAGAAGTTTCAGTTGCCACAAATTGGCAAATTTAACAAGGGAGGTACACGCTGCATACATTGCACTCATTTTGCAAGTCATACCATGAAAGATCATGAACAGTGGTGTTTAGTTGGTGGATAACAACAAACTGCTGAGGTGGCACAAACCTAGCCTGGCTATAAGCCTGCCTACGGATTTCCGCCAAGTTATTTTCTCCATACAGCAGTAGTCTGGGTTTCCTTCAATTGACATGGTTGACTCTGGTTATATCTTTACCAGGCCAATCAGCGAACAGAGGGAGTGTTCGTGAGCGGACATTGATTTTGTGTGCTACATTTCAACTGTAGTTTGTCTATGGTTGTAGACTGACAATGGCAGTGGAGAAAGAAGTAAATTATTTACAGTAGGCCCTTCTGTCCACTGTGGCAATGCTTAGGAATATAAAAAAATTAAAGTTGGAGCAAGAACAATGTTTACGGAATTTCATTTATGGTAAAGATGTTGTGGTCCTACTCCCCACAAGGTTCAGAAAAAGTCTAATTTTCCAGCTGTACGAAATGCAGTGTAGTATGAGGAGCTGGTTTAATGACCAGGCTAGCTTCCTTCACAATCTGGCGCATTGGATACATCATGGCCAGGGTTAAAGGAAGACCCAATCATTTTAAACTTCAGCAGAGTCTGCAGTTCCAGGAAGCAAACATTTCTTAATAAAGGACAACCAGATCCTCTGTACGAAATGCAGTGTAGTACACGAGAGGCTGGTTTACCAGGCTACCACAAACCCCCAAGGGTACCTTAATGTTAACAGTCATTGCCACTACTCTCTGATTTGTGTCATCAGAGATGGACGTAGTTAAATGCCAGCATGCTGGTTCATTGACATTTAACAAGGACTATTTAGACACAGCACTGGCACAGCTAGGACACATGAGGACACTGTCAAACTCAGCTGAATACAGACCACTTTGGTAACACGTAAACACATTTGAAAAGGAGATAAGTGTTTATTTATCCTTTAACAAAAACAGAGTGCAGCCTTTATTTAACAATGCAGTTTGTGTACCTGGGTTTTTTAAGTGCAAGGTCAGAGCTTAAAAAAAACAAAAACACACTGTTTTGTAGTCCCACTTATCATGCATATTTTTGTTGAGAGAATTTGAGGGAGTTAAAGACTTTTTTCCACATTTAGAGCACTACCAGGCGATATCTGTACACCCGTTTTATCAAAAAGCTGTACAGAGACCCATCTGCCACATCCACTACCTTCAACCACTATCTTCTACTACTACTACTACTACTAGTAGTATTAAAGCTACCATCCACCCAATCCTGATGACAAATCTTGGGTGGGTTTTCAAACAGTAAATGGCACACACACCTCTATACCCACGTGCAATGTAATGCCACTAGGTATTTAAAATGGCCTGTAACTGCATGTGCATTCAGGACAGTTTGCACCCCCAAATGAAGGAATCTCTCCACTCAGACAGACAGACTGCAATCAAGCGCTCTGGGAAGGAACCAATCAACCTGAGCATGGCACAGATGATGACAGTCTTAAGCACATGTGCATAAAAACACCCTCTGGGGAAATTTGTCAGCCGGGGGTGTGCTACAATGGGCAGCATAATAAATAAGCAGGTCAGCTCACATTTGAAAATGAAAACGTTTTTATTCATTTTGCCATTTTCTTTTGTGCGACTGCACTTCACAGTTCAGTGGATCCCCCGAAAGGTCACCCAATCTAAAGTTTGGATGTGTGTGTGTGTGGATCTGTCGTCAGATTTCAACATTCTGAGTCAGTGGACAAGCATTTCACTGTACAAAGTATTCTTTTATGTGACGAATAAATATTGAAATTAAATTTAGGCCTATGTTTGGACAAAATGGTCCCGTCAAGACAGTATGTGCATCAAAGGCTAGGAACATACTTTGTGTACACCTATTAAATCCTTGGTGATGTGAAAATAAATAGGCAAACACTAGAAATAGAAATTGTGTAAATGTGAATGGTATTGCACAAAGGGGTCTATTCTCCCACGTGCTTAAGAGCGGAAAACTGTGCACTATTTTGCTTTTGCAGTTTCTACTGTTGACTTAAGTCTGCCATTTATGCGCAAAGAAGCCAGTTACGAACTTTGTGCAAAGCAACCCAAAAATCAGAGTGTTTGTGATGTGAACTAATCTTCCCCCGACTTTAGCACTTTTCTCTTTACGCACTTCAGTGGGCTGTAGTAAGGTCACACACCATTATAGGTAAATCAGGTTCAAATTACATTTGAAGTCGGCAGTCGTTTTAGTTCATACTTTGCTGAACATTTTAAAGCAACATTAGGCTACTAAAGAACAATATTGGAATGTAGAGTGCTGTTGTAAGATTTCGGAAAAGAGATTTTCTGCAGAAGTGTAAGGTAGAGACTGGTGGTAATGCTGATCTATGTCTTGGGTTGGGAAAGTTGTCTTTTACCATCAAGGTGTGTCTGTGTGTGTGTGTGTGTGTGTGTGTGTGTGTGTGTGTGTGTGTGTGGATGACTTGGGGTGGTGGCGGTTACATTTTACGGTACTGTATATTCCATGTGATCTGTTCAGTAACTTATATGATAGTGTGTGTGTGTGTGTGTGGGGGGGGGGGGGGGGGGGGGGGGGGGGGGGGAGAGTTGGAAGAGTGCAGGGCAGAATAAGCATAACTGAAAAGCACGTAGCTGAAAGTGCGTAAAAAAAGACTTCAACTCAGATGGAAGAATAGACCGCAAACACAATAGACAGCTCTGTCTTGTTTGTGAAATACAGTACAATACTGGTGCTTCAGAACATCCAAAAAGTGCTTTTCAGTCTTCTACACAAAATGTATATGGCATGTTAAGATATTTCAAAGGCATCACTTTTTTCCAAAGGAGAAAAAGCCTCTCAGCTGAAATGACTCTTACAATGCCCTGCACACAGTGCCACAGGCAACAGGCAGCAGCGATGAGGCCAATAAATCATCTGGTGGAGGTGTGGGTCACACCACAGCCCCTGGAGACATCTGTGGGCGTGTGGGTTATAAGGACGCTGTGAGCTTCCTCTCTCCCCCCTGCAGCTCACCTCTCTTTTCAACACATCCTTCTCATTACCACAGACAGACACATACACACACACACACACTCACACTGCACTCTTGTTCACCCACACATTTTTTTCTTTCTCTGTTCTGATGTTGATTTAATAAACCCCTCTTTTTTAAGCTTTGTTGTCTTCCTTCCTTTCCTTTATTATGTTGCAGTCCCATGGGCCAGCCAGCCGTAACACTACAACTACAACAACACATTGGAGTGCCACAGGCGAGATGAGCAACTCGAGCCAATAACAGGCACAAATTTACACTCTTATTTCCAGCTCCAACTATCCCCTCCTCTCCCTGGTGCAATTTGGACATAAAGGAACCAGGCAGGCATCTGAGGGAGACAAATGATATTTCAGTGTGTGACTGTTTGATGCTAATACTAATTTATCTCAGTTCTGCATCTGATACAGCAGATGTCCGTACCCTGATTGAGCAACTACTGTACACGGCTGTGTGAGTATAACAGTCACAGCTCTAGATTACACACACAAACGCAGTAAGAAAATGCAGTCTTACCTCGCCGAGAAAAGTTTTACTGTCACAGTGCGGGACTTTGCCCACTTATTTGTGTTCCCACAACATTTAGCATAGAGGAGAAGAGTAGAGTTGTAGCTCCTGAACTAGCCTGGTAAACCAGCCCCTCGTACTTCATTTCATTTTGTACAGAGGGTCTGGACCAGACACCGTCAGAAACGCTTTCTTCCTGGAGGTGTGGACTCTGCCAAAGTTTAAAACAAGCCTCTGCCTTTACCCAATCGCTAACGCCTGGTTGTCACGTATGCAATTAGCCTACCTACGCACTACAATTTAAATGTAGCATACAAGGTCAACGTCATGGCTAACGAACACACCCTCTGTTTGCTGATTGGATCGGTTTTGCTGGGGCCGACTAAATGACCCTCAAGAGATTCGGTCCAAAATGAAATGAAGTACGAGGGGGGGGGGAGGGGGTTACCAGGCTACTCCTGAACACCTTGGCAAAACCACCTTCTCTTTGATATTTACCGAAGACTTCACAGGGACTATCTAATGGACCATCTCACATCACCTTACACCTCAGATCATTTTATTAGTTTCCTGCTACTAAGGGAGTTTAAAATTCTCATCCTTACATACAGGGTACTGCACAGATACTACCAAGGGACTACAGATGACACATAGCTCATTTGGCAACTCTCTCAAATTTAAGGTTTAAACTGAAATGTTGAGTAATGTGTATTGTCCCTTTTAAATAAACTAAATATAAAAATAAAAAAAAACGACAGGCTTCTGCCTATTTTTCTGATATTATACCAGATGAACTCAGCAGCTCCCTCCACGATGGAAAAGATCAGTCCCTGACATTATGACATTATGGATGTGTTCACAGAACACTCAAGGTCATAGGTCCCAGACTCGGCAATCCGCCACCCTCAACCAATGCTCTCTCTACCAACTCCGATGACTATTTTACATAGTTTTGGACAGCGCATCTGTACATGTAGGAGTTTGGTCAATATTCAAGTTTTAGTTCTGAACAGTAATGTAACTTTTTTTGCACTGTGTACCATGTGTTCTGCGTGCTGTGTGTTCTGTGTGCTGTGTGCTATGTGTTCTGTGTGCTGTGTCCCATGTGTTCTGTGTGCTGGGTCTGTACATTTGGTTCCATTCTTTGTGAGTTATGTCTTGCACCTTTCTTTTTTATTATTCCTGTAAAATACTTGTGTGATATTTGTCCGTTAAAAAAATGCAAAACAACTCCTGCTTACAAATACCCTACATGTCCAATCCATGAATTGTGGTCTCTCTGAATAATTATATATCCCTACAGCTCTTAGAAATAATTGAGTAAGGATTATCTATGGCTCATTAAAGCCTTGCTTTAGAGAAAACATATTTACGATACAATAACACTTTGGAGCACATTACTATTGGGTGTCCCATAATTCTGGACCCATAGGGAAAAACCATAAAATATTTTTAAAAATACTCCCAAAATTTATTACATAATGTGTTCAAAGTGTTTGTGTCACACAAATAATCGAGGACGCAATCTTGCGACAGCACCCGCTAAATAACAGTTCTTCCCTTTGGGTCCAGACACCCTGCATATTAAAAATATTGTATCTTCAACAAGAGGCCCAAGCATATGAACACATTTTACTATTGCGGAACAGAGAAGTGGCATTATAATCACGCCTAAGCTACTACTTCATCATGTTGCAGACACATGGAAAACTGGCATCGTTTCATTGCCTCACACCAGTGCATGCATTCGAGGCTGGATGGTGGTGGGATGGTTGTGGCTGTGAGCCCAGAGGCTGGGGAGCTGTGCTGGAATGGAGCCACAGGCTTGACAGAGATATCAGCCCGACTGCTGCACTGCACTCAGCCCAGCCAGCAGAGATCCCCTCATCTGGGGGGGGGATATCATGCCAACCAGCACAAATCCCCCGACGACCAGCCCGACTGGGGAAAGCACACCAGCCAGCACAAGGCAATCTGTATAGGGCAGTGGACAGAGCTCATTTAAAGAGACATGAGGCGGTTCTGAAGGCCAACCAGAGTCCATTAGAGCCTTTCAAAATATTGCCATTTCCAGCTGTTGAAAATACAGTGATCCCCTGCTATCTCTGTTCACATTTCGCGGTTCCGCTATATCATGGATTTTTCTCATCAATATGTGCATGCTATGTCATCATGCATGCTAAAGAAACGTTTGTCAGAACAATATTTAAATTTGTGATAACCATATTATAACATGTAAATACTGTCTAAAGTGCATTAATAATTCAATGATGCATACAGTAAATGTATTAAAACAGTATGTGGGAGGGGTATTTTAAGGCTTAAAGTATAAAATTAAAATGTTTATTTTATATGGTCTCGCTATATCATAGATTTTCACCTATTGCCAAGGGTTCTGCCATTTTCATTTAGTACATGCGTTTATAGGTACAGTAGGTAATTAACAGCAACAAATGCAGGCCTTGTGCAGTGCTATTATTACCACTATTAAAAAAGACATACTTTATTAACTGCTATCTTTAAGGAGCTATTCAAAATGCATTTCTAGGTGAGCACTTCTCTCTGCAATCAGCCCTTTATGTTTACAGAATAAGGACAATACTTCAAAACAAATCCTATGTAACTATTAATTATTATTAATTAAGAATTGGTTCTAATTATTATTATGTTTAATCTTTGTGCTTTCAGTCTTATTGTCACAGTGTTCTCCATGGACAAGTTGATTACAGTGACCTTATCGGCTAATATTTTTTTAGC
Organism: Coilia nasus; assembly: GCA_027475355.1. Lineage (NCBI taxonomy): Eukaryota > Metazoa > Chordata > Actinopteri > Clupeiformes > Engraulidae > Coilia > Coilia nasus. The sequence continues at coordinate 5,588,818 of CM050212.1, read as the reverse complement.
CCCTCCCCTTCTCACCCTCTTAATTGAATAATCAAATCGACCCTTGTCAACCACAGTCATGCAAACCCTGCACACTTCTGCAGCTAAAAACGTCAGCAATAGTCTGTTCATCCACACTTTCTAAACTTTCCAATCAATTCCCTTTTAACTTTCTAGTCAATTTCAAGTTGGCAGCTTTTCCAGAGAATCTGCAGTCTTCTCACGTCTTCAACTGGTCTTAACGTTTTCTGATTGTCTGAAAGCTTTTCAGTTGAGCCATTTGCCACTCAGTGTCACACCTCTCCCACAGTGCTACTGATAGCATCTAGAGCAGGGGCTTCTAGCCTTTCTCAGACTAAGCGCTACCCCAAGGGTGGGAATCTGTACCTGTAGGGCTGTAGGGCTACTTGGTCAAAATAATCTACTAAATGACAAGCTTCACATCCCTTTCAAATAACACTGTTTGCTTGTAATTAGTGATGGTTAAGAAAACAAACTGGTATTTAAACGTTAAAACATAAAAACACAAAAAATAAGATGATGATTACAACACGGCAGAGTACCCCACAAGCTCCTGGTGGGCTATCTGGTGCCTGGGGGCACCATGTTGGGGAACCCTGATCTAGAGGGATTGTTAGGATGTGGAGGCATTCGGGGCTTAGCCCTGCTCGAAGCACACACACACACACCAGACTCCTAATTGCAATGGACCCATGAACCTACAAAAAACATCATAGCTATAGTTCTTAGGTTTGTTGAGTTAAAAAAAAAATCTTGTGATTGATCTAGGGCTTTTATGTGGTTATGTGATTGATCTGGGGCTATTATGAAAACAACTGTGGGTATAGCCCACAGGTCTAATGATTCCCCTGACAGCATCTTTAAATGCTGCTGCATAGGAACAGATGCCCACACTTCCTTGTCTGGTAAATATTTTAACTGATATACTTTCAGCTCTCCCAACAAACATGTAGGACCTTACACCCCCAATGTAGGACCTTACAACGAATCTGTACTGCAGAGTGGTCTGATTTTTGACACTTCTGCAGAACTAAATACTGCATTCTTGTTCACCTTGTGCTCATTTTCCACTATGTTCAATTCATATGACTCTACCTGCATACTTCACTAATACAACTAAAAACACACCATACTCCACAACCACAAAGCATTAGTCTCAATGTTGTTAAACCCACCTCACATGCACCATTCCACAGCTGCACTGCTTTATACAACCACCATACTCTTCTCAGTACACTCAGCATGACATCTTAAGACCTATACAACTGCAGCAGCATTTATGCTGTATCAAAGCCAGCACGATATTTAGGTACCCATTCAGCAGGATTTCTGCTAAAGAGCGCTGTTAATCTAACACAAGACACACCATGCTACGAGGAGCGTTAATCTAACACGAGACACACCATGCTACGAGGAGCGTTAATCTAACACGAGACACACCATGCTACGAGGAGCGTTAACCTAACACAAGACACACCATGCTACGAGGAGCGTTAATCTAACACAAGACACACCATGCTACGAGGAGCGTTAAGCAGCTGATGTAGTATGAGCAAGTCAGTAAAATGTAAGACATGCAAATAAGGAGCTGAACACAACGTCTGAGAAAAGAAGCACTACAAGGCAAAATCAAGTGTATGTTTTCATGCAAACCTGTTAGTAGACATTTTTGTCAGTGGATCAAAATTAGGTCTGCGAAATGCATATTTCCATGAATTCCCATAAATAATAATGCTGCAGACTTTTAAATATGAGGGGTGCAAGGTGACAAAATCTCACTATTTGAAAAACATTTTAAAACATTTCTAGACATTACTGTTCTGTCTAGGCCTACATCAGAAACTCATTTGGAAACTGCGCAAAGACTCAGGAGTGTTTGTCTGAGAGAAAAAAATGAAGAAAAGAATAAGGGATTAGGACTGCAGACCAGATGTGTTAAAGGAGCCCTTTCCATCAAAGAGGCCTTGGTCCACACAGCTTTGAGATAAACACACAGACATGAAACACCGCCCGGGTCAACTTGAAGCCCGTCATCAATACAATGTAATCTTTTTTGCCTCCATTAGAAACTCTAAGCAAGAGTCTGTGGTGGTAATGGAGGTGCTCCTCAGGAGCGATCGTATCTCTCAACCTTGTGTGTGTCTTTGCTTGGGCAGACGAACAAACAAAATGAAAGAAAAAAGGAGGGGTTCAAGGCACCACCCACTTGTGTTTGCGAAGAATGCTTTGCACATAATTGCATTTTTATAAAACCGGCCGGATCAAAAGACCTTTGTTCAAAATCAAGGACGCCCATCAGATACCCATCACTTTGAAAGCGAAAACAGGATGGTGGATCTGTGGTGTCTGGGAAAATGGCTTGTGCAGAGATAACCTGACCACTAGGAGATTCTGGCCATACCCCAATGCTAAATTGTTATGCACGCTTTTTAAAAACGTTAAATTTTATAACAATGTTTAATAATTTGTGGCATTGAAATCTCACACTTATCTCAGGTTGACAATTCTCCCTGTGGGTACATTCTTATTGTGGTACTTGGGTTGTAGGAAACTGTTCTGAGGTATTTCTATGCACTCCTAACAAAGCATACAGAAATCAATACCATAAGATAATTGTATACCATAAAATACCATATCATAAGGTTAATGAGCTGCAGTAGATGTACTTGTAGCATCATTAATGCTGTCAAAATTAGACTGCTTGTGAAAGGCAGTGCATTCTGCACCTATGGTTGTTGTTGTTTAACATGGTATACTCAGTTGTTTGACATGAAAGAAGACTAACTGCATATTTCGGGTTGCTTCATCATTTGGGTACACTGCTGGGTATCTCCCAGACTGTCCTATGTTTACAGAGCAGCTGTTTTGTTTCAGTAACGCCACCTAGTGTACGAATCATGACACACAACACTGACTGTGTGTGGATCTCGTTTAAAGGAGAACTTCAGTGTAAAATGAAAATTGGCATGTTAAAACATCATACCGAGTTGGTATGTGTACGGACGAGCAAAATTGATTTAGCCTGTTGCATTCAGAGTTTAACTATTTTTTAGTGTTTGTCCCAGAAAGTCTGCACAGGTCGATTGACGAACACGAACCAGCAGGAAGAATAGGAGGAGAGGTAGTACAATCAACTTGTTTGGACTTTCATCATGGCGGCAACGAGAAACAACTGCAAACGACTGCATGTAAGAACAGCTTTTTAAATAAACGTTGTGTACATTTACAATATTCTCAGTGGTTCGTTTTGAATGGCAGAGCCTTTGTTGTACTACCAATGGAATGGGAGTTTCTTCGAGCTGTTTTAATGGTTTAAAAATAGCGTAGTCATCATGCTTCGTCTAAGGGCACCTACCACTTCCATTGTTAGCCTTCTGGGTCAAACTATAAAAAATAGTTAAACTCTGAATGCAAGGGGGTGCAGTGGCACAGTGGTTAGAGCACCCGACCATGAACGGGCATTTGCCCACGGGGACCCAGGTTCGATTCCGGCCTGCGGTCATTTCCCAATCCTTCCCCATCTCTCTCTCCCACTTACTTCCTGTCGGTATCTTCACTGTCCTGTCTGAATAAAGCCAAAAAATACTTAAAAAAAAAAAAACTCTGAATGCAACAGGCTAAATAAATTTTGCTCCTCAGTACACATACCAACTCGGTATGATGTTTTAACATGCCAATTTTCATTTTACACCGAAGTTCTCCTTTAACACGGAGGACCAATGCATCATTAGCAGCAAAAACATCCTTGTGTGTGTGTGTGTGTGTGTGTGTGTGTGTGTGTGTGTGTGTGTGTGTGTGTATGTGTGTGTGTGTGTGTGTTGCTCTTTGACAGAAATGGGATTCTTACCAGAATCAGAACTGTGACACTTCTCCACAAGAAATTCCCGAATTTTCTCCACCCAAAGGTAGAGAATACTCTCACCAGCATTCTCCCTGATTTAACACAAATTCATAATTCATATACATATGTAGAGTGATACCATTGTGAGAGCAGCAGTTACGTTCTAATTAACAGTGCCAAAAATGCAAACTATACTTCAATTTGCAAAAATAAATAATAACAATTCTCATTATTGAAAGAATGTAAAGATAGCACATAGAGAAGACTACAATAAACTGGATAGTTGCTCCTTTTAGAATTATCAATCATTCAACTGTTAATCACTTATGCAAACCCTATAACCTTGTGTCCAGATAACAGAGTTGCACTTGGTCTACTCACAAATAAATCTCCTCTAGTCTGTTTGACAGCTCCATCCTTTCTGGCCCTCTTAGCCACCCAGCACTGAAAAAATATGCAAAACACCAGAATTCATTTTTTTCCTATAGCCTTTCAAACAAATGTTTACCTGAACTGTTGAATGTTGGTGATAAGCAACACCTGTGCACTTTGAACACCCACTCAGTGGAGGACTCACAAATGTCTCAGACAACAGTACAGTTCATCAGCAGAGGACTTCGGTTAAAGGAGCAGCTGGCAGCATTCAGTGGCATCCATCAGTGAATGTGCAGAATGGAACCAACTAAATACCTCATCCCTTTCCATCATAAGGGAGACGTATGGTATCCAAAGAGATCCTCAGTTGTAACTGTAATATGCCATTATTGCCATAATACGACACTTTAGATAAGCATTTAGAATTTCTATTTGCAAGGAGAACTTGCAACAGCTGGGCCAACTGAAAATCAAAACCTGGTCATTTCCATGTTACTTTGGACAAGCAAACAGATTCTGATTTTGACACCGCAACAGCTATGTCCAATGACAATCCTAATGAATTATCCAGAGCAGAATAAGGACTACTGCTACAGTATACGGAAAGATCATTAATAAGTGAACTTCGTATTCATGTTAACTGTAGTTGAACAAGGTGACAATGTGCCAGAGATGCTTTGGCCAGCTATCCTGATGACCTCAAAACTGTGACCGTATTTTAGAGGGATGGTGGCATTTGAAGTGCTAAGTGGATGCTGACTGGTGATGAAAGGCCTCTCCAGATAGTTTTACTTCATTTATCTTCTTCATTCTTTCCATTTAAGGTACACTCACTGAGTACTATATAGGATACCGGCTGTAGACTACAGATTAGCCTCCATGTTTTTCTTGCTTGGCACTACTGGGAAAGTCACAAATGTGTAGGCAAATATATGTTTGTGCATTCTCAGATAAATACACCAAGAACATGGGCTGGGTTAACTTATGGTTTAGATAAGAGGCTGTGGTCACCTTTCAACAAACCCTTGGGATCTATACTTAGGCGGATAGCCTCTTCCTTAACATGCCTAGGTAAGTGACTAAATCTACTTTTCAGAACACCCCATTACATTCAACAACAAACATCATTATAAACTTACTTCATTTGATAAAGGGGTGGGGCTCTGCTTGGGTAATCAGGAGGTAGAATCGTCTAAAAGACAAATTCAGGACATCCTTCACAAATAATGTTACATTTACAACAAATATGCTGATTAACTGTTCGTGAGATTTACCTGTAAACAAGCTGTCCATTTTGGATTGTCTGAGCTGTCAGATATTTTGATGCAAAAAATTCTCGAAGCTTCGTCAATTACACACCATTCGTCACCATATATGGACGACAGGGCTTCAATCTCATCGATCTGTTTAAAAAATAATGAGGATAAAGTGTGAACATCACTGGAAACACTCCTGGTTCTAGTTCTGTGAATCAGCTATTAAAATATGAATATACAGGACATACCACTGCTTAAAATGATGCTAGGCTACTGTCACTTAGCTTACAGGTCTATTTGAGGACTTGCTGTCCCGTAGGCCACTACCAATCTCAGAAAAAGTTACGTGATAAACAATTTAGTTAACAGTGGCAACTTGCTGTTTCTGATCTTTACATACTCTTAAGATTAGGCATGAATTTATGTGATGCTTTCCGCCTATCAATATACTTTCATGTAGGTGCACGATACCTGAGACTGAAGATCGCCCATATCCTGTTGAGCCATACTTAAGCTAAATCACTGAGTTCATATTGTAAAAGGCTTGACCAGTCCACGTTGCTCTTAGGCATTAAACTCCACAACCCCACTGTTCCACTAACAGCATCAACTTAATGAATTTGACAGTGCTTTTTCGCGACCCCAAACAAAACGTAATGTCTATAATGTATGAATGAAAAAAGTAATTCCTCAAAAACGTACACTACCAGCTGCCAACAAGTTGGCCATACAGCATGTGTTGACAATGTGTATGCCTCTGCTCCCGCCCCTAAACCAATCAAAAGCAAAACAACCTTGACGTTTCCTAATTCTAACCAATTACATCTTCACAGTCTACTGCGCGTTCACATTTTACTTCCGGGACACTTTTTGTCTTAGGCGTTGGACACAAACTCAAATGTCTGATAAAAAGCATTTTCTTAATTTGTAATCTGCAATGTAATTTAGATTTGTTAAAAACATCTATGTTTTTATTTTGGTTACCTAATGCATTGCAGTTTAACGCCATTCACAAACATTTCTCTAAGCATAACTTTAAGTCGACTAAATATGATTACATATATTTAGGTGTGTTTGCATAATAATGCGTTTATACAGCATTTGGTTTTATTTAAATAGTTGGTGGAAACTTGCTTGGTCCAGGATTGTGGTGAAAATATGCGCGTGCACGCACAAAATCCCTCTGGGCAGTCTTGTACACAGGGTAGCCTAGCCAATGCTGAGGAGTTTTGGGCTGATGGATTAAATCGCCATTTTTCAGAAACTACGTCCTAACTAGACGTTACTAAAGGCCACCTTTGGAATGTAGCTTTTGTGATTGCGAAACCTGTTTGAGAGTGGCCTTCCACTCCATTTTTTAAATAAACAGGAACAGAGTGCGGTGCGAGGCTTAGGACATCACATGCTGGCTCAAGAAGGAGGGACAAGTTCCCCCTGCACTCTACACAGCAAAGCCAGCTGGTCCATCGACTCGTCCAACCTTACCGAAAACGGATACATGAACTGAGCGCTTCGGTATCTGTCAAACGACATGCTGACAAATGACATGCGGTTTTGAATGGTAAGTCCACTCGTGTGGAACGTAAATACCAAACTGGATGCTGTCACCAGACGTAGCCTATCCCACATAGAAAGTGAGTTGTTTGTAACTCACCCTCCCTCCTGCAGTGACTCATGGAAGTTTGGAGTGGAGCTACTTTCTCGCGTTGGATGTTGGAATAGTAAGGGATGTGCGGGCAATGTTTATCTCATCAACACTACTGTTTAATGTAAGGCACATTGTATTTTTCACTCGTTTTTTAAAAATATGGGTCACGCCCGTGCTTTTGTCGGTGCTCATCTCTACACGATTGGTGTCATTGTTTTGTTGGCGACAGAGTGAAGTGCATTGTTTACCTGAAGTTGTCAGTGCTACTTTTGACAGACTACATAGTTACTATGAATCTGTTTTCAAAGCAAAGTTTGCAGCGGCCTTCTTATTGATTGTAGCCTGTGATATGGGCACAGTGGGCGTGTCACAAATTGAACAAAGTTGGATGACTTAATATATGAAATGTAGCCCACTTAACCATGTTATGGGTCTGCAGAGTGCATGTCATGAAACTAAGGCTATTAATGTTAGGCAAAGGTTTTCCAAGGCCTGTATGTAATAGCCCATAAAGCGTTATTGAATGGCATAACCAGGTTGAACTGATGTAATTTGAAAGTAAATTTAGTGTGATGACAGAAGAGTTGTCTATCTGGTTTATCAAAACTAACTACACTACCTGGATATGCCTTCATCTGAAGCCATAATCATGTGATTGGTGTGTGTTATAAATATTTTCACAACTTCCTGTAAGCATTTGGCTGCCTGTAGTAGTCACAAGATTTGATGAGTTTTCCTCCTAGAGAACGTTTGAGCATTATGCTGTTCTGGATTTGCTAGGGTTTCATACACTAACCCTCTTTTTAAGGTCACCAGGAGCAAATAAAGACTGAGTCTAGCTTACAGTCAGTTTACTTTAGAGCAAGTGCTTATTGAAACCCAGAAAATTTGTGCATTTGTGTTTCATGGGAAAACCTACAGTATATGATTTCACCGAGGCTTGAGATGTATCTGTGCAGCAACAGAGGTTTGAGATATTTCATTAATGTGCCCATGTCTCCTATAATCCTTGAACATGACCAAGTAGCCATGCTGGGCCAACTTCACATTGAAAACTTCACATTGAAATTTGTAGTTTTTCTTATTCAGTTGGGTACAGAAATGGTTTGTAAGCCTTTCCCATGCAAACAAGTTAAAACGAACACTGGCAGCCGTTGAAACTTGTTGTGATTTAAGTTGTGAAGCAGAACAGGGCAAACCTGTTGATGAAAGCGGCCCTAATTGCCTTGGGAATATCTTCCCTCCGACTTCAAATTAATGTAAGACAGAAGATGAAGGAGAGCTCAAGAGCACATCCATTTATATTTTGGCATGCATACACTTGACTTATTTGCTTAAGTACCATATCAAATGAAATGTGCTAGGAAGAATCCTAAAAGGCTACTTCAGAGGCCATTCGATCTCTTTGTCCCACCATTTATTCATTGCCTGATTTGCACACCATTTTTAATTGTGAAGAGTTTTCCACAACATTTGTGTTGACTGAACAAGTGTATCTACACCAACACAATTTTTGATGATGGTAGCATACGTAATCTGCGACATCGCAGGTCATTCCACTGGAAGACAGCCACCGGCATTCCAGTCAGTCTTCAGGAGACCAAACAAAGCCTGCTCTGTGTGATTGCTGGTGTCTGACACAAGGTTCTTCATTTTGGCTAAATTAGCTGCACATCCAAGCCACATTTTTATCAGAGATATCCAAATATCATTTCCCCTCATATATATTCCAATTAATGTCCCGGTATGATAGCTCAGAGAGTGACGGCTGAGTAGCTGGGAGACGCGATAAATGAAACCTGTCCAATTTTCTGTTTTTGGTATGTGTGTGTTTTAGTAATTTGTTATTTTGGATTTATCAAGCAACTCATTGACAGTTTGTTTAAATTGGGAGCAACCTGTCCCTCCTTTGCTTTTTATATCACAATTTTAATAATGTTCATGTTTTGGAGTCAGAAGGGATTACCTTCAATTGCATGAACTCTTCTTTTGCCAAGATGTGTCTTGGTTGTCAGCTCACAGATCAAACGAGCATATCGTTCAAAAAAAAAGAAAGGAGTTCATGTGACCAGGTCATCTAGAGTTTATAGTAGCAGTGTCTCCTGCTTGCGTCTTATGACTGGTATTATAGTAATTGTTTGTCATGGTTAGTATTGTTCACTGATGCCTTCTGTTGGTTTGTGCTCCTGCCCCTAAAGAGCGATGGAGGAGGTGGACCCAGAGGAGCAGTTCCTTCGAGATGCCAGGAATGGGAACCTGCAAGGCATCCAGAGCCTTCTCATGTCCAAGATCAAGGAGGAGGCCAAGATTGACATCAACTGCAAAGGTCTCACTTTCTTTCATGTTCATCATCCAGAAATGTTTTCCAGTTTCATGCTGTAGCTTTATAGCCTTGCTGGGTCAGATTTTTTTATTTTGTGCAAGGAATGTGGACACTCTCCATAAGCATCAGCGGGGACTGTGTTTGAACTTTAAAGCTATTGGTTCTGCCTCCAGTATCTGTTCGGAGAGTGGACTGGAGAGTTCCCTGGTGTAGCTCTGTAGTGAAATACAATATTGAGTCAAGGCACTACAGAGGCGCCAGCCTGGCTAGTAATTGTCGACTGAAATTCCTTCAATTTTCCCCTCATACATCCTTAAGAGAGAGTAGTCATCTAATACTTAAACATGTCTATAGAGGATTCTGTGTTTGCTGAGATAGAGTGAGATAGATAAGAGCATGATGTGCTCCTTGCATATAAAACATTTTGTCTTGTCCCAGTAAGTATATCTAAGACAAGGCTGTGTACAGTATGGATGTCTTAGTATGAAATGAGGCCTTGTTTAAGGATAAACACCTGTAACCCTGTGCACTTGTCACACACATGTCCAGGAAAGAGCAAGTCAAACCTCGGCTGGACACCCCTCCATCTGGCCTGCTACTTTGGACATAAGGATGTGGTGGAGGAACTGTTGAGGGTATGTATGAAATGAAGGCCAAAGATCAGTGAAGCACACATGCATATCGTGGCCATTAGGGTTTTTTATGTATGTTTTTTTATGTTTATGTAGGCAGGAGTTGAAGTAAATTTGCCCAACAATGTTGGTGACACCCCTCTTCACAAAGCGGCCTTCACTGGGAGGAAGGTAGAGTGGATTCATCACACATCAGTTTGCATTTCAGACGTCAGTGTGCATTTGAGATCCTTATCTCAATGTGTGAAAGGGATCTTTTGCAGAGGGTCTTTTGTTTGTCTTTATAGGAGGTGGTCATGCTGTTGTTGAAGTACAATGCGTGCGCTACCATCATCAATGGGACTGCACAGATTCCCAAAGACGTCACCGAGAATGAGGAGATTAGGGTCATGTTGGAAGGTAAAGCAGGCATACTGTATACTGTATGTTTGAATGTTAAGTCTGTTTCTAGATCTCTCATGTTTTAGGTTTGTCTGTGGGAAATGCAGGAGGAATGCAAAGTTAAGCTTAATCCTCACTGAGCTTGCACATCATCACAAGTCAATGTCTAGCACTGATGAACTGAACTTTGAAATAAAAAAAAAAAATTTGTACATGTCTCTTCATAACAATTTGTTCTTCTGAGCTGAACATTTTTCCTGCTTATATTTGTTTAAACACTTAATCACTCGAGTGATGTAATGCTGTTGATTTGCATGACTTGAAATTATTTCAGGAGAGTTTGTTAGTGTAACCTTTGGTCTTCACAGGTTGATCTATTGGTTATCAAATAGAGTATTTATGTAGATGTAGTATTTATGTTTGGTGTACTGTATATAACCTCACACCTACTACACTTTGTGTGTTATAATTTGTAGTGACTTGCTAAGCAGTACAGTGGGAGATTTCACAAAAACTAACTGCTGCTGGCTGGCTTGCTCTCTCTCTCTCTCTCTCTCTCTTTCTCTCTCTCTCTCTCTCTCTTTCTCTCTCTCTCTCTCTCTCTCTCTCTCTCTCTCTCTCTCTCTCTCACTCCTAATTTTGGTCTCAGCCATTATGTAAATTGCTGTCTGTTGTATTATTTGTGATTATCTATGGGACTTATCTATGGGACAGATGTGCTTTGCTTCTGTTGCTTAACATGACATTGTGATGACATTTCCCAGTCAGAAGATGAACCTTTGCTGATATGTTCTTTGTTTTCTTTTCTTTTCGTTTTTTTTTTTTTTTTTTACCACCAGCTGCAGAGAGAACGGAGGAGAGAAAACTGGAAGAACAGCTCTTGGAGTTTGCGAGGGAGGGGGCTGTGTCAAAGCTAACCCAACTGGTGAGGTCACATACTGTACATCACGCCTGTCAGCCTCTCCGCTCTCTCTCCCTCCTCCTGCTGTCTTGTTGACACTGCCTTATGATGTCATACACCAGACAAACACACAGTTTATATCTCACAGAGAGATTTGTCTTTCTCAGCACCATCCCAAATATTTAGAGATAGCTTAGGCTATCTTTTCTAAAGCACATGTGTATATATATGTTAAGCCAAATGTATTCTGATATTTACTGATTATTTGAATCATTATTTGCCCAGACAAGACCAGCCATCATTTTTACCAAATCAAATTCCTTATTTTTTCTTTAGAAAGCCCTTGGTAAAATAAATACATTCTTATTTCGATATCGAGAAATCAAACAACAAATTAAGAAATTCCATGAAGATTTTTTTTATTTTTTTGGCTTTTTATGTTGACAGTTGTGAAGTGTAGCATTAGGCAACATCAGCAAGTATGCACAGGCATGTGACATGTTATCTCTGAGCTCATCTCACGGACGGAAGTGCTTTGTTGCCACACTGTACGCTCACTTTTTTCCTGAAGTGTTGCAAGCATTTGTGCAAGCTTCTCACATCCCATAATATGTATTGTGCTTAAATCTCTCACCATGGCAACAGTTCTTATGCAGATCATTCACTCCTGGTCAAAGCTGTTGTGATTTTAACCCCTTGTTGTCACACCCTCCTTTTAACAAAAGGGCCCTATAGATGTTCAAAATCAGGCTAGTTGTTCCAGTCTGTCCTCAGGTCATAAAACTGTCTATATTACCCTCGGATGCCATCTGCAGTGAAACGCAGGTTTCACAAATGTCACCGTGTATTTCCACACTTCTTAAATATACCGCTGTCACCAGAAGACCTGTGTGAACCGGTTTTGCCTCTTGACATTTCTATACTACGACATGCCATTAACCCGCGACCTCTTGTGACAGTTAAACAGGAAGAAGCCACCTGACATTAATTGCACAGACTTGCTCGGGAACACGCCTCTGCACTGCGCGGCCTACCGCGGACAAAAGCAGTGTGCCCTAAGGCTTCTGCAGAGTGGAGCCAACCCCAACATCAAGAATAAAAATGGTAAGGGGGTAACCAACCTGTCATCAAATCTGAAACTGACATTTATTTACAACTTCAATTTCAATGAAGTTGGGAAGTTGTGTTACATGTAAATAAAAAAAGAAATGCTATAATTCTCGCATCATGCAAGCAATATATGTGTTTGAGAATAGTCTAAGGAAAACATATCAGTTATTGGAACTGGATTTTTTTGTTTTTTATTTCAAAATGAATGACAAATGTGTAACACAGGACAGTTTCCATGTCTTATGGGTCCATCTGAAATATCAAAAGTTGAAAAATTGTCATTCATTTTCAAATAATGGAGTCTTGCATTTTCCAAGCTACAGAGGAGACAAATCATCCTTCTTGTTTTAGTGGTAAGTTCAAAAGACAGCATCTATGATAGTATGGGGGTGCAGTAGTGCCTTGGTTATGGTGTGCTTATTCATCTGGAGAGTTAAAATTAATGCTGAATGATATATATGTATATATACATTTTGAACAGCATAAGATGGCACTCACACATTATATTTTGAGAGTAGACCTTAAATATTACCAGATAATGGGGTCAAACTACATTCTATACAAAATTCCAACAGTATGGCTCCATCATAAGAGCAACCAGATGCTAAAATGGCCGGCGTGCTGTCACAATTTAAGCATAATAAAAAGGAAAGCATGATGATGAAGACCAGTTGGGCTGCTGAAATCATGTCATGGACAAGAAAGAAAGCCTTTTTTTTCAAAAATGTTTTCACCTTGTCAGTTAATATAATTAACTGTTTAGTGTCCTTCGTTGTTTTTTCTTTAGTCTTACCTAACTTTTCCTGCCTTTTAGTGACACCGTCCCAACTAGGTAAATTATTACAGCTTAATGGTAACACATTCATACATTTTGGTATTTAGGTGTGTCTAAATGTATGTCTTCATTCGTTTAAGGAATCAATATTACCATTCCTAAATCTGTTGTACTGAAAACCTGTATGCTGCAGTGAAGGTATTTAATTTGCACAGTTTATGTTTTTATATTGTTGTTTGTTTCTGACAGATCAAACTGTGTTTGACCTCATCAGTGACCAAGAGATGAGACAGATCTTGGAGGGCAACATTAAAAAAGTCAGTATTTGCCTGATGTAATTTAAAAAAATTATTTGGATCAGGTCCCACTTAATCCATTTGTCTGACCTTGTTAACGGAAGTAGGTGCAATTAATAATTGTCACCTCTTGTTCAGCCTCCTCTTGGTAATCATTCTGCTGGTTGAAGAGAAATCTATTTACTTTTAATGAGGTGTATTTTTCACTTGTGCCGTGTAGATATTCGTTCTCCAGGCTGTAATTATATTATAATCACGAAACAGACCGTGTTTCATCAACATTACAACTGCTAAATTACCCATTCTTAATTAACCTTTCTTTGCCTTCTGTGTCTTTTAGGGCATGACACGGCATGTGCAAATGTTTGAAGGGCCACTTCTGAAGGTAAGAGTTTTATCCGAGCCTGTAATACTCTGGATTGAAAAGAGCACTTTTACTATTACTATATACTATTACTTAGTACTTACTTATAGGGTGGACCAAAAAAAAAATGAACCACTATTTAAATGACCATATATCTATCTAGTTTTCATCCAGGCCAGAACATTTAGTTCTCTTTTCAGAGATATCATGGTTAAAGACTATGCAAACAATGATATGACCAGTGCACCATGGTCATTTGAAAAATACCCATGAAAAAGTGACCAATTGCTTTTGGCTTCATAACCTGATATTTTTTTCCTAGTTTTCCAACTCATCACATCACTGAAGATGGGTAAAAAAGGTCAAAACAAAAAATGAGCATCTGGCCAATTGATGTACCAGCATTCTTTACCTGCAGCTTGGAGGCAAACGTAACCTTTTTAAGTTGACAATTGGGTTGCATGTGGCTAACATGCAATTAATATTATTCAATTGGTTAACAACCCTTTGCTTCATGATGAAGATGTTGTCATTGCAGAAAGAGATGGAGGAAACCATGATATCATGGTTTTTTTTTTATTGTGGTAGCCTAAATGAGATAGTCATTTAAAAAGTGGCCAACTTTGTTCTGGTCCACCCTGTATTAATGGTGTAACACTTCATGCACACATCTTTGAAATATGAAGAAGGAGAGGATATTTTGTGAAAAATGCTTTTGATAGTATCCAAAACCAAACTAAAAAACATTACATTTCATCATCATCATCACTGACTTTATAAATCATGATTTGGATCATAAAAACACCATCCCTTCACATTCGTTTGTGAGAAACTGTGGCGTAGTATTCTGTATGTGACGGTAGTACACTTCTGTGTAACCTCTCTTGCTAAATGAATCAAGCCGCGTCTAATGACCACTTCTGTCTTTTCATCTGGTCTGTGCAGAGCTCCCGATTCTTCGGCTGGCGTGCCTATTGGGTCATTCTTCAGGATGGAGTTTTGTCATGGTACTCCAAACAGTATGTGTCTTATTTTTTTATCAGATGTGTCAGTTTTTTTGTGAAATAGAAAGCATTTGTATTATTTCAGTTCAGTTTTAACACCTTTGTTTTTGTGTTTGTTTCTCAGTTTTTGTTTATTCATCAAGCACCGTTATTAATTAGTGTTGTCCTAATGCACCTTGTGGAGCCATTTGTTGAAGCATTTGCATACTCAACGTAAACTCACCTGGTTGCCCCTAAAATGCACAATGCAGTAAGTTTGCATTGAGTATGCAAATTCCTGTTTGTTTTGTCTCACATGCTAATGCCAAATGTACTGATTTGGGACTGAAGCTTTACCATATCCTTGTGAAGTGTTCAGCTGTGTATCATGTGCTTATGGTGTATGTTGTAGTTTGAACTTTTGACTCACAGTTTCAACCCTATCAAGGTCAGATGCAGCAAATTCAAACAACAGGCAAGGCTGCAAGCCCTTAACTCAAGCCCATTGCATGGTAGGCGTGTTTAAAATGATGTATTTGTTTCTCACTAATTCAGTACTTTAGTTCTCAATAGAATACTGTGATGATGATACACAACAAAGGCCAAGATGCCCTAGTAGAATGTTTTGTAAAAGTGTCAATGTGCCAATGTTTAAAATGAAATAAATGACTTAGCATGAATTTGCAGTTAATTCATAAACACAGTGACTGGAAAATCTGACCATCACACTTCTTTTGTTTTATTCTTTCATAGATCAAAGCCAAGGATAACTGCTACTTTACCGTGAAGTGTTTTGATGACAGTGTCCATCATTTCAAAGTGTTGCCAAAGCACAACCCAGAAGTAACCAGAAAAGTGAGCCAGTGATCAAATGTGACCTACATTTTTAACTTTACCTCAATCCATTATAAATACATTCATAGTGTTTTAGTATTTGCAGGATGATACTTATAACATTTAGACAGACACCCTGTATACACACCCATAAATGCATATGCTTACACACACCACACATATTCACACTTGCACAAACCAGTTATTATAGTTAAACATGGTTTAATTTATTATTAAAGTTATGAGTTATTTATTATTATATTATATAAAGTTATTTATTAACCAGTTATTATAGTTTTATGGTTGTAACTTAAGTTTTCATTTAGTTTTAGTAAAACTGTAATTTTTATTTTTATTTTGGTTAGATTTTTAGAGCTAGTTTTAGTTTTAGTCTTAGTTTTCATTAACTAAAAAAATATGCAAGCACAAACAGTATTGGAGCACTGACTTAACAGTGGAATTGGAATTGAGTGATTGAGAAGATTTGATCAGCACTGCTGGAGTAACCTTCAAAAAGGACACTCACATGGGTTTCATCTTGTCTGTCTGATGTAATTAATGGAATAAGTGTGAGTAATCAGGTCTTCCGCTCTCTGTCTGTGTATCTGTCTCCCTTTCTCTCTCTTTCTCTCTCTCTTTCTCTCTCTCTCTCTCTCTCTCTCTCTCTCTCTCTCTCTCTCTCTCTCTCTCTCTCTCTCTCTCTCTCTCTCTCTCTCTCGCTCTCTCTCTCTCTCTCTCTCTTTCACTGATTCTCACTCACTCTCTCTGACTTTACTTCTCTCACTTGCCGTGTGTGTGTGCACGTGCATGTGTATGCCTACAGACACTCACACAGAGCCTCATGGGAACTGTGCTGTGTAACAGCGACAAGGGGTTGACCTGCTGTCACTCATTAAGTTGCCATCCCCAGCCTGTCTCAATCTCAGTAAACCGAGCAAACGTCTCCCCCCACTAATACAGCCTTCTTCAGCTCCAATGTAAAGCATGAGAGCTATGGGAGCTGACAGTAATCCCGTCTCTGCTCTCCTCTCCGCAGCGCTGGCTGGACGCTCTGGAGGAGCACTCGGCCTTCAGCACGCACTACCACTCCCAGGAGCAGGCCAGCGAGGAGGAGGAGGAGGCCGAGGTCATGTCCCTGAGCGAGCTCAGCGACTCACTGCAGGTAAGCAGCAGCAGCAGCAGCAGACCACGCGTACCTTTCAAATCCTGCCTACCTCCCACCCCCACCCCCCGCTTGTTGCTACCCCTCCACTCTTCTCCTCCTCCTCTTCCACTTTGTTAGTCACTCTCTCCTATTCCCTCTCGCTGCCACTACACTCTCTCTCCCTGTCAGTCAGTCACCTTTCTCCCCAGTCGGCAGGGCTAAATGTCAGAAACCCTCTGACTGGGGAGAGAAACAAAAGAATGCCATCTTGAGATTATGAGTTGTATCACTGTGTCATTTTCCTTTAAAGGTGGTTATTGTCAGGTGTCAAGCTTTTTTTCTTTCTCTTTGCTTGTTCTCTGACTGTAAATGGCAACATTATAGTGCTCAGTTCCCATCTGATTTTTTGTTGGTGGCACTCTGAGTATTTGAGGGAGTGTCTTTTTTCTTTTGTTCTGCGCTGCGCTGCGCTCCAGCCAAGAGAGACAGCTGTAATTCTCATGTCTGTCATCCCGACCAACCAGCACTTCAAAAAGGCAGACTGAATAGACTGCTCGTTTATCATCCCGGCCTTTAATTTCTGGGCTTAGAGAGCCAAGCCTGCCCAGGGATTTGTCAGCCTTCACTGACTCAGATTTTTGCCCAGGCTGAGGTTTTGCATTTGCATTCAGCTGTGTATGCTAATGTTTTGTTGTGATGAAGCTTTGACTGACAACTTCTCTAAGCATTCTTAGTAGTCAACAGTTTCTAAGAAAGGGGTTACCCAAAAATAGTGATATACAAATTTGTGTGTGTGTGTGTGTTTGTGTGTGTGTGTGTGTGTGTGTGTGTGTGTGTGTGTGTGTGTGTGTGTGTGTGTGTGTGTGTGTGTCAGAGTCCATGTATGTTTAGGGGTGTGTGTGTGTGTGTGTCTGTCTGTGTGTGTGTGTGTGTGTGTGTGTGTGTGTGTGTGTGTCTGTGTCTGTTTGTCTGTCTGTGTCTGTGGATGTCTAAGCTTTGTGAGACATTCTCATTAAAACCAATTACCTGCAACCCCCCCCCTCTCTCTCTCTCTCCCTATCCCTCTTCCCCTCTCTCTCTCTCTCCCTCTTCCTCTCTCTCTCTCTCTCTCTCTCTCTCTCTCTCTCTCCCCCTCCCTCCGCCCTCTCCCTGTCCCTCTCCCTGTCCCTGTTCCCCTACTTCACAGAGAGCTGAGACATGTCATAAGAAGCTGGAGACAGAAGTGCTGGCCTTCCTCTCTATGGTAAAGGACAATGGACTGGCCGAAAGTAAGACTCCTCTCTGTCTGCCTCCTCTTACTATGCAGTACACTCCCCTTTGTCTGCAGGCAGTGTTGTCAGGTGATTAGCATATACAGTAATGTGAAGGATGATTCAAAGGGCCCAGGCTTGATAGGGAGCCCATTAAGAACACTATTTATATTATTATTAATACAGGAGGGGGCAAAGTTGTATTTTTCCTTTGGGCTGAAAGTTTCTTGCGGCACAGTTCATCATTACATTACATTACATTACTTTTATCCAACGCGACTTACAAAAGGACATCATCATGTGTTACCCAGTTCAAACAATACATTTTACTGATAAGTTCCAGCTCAAACATAGTCAAAAATGTTTATTCATGCCCTCACCTAAAGCCTCTAATTCCCCTCTCCATGTTTACTCTGTGTGATAATAAGACAGGCGTCGACGAGCATAGGGGAGAGCTATCTTCATTGATAAGGAGCAGACACACAGTGGACATCTTCAGAGTGTGACTGCATAGCCCCTTTTATCAGTCAGAGGAATTGATCATAGCATACTTTGAAGTGACAGCCATTAGGGGTGAAAACATAAAGTCCAAAGTAGGATTGCATACTGAGTACTGCAACCACAATTACAGTGTTATTCATCAGGTTTAATGACTGTTTTTTATACCTTTATAAAAGTTGTGCGGGTTCTGCCTGAAGCCATCAACACTGATTATTCGTTTTCCAATTTCAGTAACACTTTTGTAAATATGCTTTTTGCCAAGCTTATTGTCTGGTTTCCCTAATCAAATCAACAGTAAAGTGGGAATAGGTGTTGGCAATCACAAAAGTAGAGTGTTTTCATTTGAAATGTACTGTAACATCTACAATGTGGTCACAGTCAAACAAATACACAGATGCAAATAATTCGATTTATCAGAAGTGTGGATTAGTTGTACAATAGCAGCACTTAAATCTCCACAGACCCTCTAGTTGTTTGTGTGTGTGTGTGTGTGTGTGTGTGTGTGTGTGTGTGTGTGTGTGTGTGTGTGTGTGTTTGCTCGTTTGCCATCATGTGCTTTACTGCCTGGCTCTGCTTTTTCATGTGCTGTCAGTTGAAACCTCATATCAGCAAGCTTATGTAAGCAGTGCTGGAGTATTTGTAACACCCAGTTGCAGTTTCACCATGCTCCACCATGGAATCCTTTCAGAACTCCTTACAGTCAATTGAAAAAAAAAAAGTGGAATGGCAGCCTTAAGGTACTGCTACTTCTGTCACTCTGGGCTTTAAGACTCAGTCAAAGAGAAAATGTGTGTATATATAATTTTATTTTTTTAATTATTTAAAAAATAGCCAGGGGATAAAAAAACACAAAACACAAAATTATATACTGGTTACCTCAACCTGTCATAGTAACATAAATGGTTTGTCAGTATTTTTCCGTGAGGTGCAAAGATGATTGAAAATGGCAACCTTAGTGGCAGATACTCCCCAAGAGCCAGGAGGAGAGGCACTGACACTTCGTAATTGCATAGCTGTGAAAAGAGGAAAAAACAGTTAGTGGCATTCATGACTTTGAAGAGGAAGTCAGCCTTGTCACATTTTTTGACAGTGATGGGACTTCCTTCCACATATGATACAACAGTTTTACCACTGCATTGTCATTCTAACTTGTGGGATGCTCTGGTGATTTGTCAGGTGACATTTAGCCACGATTGAACGTGTGGTGATACTCACCACAGCATTGACCTTTGGTCTCATCACATCTCCTTTCCTTTAAGTTCTTTTTAAGTGTGTCCTCTGTATATTCATTTGGCCAGAGCACAGTTCAAAACTGGGTCACTAGATAGAATAGGTCACTAGATATTGATGTTTTGCCGGAGTGGGTTCTATTTGCCAGGTCATTTTGTTTTGGGATTTCAGAAATGGATAGCTATGTATCATGCCAGTGTGAAAGTAATATACTTTGGTTTGTTTACACCAAAGTGGCCTTAACAGACCTTTCACTGCACTATGAAGCAGGTTCAGCATTCTCAGCATATCTTTATTAGGTGTTTTTACAAACCCCAGCAAGCACAGTCACACGGAAGTAGTGTTGTACTGGTGGGTATGAACCCATGAGGACAACCTAGAGTTCCTTTATTAGTGTGCTTGCCCAATCGCACAGCAGGCAAAGCCATAGGCCATCGGCAAGCACACTATTTGTCCCAATTTTGTTTTACCTATGAGTGTTTTCACATTAATGGAACTGTGTTGACCAACCTGCTGACCAGTAGTTGATTTAATATAAGTCTTAGGCAGGTGTGAAAAAATGCTGTCAACTAGAAATGCCTTCAAAAATGGAAGTGTTAATCATTTATGTTCATCAATGAACAAAATGAAGTGACTGAACAAAAGAGAAACCTAAATAAAATCAATATTTGGTGTGACCACCCTTTGCCTTTAAAAAAGCATCAATTCTTCTAGGTCTATTGCATAGAGTTTTTGAAGGAACTTGGCTGGTAGCTTGCGCCAAACATCTTGAAGAACTACCACAGATCTTCTGTGCACACAATATCAGGGATTTTGCAGGATTATAGTCAAGTGTATTAGCAAGCAATTACACCAAATTGGTTGTATATGTCAGGAAGCATACCTCCATAGAAGATCTGTGGTAGTTCTTTAAGATGTTTGGCGCAAGCTACCAGCCAAGTTCCTTCAAAAACTCTTATGCAATAGACCTAGAAGAATTGATGCTCTTTTAAAGGCAAAGGTTGGTCACACCAAATATTGATTTTATTTAGGTTTCTCTTTTGTTCAGTCACTGCATTTTGTTAATTGATGAACATAAATGATTAACACTTCCATTTTTGAAGGCATTCCTAGTTGACAGCATTTTTTCACACTTGCCTAAGACTTTTGCACAGTACTGTATATATATTATGAGCAGTGAAAAAAGCATCAGACGCCACCTCTGAAGCATCGGTAGATGTGACTGTTATAGCAATTGTGTATTTAATTAATTGAATGGGTTGCTTAGGCTTCTTTTTCTGATAAATAAATCAGTATTGCCACCATTCTTTCAGCTGCAGTGTTGATGGTGTTAAATGCACTCTGTAATTACCTGCACGCAATAAGATCCAAGGTTATGGCTGGTCGGTAGGCAGAGTTTGTGGATATCTTAAACACTGCCTGTCTGCATGTTAGTTATGCAGCAAGTCACTATTGCAATGAACCCCTAGTGAAACGTGAGCCACTGCTGGTACACAGAAAGCCTTAAACCTTGCGAGTCAGAGAATCCTGCTTCATAGTACAGTGCAGCCACTGTTATTCTGTGCGTCATGAAGGATGTATGTCAATGAAGACGGGGTACAGTGCACCACCATAAGCTTTGGTTAGCCTTTGACTTTACAACTGAGTTAACAGAACAGGTTATGAACTCAAGTGAAGTTAGGTCCTCCAGCAGGTTCCACTTCACTTAGCACCACTGACTGAGACTTAATTTGTCATTAGGGAATACTGGGGGCTACAGTGCCAGGTAGTCATGTGATTGATTATCAAATAAAGATAGGTGGTATGAATGGCAATAGTTAGTTTTCTCTAGCTAAACATCTACATGCCTGTGTAGGTTCTACAGTAGTTCATGCAGGTCATAGTAATGGTTGTGGTAGAGTCGTAGGAGTTGCATATGCATGCTGCATATCAAAATGTTTTTCTATCCCCGTTTTCTATATCAGTCAAAAGACAATAGGCAAAAAAACGACCCAATGCGAAAAGGGCCTTCGGCGTGACGTAGACGTGGAAATACATATAAGAGAAACTGACCGAATGGACTTTAAATAATGTTAGCCTGTTTGACTGACTCGCATAAGATTAGCAGGCTAGTTGAATGACTGAACTGCATTTAGCCGGGCATTTGCACTGTTTTGTCATGCAAATATTACCATTCTGAAACGTTCATTGACAAATGGTCAGGAAGCGACTGTGCTTGTGCCATCTCTCCTTCCTCTTCGGATTCAGGATCAAACACATAAGGCTGTATCTCCGTAGACATTCTGTGTGCAGTTTTAGCGCTGTCAAGTTGACTTTTCCCCTTTACCTTACTCTGCTATCAAGTTGACTGTGGGGCAAAGGAAGCTGCAGGGAGCGTGCCTCTGGTGAAATCGTGTCGTTCTCCCGGCCCCACCCCCTCTACCAAACTAAAACAGCCTGAAACAGAAGCACTAGAACATTTTTTCATTAAAACCAGCGCACAGGGCAATTATTAATACTAGAGAACACCGCAAAATTAATGAAAACACGATGGAAGTACACCTTTAAGGTATCATTGTTGTAGTCTTTTTGGTAGCAAATGCTCAAACTGCACAACCATAGAAAACCAGTAACTAGAAACAAGCTGATATGTTGTGAACAGGAAAGTATTACAACTCATGGCAGTTTGCCCATTTTATTTATTTTTCTCATTAAAGCCTTGAATGGATATATCACTCCAAAATGTGGCCTGTCACCATTTATCCCTTCCCCTTTAATTTGTATTTATTCATATTATCATCAAAGAGAAGGCTTAGACAGCAGCGTGCCGCTTGTAATTAAGCACAACGTCTTTGAGGTGGAATGCGCTCTGTTTTTGTTTAGATTGTATTACTGTTACATGAAATCTCCTCTGCAGCACAAGCAGCTGCTCAGTACAACCATGAGTGTTGGTGGATAAATGCATAATTTACTTATTTGGGTGGACTGCCACAATGCAAATCCCACTGTTACATAAAACCTCCTCTACTACAGCACAAGCAGCCGCTGACTACCATGCATAATTTACTTATTTGGGTAGACTGCCACAATGCAAATCCCACAGAAATTGATCCAATGTTGTTATATACAAATAATTATTTATTAATAGTTAGAGACGGGTATATGGCAGTGTTTGCACTGAAGTGGAAGTGAAGGTGAACGCTCAGGTACAAAAAAATGTAACAGGTCGGGGAATAGACAAAACCAGGGGGAATGAGAAAAGAACTCCTGCACAGTTTTTTTGCAGCCAAAGTGGTTTAATTGCACAGCGTTTCAACCAATAGGGTCTTTGTCAGGTACAATGAACAGTCATTGTTTTGCACTGAACAGTCCATGCAATCATCTTTCACATATGCATTAGTGCCCCAAACAAGTTCTAGGATGATCCATGTGTGCTCTGCACCACGTCACAAGTGAGTCACCAGCATTATTCTGTTAAGTGATGGTTTCTGCTTTAATTGTATATACTGTATATATTGCTCTTGCTGCTCCTTGCACTGACTACAGTAGATGCTAAACCACACGTTGTTACATGTGTAATGACAATAAAGTTGAATCTAATCTAATCTAATCTAATACCCAGCAGACTGTTGTTGGTGACTCTCGTGTGACGTGGTCAGGAAATGAAGGAGACGTGTGCCCCCCTTGGCTGATGTGATGCTTTTGTTTCTCCTGCAGAGCTTCCTGCAGGCATGGTGCAGAAAATACGGGACGTGTGCGAGCTCTCCAATGATACGTGTACTTCCCTACGTCAGTGCATCAACGTCTTCTCCAAACAGGAAGGGGTAGGTGGCACTGTATGGTCTGCTCGAAAACCAAAAGCTTTTTTGGTTCCCGAAGAATTAGTTAGAATTATTCAGTTGAACAGGACACACTGCTACTAGCCACTTCAGAATTGGGGCTGTGCTCAAATTGTCAACATTATGATGTATCTTGGTATACTCTTGTATGGATTCCGTTGCTGCTGTATCGATACAGCATCAAAAAACTAAAAGCATATGAGACAGCCAAAAATTTCCTAATAACTGCCAAATTTCAAACTGATTTTCAAGTTTCAAACATTGAAGTGTTGTTAAGTGCAATTCTTTAGGCTTTGCCTTTGCTATCATATAGAAATAGATATTACAGGGAGAATTCTGTTTTAGACATGGTCATTATTCAGAGTAAACATGTATCGTGCTAAGGAATTGTATCCTGGCCTCTGTATCACAATACGTATCGCATTCTGAGGTTGCAGGGAATACCCAGTCCTAATCAGAATGTGTCTTGTGTGGCAGCTGAGTGGTTTCTGATTGCAAGCAAACACCACGGGCATAGAGTGGCGTTGGTTGGCTGGGAGTGTGCAGGCAAATGCTTGTGGCACATTGGGCACCTTTTGGCTGGGCGAGTGTGAAGTGATGTTTGACAGGGCCACGGCTATGGGCCTCGGGCCGACGTAAGGGGGAGGAAGGGGTGGGGGGTGTAAAATGGTCAGAGAGCATTGGTGGGTCATGTGGCTATGACATTTTGGCAGGTGGTGGGAAGGCTTATGGTATCAGCGGGATGAGTGTGTGTGTGTGTGTGTGTGTGTGTGTGTGTGTGTGTGTCTGTCTCATTTCCACATTCATCACTGCCACATGATCTTACCCCATAGCAGGTAGTATTATGTGGCTTGGTGGACATTTGATGTACTGGCCTCAAGACTTCCTTTAGTCTTATTTGTTTGTTTGTGTGTGGGTGTGGGTGTGTGTGTGTGTGCGTGTGTGTGTGTGTGTGTGTGTGCGTGCGTTGGCCCGTGCATAAGTTACAGTGCTGGTGTACAGCCATTTCTCTAAACTTTCCTCGTATGATAAAAAAATAAAAGAAAAAAGATGGGAAACAGGATTAAAGATAGGAAGTGTGTGTGTGTGTGTGTGTGTGTGTGTGTGTGTGTGTGTGTGTGCGTGCGTGTGTGTGAAACAGGATTAAAGATTTGCTCCATGAATCACTGATGTTTGTTTGAGGTTAGCCTCAGGTTGCTCCTAATCTGTTAAAGTGAGTGTGTTATTAATATAACAACTCATGGTTTGTTGATGACTAAAAACTACATGTTTAAAAAAAAACAGAAAAATGCTCTCTGCGATTATATGAAGAAATGATCTTAATATGCTCTCATTTGCTGTCAGAAATTGCTGTCTTGAATTTCAGGCAAGTAGACTTGATCGTCTGACCTTTGTTCTCTTTGTTTTTAATGGTCCAGAGCTATTTGCTTTTCGATTTCTACTTTGTCTTCAGAATGATTTTCAGGATGATTCACAAAAAAAAGAAATTAGTTACATTTCTGCACACGTTACTCAATGTCAGTCATTGTGTAGTTTATAACTGTGTGTGTGTGTGTGTTTTGTGTTTATGTGTGTGTTGTGTTGTGTGTGTCAATTTACCAGGTGCGGAGCCAGAAGCTGGAACAGGAAGTGGAGAAGAATAAGATCCTATCGGAGGCTCTCCAGACTCTGGCCACAGAGCATCATGAACTGGAGCAGTCTGTCGTCAAGGGCTCATCACAGCGGAGCGCGCTCAGTGAAGACGAGTTTTATGACGCCCTGTCTGGTGAGAAGGAAGAGGTTGAGGGGGATTCTGTGTGTGTGTGTGTGTGAGGGATGGGGTTGGGAGGGCACATGAGGGTAGTTTCAGTTATGGTTGTTATGGTGATTAGGAGGATTAGCAGAACCTCTAAGGGATCCTATGGATGCCAAAGTAACAGAGAATAATGGTCGCACTGAGAACTATGTTAGCAAACACGATAACTGGCATTAATTGAACTGCCATGGATATGTTATGTACTGTATGTTCTAGCAATATTTTTCCAGCAATGGCAGGTGTTTATAAAGCCATTGTTCTTTCCACAAGAAAGTCAGATTGCCATATACAAAAGACAGACCTTAAATCTGTGCTGTAAATCGTAGAAGCAACTTACTGCATGGATCTTTTTACATTACATGCTTAACTTACATGGTTTTATTCATTAAACTTGAGAAGTAGAGCAAGTTAGACCAACGTTAATGAAGGTCCAAGCAGCACATGGCCTTAATGTTTTTAAGTTGATTTAATGCTTCACTTTTTACAGTGTATGCGTAAAAATCTGTTAAAATGAGCGTGTTATACTATAACAACTCATGGTTTGTTCATGACAAAACATTACATGTAAAAAAAACAGAACTATGCTCTCTGCAGTTATATGAAGAAATGATCTTAATATGTGGTAAGTTATCTTGGTATGCGGTACCCAATAACCAACACAATGCAAAAGTTGAGAGATAGTGTTGTCATCTCTCTCTCTACTAAGTGAGATAGTGGTGTTTTCCCCAGTGCTTTATAGTTAAGGCAGACATTGTAACAACACACTCTCCCCATCTTAAATGAGCTGTCCCAATGGAACCCTAAAATTAGACTTGGGCTTCCAATTAGGTGATGAAATTATTGCAAACTGCATGACAATAGACACTTCATCAATCGCCTTTCATTCCTAACAGCTGAAACGCTTAAAAAAAACATGAAGCAGAGAATTATTAGAAATCACTTTGGAGTGATCCAAATTTTGTCAACTATAACGCTACACTTTCCCAGACAACCATCTACTTTTACTAGCAACTGCCCTGCAGTAAACACTGGATGGCCTAATGGATCACCTAATGTTATAATCAGGTTTGCGCCCGCGGCTCTAACTCTAAAAACAGCGGGCTGGTGTGAGCGCCCTTTGAAAGCCACGCGATACCCCACTCAGGTTACCAGAGGTGTTGGGTGCTCGCTGTAGACACCCCATCCCGTCTAAGCACATGCCTGCGCTCCTCTCCGCCAACCAGACTCCGAGTCCGAGCGCTCGCTGAGCGGCTTCGAAACGCTGGCCAGCCGCTCCGTGGACGACGACGAAGAGGAGGAAGGCTCGGAACTCTTCCGCAGCACGCGCAGCAGACCCGCCACCAGCATGTCGCAGGAGGACCACCGCGGGGATGAGGAGGACGAGGAGGCCAGGTCCAATGGTGTCAAGAGGCACAGGTAAAGTGCGTCACACACCACCCCACACACACACACATACACACACACACACACACACACACACACACACACACACACACACACACACACACACTTTTGTGTGCAGCATGGGCATTCAGCATCCCACACAGTCGCTAAAACTCTACTTTTGCTCACAACATGTTGTGGTGTACAGCGGTGTGGTGTACATGTTGTGGTGTGAGTGTTAAGTCATCAGCAGGAAAAGGTTTTAAGCTTGGTAGGCCTCTACTACTTATGCTGCCTGTCGGGGCTAAACTTGCAGTGTAAACTTTAACAAGTGGAATTTATTTTTGCCAGCCCTCCTACTGTTAAAGTCTGAAGAATCCGTCTGCAAAACGAGCGTCTGCACCTCTGGCAGCGCTGTTGTTGCTAGTCTGAGCTGGCGAGTGAATAATTTAGGCTGGATCAGGCAGAGGAGGTTCTCACAATGAAACTCGGGCGTTAAAGATTGATGAGCTCACTGTGTAACAGCGTAATTGGAACTGTGAAAGCGCCCTGTGTTGACTGATGTGCTTACTGTCAGTTGCTGAGTGATTGACAGCTGAAGCAGTTTCATAAAAAGCGCTAGTCTGCCCTGATTGGGCATTTCTCACATTGGTAATCTTTCCGTTACTGAAAATTTACCGAAAGTTTTTAGTTATTAGTTATTTATTGTCTATGTATGAACTATGAATAATATTACTTTCCTTATAGGTTTTATTTAAAAACATATATGGTTTGACAGGGTGATTTTCCGATTTTCATATGAAAGGCTTTACATAGTCTGAGTGTAACTTGGCAAAATAAAATATTTAAATACATTTTAGATTTTGGAAGAATTCTGTACAACCAGTTGAAGTTTTGGCAAGACCAAAGGCCATTGCATGTAGGCAAATAAATCAATGATAATACTCTGCCTCTGTACTGTTGGGGCAGTAGCTGGACAGACAAAGCAAAGCACTTGGCAAACTTGTGTCACCTTTACAGTGTGGAATCTAGATGTCTCTGGTGGGTCATTGCCGTAAACATAGCTGTTTAATTTCAGCGTTTATTCTCCCTTTGACTCTCTCTCTCTCTCTCTTTCTGTTTCTCCTCTTTCTGTCTTTCTCTCTCTCTTTCTCTCTCTCTCTCTCTCCCTCTCTCTCTCTCTCTCTCTCTCTCTCTCTCATCCTATATCTCTTTCTTTGTCTTTCTCCCTTTGTATGTAGTATTCCATAGGAATCTGTAAAAGGTCTTGGTAGTGTGGTAGTCTGCCCTTGGGTGGTCGATTGAGCCAGGTATTGAGGTAATAATCGTCGTGAGTGGTCTGCAGAAAGGACCTTCTGTACTTCTGAACTTGCCCTTCCCACCTTAAGCTTTGCCCTTTGACCTTTTGCCTGCTGTTCGCACTGCTGCGAGTGTGCCTAGCCAAGAAGCAGCTGCTCACGCTGATCGCCTGGACCTGAAAGAGTGGGATCCTATAGGCTGCTTTCCTGAATGTGACCTGACCAGAGGTGTAGTCCATCTGAATAAGACAAAAAGCGTCCATTACCCGTCTGTACATGTTATGCAGTCTAGACACAGCAGCTTACGCTGAAGAATGGGTTACAGTGAACCCCATTCCGTGACTGGCCTGTTAAATAGGAGGTCTGCCACAAATGTGTCCAGCGCTCACAGACAGTCGGGTTGTATTTTTCTGCAATCTGTTAATACTTTTGTGGATAGCTTCTGAATAAGTCATTCAATTGTGTCTGCATATGAAAAATTCAGATGCAAAAGTCAATTTGCGATGAATTTACAGCAATATATTTATATGATTTTGATACACTTCATTATCAGTCCACCTCTAATTGGATTGTTTTGGCTTGATTTGTTTTTACTTTATATCACTATTTAATTGCAGTATGATTGAGATTACTTGGAAATTATTATTAAAATAATGTAATTTTTGCATATTTCTGAAAATGGTCTTTGTATCTGAGGGTTTTGTATCTGGACTCTGCATATTTTGTTCTAGTATGTATTTTTTGTGTGTCTTGTGTGTGTGTGTGTGTGTGTGTGTGTCCGCTCAAAGTTGCAATTGTTTTTTGTTTTCTCCAGAACGACCTTACCCGCCCCCATGTTTTCCCGAAACGACTTCAGCATCTGGAGTATTCTGCGGAAATGCATCGGAATGGTACGGTCCCACTGGGACAGCTGTCTTTGAATTTCAAATTAAAAATCGCACAGTTGACTGGTTCACCAAGGCAAAAACTACCAGAAGCATTGCTTGTGTCCTTGCGTGTTTGTCAGATGTCCATGGTTGATGAGTGAAAGCGCAGAGAGTGACATGTGCAGATTCTCATGATCATGTACAAGTGTCATCTCCTGACACATGTCACAACACCAGTGCTGATTGGGCTCAGTCTCTGTCCCAATCTGTCTGTCACTCTCCCTCCCTGTCTGTCTCTCTCGCTCTGTGTGCAATCCCCCCCTCTCTTTGCTTCTCTCTCTCTCTCTCTCTCTCTCTCTCTCTCTCTCTCTCTCCCTCCTGGTCCCTTTGACATTCTTTCAAAACACTGTCTTTTCCCTAACTCCCTCTCTGACTGCCAACACCTCCCCCGATTTGCACCTCTCTGTCCCCCATCTTCACCCCTCCTGTCCCTGTGCCACCTCCAGGAGCTGTCCAAGATCACCATGCCCGTCATCTTTAACGAACCCCTCAGCTTCCTGCAGAGGCTCTCCGAGTACATGGAGCACACGTACCTCATCCACCAGGCCAACGCCACCACTGACTCCATCGAGAGAATGAAGGTAATAAGGGCAAATGCACAAGAAAACTCTTTCATTTTAAATGGCACAACCTCAGTTCTGTTACTATCAGAAAAGAAGTTTGCGGATTCAAGTTATTACCCTTGAACTGACCCATAGACTTACATTTTATAAAAGAAAATATGAGAAGAAAGTAACTTGGGTTGGTATGAATATCTGTCTGGACCGCTCGCATTTTCTTTCTGAAAGTATGTCTGGTACGGTCAGCGACGACCTCTTTTCTACCACCATTTTAAAATTCTGATGTTATTGCCCACCAAGTCTGAATTGCCCTATTTTGTGTGAATGCTTACCGTAAAAAAAAAGCAGCCTCTCAGTCGCACCTCTGATGTATGCTGTCAGCTATGCTGTGTGTTGATGATGTTCTGGCGTGAGCCCCCTGGATTTATGCTGTCAGCTGTGCTGTGTGTTGATGATGTCCTGGTGTGACCCCCCTGCCCCTGTGGTGCTGGTGTGTTGCAGTGTGTTGCGGCGTTTGCGGTGTCAGCGGTGGCCTCTCAGTGGGAGAGGACAGGGAAACCCTTCAACCCTCTACTCGGGGAGACGTATGAGCTCGTCCGGTGAGAGCCTCTACTGTGTTATTGTCACCGACCCCAGTGTCACCCATACTGTGTTATTGTCACGTCAAAGGAGCCAAGTTGTAAGCAACTGGACGACTTCTTGGAGCTTGAAGACGTTTCACCTTTAATCCAAAAGGCTTCTTCAGTTCTGGCCTGATGTTGGGAAACCAGGAGCGAAATCTCTGGATTACTGCAGGTGGACATATACAGGAGAGGACAGAGCTATAGCTCCTGGTTTCCCAACATCAGGCCAGAACTGAAGAAGCCTTTTGGATGAAAGGTGAAACGTCTTCAAGCTCCAAGAAGAAGTCCAGTTGCTTACAACTTAGCTCCTTTGACTACCATGACCTGGATGAATGAGAATCTACACAAACTGTTATTATCACCCACCCCAATGTCCATTGGGAATTGGATTTTTTTTAATGTCTCTGCTGTTGTATTTCCCTCAGTTGAACTCTTGCATTGGCTCATTCTCTGTCATCTTCCCATGGCACTTTTTTTCTTTGCCTTTTACCACCCTTATTCTCACTCTCTCTCTCTCTCTCTTTCTCGTTCTGTCTCTTTCTGTCTTTTTCTCTCTCTCTTTCTCATTCTGTCTCTTTCTGTATTTTTCTATCTCTTTCTCTCTCTTTCTCTCTCTCTTTCTCATTCTGTCTCTTTCTGTCTTTTTCTGCCTTTCTCTCTCCCTCCCTTTCTTTCTTTCTCTCTCTTTCTCATTCTGTCTTTCTGCCTTTTTCTGCCTTTTTCTGTTTCTGTTTCTGTTTCTCTGTCTCTCTGTGTCGCTGTCTTTCTGTCTCTCTCTCTCTCTTTCTCTCTCTCTCTCTCTCTCTCTCTCTCTCTCTCTCTCTCTCTCTCTCCCCCTCCCTCATCCCCCTCTCCACAGAGATGACCTGGGCTTCAGACTCATGTCTGAGCAGGTGAGCCACCATCCCCCTGTGAGCGCCTTCCATGCCGAGGGCCTGCAGAAAGACTTTGTGTTCCACGGCTCCATCTACCCCAAGCTAAAGTTCTGGGGCAAGAGCGTGGAGGCCGAGCCCAAAGGTGTCATCACCCTGGAGCTTCCCAAGTAAGCATGCTGTGCATTATTCTTTGGCCTTTGCATTGCACAGTAATAAAGACATGCGAAATGAATGACATATAAATTAAAAGCAAGAATGAAAGAAAGTAGCTATGAAATCTTTTAATGTAAATGTCTTTTAAAAGGTGCAGCTGTATTTAAAGAGTAAAAGTAAAGCATCAATTCAGTTTTTTATATATATTTAGCATTAGAGCAGTTTGTGCACTAGTCTTTATATCAAGTTTTGCCAAAGGTCTAAGCACACATTTCTCCACTACTAAGTCCATCCGTATCAGTAAACATAAACATAATCCTGTACTCCCTCCCAGGTTTAATGAAGCCTACACATGGACAAACCCAACGTGTTGTGTGCACAACATCATTGTGGGTCAGCTGTGGATCGAGCAGTATGGCAACATGGAGATAATCAACCATCAGTGAGTTCTTCAGTTTCCAGCATCCTAACTCTAATTTGAGGTGTTCTTTTAAAGTCATTATTTTACAGCTTTTAACTTTTGAGTTGCTTGACTGCGTTTATGTCTGGAAGTTGTTTTTTGCCCTGAAGATGTTTTATGCTAAAATATCACAAGTGGTCTGCATGATACTACATAAAATATTTAAAAGTTATGTTTAATTTAGGTTGATTTTACTTGTTTCTTTCTCAAGTTATTTTTTTACCTCCAGGTTAAAAACTTTAAACTTTATATTTGCTGAATAAATAAGCTGAAAGTTTGTAATATTTTCACAGAACTGGGGAGAGATGCCATCTAAATTTCAAAGCCTGTGGACTCTTTGGTAAAGAGTTGCACAAGGTTGAAGGCTACATCTTAGACAAAAGGTACCTCGTGACTGCCTGACTGAGTTTGAAAATCTGTGAAGCAACATTGTGGCACATGACATCCACCCACAACTTCCCTCACAGTGTCTACTATGGCATTGTCTTTTAATGAGACGTGTTGCCGATTTATAGTTGTTTTTTTATTGTAGCACCTAAGTCATTCCTTTTTATTGTTTGTTTGTGAAGTGTCTGTGTTTTACACAGTTTTGTCATTGTGTTTACTCCAGTAAAAAGAAGCTGTGCATGCTGTATGGGAAGTGGACGGAGTGTTTGTACACAG
Organism: Coilia nasus; assembly: GCA_027475355.1. Classification (NCBI taxonomy): domain Eukaryota; kingdom Metazoa; phylum Chordata; class Actinopteri; order Clupeiformes; family Engraulidae; genus Coilia; species Coilia nasus. Next base: position 5,556,420 of record CM050212.1, on the reverse strand, counting down.
TGGACCCTGCAACCTTTGAGGCCAACAAATCTAATGACAAGAAAGAGGAAAAGAACAATAAATCGGTCTGTTACCCTGACAACATTAGCACTCATCCCTCAATCGATTTCTGTATTTTGTTTGCTTAGCTTAGATTAAGGATAATGAAATAAGAGTGCCCTGCTGTTCTGACAGCTGAGACTAAAAAAGTGCCTCTGATTATGTGTGACTGCGTAATCAACATCAGACATTGCATCGAGGTCTGGCTGGAATAATCAGGAAACCACTAATGAAATGGCCACCCTAACAGTACAGGATTTTAACATCTCATTGACCCCTCGCTATTGATTCTCATAGTTCTCTCTCTCTCTCTCTCTCTCTCTCTCTCTCTCTCTCTCTCTCTCTCTCTCTCTCTCTCTCTCTCTCTCTCTCTCTCTCTCTCTCTCTTAGGGCCCAGGGGGTGAGTCAGATGCCAGCGCGTTACCTGAGAGTGAAACAGTGGAGGTGATCCCTGGCAGCCAGCTGCTGTGGAGGATAGCGCCACGGCCACCCAACTCCACACAGGTCAGTCAGGGCCATTTAGGGCCCCACACAGGCCACCTACATCACTGTAGTACAAGCCACTGCATTGTTTTGGAAAAGGCCTTTAAACCGATACTCACCGCTAACAAATCAATACTCACTGCTAACAAACTTTAACACCAAAGCTTTCACTCTGCCTCTGCAGCGCTTGTTCACTGTATGTGGAGAGTATCACATGACCACAGGTGTTTCTCACCTCACCGGATGGGCCTGACTGGTCATGTGACAGAAGTTTTTTATAGACCATTGGTAGATGATGGCGTCCCTGATCTCTGTTCAATGAGGGGGTTGTAGGACCGGATGTCTCCTTCAAGCCATTGCATTCTGCAGGCACATGTGAGAAAAGACAAGGGAGGGGCAATACATCATTTTGACAGTAATTGCAGTGCTTGAAGTGGGCTGGACTGCACCAGAACACTTCTTGCACTTTTTTCCAACTATCTGCCACTTATTGAAGCTGATCCGACAACAGCCAGAGAATGTCCCAGACAATATCGATACGACCAATAAAAGACTACACTACCCCGCAGCAAGATTGGCTATCACATGCAGGCTGGCTGACAGTCTTGGTTGGGCCCGGGACAAGATAATCTGATGGGCCCCCCGCCTCTCCATATTCCATAATGTAAGGAGGGAGCAGTTCTGGGCCCCCCCTTTCCCAGGGCCCAGGACAAGAAACCTGTTTGTCCCCCCCTATCGGCGGGCCTGATCACATGACATCCATTCTAGGTCCCAACCAATTGCATAAGGGCAAGTCTTAAGCAACGCAAACTGATACTGTGTACATTGTAAATATTGTGCTGTCTATGGTGTCATAGCTTACTGATCATGCTAGCGTGGTTAAATAAAGCACAAAAAATAAAGCGGATGGAAGCCCAGAAAAGCAAAACAACGCAGGTGTGAGTAGTCAGCAGCCTGCACGAGTGCTGGGTGTGTGTTGGCATCTGAAGGTGCTTTCCATGTCGTTTTAATTAGTATTTCATTTGTGAATTAGAACAACATTACATGCACAAGTACTGTGTGTTCTTTGTAAACTGTGAATTAGAACAAAAAAGGTATCCTAAGCCTACAGGTTATTGTTTGGAAGAATGACTAAATTAAAATCGTTTTTGAACCAACACATCCTAATGATATTTTGATATAATGATTTTTTTTTCACAGCATGAATGTTACATTTTGGAAAATTAGAGTTCCCGTACTTATTTTTTCCCTCTTCAACCACTGAGTAATTGATTCAGTAATTGATTGCTTAAGAAGGGGAGGAGGGGTAGGAATGAGGTTGCTCAGCCAGTGGTGTAATTGGGCTTCTCTCACAGACACTGACACAGACATTACTTGGTGAACATTGATATAGACAGTGTGTTGGAGGATGATAATCAGACAGGCTGCCCAGCAGTCTTCTCTTTCTTCTTCTCAATATATTGAATGCCACATAGAAATGATAACTTAGTGGCAAACAACAAAATCCATCATGAGGCTAATTAAATAATCATAGAGGTGTTTTTGCACAGACTGCAAATCCATCATGATTCAAGCCTCTGGATGGCTTTAGTTTTTGCCGTGTTATATCTAGCACCCATTGCAATGAAGTACCACCTCCTTGTTGTCCCTCTCCCTTTCCTCTCCACCCACCCTGTCTTTCTGTCTTTTTCTCCCTTTCTCTGTCTCTGTGTCTGTCTGTCCGTCTGTCTGTCTGTCTGTCCGTCTGTCTGTCTGTCTGTCTGTCTGTATCTCTCTCTCTTTCTGTCTGGACTGCAGATGTACAGCTTCACTCTCTTCGCAATGCAACTGAATGAGCTGGACAAGGAGATTGAGGAAGTCATCCCCAAGACTGACTGCAGGCTAAGGCCAGACATACGGGCCATGGAGAATGGAGACATTGGTTGGCTTTTTTTCTGGTTTATTCTCCACTTACTTGATATTATTATTTGGTTTGTTTATGCATGTCTGTTATTACAAATGCTGTGGGCCTTAAAAGCCAACTCCTCTGAGACATTAACCTAGCTGCTTCGAAAAGCATCTTGGCAGTTCTGTTTGCAGTCATGGCGCCTTTACCTCAGAGTGCTCAGGGATGACACATCTTGCATTTTCACACGTTTTTCCGACGTTAATCCTCAACCATCCATTTCCCCCGACACAGACTTGGCAAGTGAGGAGAAGAAGCGGTTAGAAGAGAAGCAGAGGGCAGCACGTAAGAAACGCTCGCAGTCAAACGAGGACTGGAAGACCAAGTGAGTGCAAACATCCCTTATTCCCACAGGCGCCAAGAGACTGACTCTCTGATCCAGGGATGATTTAAAAATGACATTTGCCCTACGTGACACATGCAAACTAAAGCCCCAACAAGTGTCTGTCTCTTGTATTCAGAAGCATCATACCATTTATTTTGGGTTCTCTGTTTTTGAAATGAGAATAAGAATTTTTAAATTAAGTATTAGTCATAAGAAAATGTTTTATCAGTGCAGTGCAGTAGGCAAATTCTAGTTGCAAACTCCAGTTGCAACAAGTACACAATTCACTGAAACCAGTTGGCAAAATAAATGCCTGAATAATCTGTACTTGTGAAGTAAGCTTACTTTAAAAGTCATTACAGGAAAAACCCTGATCAACCGAGTGTGAATACAAGATGGCAACACAGGTTCAGGCCTTTATCTCACTGCAGAATTGCCTGTCATTAGTGTCATGCTATCTTCATCTCGTGAGCTGTGGATTCTGACAGATAGGAATGATAAGAGGCCATTGCTCTGCTATTAACTGCCTGCAGCTGTAGTGGTACGGTGGGGCGCTGGGGCGTTGGGCTGGTGGAGGGGGGAGGAGGGCAATCCTTTCATGCTGGCTGATGTTGTAATGTTGATATGTGGAACCTGCATATGCCTGAAAGCTCATCTCTGGTCCTTTCTCTCTTGCTGTCGCACTGCTTTGCCACTGCCATTGGCATTGCCATGCCTCCCACGCGCCATGGCACACAGAAGCTCTGCCATCGGCCCCAGGTTTGATCTACCTCACTTCCTCTCCCTGTCTCTATTGACCTCTGTATATCTCTCTCTCTCTCTCCCTCTCTGCCTCTCTGCCTTTCTTTCTATTTTCCTCACCCCCCCCCCCCTGTCCTCACACAACCAATTGCCACAACCAATACCTTTCTATCTTTACCTTCCTGTCTCTCTCTCTCCCATTTGCCTCTGTCTCTGCTTCCTCTTGTTTGCATGCTTCTGTTAAGCCTGTTGGTCGGCAATCTTTGAATAAGTCAGAACAGAAATCCAATACTCGGGTCCCTCTCAATAATACATGTAGTTTAAACAAAGGTGTGTTGACTGCTCTGTTTCTCTTTCTGTAAGAAGTTACAGAAGCATCACTGCATCACTTTACAGGATTTATTTACAGATCTTTATCTTAATGCACATATACACTGATGTATACTACAGACACCTGCTTTAGGGTAGAGTGTCTTGTGTTTGCACTTGACTCCACAGAGCTAAGACAATGTACTCCTGTATAGCTGAAATAATAGCACCATCTAGTGGTTAACATAGGCAATAAAGTGACATCAAGAAGCTCAATTAGAAATGAACTTTCTGTTGTTATGTGAGAGTTGGGATTGTAAAACATGCTTACTTCTATCTCCTAACAGATGGTTTCACCAAGGTCCCAATCCCCATAATGGAGCTCAGGACTGGATCTTCTCCAGCAGCTACTGGGACAGAAACTACAGCCAGCTGCCTGATATTTACTAACAAAAAACACAGATTCCAAGACACATCCTCGAGTTAAACACTGTGTTGTTGGTTTTTATAGGTGATGAACTCTGCGTGCTAAACAATTATTTTGACTTAACCCAACATTCCAGATTTGTCAATGCTGCTCCCTTTACAAATGTTGCACACCTCTGTATGGAGCTGTGGTGGTGTGAAGAAATGCATGATTGTCACATGTTTAACTTTTATTCAGCTATTACGTAGCTGTACGCAATTCCTGCCCCAGTGTTTGTACTGTTGAGTTTTACTTTTTAAATTAAAATAAGACAATGATTAAGATTGTGATGTAATATCCAATCATCCAATGGCCTTACAGTTGGAGGATAATGTGAAAATGGTGCTGTACTTGAAATGATGAGCAATCACAGGGTAAGCAAAAACTTTAAAAGATCCTACGTTAAGATCTTAAATCTTAAGCCATTCTGTATGTGCTTTCAAAATGCAGCACTGCCAGTACATCAAAGGAGTAAAACGTTGAACACTTTCAGGAAGCCTTCGCTAGACTAGAATAGGAAGCAGGTTAATGTTATTATCAGAGTTTCGATTTTAATTGACACTTTAGTCACAAGGAAGTGACATAAAATTGAGTGGTGATTCATTCTGAATGCTACAGCCCTAAGCATTTTTTTTATTTCTGGAGGAACGAAAACACTTAGTATATGCAAATAGACACGCAAGTGTGTGAGCTTATCTCGGTTCATTTTGGGTTGCAGTGCGTGTGTCTCTGAAAGATGCTCTTACTTTATAACCAGTCTGTCACCACCATGTGGTCAGATTTATGCAGTTGTACAGGATGTACAGGAATATTGATCTTGCAATACACGGCTATAAGGTTAAGGTTTGTCAGGCTTCATTTTACCGTTCCTTGCTCGACTCTGACTTGTTTGTCTGTGTTTATTCACGATTTTGTCATTCCTTCATCCATGTTTGTGCACACCAACTGTTGTTTGATGAACAGCAATTACATAAAGGTTTTAGTAAGAATTTAAGTGGTTATCGTTCATGTAAAAAAAACAACAACATTCTTTTGCCTTACCTTGGCCCTTACAAATCACTAATTAATGATAAAGGGGCCTATTGTTTCAAACCAGAGATCACATTTTGCTGTAACTCCAAAGTGAAATGTGAAATGTTTCTTTGTAAAAAAAAAAAAAAAAAGAAGGAAAATGTCTGTAATTACTAATCTCAGTAGATATCTTGTCAGTACTTTGTCATTTCTGTACATTAAATGCGCCTGTGTGTTCTGTTGCATGGATATGAGTGTGTGCTTGTTAAGGAAGAGAATGTGTGAGGAAACGGCTAAACCCAAGTGACCTACTGAATGAATGTAAAAAAAAAAGTATGTATCTATATATAAATGTATTAATGTCTCTCTTTTGGTCTTTTAACCACAATAAGCAGAATTGACTGTTTGGTTTTCAGTTATACATAATGTTGCTGGTGACCCATGAATATGTTTATGAGGTCCACCTTATACTCCATGTACAGATAACTGGGAGACCTGTTGCAGGGCTAATGTTCTATCGGTTTAAGTGCTTGGATTGTTTGTGAATATGAACTGTCTTCATTGACAAATCATTAAATAAACCATATAACAGTGAACAACTGGAAGACTCATAAATCCCCCTTGTTAATCCCAATTGACAAGTTGTTTCCCAGGATACATAGTCTATATATGGTAGCACATGGTTAACACAACAGACAATATTGCTTTCTGTAGTTAAACCTTTAAATCAACATTGAAACTGCCGGCACAATACAGACACTGTCTGATGTAAACAAAAAGTCTTACCAATAGGCACACTTGCAATGAACATACTATTTATTCAAACTAGCTCATCCATGTTTATTTCAAAGTTTCTGGTTAATTTGCCAGTCAAGTGCATAAACAAATTTCAATGTCCAGGCGACAAACAACTGCAAGGTACTGCCTGGACTTGGCTAGCTCCTGCCACATTAGAGATGCTCCGATCGATGTCCTCAGTGTCCACCACCAGCACGTAGTCTGGAGGATTTGAGGAGGACCTGTTTGGCGGTTGGGGGGGAAAGATGACCATCTGATTGGGTCCGAGGAAAGGCGGCCTCTGTCCCAGCTTAAAGGCACTGGCTGGCACGAGCTTACCCCTAATGGGGGCTGAAAGTGTTCTCAATCTTCTCCCAGGTCGTTCAGACAGGAGGACAGCCCCCGGCCCAAAGTTTCGGATGTAGGCTTCTCCATAAAACGGAGGTCCAGACAGTGCCTGCGTGGACAACAACCCCTCGTCTTTCTTGTGCCCCAAGTGATAAACAGTCCATATCTTCTCTTTTGGGGTTTCTTCAGCCAGCTGGCCCATAGGCCCTCCAAGATGGGCATCACTTGCAGTGTGCTTTTCATCATCTAAAAACAGAAAATTGACCACAGGTATATGTATAGTGTTATACAGCATACTGTATTAAGAACATTACATCCCTAAGCACACCTGCTCGTGCAGCAGCAGATGTGCAGCAATATAAAACAGTCAGCGGTTTAAACAGCCACAAATATCAATATAGTTCAATGCTGACGAATGTTACAAAATGTAGCTAAAATTGCGGTGTAGAGAAGTAAAAATGAGAGACAGACCCCGATTATTTGCTGATGAGGTTTGGCAAGTCGGAGACCTTGTCTCCAGTGTTGTTTCAGCTCCTGACGCCCCAGAGACCACAGTCATTTGATTGTCCTGGCTCTGGACACTGGCTGAGGACACCTGTGAGCGCTGGTCACATGACTTTATGCGTGTTCTGGACACCTGAATCTCTTTATCAACACCCTGGAGCAATGTACGGGATATCTGAGTCCCCCGATCAAAAGTGGGAAGCAATGGTCTCGATTCTGGCGTGGAAACTGGTAGCAATGTTTTTGATGTTTGAGTGGCTTGGCTGACCGAAACGAGTGAAGTTCTAGATATCTGTGTGGCTTGATCGATCCTGGGCAGGGATGATCTGGATATCTGTGCCCTTTCAGCTGAAGACAGACACTCTGAAAAGCAAAATAAGCAAGGGCATTAAAACAAACGAGATAAGTACAAGTACTGCTTGGCTACCATTGGCAGGTTCTTGTCATCTCACCTGTGACCAAAGATGGTTTCCGTGACAATCGTGGAGATTCCAGTCTCTCTGAGGAAGTCCTTCTGGTTTTTACTTCTTTACCAGGGAGTGTTTCAGAACTACACTTAACTGCAGGATCAGATTGGCATCTTATCCTGCTTGACTTTGGTGACAGGTATCTGCCTTGCAGTTCATCAGAGGATGATGATCTCTCTAGCAAAAGAAAAAATATTGAAACTTATTGGTTTGTTTGTGATTCATTAATTACTTGACATATTAACATATTCCAGTGACTTCATGCAGACTTATCCTAAAATCTACACTTACGGAGAACCAAGGATGTTTTAGGGGACAACCTAGGGGATGTGATTTTCTCTCTTGATAGTGCCAGCACCACTCCTACACCGTCTGTACTTGGTGTTCTGGTAGAGGGTGCCGCTAATGCTAAAGCAGACACTGTTGTTTCAGCAGGTATGGTGTCTTTTACGTGTCCAGCACAGTAAGTAGTTGAAGACGCTGCTTGCTTGGACATCGGTTGTGGATGCACCTCCTCTACAGTTGCTACTTCATCAGATTCCAAGTCCAATGACTCTGCGGGGTGACAACCATTAAATATCAACACTGAAATTATTACATAAATTAAATATCAACACTGACCTGACAACAGCCATGCCTGAGGACATGCCTGTGTCCTTTAACAGCGGACATAACAGCGATACAAGACTGTCCTTATAGGTGTTCTTTTTAAAAAAAAAAAAAAAAAACACCTATAGCCCAGTACTTCTAAAGTAATCTGCTACAAATATAGTGTAATTTAGTATTTACACAGTGAATGCACTTGGATGATTCCACTTACCGGTCACATGTGCTTTTGTAAAACTCAAACTAGACAGGTCAATCACTGATAGGTCAGTTTCACTTAGCTGCTCGTCAGATAAACTCTCTATTAAATTGGGAGAGGGACACTGATTATACTCTAGGTACACACAGGATAACTTTCACTGGTAACTCACCAAAGAAAACTGAGTACATGATTTAGGAATGGATAGTTTATGAACACAGTGACTGCACAATGTTAAAGAGAAAATGAGACACCAGATATCTATCATTTCTGAGACCATAGGGGACAGTCCTGGAGTTGGAATGTTTTCCTTTGAAAATACTTTTCCTTGCACCAGCATTTCTTTACTAACTCCTTTAACTTTTTTTGGTAACAGCAGGGTAGTACTGGGACTCCTGACTACGCTGAACCCCTGCAACGGATCCAGTTGCAAAGATGCTTCACTTGACATTGAGGATGTTTGGGGAGGTAGTTTGGGTGAGCTTCTCCCGTTTGATGAGAGTGTTATTTTCATCTCCATAATGTCCTCTGCACTCCGTGCCTCGACTGCAGACAGAATTTGCACTTCTTGTTCAGCAGATGGTGTCTGATCAGCATCACTACATGCTTGTCTAGTCTGCTTGTTGGTCTCATTCAGCTCTGCAGATGTATTCTGGTCACGTTCACTAGAGGAAACCTTGAGCGTGGCTGTATGAGTGAACCCTTCCAGCTCTGCGCTGCTTTGTAAAATAGACCCTTGGAGAACTCAAATACATACACAAAAAAAGTCTAACCAAACCTGACTTTAGAACACTACTCAGAAAGTTTTTCCTGTCTGAGGGAAAATACAGTATATGGAAAACGGTCATCTCTGTATCACCAAAAAACAAAGGACTGCAAATGTGCCGCAACTTTGCCATCTGTGGCGATGTATACAGCGCATGTGTGTGTGTGTGTGTGCGTGTGCGTGTGTCTGGGTATGTGTATGTTTGTTTTTTGTGTTAGAGACTACGGATGTGAATTAGCCTTAAGCTATAATCTAAAACAGTTCTATAATGTGCACTGTCCTTTTTAAATAAACAGAAATAAAATAATACTTAACAGATTTAAAGCTTAACAGATGCCTCTGGTGTGAGAGAATCTCTCAGAGTGCTGTCACAAACTTGCAAAGATTGAGAACCCCTTTATTTATATAATATAACTTTTAAAACAGTACCGTGCATTACTCATTGAGGGCAGCCATTAATTCTGCTCAGTTGTATTGGAGGCATCCGTTTAATTTGAGCACATTTACCTGCTATATCACATCAATGGTAAAAAAAAATGATTAGCGCTAATTTACTACTCATAATTTATACATTTGTTGTTAATGAGGTGTGTAATTAGTGTCATTACCTTCAGTGTCAGCGGTCTGTAGTTCGAGAGGTCTCAGTGTCTCTGCTGGCATTCCTGTCTGAGAAGACCTCTCAGACAATATGGTTCCTAATGGCATTTCATATGCTGACTCTTCAGTGCCTTCAGTGGGAGAATGCATTCTAATTACACTCAGTCTTGCAGTTGGTAATGGTACTTTGCACAGGAAAGACAAAGTTGATGAGAAAAAAAAGTTACATTTTAACTGCAAGGCTGTGAGTATAGAAATTTTGGTCTTACCTGATGTATGAGAAAGCTTAGGGTACTGTTCAATGTCTGAACTGTCTGTCTCAGGTGATGTCAGCGGCAGCATTTCCTTAGCATTCTCAAACCACCGGTCTTGGTCTTGATCTTGACTAGGTGTGGGTGGCCTTACAGAAGCAACTCCCCGTTCTGCTAACTCAGGTGTTACGACAGCGATGTCACTTTCTGATCTATGGATATCAGTTCCTTTGTCCCCTGTCACGCAACCTGGTGCCTCTTCAACATCTTTCAAATGACCAAAGCCTTCTTCAGTAGCATGTGACATAGAAGTGGACCCAATACTTTCGGAGCTTGGTTGTGTGGATGCTGTTTTCACTTCAAGTGTAGTCTCAGTTGGCCCTCCATCAGATCTGTCTAAAACAAAAATGTGATACTGTAGGTATTGTATGGCTTTAAAGGGCAGTAATTAATATGTAAGTGTGCACACAAACTGTATATATTACCGGTTGTCCAAGATGATTTGGGGGATAATGCTGGAGATCTCACTGTCCCACCCAAATTCACTGTCTCAATAATGTCTTCATCATTTGGGGAAATGGGTGGGCAGCACTGGGTCTCTGAGACCTCTGAGGGTGGCTCCATCTCTAGCTCCTTGTCACTTGAACACAGAACTACACCAGAGGATTTCATGAAAAGCATTTCTGGACTGGGTGTCCTGACTCTTTGCTCAGCTGACTCTGCTGGTGCTACAACATCAGTGTCACTTCCTGGGCTCTGAGCATCTGAAGCACTGATGACTGGAGAGCTTACTTCGTCCAGTGAAGCTGCTGCTGATATTTCCTCCAGTACACCTGATTGGTGAATGTCCAGAGCGTCAGTGACTGAAAGGTGTACATCATCAACCGAGTCTCTGGAAGCTGCTGATGGTACTCGCTCCAACACACCTGCAGTCATACCAGATTTGGGAGGTTCCTCCTTGGAATATGTCTTCTGAAGGTGCTCTGAGGAAGCTCTTTCAGAGATATCTGCAGTTGATTGCTGAGGAGACAATCTTGGGGATGAGTCATCAGCCACTTGTGACATGGAAGGGAACTTACTACTTTCAGTACTTAGCTCTGAGGATGCTGATTTCACTTCAAGTGAAACATCAACTGGTTCTGCACCTGTTCTCTCTGAAACAGAAGTAGATGTCATATAGAAGGTACTAAAACAAGAATAAAGGCTAAAGGAAATAAATTAATGTGAACATTACTAAAACTGGTAATGACTAGGTGTATCTATTATTGTCTCTTAATTCAGGCTACAAATCTAACCGGATGTCCAGGATGATCTAGGAGATAACGCTGGAGATATGAGCCTGTCTGGTGACGTCACTGTTTGGGCAATGTGCTCTCCACTCGGTTTAAGTGGTGGTGATGCTGTAGATGTTTCCATTTCACAAGACACCTCCCTGTCAAAACTGTCAGTTTCAATAAATTCTGTTGTTGAAGGTGCCTTCTGAACTGACACATAATGTATAACCTCTGCTTCAACAGTTTTTGAAACACAGCTGGACTGAATTCTCTCTGAACTTAACTGTGCTGAAGCAATTTTAACTTCAGCTGTACGCTCGAATGGAAGGTCATATAGATTTTCTGAAAGACAAACGTGATTATGAATGTCAACTAACACCCACACTGAAACTTACAAAATATTGGCAAGTGCAGTCTAACATTGTCTCTGGATTGAAAACTTTAAAACAACTAATAATTAAACAAATAATAACAAATAATTAAAATGTTTTAGTCTACTGCATCTATTACTGTCTTTAAAGTTGAACTAAACGTAATACCAGAGGTCCAGGATGATTTGGGGAATAATGTTATGGATTTGAGTTTCTCCAACTCTGCTGTCTCAGCAATGTCCTCTCCACTAAGAAATGGTGATGCCTCCCTTTCCAGTTCTCCTGCTTTTAATGCCAGTTTCAATAAAAAGAAAGAAATGGTTATGCCACACACGTATTTAAACAAGTAGAAAGTAAGAAGAAATGCATTTAAAGTACCAGAAACATCTCTCTCTGAATGCTGCAGAGGCATCTCTGGGGATTGGCTTGTGGTTATGTCCTCTTCACTGGGTGTCCTTGTGTAGATTAATCTCTCAGCTAATGTGTTTAGCTGTGACACCACAGCAGTGTCACTCCCTGGCCCCTGGGAAGTGGCTGATAGCACTTTCACTAACACTGATTCAGATTCAATAAGGTCCTCCTCCCTTAAAATACTTGTGTCTCCCTGGAGTATCCTCGCAGAGGGTGCTTTGTCCATGATGTCCACAATACAAGACACAGCACCACCTTCAGACATGAAGAGTGTGTCAGAACCTCCCGCATGTAGAGTTAAAGCTGATTTTTCTACCGCAGTGTCACCATTAGATGAAAATCTGCTCACTAAAAATCAGAGTTAAATAATGAACTCATTATACATTTTACATTTAAACTTTCATTCAATAAATCTTGCTTTACCTGATAATTGAGGTGATTCTCTTGGGGGTAGGGACTTCTCTACTTCAACACCATTTTCAGCAGTGCCCTTAGATGTTGCTGTTGCAGACAAAACACATTCATTCTAAATTACACTCAACAGACTTCCCAGAAGCAAAAATGACACTTTTGCCTTGAAGACTGAAACAAAATAAACAGGACAAACATGCATAAAAAACTATAATTTTACTAAGAGCACACACATGGCATAAGATTATCAATTAGAGTGTTGTGTGCCTTACCAGATATGCAGGATGGGTCAGTGGATAATGTTAGATATTTTAATCTGCTGACTGAATGTGCTGTTCCAACAGACTCCTTTTCACTAGTTAAACAGCCTTCACTGGGTGTTCCAGGTAGGGTTTCCTCTATGTTTTCACATGAACATGTAACAACATTACACTGTGCCACCAAAGGCACACTGTCATCCACTGTCAACTCTGGCTGTTGACTCTCAGCATTAGGTGAAAGACTGCCATCATAAACACTCTTCTCAGAGGGAGGCTTGTGAATGATGACTACATGAGGACTACTGTCTGACTCCTTAGCAGCCTCTGAAAGAGAAAAGGATATGGCTGTAAAGAATTCATCTAGTTCAAGGTAGTCAAAAGAGCTTCTTTTTTAGAAGAGTCCAGTTACATCCAAAAAGAAGTCCAGTTGCATACAACTTAGCTCTTTTCACTAAATAACAGATAAGTAAATATCAGTTAAACTTGGAAAAAGTAACATTCATAGCAGGAGAGGTAGCAACTACAAGTGCACTCCTAACTTGTTTTTTTTTTGTAGGGCAAAAAGCTAGGACTATAAGGGGTATATAAATGACATGTAGGAAACATTTTTAACACAAGTGTCCCACAAATAATTTTGAAAAATGCTAAGGATTATTTCAGTGTGCACTGACTGTCCACTGGCGTCAGTAGATTAGTAAAGCCTTACCTAACATACAAGATGTCCTTGGTGTTGATGTAGGAGACCTGACGCTCTCTGTTAAGTTTACTGTATCTCCAATGCCCTCATAACTTGATGTCTCTTCTGGTGGTTCAGGAGCACCTAAAGCGGCCTCTGCTTCAGATGATTTCCAGACAAACAATAAATGTAAGATTCCAAATAATATACAACATTAAGGCATGCCAAGTTAAAACAACAAATGAAACAATATTAATAAACAATTGAGAAGAATAAACAATGTAATTAAAACAATTAAATGCTAAAAGGTGTACTAAAGACACTTTACCTGTGGCTGATCCTCTTCCAGGAACACTTCCTACTCCTGGTGTAAAAGACGCTTCAAGAAACTCTTCCTCAGACGGGGCTTTGTAAATAATCACCACATGTGGTATGCCATCTTCTTCCTCAGCACCCACTGAAATAGTGTAAAATGAAAATCTTCAGCCTTTGCACGAAGGAAGCAATTTCCTCCTTTAGGTAATAAATTAGTGCTTCCATATTAGTGACGAGAATTGAGAACTGTAAATGAAATGTACGTAGTTGAGAGAGCACAATGTTATATGATGAAACACTAATTCTAAAACCTTTTGTTTTGGCAGATATTCCGGGTGATTGTGACCCCTTTACTTGAGTGAGGGACTGAGTCCTGACCAAAGAGGACTCTGATTTGTGAAAGTCCTGCATGTCTGCTTTAAGATCTGTCTCAGGCATTTCCTCAGTCGATGGAGCTTTGTAGACAATCACCACATCTGGAATGGAATCAATGTCAGCCACACTTTCAGTGACAGCTGTGGATTCATTTTCACTGATATCATCTTCTTCTGAATCTTCAAACAGTACTGTGATGGAGGACTCAGTGCTACCACTTGTTGAACTCTCCACTTCCTCATTTGCTAGGGCTGTGTGTGAGCTCCTTACGAGTGACGGCGTTCTGGAAATGTCTTTAACTCTTGTCTTAGAACTAGAGTGAAATCCGATCTGGCTGTGACTTGATGCTAAATCAATGCTTGCTAAAGAGAGTCTCAAAGGAATGCCTTCCTTTATCTCTGCTGCATCGTCATCACTTGTGTCCTCGTCCTTCGGGGTGTCAACATCTCCAGAAACATCAGATAGTTGCATGAAAAAAACACATAGGGACAGAAAAAGTATGCTTAATCCCTACCTTTTTTTACTATCTTTAACAATATACAGAGGTGTTTGTCACAAAGCTTACCAGGACAGAGTCCATCTCCTACGTCTGCCTGTGGGTTTTCTTGGGGGTTATTCACCATGTCTCCAGATGTTTCCTCTTCAAGGCCTTGTAAAAAAAAAGAACCAGGAAATAATTTAAAACATGCATGTTTTATCACACCAATTTTTTTAGTGGGATAGCGCAGGAGACTGAGAGCTCTCAAACTAAATTCATTGTTTTAAAAAGGCACTTACCACTAGGTGCAATACTTAAAGCTGCTTCATTTGTTATCAGTTCGGATGTTTTACTTTCCAGGTAATCATGGCTTAACCTTTCATTAAAATCTGATTTGGGGGATAGTGTTGGGGTTTTGTGTCTCTCTGACTTCACTGTCTCAGCTATGTCCTCTCCACTGGGTATACGTGGTGGTGATGCTGTAGGTGTCACCATTTCACAGGGTTCCTCCATCTCTAATGGTCTCTCCTGGTCACTCAAACATTTAACAACTTGTGTGGTCTGCTCAGAAGGCACATCTTCACCAGTTCCATGGCTTTTATGAAAATCTGTTGACTCAGGTGCTTCAACAGCAGTGTCATTTCCAAGCTTCTGAACATTCACAGCATCATGGGTTACAAGGCTTACCTCTCCCAGTGAGCTTTTGGAAGTTGCGGATGGCACTCTTTCAACCTGTCTGATTGTAATGCCAGATTCAGGGAGTTCCTCTCTTGAGGGAGCCTCCTGAGGAGCATACTCAGCCTCTACAGCATCTTCTGGGAAAGGGAAGAGGAATGAATACTTGGTTGTGAGCTTGGTTGTGAAGGTGTCATAATAATAATAATAATAATAATAATAATAATAATAATAATAATCTTTACTTGTATAGCACAGTTCATACATACAAGATACAGCTCAAAGGGCTTTACAGTTGGGCAAGAACACCACAAGACAACATTTCTTGCAGTTCAGTGGCGCCGGAGCGGACGAAGACAATAACGAAATGATGTAATGACGCAATGCCCCGTTAAATAATCACTTTAACTGTACCACCAATTGGTATTTCACTTGATCTTTCTGTTAAAAAAGTAATCTATACAGTAAGTATTTCAGAAATTACAGATAAGACTATGTTAATTAATACACATTTCAAACTTGATGTTAAAATAGAGAAGGTCAGGGGTATACGTATATCTGAATAATATTGTATATGAATAATATGGTCTAAGGATAAAAAAAAATGAAAACACACACACACACATACCTTAAACCTAACTACCTACACTGAGTTTTGATAAAGTACTGCCTAGCTGTCACCTGTTATGCAAGATGATTTGAGGTAACCTCTACTGGTTTCTGAAGTCATAGTCTCAACAACCAACTCTGGGTTCAGTTGATCTTCCACTGGGGCAGATGTATCTGTTACCAAACCAGAGGTTGACCCCATGAGCTGATGTGAAGACACTCTTCTGGAAACATCTCTCTCTGAAAGCTGTACAGGCATCTCTGGGGATTGGCTTGTGGTTATGTCCTCTTCACTGGGTGTCCTTGTGTAGGTTAACCTCTCAGCTGTGTTCAGCTGCGCCACCACAGCAGTGTCACTACCTGGCCCCTGGGAAGTGGCTGATGGCACTTTCACTAGCACTGATTCAGATTCAATAAGGTCCTCCTCCCTTAAAATACTTGTGTCTCCCTGGAGTATCTCCGCCGAGGGTGCTTTGCCCATGATGTCCACAATACAAGACACAGCACCACCTTCAGACATGAAGAGTGTGTCAGAACGTCCCGCGTGTACAGTTGAAGCTGAAGTTTCTATCGCAGTGTCACCATTAGATAAAAATTCAGCACAATTGTTTGAAACTGGAACAGTAAACTAAAACATGTTGTTGAGGAGACATTACAACATACAAAAATAATCTGCTCAATAAATCTTGCTTTACCTGATAATTGAGGTGATTCTCTTGGGGGTAGGAACTTCTCTTCAACAACATTTTCAGCAGTGCCCTTAGATATTGCTGTTTCCGGCAGAACACTAAACTTTTCAGTTGCTTTCAAAGATGTAGTTAAGGGTATGTTCTCTGCACTTGTTTGTAGTTCGCAAACATCCTCTGTCAGTAAAGAGGAAGCTGTTCCGTCTGAACATGTAAAACCCGCCACCATAGAAATTTCCTCTGGAGACATTTTAGAGATCTCTGTAATGGAATGGACACATTCATTCTAAATTACACCCAACAAAATTCCCACAAGCAGACACTTTTGCCTTGAAGACTGAACCAAAATAAACAGGTCAAACATGCATAAAAAACTATAATTTTATTAAGAGCACACACATGGCATAAGATCATCAATTACAGTGTTGTGTGCCTTACCAGATATGCAGGATGGGTCAGGGGATAATGTTAGATATTTTAATCTGCTGACTGAATGTGCTGTTCCAACAGACTCCTTTTCAC
Organism: Coilia nasus; assembly: GCA_027475355.1. Classification (NCBI taxonomy): domain Eukaryota; kingdom Metazoa; phylum Chordata; class Actinopteri; order Clupeiformes; family Engraulidae; genus Coilia; species Coilia nasus. Next base: position 5,539,523 of record CM050212.1, on the reverse strand, counting down.
TAGTTAAACAGCCTTCACTGGGTGTTCCAGGTAGGTTTTCCTCTATGTTTTCACATGAAGATGTAACTACATTACACTGTGCCACCAAAGGCACACTGTCATCCACTGTCAACTCTGGCTGTTGACTCTCAATATTAGGTGAAAGAGGGAGGCTTGTGAATGATGACTACATGAGGACTACTGTCTGTCTCCTTAGCAGCCTCTCAAAGAGAAATGGATGTGTCTGTGAAGAATTCATCTAGCTCATGGTAGTCAAAAGAGCTAAGTTGTATGCAACTGGACTTTTTGAGAAGAGTCCAGTTGCATACAAAGAGTCCAGTTACGTCGAAAAAGAAGTCCAGCTGCATACAACTTAGCTCTTTTGACTAAAGCAGAGCAGAGAAGTACATATCATCTTGACTTGGAAAAGTACCATTCGTGGCAGGAGAGGTAACAACTACTTTAGGGCAAAAAGCTATACAAATACTATAAAGAGCGTATAAATTACATGTAGGAAATATTTTTAACAAGTGTCCTACAAGACTGTAATGGACACCTTAGCAACAGGCAGAGCGGGCTTGGATTATCTCAGTGTGCACTGACTGTCCACTGGCGTCAGTAGATTAGGAAAGCCTTACCTAACATACAAGATGTCCTTGGTGTTGATGTAGGAGACCTGACGCTCTCCATTAAGTTTACTGTATCTCCAATGCCCTCATCACTTGATGTCTCTTCTAGTGATACAGGAGCACCTAAAGCGGCCTCTGCTTCAGATGATTTCCAGAAAAACAAAAAATGTAAGATTCCAAATAATATACAAAAAAATATATATAACATTAAGGCACGCCAAGTTAAAACAACAAATGAAACAATATTAATAAACAACTGAGAAGAACGAAAAATGTAATGAAAAAGATTAAAGGTTAAAGGGTGTACTGAAGGCACTTTACCTGTGACTGATCCTGTTCCAGGAACATTTCCTACTCCTGGTGTAAAAGACGTTTCAAGAAACTCTTCCTCAGACGGGGCTTTGTGAATAATCACCACATGTGGTATGCCATCTTCCTCCTCAGCACTCACTGAAATAGTGTAAAATGAAAATGTCTTCAGCCTTTGCACAGAGGAAGCAATTTCCTCCTTTAGGTAATAACTTGTGCTTTCATATGAGTGACCTGAACTAAGAACTGAAAATGAAATGTGGTTAAGTTACATTACACTTAGCTGACACTCTTATCCAGAGCGACTTACAGATATTTACAGGGTTTCAGTTACAGTCCCTGGAGCAGTGTGGGGTTAGATGCCTTGCTCAAGGGCATCTCAACCATGGGTAGGGTGAGATTTGAACTGGTAACCTTCCGATTACAAGACCAACTCCCTAACCACTAGGCCACAGCTGCCACAGCACAATGTTATATGATGAAGCACTAATTCTGATACCTGTTGTTTTGACAGATATTCCATGAGATTGTGACCCCTTTGCTCCAGTGAGGGACTGAGTCCTGACCAAAGATGACTCTAATCTGTGAAGGTCCTGCATGTCTGCTTTAAGATCTGTCTCAGACATTTCCTCAGTCAATGGAGCTTCGTAGACAATCACCACATCTGGGATGGAATCGATGTCAGCTACACTTTCAGTGACAGCTGTGGATTCGTTTTCACTTGTATCATCTTCTTCTGAATCTTCAAAGAGTACTGTGATGGAGGACTCTCCACTTGTTAAACTGCCCACTTCCTCATTTGCTGCTGTGTGTGAGCTCTTTACAAGTGACGACAGTCTGGATATGTCTTTAACTCTTGTCTTAGAACTGGAGTGAAATCTGGTGTGGCTGTGACTTGATATCAAATTAATGCTCTCTAAAGAAAGTCTCACAGATATGTCTCTTGTAAGCTCTGGTGCATCGTCATCACTTCCTATGTCCGCTTCCGTTTGGGTGTCAACATCTCCAGAGACATCAGATAGTTGCATAAAACAAACACATGGACAGAAATAATTTGCTTAATCCCTACCTTTTTCCTCTAAATCAGAACAACTGGGCTGAAATATGCACAATTTCCTACTTTTTCTAAATCAAAAAGACTAGACAAGACTAGCTTTACCAATATACAGAGGTTGTTTGCCATATAGCTTACCAGGACTGAGTCCATCTTCTAAGTCTGGCTGTGGGTTTTCTTGGGGAATATCCACTTTGTCTCCAGATGCTACCTCTTCAAGCTCTTATAAAAAAGAAACAGGAGGGGATTTTGATCAGGCTGAAACAAATGTCATAATACTACATTTTATTCACAGAGGCACAGCATTTGAACAGAAATAAAATAAATAAAGAAAAACAGAAATAAAATATCCCATGTCAAATATCTTGTGTTGTATCTTGTATCTTGTATTAAGTTTTGGCACAATACATGTTATTGTGCAGGATCTAACATGTTTAAGCATACCTGTGTGGGGGAAATTCTGAACCAACGGTAGGAATAAGGTTTTGTCAAAACTAACAAATGATAAAACAAAAAAAAAACTCTTTCAAAGAGGCCTTGACTGCAGCAATTCTCTCAGTCTATCAAGTTCCTCAGTTACGTATGTGTACAGTCTGAAATAAGACACTCGAAGACTAACCTGTATATGTTGACTTACTATTGGCATCTGGTGATACATAGGACAACGTCAAACATCTTGTTGAGGATGTGGTTCTCATTATAACATTCTCCTGATGTATAGGCAGTGCAACAGGTGAGAGTGTTCCACAAGGCTGCTTCCTCTTCATATCCTCGTGGCTTGAGACTTCGTCTTCTGCAACATGAAGATTTGAGTGTGCAGATACCTCAGCACCTTCTTGGGTGTGTAACAGGTCTCCAGACACATCTGTATCTGAAATACAGCCACACTGCACCCTCATTCACAGATGAAGTGCCCTTGAGCAAGGGACCTAACCCACATTGCTCTGGACCCTAACTGTCCCTGTACCCAATTCACTGTAAGTCGCTCTGTATAAGAGCATCAGCTAAATGCAAAGCAATGCAATGCAACACATCAGAATGCCATATCAGCGGAGAGCATGTTACCATGGCTCAAACTGTACACTGCTTAGTATACAGCGCAGATTCCCTACCCCTTTCAAACTGTCTTTTTCTTCGCTTTCTTCACAATTTCAGTTCAGCCTTCTAAGGCCAGCTAAAACACTGGCCTTTCACTAATTACTATACTACACTGCTATATTAATCTATATTAACATTTTTTTTTAAGGGGTAGAAATTTCCCAGTAACGTTTCGGTAAATATCCAGAAACTGGTAATGTATGGAAACTGAACAGGAATTAACTTGAATATTTAAGTATTTTATTACAAAGTGTATCATATAAACATAAACATAAATAATAATTGGTCATGAGCAGACATGCATGCTAAATACAACTGAAAAGAAATTGTCATTTTGACTGATTTCGCTGATCTTCATAATAAATTCTTTCATTGAATTGAAAAACATAAATGTGAAGTATGATAAACATCTTACCCATGGAGCCCCCTGAATCTGAACATAAAGCTAGACATTGATCTGAAGGCACTGCATAGAGGACAAACAGATCAGCATCCTCCTCAGCATCATCCAAAGGAGTTCCGTCCATTTCTCCTGAAAAGAACATAATGTGGTGTATTTAGCTTTACAAAACAAACAAAGAAGCAAAGCATACATCTTAAAATCCCTATGATCATTGACCCTCAGCCTGGTAATTACCTCAGGCCCTAGATGTTTCCCCCCTACCTTTTTCCCCTTGGCCTTGCAGCACAGTTTGGCACGGCGACTTTTCTAAAATGGTCTTGGATTGAGAAATATCCTCCTTCTCTGACAAAGAGTTGTATAAGGACCTGTATAGCTGGCAGCTGTAAGTCAGATTGACTTGCTCAACAGATGCTCTCACAGAGATCTCATGTGTGTGGTATTTCTGATAGTGAGACTCAGCTCCCTGTGGAGGTGGTGAAATTCTCACTACAATAGAGGGGAAACCATTGATAGTTCCAAAAACTGTGGCTTGTAGCCCATACCATGTTCATCATCAACATTACAGGGATATGATAAGCCATAATTAATTGCCTGCTTTAAAACTGTTAGTGCTCAAACCCTGTATTGTTTATCTGATTCACCTGATGACTCCTGGGTCGCCTGTCTGTCCTCTGACCTGGTCTCTTCACCAAAGGGAATTTCTTCTAACACTTCACTCGTCTGCTGTCCAGCAATTCCAGATTTGCAATGTGAAAACTGCTCATATTCTGCCAAGCTGTCTGACAGATAGCTTGCTACAATTGTAGATACACCAGACAGTTCACTGACGTATGGAATGCTACTGCAGAGATTTCCTGTGACAGTTTGTTCGAGTGTCTGAAAGCTTTGTTGTAGAGTTGAAGTGGGTAAAGCTTGGTAACACGTTTCTTTTTTGGCCTCACAGACTTCTTGAAGGGCCCCTTCATGAGCATAACTCAGATTTGGTGTGGGTGCAAGTGACGACAGTTTGTGGTAAGGCACAGCATCAGGGATATCCTCAGAGGTGGTAGAAGAAGGCTTGTGTTCAGTATCTTCGCGGGACTTTACTAGACAAGACGGCAAAGGACAATGAGTCATGCACAACCCAGTAGTTTGAGAGATATCTTTGGCATGACAACTGATCTCATCCTTTGATAGGGCAGACTTCTGGATGACCACAGACTGGCCCAGCTCATCTGTCTTTGGGGTGCCGGATGGAAATGTTACATTTTGTTCAAAGTAGTAATACTTTTTTAAAGATGGTTTCATAACTGTGAAGGTGTGAACAAATAATACAATTAATTAGAAAACAGGAAGAGTGTGGTCCTGTAACTTCATATTTATAAGACAGAGAAGGCGTACCTCTTGATGTGTGATATCTTAAGGAAAGATCCCTTATGTCCATTATGGGGTTTTCTATATTAAAAAAAGAAAATTCATTTTGAAGAGTATCAAATTATAGACAACAACATATAGGCTAATGCAATTTGATTATTTGATCCCCCCCCATCAATTTAGTTTTGACCTCAACTTTTTTGTTGATATATAATAGTTATTTACCGTCTCTGTACTGCAGAAGCTCTTGACAGTAATCTGCAAAAAACTGTTTCAAGTTGTTGGGAGATTCTCTCACTACAGCAAAAGTGACACATTCCAACCACGTTTTGAGTCCGTAGGGCACGATGACAGTGCGTCGGGTCTTGAATCTTTTTACCGGCATCTTAATGTATGATTGAAAAAGCGGTGGGAGACATTGAAGTCAAAGATTAGCTTTTTCACTTGGCCTGGGTAGGAAATGTTGTAATTAGCTATGACAGCTAACGTTAGCAAAAAGGCATTTGTTGTTCTAAACGCTAATTCATGAAATGAAGTGAAATGAACGGTTGGGCTTACCTCTGCAAGTGGATTGCGTCTCCCTGGTGATTCTAAGATCTCCACCGGAGTCCACAATTTTGCCCTCTTTCAAGGTGTCACATTGGCCTACGTTAGTTGTTTCCAAATTGGGCCCATTAGCCTACAAACCCTCACGCTACAGTAACAACATCGGCCGACACTTGCCCAATACAAATTCGATTAAAAATAACAAAATGACGTCTGACTGCATCCACACGTTCCATCGAATAGATCACAAATGCTTCATTCTATAGGAGGCGCGCACTGAATGTGTAGCCTAATTTTAGGGTAAGGCCTTTTTGCATGCATTGTTTGGTGGCACCAACTTTATCATTGTCTAAACGCAAAGGGTGACCAGGCAAGAACTCATTTCATAACTTAAGAATATGTTTTTTGTATCCAATTCCTAGGCACATTTTAAAGGATTTCAAGCCCTGCACAAAGTGCAAATCTGCATGTGGGAGCAATTTATCTATTGTTATTCATCAGGATATACAGCCAAATTAGGCTACATGGTTCAGGCCTGAAGGCTAAGGCTTTCATAAGTTTTAGACCTCTTTTAAAAAGATAAAGATCTTTTGCCCTTCATTCCTTTCCAATAAAGCAATACAAAGAAAGCCTGGTCATGTACAACAACAGGTTGCATGTCATTTCCCATTTCAAGATAAATCGGTGGTGTTTTAAATATGACAAAATATTCAAATGTGTTGTTTATGTTGGTTTATTGTTCAAAAGGTAATACAATATGTCTGTCCTATCTCTTGTCCATTTAGTCTTCTCTACTCATAAACTTCAGATCAGGACTGCGGATTACTGTGACAGAACTGGTGGGAGTCACCCTTGGTAAATGAGGTACCGCATGGATGCTGTCTACCTGCAATCTGGTCAGCATTAGCCGTGTCTTCACCTGGCATGGGTGTACTAGGGTAAACAGGATGCTGGATTTGCTGAGAGGAGCCTACAGCGGCAGGTTTGGCTGCAGGAGAATGCTGTCCCGTGAGACCACATAGGAGCATGTGGCTGTATCCTGGATGCATGCTTGGCAGGACATTTGCAGGCTGACCTTGACTACTAGATGGCATCCGGGCTGATTTCTGTTTTGAATGTGCGGTGTTCATGTGCATGGTTTGATAGGGTCTCCCTGTCAGACAAGGAGACATGGGCATTTGGCCTGCGGGGGGATAGTGCCAGCATGTGCAGTGGCAGGGTGGCATAGGGTAGGGCTGGTGGAATGGCATGGCTGGGCAGGAGCACCTGGGAGCATAGAAACGTTGGTCTCTCTCAGGATTTTGTTCTGCTCCTTGAGCAACATCACCATCACATCCATATGAGCTATGGCCATAATAGGAATGTGTTTGATGGTAGTGACAATAATAATAGGGATAATATAAAGAACAGCTATGGGGAGGGTAAACAGATCCATTGAAGAAGCTGGGGTTCCAGTAAGGATACTGAGTGAAAGGACGAGCTGGTTGGATGCAGGAACCTATATACACATTTACACACAAACATAAGAACAATATATAAATTCCACTGTTTAATACAAAATCAGAATTGATACCTGGACTCTGACTTAGATGTATTAATGTCAAAACATTTGTCATTTTTTGCTGTGCAACCTTGTTTCATCAAAACTAAAATCATGTTTACATCTATGTTGCTTTAGCAATTCTCCTTTATTCAGAACTAATATGGCCCTTTGCATTTAGTAGGTGCACTATAGCAAAATCATTGACTTACCACTGCTTGTGGACTGGATTTGTTCCCTTGCATTGCTGGGAAGAGCAGCACACTCAGTTTGCGTGGATTTAGCCTGTGGGCTGACCGCCCGGTCTACTTCTCCTGAGGTATTATAAAATACCTGTGGTGCTCTAAAAAGTTGCAAGTCCTGAGTGCACTCATTTCTGACAGTCTCAGTAGTGGGTTGTTGGTTTTTCTGGACAATCACTGATGTCTGAAATGGAGCTGAAGATGAGGCCACCTCTGTGTCTGTGGTCACTTTGGGCTCTGAGGGTTCTGTTTTTGTTACTTCAGATCCAGGTGCACTGCATGGAGGACAAGCTGATTCTTTTAATACTGTTACCTCATTGGACATTTGGCAAGAAGTTGGAGCTTGACCAGGAATTCTCTTCTTTGTTTTTGGAATAGTTACTGTGCCTCCTGATGTCAGGGACTCAGCCAGTGTGGAAGTCGCATCACTTTTCTTAACAGAGGTTAAAGGTTTGGTCATATCTGTGCTTAATGGTAGTTGTGGTGCATTATTTGTTTTAAGTCCTCTTACAGTACATGCGTCTGCACTGGACAAACGTTGCTGGATCATTGGCTGTGTGTTGGTTAACGACTTTCCAGAGGTGCTTCTGGATTTCTCTTGACTTTCATTTTCTGGTAATAAAGATTTAAGGGGAATGATTGTGATTTCTACATCACTAGGAATCTCTTCAAGGACTGCTTTCTGGTCAGCTTCTCGTTCTGATGTGAGATATCCCATTCTTTGTAACTCTTCTTCAAGCCCATGTGCAGGGAAAGTTTCCGCTAAAAATAAACAAATAGAAATTAAGGGATTACTTAATTGGAGTCCAGGTGTTAGCTGTTTAGCTGTTACTGTAACTGCCCAAATCCTACAGTGGAACAGACTTCCTACCAATGCCATGGTGGAATTCCTTGACAAGCCTCTTAATGTTGAAATTAGGGTGTCCTTGAAGGGGAGAAAAACGAGACGTTTCCCAAAGCAATTGATCATTATGATCTCAATTTCTTATCAGAGACATTGCACTTGTAACTTTAGTAACACACTGCTTACCCCTTTTGAATTCTTTCAATTTAGCAAAGTAGTATAGGACAAACAATAGAATGTCTGGAGGCTTCTTCTTTAATACCGCTCTCGCAAGGCTCTCCAACATTGTATGCAGTCCGTCCGGGATATGTATGCCCATTCGTGATTCTTCCATTCCAGGGTTCTTTTATGATATACGAAATTGTAACTATATTATTAGTCATACACGTTGTTTTTTTTTTTTTTTTTTTTTTTTTACAAACCCCTAGTCTTCCACAAATTGACAAGTGAGCTGCAAACTGCTAAAGAAGGATTTGATAGCCTACCAACTTAACAATCAAGATGAACTTCGTTACATAGCCTGACCAATTTCGTTTTTTTTATCCTTACCCGTGTAAGTGCATAATAATTTAGTCAGTGAGGTTTACTTAACATCTATGTAGATGCAGCAGATAATATTACATCTCTAGATAAAAATAAAGGTACAACTGAAACTCACAGCTTGCTGAAAGGTAGCATACATTTTCCATAAAGTCGTTCGAATTCGGAATAATCACCATCGCAACGGATGGCAACAGTTTATGGTGCACGAGAGCATTGATATGCGGTTTCAAAAGATACCAAACAAGTCCCGATTAAAGTTTTAAGATTAAAGATTTAAGCTCTGCACCGCATATTTAGAGTTTATTTCGGTAACATAAGGCAATAAAACAAAATCTACTTTTTATTTTGATTTGTCACGTGAAACAATAATTACAAAACGAATCAAGATCGCGCGTGATACATTTCAGCACCATGGACAGGGAAGGTGATCTGATAAATAGCCAATAGTTTCCCGTAGCCAAAACAAAATCTTTTTTTTATGAGATTCTTTTGCTAGGAGGTACGACCACACCAGGTAAACTTACTTTTTTCAGTTTTTGCTTTAAAAGGCACATCTGCTGAGGGTGCACATGAAAGTCTGCCTAAGTGAAAATGACTGGATTTGAATTGCTCTGTGTGTCCTTACCATTGACTGGTCCTTACAGTCATGTCTGTGCCACTGCCAGGCGTTGAATTATTTGACCTTTGAAATGCACAATAATAATACAACTTTGTACCACAACCAACCTAACAACTAACAACCTGCCTTGAAACCAAAACTTTACTGTTTAAATATATTGTAACCACTGAACTGTGTGTGTGTGTGTGTGTGTGTGCATGTGTGTGTGTAAATGTGTCATTTATCATCAAATACAGTTTAAACACAGTTGCTTACACACCTAATTACTAAGTAAAGTTACTCAGACAAAACATTTTCACAACACTGTAAGTCCCATTTAATAAGTAATATTTATTTAATTGTGCAGTTTCTGTGTTCTGTACACATAAAATACATGTAACACACCTTTTTCTCTTGAAGTAATATTCTTACACAGTTTTCAATGCAGTATGTTTAATTATGGAGAGCTGTTAGATGGATAACAGATAGATGGGAAACAGGACGTATCCTGCAAAAGAGCCATTAAAAAAGGGGTTACAAAATTACTAAGATGATATTTTGCAAACAGCTGATGGTGTCCACACTAAAACACAACATTTACATGAACTCTGGTACTCAGAATTTAATAGAACTACAAAATATGACTGCACACCAAATGAAAAAATACCAAAAATCAACTGTTAATTCAGTCCTGGCCTGCAAGAACAGCAATTCTGTGTAATGTTAATACACATGTACAAAAATGCCAGACATGTACATACTTTGTACAAACTATTAGTTGCAAAGTTTTACTATTATTAATAATAATATAATAATATAATATCTACTATACTTATACTGCTACTACCTAACAATTTCTACTATCAGCTATCTATAGTAGTTGCAAACACATTGATGATTATCAAATACTATGGATACCTCCAAAACGTCATTCAACAGTAGTAGTAGACTACCTTCACATTCTCTGCATTGTCCTAACATTCTTTCTGAGGAATGTTCGCTGGCATTCCATGATCAGAGGCTGAGCTTTGCACTGGAGTGTCAGAAGGAGTCAGCTCACAATGGGCATCAGAGGCTGAGCTTTGCACTGGAGTGTCAGAAGGAGTCAGCTCACAATGGGCATCCGAGGATACATGGAACACTTGGTTAGTAGGCACAGGTTCCTTGGTTTGGGAAGAGGCTTGTTGAGTGTTTTGAGTTTCCTGGCATGGCTCTGAGGGGCTTGCTGCCCCACACTGGACAACTGGTACCCCAGCTGAATGAAGCAGAGTCACAGGGCACAAACCCCATGTTTCGGGGCTCAGGAATGGGAGAACCATGGCAGGCATTACTGCATCAGAGCTAGACTGACCTGTGACAACATGAAAGGAGAAATTGCTGTTGACATTTAATATCTGTTAACAGCTTCACCTTTAACAGAGTATTATATACCTCACATCAATTCATATATACACATACACACAAAATCTGGAATTCTCTAAAACTGACCTGTGCCTGTGTATGTGTGCATGGCATTCTGCGGGAGTTGCAAAACAGCACCCAGTGGCTGAGGTCCAGTGGTGGGGGCCTCTGTTGTCTCAGAAGAAGCAGCAGAGTCAGAGACTGGAGGAGGAATACACTGGACTGGAGACATAAGGCACAGTGCCCAGTATACAGTCTGCTGGGTGCCCTGTGAGGTTGCAATCTGGGGTGCCTCCGTGGTGCCACCTTGTACGTCTTTTTGAGAGAAACTTGCTTGAGTCTCTTTCTGAGACAATGGTGTCTGTGATAACTTTGAGTCACAACTCTTGTTTGTTTTTTGAGAATCTTTGTCCACAGCGCTGTGTGAGTTTAATATCTGTTGTGTTGAGGTAGATGTCTTTTGTTTGACACCGTTTGCTACCTTTCGCTTTGCGCTGAGAAGCCTGCTCAGCTGTTGGTTCATCAGCTCCGCTACCACAACCTCCTCCATTTTAGGTGGGACCCACTCTGGGTCCTCTGCAGGGGCTATGGGCCTGACAAGCTTGTTATCACTCTGGTTCTTCCTCCCGGAGGTCAGCATTGCAGAACTATGGTCAGATGAAAGATCACTCTCCAATTCCAGCAGATCTTCACCATCACTTTCTGGGTTTACTTCAGTGGAACTTTCATCAAGTGGGCTATGCTGAGATACAGGCACTGTTAAAATAAAATAACATTTAATATAAAAAATATCCTATGACACATCAAGTTAAGTCAAGTCATATTTATTTGTATAGCACATAAAAAAATTAATGGTTTAAACGTAAATGTAACTGATATATGTTTGATTTTTGAAAGTGAAGTGTCATTCCCTGGTATAAAATTCCAGCTTCGAAATAGTAGAAGCATACCTGCTTCTGGCAAGATAGCCTCAATGTATTGTTGAGGTTGTGAATCCTGAGTTATCTGTTGCTCTGCTGAATAAACCACTTGTTCATCTGGAAGAGGGGGGTAGACCAAACGAGAGTGTGTTGCTTCCAATTCTATCAGAACATGTGAGGACGCCAAATGAGTACCACTTCCCTCTTCTGCCATGGGAACTTGTGGGCTGTCCAAAATAGGAGTGTCATCCTGTGGTCCTGAAGCACTCACGCACACATCCAGATTCTCCACTTCAGGTTCTTCAGTTGGTACTGCAGGCTTGACTAGTTTACACTCAACTTTATTTTTTTGTGGTGCTGGCTTTGCAGACTGTCTTGGTTTCTGTTCAGACCGCCCAGAGGCAGCAGCTTTCTTAGTGAGTGCCATGCCTTGTTTAATTCTGTCTTTTGTAGACCTATGATGCATTGTGACCCCTGCCATTTTGAGATTAGATGTCTTGCTTTTGACATTCTGTGATGAGTGTACCACATGGGCCCCTGTAGGCTCTGGAAGTGTCTTCTGGTTATGTGTTTTGTTATCATCAGCAGACTTGACAGTAATGGAGCCTGAGGTTTGCTGCATTTTCTGAGTGCGTATGATGAATAATGCTGCATTTGCAACTACTGGTGGTTTCCTGGCTGTCACATTTTTCATAGTACCCAAACCACGATTAGGTAATCTCGACACTGTTTTAAAATAGAAAACAAAGAAAAAGCTGTATTTTTTCAGGTATTTAACTTCAAAATCACAAGTGATTATTTTCCTTATATGGTGCTTCTACTATAGCCTGGTAGACCCGCCCCTCGTACTTAATTTCATTTTGTACAAAATGAAATGAAGTACGAGGGGCTGGTTTACCAGGCTACTTCTAGTAGGCCTATTAGGTTATTTCAGCTGGTATAGTGGAGACAATTTTTCACCAAGTCTCTTTCAAGAGTAAATTCCACCATATGAAAGAGTTTCATTTTAGTAACAATTCAACATATAGACCTACTGTTGGTTTAGCCTATTATGTCAACATATCCTTACCTCTGCTTTCATGGAATTTTTTCACAAGCCCTTGAATCTCTTCGTTCGTATGTGCTGCGGAGAAAATAGCAAGACTACAAGGTAAAAAAGGTGTCAGTAATTTACAGTTTTGTCTTTTGCGAATTATATTATTACTACAAGTAACGTACCTGCTCTGAAACGCATCAATTCTGCAAAGTATAACGTAGCGAAGTGTGGTACACTTTCCGGCTGTCTCTGCACAACAGCTCGACTGAAACTTTGGATGGTCGTTTTCAGGCCTCGCGGCACTTTAATCTTTATGGGATATTGATACTCGAGGACTTGCTCCATGATTTGTCCTACCACAGCAGACAATAACTTATTGATCAATATCATATTATATATATCATATTGAATATGTTTTAGGTAGCCGAGGCTCAAAAGTAGGCTGTTAGGGAAAAGACCAAAGTATAAAACATAACAGCAAAGAAAACTTACCAAGGATGGCCTGAGCTCTCTGGCACTGCTTTCCAAAGCCTGCCTGTAGGTATCTATAACCTCCCAAAAGTCACCGTTATCTGCAGGTGTTGGCCTCCGTGTGAATGACACGGAGTAAGCGGTTTCGTCACAATGGCTGAACTGGATTACGATCCAAATCATAGCGAGTGCTGAGGGAGAATCTAAGATCTTTGTCATACGGAGATAGTGGTCTTATCATGCTAGCAGAGGCGGACGAAGTACACAATTACTTAAGTCAAAGTATAGATACTCCTAGTCAAGTATTACTCTACTACAAGTGAATGTTGCTATGACAATTTTCTACAAGTACAAAAGTTATTGCAAAAGTTCTTTTGAATGTGTGAAATGTCAACTACAAATGTACAAAATACTTTAAAGTGTATGCTTTTTCCAAAGAACAGAAATATGACAAAAACGTCAGGTCACTGGTTATGTTTTACTTTATTGTTACAGATAACCCAGTTTAAGAGAGAAAACACTACATGCAGGAAAACCAGTTCCTGCGGGAATTTTTAATATTTTTCATACATAGCAACACCCCCATCCCCTGAGACATTGTAGACGACTTGCCACTCTTTACAGTGCATGACCCACAGTGAGACTGCACAACTCAAGTCCTTCAACTCCACTAAACAGACTTCTTTGTAAGCCATGAGGCAAACAATAGCATAAGAACAACCCTTGGCAAACCCAGTCTCATTTCTTTTTTTTTTCCTTTTTGTTTTCCCGATGTCCAGACAAAAGCTTGGGGCTTGAAAGCACAGGGTCAAGCATATAGGTTCATCATCAATGAACTGATGTTGTTGTGCAACACTCCCTTGTAGGAGAATAAGAGTCTTGGGTGTCTATATGAGAGATGACCACCCATCCATCCATTCCATACCATGGCACGACATGACATGGTCACGTTAAACAGTGCACCAGTATTTTCAAACCACTTGACATTTTGGGTGGGTAGCCACATACACAATAACACACAAGTAAGTTTCAGATTAAATCAAATAAACCCTTGCTACAGTACATTAACAGTGAGATAAAGCACGCATGAGAACAAAGTGCAGCAAAGCTTCTCTTTTTTAGTTTTCACCAGCCTTCTGCAGAATTGGCACGCTGTTTTTAAAATAGCTCCTCTTTATTGCTCATTTCCCACACCTCGAAGTGCATATTTTTTGTTGTGGTGTTCATATACCCTGCTTCAAGCATTTTAAACCTAGGAGCTGCACTTGTCACTAGCATGGAAGTAAAGAAAACGACAGACTGCTATTCTGACAAAAGCATGAGTGATGCAGCATGGCTGGAACTAGAAGGAGCTCTCTTTGCTGTCTGGTCAATGATGTGCGATGAACAACGAGATTTTATCTGAATGTTCTCTAAAGGTTAACACAGAATTAAACAAGTAGTAGAAACACAAATGGTGACACTCTGGAAAACACTGATGCTGCCAACTTAAGGCAAGAATACTGTAATGATGTAGAGGTTATCCCCAATAAAACAGACTCTGAAGTATTCATCTACTAAGCTACATGTTTGGGTGTTAATGTCAGGAGTGAACACTAGTTTGAACTACAATTAAATGTATAGGGCCTCTTGTCGGATCAATTGTAAGTATTCAAAATCAGGTCATGAGGATCTCTGGTGAAAAGTGTGTCACAGGGTGATAGAGAGCGACTGTTACATGTCCTGAGATGATGTTTGCCTTGCGAATCATAAGAATAAACAAGGAGGAAGATAGATGCAATGCAGGAAAAAAGGTACAGAATTTTCAAGACAATAAATCAAATCTGTACAATCGGGGATGACCTAATCAGCACATTTGACTGTGTGTTGCTATTTTTGAGACCAAAATGTCCTTGCAAGAGGGTAGTAGTAGTAGTAATTCCTACTGCCCAAAATGCAGTTATTCAGCAACAATTACTGATCGACCTGGAAAACAATAACAACAACAGAAATAATGAAACCCTGTTTCATTTCTGACCCAGAGTAAGACTAAGACTCTGCAGTCATTTATCAGCTGCCAAACTGTTTGCTGTTGTTTTAAGTAATATGTAAAATGGTATTTATGAAACAAATAACAAACAAACAAAAAAACAGATCAAGGGTGCTGCTAGGAGACACCATGCTCATTAGTTACTGGCTGGACAAGACCCTCACTGAACAACATCAGGGGGGCATTAAGAGTAGCTGGTTTAGTAGCTAACCCAGCTAAAGTAACTCAGAGTAACCCCATGGCTACAACAGGTATGAAAGTGTTTGCGTAGTGCAACTTCTGTTTAGAAGTCTACTTTTCTCAAATAGTTTCGTGTCTGGTGTAGCCACTTCCAGTTGATTAGAATGTAATCTCCTATTACAGTGTACATTCTGCAACTGCACTGCAACCGCTTCCATGCCCACAGACAGTATAAGTGGTAAATCTCTTAAGAAAAGGGTCTTATGGCTTCATCCTACAAGCAAAACAAAGCCATAGGGCTATTTTAGTAGATTTATCACTTGCTTTGAATGAACATACGCAGGTAAGTGAGTAAGCCTGCTTCCTGGAATACCCCACTGCCCATCGCTCCCACTGCACCAAAACAAAAGCCTAAGCAGGCCAAAATCATATCCTTTCAAAAACCCTGATCCTCGAGTGATTAGGAATTAACACATGAAGTTATTGAAGACTTATAATAATAGGTCACACAAACAGTTTCACAAGAATACAAATAATGTAATGTGATAATAAAATATGCTTCTTGTCTGTCAAATTGTTTGTCAAACACTGTCAAATTAGATGGCTTGTAATTTGTTGTTAAAAAAAGGACAAAAGTGCAGAGGTCAGAGGTGGAGGGAGGGAACTGAACGATAACTTTCCTGCTACTGAAAACATCACTGCGGAACCACGTCCTTCAAAGATGCCAGGGCAGAGTGGATACGGACGTGTAGCCTGTTTTCAAAGTCATAACCAGTAAAGTTGTCCTGCAAAAGAAGTGACAGAGTTTGAGGACCAAAAACAACATACCCACCATGCCCTAGAAAACCAGTTTAAACACAGATAAAGGTTTTTTTAGTATGTACAGACAGTTCCTGTAGTTGTCTTACCTTTGACTGAAGAAGCAACGACCGTCCCTTTCCCACCGTCTGCAAGATAAGGAAAGATTACAAACACAAAGTTCACATCTTACAGTAAATGAGCACACTCACTTTACTAAGGCAATACACATGCTTTGTGTGAACACCATACTACAATCACAAAGTGGCATGCAATACTAAAACACCACACAATACAACAAACATTTTAGGTAGAACAATACAAGCTTGGGATACAATAAATGACTAGATCATCCTTGAAATGCATGCCCTGCTTTGTCTAGGATACTTGATTGACAGATGGGTTCTGACATTTTGTGCATACTGGCTTTCTTATTTTCAACTCTGAAGGAGCTAGCCCTCGTCCGACATTTTCAAAACATCCTGCTTTTTAATCCATATTTCTTGGAATTGGAGGGGAATTTGAAAATATATTATGTGGCCAAAAACATTTAGAATAGAAAAACACAGACAAGAGTTCTTGCATAGCAATTCTGTGTATGGATTGGAGATGCGCGGATGGGCTATTTTTTCATCCGCAACCACATCACAAAACTCATTGTCCTTCCACTATCCATTTACACCCACAGTTTGTGACCAATTTTCAAAACCGCACCCGCCCGCCATATTTAACAATGTAGGCTATATATTTTTTTCATTTGAGTAGTTAAACCACCACCCGCTCGAATGTAATTAAAATATTATTTTTCGTCACATCATCCGCCCGACCCATGGTTTATCCGTGGAGTGCGTGGTTGTAACCACCATCCGCGCATCTCTAGTATGGAGTCGTGTATTGAGTCAAGAGGGAACAGAAGTCATCACGCTACCTCTGGTTTGGTGAGTAGCATACAGCCAAGTTCGTAGACAGAATATGGTTGGACGTAGGAGTTAGCCTGCCTGCCCAGCTCATCCCGGGCTGCCAGTTGGAAGGACTGGAGGAGGAGTAAAATAAACATGCACCAAGGAAATAATTTGAATGTTTAAGGATAAAAATGGCTGAAACAGAAGGTATTGAGTTCTAGTACTGGGCTCTGTGTTCCTGATCCATGTACATAAAAGCGATCTACGAGTCCTCTGTAAAGTTTTAAGTTTTAAATTTTATTTAATTTACTGACCGACAGCTGGGGAACGACAGAAAACACAATAAGCCTCAATTGCATAGGTACTGTATTTAGAATAAAAGAAAACTATCAATGGTAAATACTGTATATCCAGTACAGGATCTCTAAATGTGTACTTTCAATAAAGTAAATCCTATATGAGTTTCATTAATTATGAGAGTTACAATACCTGAACTGCATCTTTAATATTTCCAAGACATTTCTGTATGGCACCAAGCAGCAGGTGTTTCAGACCTTGGCAAGATGGGTCCTCCAGACCTTGTAGAACTAACAAGTAAAGTATACCAACAATATTAAATATCAATATCAGCTCAGATGTAAAAAACATGCATGGTATGTGAAACACACAAATATTTCAAATATGTAGTTGAAAATTATGAATGTATTCATCTATGTGTGCAAACAGAAATTTGGTCCAACTTCTCCTGACCTTGGCTCATGACCTGGAGTTTTGTGGCTGAGCAGTTGGGCAAGGCTTTCCATAGATACAGCACCTCCACCACTCCCAGAATGCAAAGCTCTCTGTTAGGAGATGTTTTTCTAAGCCTTTCAGCCTGGTAAAAAAAAAACATAATAAACTTAAGACTAACTCAAGGAATAAAAAGCAAGTTGGAAAACAGAGTAATCTGCGAGTCAGACTTGTTTTAGCTTTGAAATGGCTGCTCACCTTTCGGAGGGCGAACTGCTCAATCTGATTGTTCTTGCGTTTAAACAGTTTCTGCACGTCTCTGAAAATGCCTCTGGCCCCTTCTAGATCTCCAGAGGCCCCCTGGTTCACTTACCAAGAGAAAATACAGTATACAGACCAGTCATAGACTAATATGTTACATCTGTTTTAATACCACACATTTAATTCATAAGTGCTAAGTTGTAAGGCAACAGGACTTCTTCTTAGAGACTGAAAACATTTCAACTCCTATCCAAAATGATCTATCTTCTGAAGAAGCCTTTTGGATAAGAAGTGAAATGTCTTCAGTTTCCAAGATAAAGGCTAGTTGCCTTACAATTTACCACTTATGATTACTATGATCTGGACAAATGAAAACCTATATAGGCAATGCATTCAGCTTTTGTTCTTACATAATTAACCACCACATCCCAATTAAAACTATTAATAGAAGATATGACAGAACAATAAAATGTTGAGAGTGTGAAGCACAAAGACTCCTTACCTCCAGTTAAGTATGCATAATAGCATTGAGACCATCGAGATTCATTCTTCAGTCTCTCAAATGCCTTATAAGCATCTTCAAAGTTCAGCTCAATCATGCTGCACCAACCTTCAGATGTTCAGGTCACAGTAATACCAGGGAGAGAGGGGGGGGGGGGGGGGGTGAGAGGGAGAAAGAGAGAGAGGGAGAAAGAGAGAGTAAAGAGAGTGAGGGACAAGTCATGAGCATAGATAGGCTAACAGATTGCACAGTATAGTCAGCTTGTACTAGACAGGTTAATAATTAAAAAAACAAGTTATTTATAAATGAGAAAAACAGATGCACTATTTATACTAAATGTTTGTGCATGGCTGTGTGTGTGTGTGTGTGTGTGTGTGTGTGTGTGTGTGTGTGTATTAGGTTCCGTACCAATCTCATACAGACACACATGCTGTATCTCTCTTTGGTCTGAGACGAGTTCCAGGGCATCATGGAAGGATGTAAGAGCACTGTTGATCTGACACTGCAAGACCAAAGGGCACACAACCTCACTTACAGAATAAAATATACGTGGAACAAGAATAAGAAAGGCCCATCATTTACATATTATTTTTGTCTGCTTTACACATGGTCAATATTTTTTCCTTGCCATTTCAGTTTGTTTCACATAGCTTTATTTATAGGCTATACAGTTCTAATTTCATCATGTGTGGATTTTGTGGGTTCATACCAATGTCCAATTGGAAATACTTTCACTGAAGAAGTTGACACGCTCTATACTTAATGTCCCTGCTGCATAATAATTACATGCAGGTTTTTGTGCACAGCAATGGACACAAAATATACAAACCTCAAGCCTCTGCACTCGTCCTCTGAAGAAGATAAAGAGAGAGGAGTTGGGGTACACCACTGACTTCTTCTGTAATATGGCCTTAGCCTCCAGCAGTCCATCTTGAGAGTCTGACCCATCCACAGCAAAGAATGGCTGCACTACTGTGTGGTACCACAGGAGTGCCAGGCTAAAATGATGAATAACACAAACAGGAACTGTGTCAGTGACCTATTTAACATTAATTAATTATTACAATACACAAAAAATCATACTGGGCTTTGTTCCTTCTTCTGTGAACCAGCACAAGTTTGGCCATTATTTTATTGTTTGATGCTCTTTAGGCCAGCGAATCAATGACGATGACAATTATAGTGTTATCCAAACACCTCTAAAGAAATATTTTTGTGCCCTATTGCAGCCAAGTTGGATTCAAAGGCACGTCTTCGTCACTACAGCAAAAACTATGTATGTAGACCAAAGCTATTCTTTACAAGAAAGATTACAAGAAACAAGCTGACAGCCTCTAGGCTGCGAACGTGAACTATTTCTACCGACTTGGCTACGCTTAATACCACAAATCAAACCTAGGCAAATGAAGAGAACTGGCTGTACTGAATCCTTTTTGTTTACCGATTTTTAAGAAAGACGCATGTGATATGATCTATGTAATAAAATTACCAATAACAGATTTCATGACTAATAAATATTCTTCCAAACATTACTATTTTGGAAAACTATTTGTGTGATATTGTATATGTTATCTACTTCAGTCACACCTCTAGCCCACAGTGGCACAGTAATTATAATGACCATATTATGAATATTTTATTAGCATGCTTTTTAAAAGCTGCATTACTGTGGCAGACTTCCTGCTAGGATATAAAGAATTCATGATTTTTTTTATTATTGTTTGTAGATTTTGTAGAAACACAGAGATGGTGCTTATGATGAAAATAGAGATAAAAAGTAATGGATGTAAAAAACATAATTGTGTTTGTACAGTACTGAATGGATGGATGGATGGATGGATGGATGGATGGATGGATGGATGGATGGATGGATGGATGGATGGATGGATGGATGGATGGATGGATGGATGGATGGATGGATGGATGGATGGATGGATGGATGGATGGATGGATGGATGGATGGATAGATAGATAGATAGATAGATAGATAGATAGATAGATAGATAGATGGATAGATAGATAAGATTTTTATTGATCTTTGGGAGACTCAAGAGGGCTTACGTAGCTAACGGCGCCTTCATGTCCTTGCTTTCACTGGCGTACGCCAATGAGGCCAGGCCTTGGTGCCGGTCCCCAGGGAAGCCAAGCAGGTTGACAATCTTGAGGAGGTGGGGCGGCACCATGGAGATGCACAGGTGGAAGAGGCCGTAGCCGAAGCTGACGGAGCCCTTCAGGCGGCTGAGGGCCTCTGGCGTGACCCCGTCTGCCTCGGCCCCCAGAGTGTTGTGGTTGGCCTGGTCTGGGAAGAACACCTCCTCCTGGACCGGAGATTGCTGCCGACAAGACTCCTGCAGCTGATTGATATCACTGTAGCACTTGTTGTACATTTTCCAAGCCTTACGGAGGATCCAGCCTCCTTTAATGTAAGCTGAAGGGTTGGAGGGGAAAAGGGGTTATGAAGGTCTCTGTTGATGGAGTGTCCTCAATGTACTGAGTTTTTAGTTAGTTTATGTTGCGGCACAGTGTGGTTAAAGTCATAGCATAAGGGTAACACAAAGATTTCCATTATAAATCCTAGCTAATTTGAAGTTGAAGTTTTAAAGAGAAACAATACATTTATTTCTTAATTCTTTGTTAGCAACAGAAAGGGCAGAAAATCATGCATAATCTCATGACACATACAATGCTCAAAAAGTATTTTAAGGATGCCTTTCTGAACCAATAACTGATGTCAAACTAGCTAACTAGTCAAATATGACTAGCTAATGTCAAATATGCACCTTAATAAGTCATGAAAATGCATTTCCCTACAAGCTGAAGGGAATATAATCCCACTGTTTTATCTGTGAATGCCTTTGGTTTATGCACGACAAAACATGAAAGTGAGATGAAAGTGACCTCATCCAACCTTAGAGGTGACCACAACTCTGTCTATGACTCTAACCTGAGAGTTCCTGTTTCACGAAGGAGAGGACAGCGAGGTACACCTGGCAGTCTGCCACAATGATCTGTCTCTGGAGACGATCCACCACAGACACCTCTGCCCGCTGACTGTCCACCTGCAAGAGGCCACATACAAATGACTGTAATAGCTAACAGTGTATAAAGAGCACAAGGACCATACTTTATATAATATCACATCATGTGTAACAATAACGAAAACTGTCATACAGATGCTAACATACACTGCAGTTCATAATTGTGGCGCATTTACAAACTCTTTTTATTAGCATTTTAGCATCTCCTGTATTATATGATTTCTTTCCATGGTTTACCCCATACAAAGTCAAAAAGGGTAAAGTCGCCAGGTGTTGTGAAAGAACTGTTTGTCCAGCATCATAACGTGTGATTGATGCCTTGCACGGAAAGCATCCTCTAAACAACAAACGCCTGTTGCTACTATTGACCACCAAGAGCATCCTATACAGTTGCCATCACTGGCAAGGATCCCCTGCATCCTTTCTCTACCTCTAATCAGATTTAATGTCAAAAGCAGTGTGCAAATATAATTTCATCCTTCCTGCCTCCAGAGTTCTCAACAAAACATTTCAAGCCTATAAATGTAGGTTAAGAAGGAATAGTCATTTCCTTATCTTAAGCACGCTCTCAACAAACAACACTCCATATCTTGTTTAGAGGTAGTGAGGATTAAAAACCCACTGGAAAGAGGCTAATATGTTAATCAGTCATACAGTTTCATAACTTTTGGTGAGCATGCAAATGACCAATGAAAGATACACAGGATGACAGAAAGGCAGACAGCTTAAAAACTGTAAAGACTTACACTCTTCTTGATTTTGTTCCGAATGGTCTCAATGACCCCAACATCACTCTCACAAAGCTTCTCTGTTGTCTTGAGGTCATCACATGCCATTTGCATTTTCTCCTCCTCAAAGGTCATCATTGCATTCTGCACCAATACAAACACAGATTCACAGCACAACATTATGGCAACAACATATTTTCATGACAGCACTATCATGACAACACATTTTAACCAAAATGCATTACAATGACAACACATTATCATGACAATATATTTTAAACAACAGGAGATATAAGCAACATGCTTATTTGTGCTGACTACAAAATATGTTGACATTGTTGATACAGCACAGTTTGCACCATCCTTCATTACAGGAGCCACTATATCAACATACATTCTCTACAACGGGCTAGATCTACCTACATTGGGTCTGGAAGCCACTCCCCCACCCTACATTTGCACTTATTTTGCATATTTATATTGTGTTAGAGTAATACTTATTACTTAGGCTTAATCTGATATTGGCAGCTGTGTTCAGTTGTTTTGGATGTGTTTACCTTTTCTCTTTTACATGCTTAAGTATACCAATGAAACAGCCATTGGCATAAAAGACAGAGAGAGGCTCTTTAATATCCACTTAGGTCACCAGTTCACCAGATTACAGGGTGCCAAGCTGATAAGAACCAGGGGTTGGCCAAGTGAGCAGATTAATGCCTTACATCACAGCTAGTGAAATCCTTGCAAAACTGTGTGATTTTTTCTCTGTTGGGTCAGGAACGTGTGGCTTAACAATGCATGCTTTCATGAGGCAGAAAAGACTTTTTTGGTAATCAGATTGGCTATTACACAATGAGGCTGAATAAACAAGGTACAAAGGGACCTTATTCAACACTTGGTGAAACACTTGGATGTGTACACTACTGTGTATGTGTGTGTGTGTGTGTGTGTGTGTGTGTGTGTGTGTGTGTGTGTGTGTGTGTGTGTGTGTCTCTTTCACCAGACACTCCTTTTGTTCTCTGCAGCAAAGGCTTACAATGCCTGAAATAAAATATAAATGTTTCTGTCTGTAAAATCAAGAAAAAAATAACTGCAGAAAGGGGCTTGACTCAAACAACTAATAATTACTCTATATTCCCTGGGTCAGCACTCACAATTAACTAGGACAATTATCTCTATGTCTAATAGATGTTTATTTACATCAGGCAGACTGTGAGATCAGCAAATGCGTCATGCTGCTCCATCTATGGCACAATTAGATGTGACTGGAGCGGACTTGATTATGGAGTAGACCAGCCTCTATCCCACTTCCTGTCCATTCTGTCTTTCTCTCTCTCTTTCTCTGCCCCTCCTACTCTCTCCCTAGTTCCCTAGTTAAACACACTACACACACACACAAACAGGCAGACACAGGCATACACACAAACATACACGCACCCACATACACACACACAGACATAACACACACAGATACAGATACACACACAGTAACAGAAAGCTAAATGTTTTCTGGAATCTAAAAAAAAAGAGTGCTGAGCAGAGACAAAAGCCTAAGCTATTGTTGGTGGACAGGAGTAATGACCCTGAAAACCCCATCATGTTCAGATGTGGATCTATCCATATACATAGAATCTAGACAAAAATCCCCAAATGTCATGTAGTGTAGGTATTGACAAAGTATAAAGGTTAAAGAATAATAGGCCTACTTTAATAATAATACTAATAATACTAATATCATTGTTGAACTATCAAGTAAGGCCATGACTTACCAGGAAGCTGACAAAACTGGCTCCAAAGCTCATCAACGGACTGTGGGTTCTGTGGAGGTAAACTGTGTTAATTTAGGCACCCAAGAAAATACATTTCTACTAAACCTGAAGTCTTGGTGTGAGTTTGATAACCACTCACTGATTTACTTAAACATGAATCTCTTCACAGCAACTTCTAAAACACCTACACTAAATTCAGCCAGGTTTTCCATGACATCATTTGAGTTTGCAGAACATAACTAACAAATGCATACTGTTTCGTAATTCTGTTTTCACACAATACAGGTGCATTTGCTGTTAGGGCAGTGCACTAGTCTTCTACTGAACAGCAGTAACTGACAAACTACAGATTATATATATCAGAGGCTTACCTGTATTTTCTAAAAAGCTCATCACTTTCTTTAAAGCCGTTGTTTAGAAGCATATTGATGCCCTGAAGAGCTAGCTCGGCATCATCAATTTGATTTGCCTTCTCCTCTACCTGCTGCTGCTCTTGTTGGGATTGGTTAGGCCCCGCCATTATCTAAGAGCTGGAAACAAAACAAAATGGTGAGGTCGGTGTAGAATTAATGTAAGAAGTAAATGCATAATACCCTAGCTTTAAAACAACCCCATAGGTACAGCTGAAGCTATGCACCTTCCGTAAGAGCAGGCAGACGTGCCTCGTTTTTTTCTTTCTGCAGTCACTGGAGCATCAGCACACCGGGCCAGGAACTAGCGCCTCAGATACGAAAAGCAGTGTATTCAAGACAATCATATGATTTTCCATCGCATTTCCCTTCTTCTCTAGAAAAAAAGCATATTGTGTCCTCGGCAAATCCTCTTCCCCACCCTCGCAAAGCTACGATTTCGTCAGCCTGGCTGGGAATCCAGCGGTGTTACAATCACCCAGACGCTGCATCCGTGCAATTACATAACGAGATGAACGTTTCTTTGCCAATCCCGGGCTGCACAACGCAAAATCCTCTTTGAATGTATCAGGGCTTTGTCGTTCCAACAAGCTGGGTGTCGCAGATTCAGTGTAAGGAAAGGATGGAGATTCTCAACTAGGTTATGGTGTATGCTAGCGTCTCATTAGCATAGAATGGCTGGCTGAGCTTTCTCAAAGCTACCGTCTGCGCGAGCCACTCCTCCCACTACTTTCATCTAGCAATCGCGGCAGTGATGACAGCTCTACAACCTTTCACCTTAAACGCAACAACCTAAAACAGACCGGCGAGTTGGCTTACTGACAGTCATACACCAACAGTCCGATTTCATGCCTTCATAATTGGGAAAATATGAGACAAGACGCAGTTATGTTCATTTTATGAATATTATTATGTCGAAACCACACATTTTTTCCTCATATGACTTTTTTTCACCACATGAATTTTCAAAGGATAGACGATGGTTGTTTCAACCAGATAAAATGATTAGACATGTTCGCCCTTTACTTAACCCACGTCAAACCCTGTGTCTGCAGAGGTGTGACCAGAATGTCACGTGTGGGTAGGCATTTGGCCTTTGGATGGACAGAGCACTGTTTGGGGGGGGGTGTGTGACACTGCCCATCCTTGCCATCCACCTGTGTATTTGTATCAACAGATGGTTGCCAATAAATTTAGGAGACGTTCAATGATCATATTGGTGGGTCATATTGGTGTACAGTTGTGCTTTAAAAAAAAAAAAAATCATACACTACTTTTTATTTACTACTCTTTACTGTATTCAACTGACATAAAGTGATGTCGAGATTTCACTGTCTCACTCTATCACAGAGGCGGCAGCCTGCCAGCTGTTCAGTTGGGACCACACCCTAGCGTGAGAGGATGTGAAGGGTGAGTGGATGCGTGTGGATGCAAGAGCTATAGAGGGCAGCGGAAGAGGCGCGGCATGGGCGGACTGGCCGTGGATGCACCAGGCGTAATGGAGAAGCGCACACACGCCTCATGAATAATTTATAGGCTCATGATGAAAGCACAACTGCCTTTCCACTGCATGGTCAGCAAGGCAAATAGGTCTTTAAATGCTGGTTATGTTCTGTCATCTATTTTGGTCAACAAGCACACACCATGTACAAACAGGCCTAAAAATGTAGTAATTGCAAACTCGGTTATTACACAATAATTTAGCCGATGGCATAAAAACGGTTTGTGATGTGTATTTTTATTTTGTTGTACCTGGTGTCATTGGTGTAACAAAAACAGTAACATTTTGTAAAATGTTTCTTTCTGAAGTATGTATATTGTATTTAAAGTAGACATTTGGTCAGAGCACCAAAATACATGTTCTTTGTCACAACAACAAAAAATCTGTTAAAGAAGAAAGTAACACACACATTCACACACACAGACAGATAAAAAATACTTTTGACAAGAAAGGTTAGAACACTGGAGACTACATCTTGCAACATTATTAAAACTTTAAAACCATCTTTAAAAAATGAAGGGGAAAAGGTACCATATGAAAACTGTCCATCTTATAACAAAATTGCTTAAACACGTAGATGGCAAATGTACCTTACATTCCCTCAGCAAAAACTATAATAATAAAACAAAACAAAGGAAAGCAAAAACCACAAACAAAAAAACAAAACCTTACCATAGAGGACACCAACACTAAAAAACTCAAGAACAAAGACATGTGCTCAATATTCCTCCCCTTTCAGAAAACTTTCAGATTTATTACACTCAAAAAAGTGTTTACATGATTGGATAGAGGGCATAGCTGGCGATACCACAGGCGTTGCTTCCGTTTCGGATAAGCCGCATGAATCCACCCTCTCCCCACCCACTGCCCCAGCTGAAAATAAAAACACAATAACAACTTAGACAAACTGCTATTGCCAAAAACCACACAACCACAGAACATGGTTAATTTTTGCACAGGAAAAAAGCTCTGTGATTTAGTGCACAAAAAAGTATCATCTAAATTTAATCTAAATCACCCAATTCACACTACCAAAGAACATATAAAACACAGGATAATGCAAAGAAGCTAAAAGAAAGTGAATAAAAAAAGCAAATTTAGACTAGCACCATTGTCTAATATTTGAATATAATCTTCACATAAAGTATTTGACAGTTTTCTGTCCTCTCTTGTTAGCCGCTTTGGATAAACGTGTCTGCTAAGTGTACTATAATGTAGTTAAATGTGTAATAAAATGGTCACCTGTTTTTAATGATCCAGTAGTCTTTTCCTCCCTCTGAGCCATAGCCCACCACCACCACAGCATGGCTGAGGCTGCTAGCACTGCACAGGGGCTCCTCATAGATTCCTGTCAGAGCCGTGTCAGAGTAACAGTGCCAATGACCATTTTATTTTACAAATGTTCTGACATTGTAACACACACATAATTTATTGTTTGAATGTTTTGTGATACAGTAAACATTACATTATGATTTCTATCATACAAATGACACTGCACTTTAAGTAAAGTTGATTTCAATTGGACAGACACAAAGTCACAGCATAGGGAGGTGAAGCCAAGCTATACAAAAATACAAAAATAAAACATTGTATTTTCATAAATAAACATTGTAAAGTTTATTTGTCAATGATTCTATGCTGTGATGGTTAGCGCACTGTATGGGGGATAACTTACCTGAGCTATAGAACAGGAAACTGGTATGGTCGGCATCAATGGCAACCGTGATTGGCCCAATAGTTGCCACAGCATCAGCCAAAGCTTGTTCATCTCCAGCTGGTATGAACCTGTAGCCAGTGATTTTGGCCACTGCCTTGGTGCCGTCATAGAAACACGGCTGGGTATCCTAATGAGAATCACAAGAAACCATTTGTTTGGAATTGTTCTCTATTGGAGCGTGGCTTCCTTTTTACTACCACAAAGTTTGTTTTGTTTGTCTGATGATGATCATGTAAAACATCTTAGTGCCGACATAATGACAACCTCCAACAACCCCAAAGAACATACCACTGATGTGTAGGGGTACGAGCTAGACGACTGCAGACCGTTCTTCACCACATAATCATAGGCATTGGCCATCCAAGCACCACTACAGCCGTGGGTTCCAAATGACTTGGAGCAGTCCACCAGGTTCTGTTCGCTTAGAGATGTCAGTTTGCCAGTCTTCTTAAACAGCAGTCCCTCGATAGCCCCCGTAGTACTGAATGCCCAGCAGGAACCACAGAAACCCTGTCAGAAAAGTATGGTATGGAGCACATTTCTATAGGTAACTTTAACTATTCT
Source organism: Coilia nasus (assembly GCA_027475355.1). Classification (NCBI taxonomy): domain Eukaryota; kingdom Metazoa; phylum Chordata; class Actinopteri; order Clupeiformes; family Engraulidae; genus Coilia; species Coilia nasus. The sequence goes on along the minus strand of CM050212.1, from coordinate 5,511,432 downwards.
TTTACGTTGGTTTAACTTGCACTGTTTTTCAAGTATCACAAAAATAAATGACATTTGTAATGCCATGCAACATAACAAGAGCCATACAGAACACTGACTCACATTTTTAAGTTGGTTCTATGCGCCACTTTATACAGTATTTAAAGTCTTGACAACTACATAACTATCACTCTCACACATATTTTTTATGTGCGGGATTGCTAAATAAACCATCTTAACTTGAAAACACTACCTGGTCCTTGACTTCAGTGACATAACCCAGACTTCTGTAATCCACGGAAGCCTTTCCTAGGCGCTTGGCCCCAGCTCTGAGCTTGCGAGGAGACACCTCCTTCCCTCTCTTGGCCAGACCATTAATATTAGCTCCCAGCAGCAGTTTGTACTCTTGATCTTTCTGTGGGCACAGGAGAGGGTTATAAATACATTAAATACTCAACAGACAAAACGTCTACTTAGTCATTTTTAGGAATAACCTTAATAGAAATAATATTTATGGCCAGTTCATAATCCTTAAGTAATAATAATTGTTTTAAAGTATAGTGCACATTAAAGCAGCATCAGAACTGGCTTACATGAGAAAAACAGGACACACATATCTGCAAAGGTATGACTATCGTAGTAGTTATACGTAACTTTGATGCAGCAAACCATTATTATATCAATCCATAAAAAAGCTTGCTTTGCAAGATGAGCAGTGTTAAACCAACTGAGTCATAAATTACTCTCTGATATGGCTATAGGGCAATCGTCCCAGTGTCAGATCATCAGTACTGACAAGGCTCGTTCACCCACCATAGTTTACTTAAAGTCATAGAAATTATATATAAGTAATGTAAATTGGACGCACCAAGTCTCCATACTTGTTCATTGCCATCTTGAACCCTGCACCTCCTTGGAGAAACTTTATATTGTTGTCATTGATGTACCGCATGTGAGACTCCCAAATCCCCTTTCTTTCCCTGTCATCCATCTAAAAACCAACACAACATAGTTAGCAGGCCAGTTAGATATTGAAATTACAATGCTGTGTTTCAAACAACATAAACTGAAGCATCTTTATGTGTGTTTGTCAGTGTGTGTGTGTGTGTGTGTGTGTGTGTGTGTGCACGCACTATGATGTTGAGATGATTACCAAAATAAATGTGTTAAGTTACCTCTTCATCATATTTCACATTATTCATCTGCTTCCACAATGCCCATTCACTCGTCACTTGTCCCTCCTGTTCCACCTCTTCGTCTGAGTCTGCAGAGACATGGCAAGGCTCCCACAGCAGGAGAGCCATCAGAAATGCCCTGCACAGGGCTCCACTCCAACAGACCTGCACCATGACTGGACACAATGGGCTCATTTTGAGAAAAAAAAACTTACATTTGTACCATTATGCCTTATTATGTGGTTTAAATTAATCAAAAATATTTGTGGACATGAAACAACTCACTGGTCTTACACACAAAGACATCATAGAGATATCCACAATATGTACACAAACTGACTCCTACCATTGCCCATGCACTATAGTGATGTTTATCCTATATACTGCCATGTGATTATCCTTGTATTACTGTAAAATTATATTAGCATGAGATCAATATGATGACATGAATCCAAGACTCACCCATCTAAGTGTATAGGTCCTTAATGGAAGGCTGGAAAATGAATGTGCCTGCAAGAATGTACAAAATGTCTCCTCACTCCTCCTTTTATCCCTTTTGGTGAGGGGTGTGACCACACTGGCTTTCCTGTCGACCCAAATTTAAGAAAAGGACCCATGAAGAACTCTGTTTTGAAAAACTCAGGAATTATACATTGTTGTGCCTTTCGTTAAAACACTTAACTAAGTAAATAATAACAAACAAAAAAATACTAGAATGACCCTTTGTTTTCTCACAGAGCTACAAAACAACAGCTGATTTTTTGTGTAGGAATTTACATTATGGTCAAAAGAACTGTGTTAAAAGTTAAATTGTTTTTGTGACCAGATAATTATAACAATAACTGAAAAACTGAACTGGAAAACTCAACTGGTAATTTAAAGATTCTCAGTTGCGTGAGAGCACCAAGGCTGCTGAAAGATCAATTAAAAGCAACACTCATAGCAAAATCAACTGTTTGTTGCATCAACGAGAAATGAGGGCGCCATGTTAAACCTTAACAAATCAAACAACCTCATTGACCCTAGAAGAGCAGCACACTAATAAACAGTTGTTACAACAGAGTAAAAAAAAATATTTCAGTAAATAGGTTTGGACAAGTCAAATTTGAGAGAAAATTACACATTATTTCATGACAAGGCTGGGCCTGGCAACATTAACAGCCTGTAGTGCTCTGGCATGAAGTGCAATGGAAACAACCACACAAATACCAGTGTGCACCAGACTGGTGAAATTAAATGTGGATATATGGGCCATGTATCTATTTAACCACCATGTCGAGAAAGTTTGAGGTTGTATTGTTTAAGTGTGTGAATGGCTATCATTGTAAACAACTCATGTGTAGGCAACGCAATTATAACAACTCCTAATGCAAAAGCTGCAGCATTAATGTATGATACAGAAATATATCTCCTGCTGTGGTCTGTAGAAATGTTCTACAACTCAATGGATGACACTTCCAAAACACAAATTATGAAAATGAGAGATGTTCTTGCTGAGTCTGCTTAACCCTCTGGGGTCTGAGGCATCTCTGAGACAATCTGTTAGCCTTAACATGTTTATATTTTTCCTCTAACTAAAAGCATGTATCCCAAAGTGACACATATGGTTATATTTAGGAAGGCCTTAGCAATAATAATGTGAAAGTGAAGTGAATGTAAAGAAATTATTTTTCTCTGTAAAAATCTGTAAACACCACCTTACACACTTTAAAAAAGTCCCTCCTGAGGACTCTAGAGGGTTAATGTAGTCATGCATTTCACTTGAGCTTAAGACCATAACTAGAGCATGGAGGCACAGCCTTTAAAACAAACAAGAAGTTAAGACATTTGCCCACTTGGGTGGGGAAAAAATACAAATCCCCTGATAATGTCTATAAGGCACAGATGAATGGCAGCAAGGAATTTGCTACAACATGTTAAATAAGACAAGTGTCTTTATCATAGCCTGTCTCACATCCTTTGATCCATATAATGTGTTTAAAAGACTAGACTACAACTCACACCTTCATGACATAATTATAATGATTCTCACCAACTGGCATTAAAGTTAACTCCAAAAAGCTCCAGGATCTCAAAAATATGTCACTTTCAAAATAGACTGTACTTATCTAAGCATATCTTGAAGTGACTGTAGACTCAGCAAAAAAAATCTCAGAACTCTTTAAAACACTGACTGACACCTTCCTTTACTTTTTTCGTGCCAGGATACCAATAATGTGTTATGTCTGACTTGAAGCCTTAACTTGTAATTTTTTCTGTCATAAAGAGCTCATAAAAAATAGTGTATCTTTGGAACGGTTGTTTTACCCAAGCACATGGCAAACAGCCAGTGCAAGTCAGGTGTATTTGTCAGCAGCTAAACAAAACAACCCACCTGTCCAAATTATGGCACTATTTCCAAGCATATGTTTGGCAAAAAATGATGTGCTTTGTGCTGGGACGACCCAGATAATAACCGTTTTTGATGAGATGATTATATGTGTGGAAAAGTGTGCCCTGCAGGGCATTAGAGTGAAAATGACAGGTAAAATGCAGAGTAAAATACGAGTTTCATGCTGACAGGTACGCAGTGCCCCGCTCTGAAAATTATGATGAGTCTATAAAAACTAATTCCGGGCCCCACATGTTAGTATTTATTTGGTGTGCATTCTTTCATTTTTGTTTCATTTTGAAACACAATATGCATCCCACAGTTTGAGATCAGGTTTGCTTTGTTTTCATACACTAGGACTCAACAGACTTTGAAAGTGTATCTTTGTACTATATATAAATAAATAAGTGAATGTATCTACATCAGGACTGACACTGTAGATATACACTTGTTATATGGTATGTATCAAGTGTTAAGTCTCTAAAGTCACTATAACAAACAATAAGCCAAGTACCTAGCATGGTCAGACCATATGACAAGCCACTTTTTGCACCTTAAAACATAATCATAACAGTCATGCCATGCAATTAAACACCTGAGAATCTTTCAAAAGAAAATCATTATTGCTTAGCCAAACAATGACAGGTTGAGCCTAAATGATTTTTGCATGGTAGTATGTAGTGAAAAAAAATTATAAAACAGGAAAGTATGTATACTCTTAACCTCCAAAACAGAATGACTTCACTACTGGAATCTAAATATGGCATTACATTACACTGCATTACATTATGTTCTTCAGCATCACCAGTTTACTTGAACATTTTCATTCTCTTTGACACAAGCATAAGCATGTCCAGTTGTAATAAAGAACTAGAAAAATGCAAAAATATGATTGGCTTGCCACTGATGTTCCATATTTTATTTATTCTCTGCCATTGTGGTGGCTTTTTTCTTTGTTTTTGGTGGCATGCCATTGTGGTGGGCATTTTTTTTCTCGAGCATTTCTATTCATTGTGCACAGCATACAACTTTCAGAAGGCTCTCCAGGTTTTAGTACTTTCGTTCTTATGAAATACAATCTCTCCCACACACATAAACACAGACAAAGTCTGCATGTATAATCAAAGCAGGCAACCCTATCATATTCTGCCAGTACTATATACTTATAGGTATATATATAAGTGTCAGTGAGGGAAATGACCACTGCTTGTTTTACTCTTTTATGTGGGCAGAATAGTACAAAATGTTGCCTTTTTCCAAATTGAGATTACAAACCTGAAGGGTATTTACATGTCTATGTCTGTCATCAGCCAAGGCACAGCAGTGGTTAGAAAGTATCTCTCAATGGACAACAGCCAAAAACATGCCATGTAATACACAAAGACCAAGTCAATCCAAACCAAACCTAGAAACCAAATATAACTGAACTTAAATATTGGCATGAATGTTTGAAATTGCTGACACATAAAATTATAAATATAATATAAGATATAATATAAGATATAACAGAGTGATTTGAAAAATAAATTACAATAGTTTCAAGCGGACCTTGGCAGGTCAGTAATTACAAATCTGCATTGTCTATTAATGTTGTAGTTTAAGTCCGCTTAAACTGACACCAAGACACTACCGAGACTGGAATTTTCGAAATCAAGACAAGACCAAGACACACTAAGGCAAGACCAAGACCAAGGCCAGAAAGCAGACCAGTGTTACAATGGAGGTGACATGATTACTCATATCAGTTGTGGAGCAAAAGGCAATCCTGTAAAATGTCATATGTAGTTAAATTAAATTCATCAATCAATTCAATTCAATCAATTCTTTTTATTTCACTGTCTATATGTGTTTTTTTTTGTTTTTTTTTTCAATCACCCCGGTTTGTCATAGTTACACCTTATGCCTATATTTTTAATCATTGTTAGACTCATTGTAGGACTGATAAAAATAAAATAACATTCTCATCACTCCTCTCCTATGTCCATTTTATCAGAACCCATCTTGTGAGATGTTTGGCAGATAAATTCTTTGTGCTGCGCACAGCCAAAGTTGATCACTGCCAGGTTCAGTAAAATTTTCTTGACATTGTGTGATGTGTGTGTGAGATGGCTGGTGAACTACAAGCGTGGGTGGAGCGCTGGCATTGTCCATTGAGAAATGTGTACAGTCTCACATGTCCCAGATAAATCTCACTGGTTGCATTTGAAGAGAGGCGTGTTATAAATAATGACATATGTGATTATGCATTTTGTTGCATTTTTCATTACACTCAACCTAGAGTGACCACACACTCTTCAAACACTATTTGTGTATGTGCATGCATACAAATTAGGTGGTGACAAGAGTGCTCAAGAGACAAGAGTCCAAATGCATTTATTTATTTATTTATTTATTTTAACAGATACAAACATACACACCAATATATATGTAAACAATAGCTGTAGCCTACAACACAATAGTGCTACACAGAGAGGAGTCCCTTATGTGCCATAAGAGGGTCGGAAGTCAGGCGGATGTCCTGACTGATGTAGCAGACAGCTGTGTGGGTTGTAGTTTGGGGCCTACTTTCACCAAAATGATATCCCAAACTATGTATTATCCAACAGGCATGTTTAAGTGACAGCTCAGTATGTTCACTATGGCTTCATCTGTTTAGAGAAATTATACTCAACTACTGTAGTCAGCAGCCTAGCCTATATTTGTGGATGAAGGGAGGGCCTATGTTGTGTTGTGGGTAGCAGTTGATATCACACCCAGATGTCAACTGGTCAGGAAGACCATAGACTTCAAAAAGATAAAATGTAGGTTGCAGGGTTTTCAAAACAGCCTTCCGGTCAGAAGGTCAAAAGGTTACAACGCATTATGTTTGTTACTTTTTTTTTTTTAGTTCAGTGTAAAAAAGTATTTTTTAGTACGCTTTAAGGCACACAGGGGACAAGAATCTGTGTACAGCTGGTGCGATCACCCATTCAAATTTTGTGGTGCACAATAGACTATTTTAGAAAGGCCTATGCTGAGTATTTACCGCTGTTCATGGGAGATGTAGGCTAAGGGCGAAACGCTGCGTTAGCTGGTTGGCTTGTTGTGGCTGCGTGAGATAGTTTACAGCAACGTCAACGGGGCAGGGAAGGACAGCGATTCTTCAGACCGTGACCAGTCCGTGAAGTCAGCCCTAAATAAACTGTCTTTACCTGAAGCAATGAGTCGCGAATAGGACACAGAGAATGTCGTTCAAGGTGAGCACGCCTTTCAGTCACTGTATCCAATCTTTCTTGTTTGATGATACAGCTACAGTACGACGAGTTGCAACACTGAAGCACTGACAGCGGTCTGCCTTGCAACTGACATTTCTTTGCCGGAGGCTAATTGGATAGCATATTTTGCTGGTGTGGGAATAAGTTCTTAATGACACCGATGCTCACTAAAATGTACATATTTGTCACTAATGGAGCTGACCTCTTATACCTTGCGACATACTGTAGGCTACAGACAAATTAGCCTACTCTTGAACACAGTCTGCGCGGTTAGCCACTCTGGCAACGGATCAGTATGGACAGAGCAGTAGCAGTCATGCAGGAAAATGCATACGTCGTGTTGTCTATTGTGTTAGGCTATGGTGTTAAGCGGTTAAGTGTATGGCTTTCTTTCTTTCGATATTAAACGTATTAACTCATGTGACCGCATACACTAACTGTTTATTTTGCACTGGAATTTCTGCATACCAGACTGAAAAAAAAGTAATGTGGACATGAATGCCCATTAAATAGCGAGAGTCGGTTGTTTTGACTGCGTAACTTAAATAGCCTTCCAAGTGCAGGTTATGGCCAGCAGGACTATGCATGCGTAAACCGCCATGCCAAGCCCGTCTGAGTACTATAATGGCCATGTGTGACATTTAGGTACATGTGTTTTACAGAAGGAGACGCCCCTCGCCAACGCAGTATTTTGGGCAGCTAGGAAGGGGAACTTGGCCCTGTTACAACTGCTTCTCAACAGTGGGCGAGTAGATGCCGACTGCAAAGATTGTGTATGGCTAACACAGCATTTATGAAACAAGACACACACATACATAGACACACACACTCTCACTCTCTCTCTGTACATATGATTGTACATTCGACTTTCAAACACTGTGTGCTCAGACTTGTAAAACGTTTATGTGAACATTGATTTACTTTTTACATTCATAGTTTTTATGGCACCATAGAGTTTCAAGTAATGTACACAGGAATTGCTGCTGTCATGATGTTTGCAATGCTGTTGTTTACCTTCTCTAGTATGGCACTACAGCGCTCATGGTGGCTTCATACAGTGGACATTATGACTGTGCCCATGAGCTTATCATGCAGGGTGCAGACATCAACCTGCAAAGAGAGGTACTCGGACTGTTCAAAACACACTGACCAAAAACAAGGTCTCATACCACAGTCTGAAGGAAATCACCACACACTGGTTTCTGCTGTTTTTTCATTTAGACTAGGTGAACAACGCGTTTCGCTCTTGCTTCCTCAGGTTCGGAGTGAAACGCATTGTTCACCTAGTCTAAATAAAAAAAAGACAGCAGAAACCAGTGTGTGGTGAATTTCCTTCAGATTTTATTTATCACCAGCACCTGGGCTGCAAGGCTGTGCAGCAGGGTTTTTTTTATTGAGTATCTCATACCACAGTGTTTCCTTCAATGGAAAAGAAAACACACACACACACACACACACACACACACACACACACACACACACACACACACACAGTGTATGAAGAATATAAGGTTTCCTGTGGTATTTTATACGACCAAGAGTATCCAAGAAATCAAATCTTTAAAAAGGGCATAGCCAGATACACTGTCAAGTCTTATTTTACAGTTGTATAGCTGATTGATACTAATAGTTCTCATGCCAGACAGTAAACTTTTATGTTTTGATTTATTCAGATGCTTACATGGGATTTACCCAACAGCACAGAGATATTTGTTTTTTTTAGTTGTCAAATATATGTAAACCATTGCAATTCCCTGGAAAGAATACCTTTTGAGCCATACAAGTAGACCAAACAGCAAGTAACTTGCATTATTAATGTCGAAAACAATTCTCTGACTGCTGTCTGTCGATCAGTGTTAGTATGATGGATTCTGTGCAGTATTATGATGGCTTCTGTGCAGACTTACAGACGTAAAAAGCCCTGACTTGGAAGTTCATGGGGGCAAACACTTGAAACATAACTGAAGCAATCAGCTCAACATTTGAATATGGAACAGAGGCCTAAATTATATGTTGAGCTCGGTGACTCCGTCTGACTCCCTGAAAGGCCAAGTCGTGATGCTATCTATGTGCCCTCTGCTTTGATGTTGTTGTAGACGGGCTCCACTGCACTGTTCTACGCGGCCCAGCAGGGATACAATGACATTGTTAAGTTGCTGTTTGAGTTTGGTGCGTCCACAGAGTTCAGGACAAAGGTATTTGGAGTCGCCTATTTCTGTTCTTGTGTTCACTTAAGCATGATGTATAATGAGGGACATTCCACATTCTGACTGTGTGTCTGTGTGTGTGTTGGAGCATGTCTATTTGTAAGAGCGAGGCGAAAGGGCGGGCAGAGGTTCTATGTTACACCATTCTGTCTGCATGACATCTGGTTAACTATGCATTATCACAATACATTGGTAGTCATGGTGAAAAAAACAGGTGCTGTTGTACCAATTTAAAAAATTGGTTAAAGACAGTACCAATATTGAGATTGTAAGGTTTTGCCATGTCAGATGTCAAAATATTGGTTCGCCATCCACTAATTTTTTTCTAAAGTTGTATTGTATTGTTGTATTGTTTACAATAAGGTCACGTCTTAACACATGCACAGTTGTGTCTGATGCCTTGCTAACGGAAGCATGATATTTGGGCAGGATGGTGGCACCGCCATTTCTGCCGCGAGTCAGTATGGCCACGGTGCAGTAGTGGAGACCCTACTGAAGAACGGGGCGAATATCCATGATCAGCTAAATGTAAGTATTTCCTGCATTCTGCTGTAGGTCCACCCCCCGTTAAATGTGGCACTACTTACAGCATGTCCAGTAGAAGATTAAGGGTTAGCTTCTCCATGGGACCCTAATGCATACGTACAAACAGGGGTATTTTAGTGAGCCTAAAAGAAGGTTACAGTGAATTGCAATGAGGATGGCCAGGTCTGTAGGTTGGGTGGGGGCGTGTGGTGGGGGTGGTGGTGTTGGGCGGTGAGGGGTTTAGGGTTGTGGGTGTGGTGGATAGTGGCCACTGAATTTAGGCCACTACATTTCGGTCTGCAAGGTCTTGCTGGCGGGCTCTGGGAATGAGTATTAAAAGCAAAAAGCAAATAGTCAGGATACCATGACTCCTTCATTGACGGCCCTCTTTAAAAAGAAGATGCTGAAATAATAATGTTGGACATTTTAAACACCCAAACATAGACTTATGGCCACTTATGGCATGTTTGTTGTCATCATCTGATTATAGACTATTAGGCAAGCTGGTGAGCTTGACAATCCTTAATTTGCAAGCTAGTGCTTTAAGGCAGTGTACTATGTCAGTTAATTGTGACCATTCTGTTTATTTTTAGAGTTACAGGGGATAGAATTACATGTCTTGTATGTGCCTGCTAAGTAGAATTATACACACAGAGTATATGCCCCCTATATGTTTCCGACCAGGTGTATTCAAAATGATAAAAGTCTTTTTTTTACTAAATCTGTAAAGTCAAACTACTCCTTCTGACACTGAGACAGTAGCTCGCCTGCTATTGCCATCTCTAGGAAGGGGCCCTGAGGCCTCATTTCCACCGACTTGAGCGTGTACAGCATGTAACCGTGTACAGCATGTGTGTATGTGTGACAGAATACACTCAAATCACACGTGCGGTGGAAATGGTCTAATCTTTTCATGTGCATTCTAAATGAATATGGACAGAAAACGGGCACTTGCTGCCTACAAGCTGTATACGGAGAGTGTTTGGTGGAAATGTGCCATTAGGATGGTCTCCTTTACTGGGACTATTTTTAAACCTTCTGTTGGTCAACACATGCTATGCATGACTAGCTGCGTCCACACTGGCATGACCTCCATATCATGTTTCAGGATGGAGCCACCCCTCTCTTTCTCGCAGCCCAACAAGGACACGTGACAGTCGTGCGTCAGCTGATTGCATCCGGAGCCAAAGTGAACTACCTGCGCGAGGTGAGCGGGCTTCCATTTATGACCCATCACCAACCTGTCTCGTGGGGTACCGTGCAGTCCAGTTGCTTCATTTTGATTATCTAAGAGCAGGGATTGGTGCCAAAATAGGCAGATTTATGGTTCCATTATGCAGCAGGTCTGGTCTAAGGACCTTAGTAAGTTATGTAACGTCTGGCTTGATTTGATTTATCATTTCAAAACAATTAAAACTCTCTTTAATAGTATATACTTTTCTGTGTGAATTGTTACACACATTAACACTCATGTGCATGCAAAAGAACATAAATATTTTTCAACAAAATGTCTGCCTAGGAACACTTCCTGGAAGCAGAAGTTGTTTTTTGAGGTGCTCTTTGGATGGGAAACTTCAGATTAAACACCAAGAGTAACTCCAAGGAACTCTCATATCACAAACATTTAAAAGCCTTTATGGTTATGACTTGGTCATATTAACCTTAAAAAAATAATAATGTTTTGACTCCCTAATGAAGGCTTGATTTTTTAACTTTGGAGAGGGGGGTACTTCTCAAATTAAGAGAGCAGTGTGTTAATCAGCAGTCTAAATCACCTAACCTGAATAAATACTAGATTGCAAATGAGAAAACAAAATACTTCCAAATATTTCCAAAAACAATTTCATATACATTTATTTCATTTATTCACTGCCTGCAAGATATAGCAGTAGTTCTTCCTAACGGCACCTCCTGTATACATCACCATAAGGTGACATACAGTATTTCACTTAGTAAAATGATCTTTAACTCAAACATCTGAATGGCCAGTGTTGTGCTTTTAAAACTTTGTAGATATTACATGTACATGTCAGATGTTGAAAACCAATATGCAGGTAACATTTCCAAGAAAGAAGTTCTGTCTGTATTCCTGATCAGACACGCCTCAGTGTCTGTCAATCCTCAAAAGTATGTAGGTCCTTGTTATGAAACATGAAACTGTTATGAAAATGTATGTGCCCCAGTTTTCAGAATACCTTTACACAATGTTCTTCTCACTGTAAAAGGTGCCGCATAGAATCAGCTTAACAAGATCAAGGCAACATCCTGCATGAATCTTTGTATGTTGGTTTCACTTAACAATGCCATGTATGTCTGTTTGACTCTCATTTATCCAGGTTATGGTAGTCAAAGGAGCTAAGTTGTAAGCAACTGGGCTTTTTTTTGGAGATTGAAGATGTTCCACCTTTCATCCAAAAGGCTTCTTCAGGCTTTTGGATGAAAGGTGAAACGTCTTCAAGCTACAACTTAGCTCCTTTGACAATGCCATGTATTTTCATAACAGACCAACGTGAAAGGATCCATTCAGCATGTTTGCTTCAATTTTTAAATTTGATTCTGGGCTTTACTTCTTACAGTTTGCACTGTGTATTGCGCCGTGTGTTTTTTTTTTTTTACCCTCAAAAGAGCTTAGGTCTTTGTAATCAAAATTGCCCTAATGAAAGGGCCCCTGTAATCAGAATAGCTTTAAACAATGTATTTTACTTCTCTGTGAACTGTGTGTGCTAATAAATTAGGGCCCGAGTGTTAACCTAAATGTATAAAATCTATGTCGCGTCTGGTCTTTTTATTTTTATTTTTTTTGATCCGCTTCAGGATGGCACTGCCCCCTTGTGGATGGCCGCCCAGATGGGCCACAGCGAGGTGGTGAAGGTTTTACTGCTGCATGGGGCAGACCGTGAGGCCGAAAGAAAGGTAAACACTTCCGCCCCCCACATTCCCTTAAAGGACTACCAAGATATAGTCTCAACAGATTTTTGTTATAGTTTTGAGGGGGACCTGTCCATTAATTTTCTCGTCTCTGACCCCTTAACTTTTTCCTGGACTCTGTGCTTGTGGATCTTTGTGCCCTTAAATAGGATGGTTCTACAGCCCTGTTCAAGGCTGCCTTCAAAGGACATAACAAAGTCATCGAGGAGCTTCTGAAGTTTTCCCCCAGTCTGGGTCTTTTGAAGGTCGTCACTATTTTAATTCCATAAAAAAGCCCTGTAATTAAGACATTGAGGCATGTAAACTATAGAACAAGGGTTTTTTACCCCTGTGATTTAAAATAGTGGCTCTGTCATATGTGTAGTATACAATCAAATGAAATACCAAACAGTAGTCATTTCTCACTATATTTACTATGTAATTATATTAATTAACCGCAATTGTCAACAGCTGGTGATAATGGTGCACAGAGTGTGGTTGAAGTTATCATAATTAATAAAGTTATTTATTCTGTTTTTTTTTTTTTTTTTTCCTCTCTGTGCAGAATGGTTCAACAGCTCTACATGCAGCTGTTGTTGGAGGAGATCCCAAGACTGTATCTCTTTTGTTGGGGGCAAGTGCGGATCCTTCTTTACCAAATAATGTGGGTATTACAAATGTTAAGTCAATTTTAGACACTAGTAACACACAATATTAAGGCAACTCTGGTGCATAAAGTTCACTACATATAAAATTGTTAAAGCAATGCAAAGTTTTCTACAGCTCATCTATTGTTAATGCAAAAATTCCTACTGCTTCCTACTGTGTCTTATCTTTATATATATATAGGGTGTGTTGAAAGGCCAGGATTAATAAAGACTTGTTGGTTTTCCTAACAGAATAATGATCTTCCAGCTGATCTTACCAAGAACGACCGAATTCTCTGGCTTCTACGACCAAGCATTGCCAATGGAAGTTGATGACCATTTAACCCTGGTCCTCACATTTGACCATGGGTTTCCTCAGAAATAATGTATTTCCTGCCAGGGGTCAGATATCAAAGCATTTTGGAAATTATATTTAAGATAATGTATTTTATGGTGCTTGTTTGCAACTGAAGCTTAATAACTATATGGACAATAGAACTTGGTCACTCAAATCATGTCTGAATTGCAATCAGTGCATTCAACTGAACTCATAACAAAATGTACCCACAGTTCTTGTTGGAACAATTGCAGTTAAAACAAGTATTGCCTTAATGAAGATATTTGTTGTGTGTGCCAGTGGATATGTTAACCTTGAATTTTCATATTTTATGTGGAATCAACTGTTGGGTTGAGTACTATGTGAGAGCATTTGTACTGTAAATGACAAAGCCATAACATAGTCATAACAAATATGAATGATATCAGTGTGCAGATTTTGCTTCTTTTGCCATTCCCTGTTAGAATTAATGTAAAGGTGTTGTTAAAAGCTAGGCTATTTATATTTTATGATTGTTTGCCCATTTTGTTTGTTGTTTGTATATGTACATTTTGTTTTTCGTGAAATAAAATATTTGTGTCCATGAATAAGGTACGTTTGCCAGTAACTGTCAGTAATTGTGGTTTGGTGGTTTAGATGTGTGACAAACCTTGCAAGCTTCTCAGTGTCAAAAACCCAAGGAGTAAACATGGAAACCTAGGATACAATGAGGTCTTGAAAATGCCAGGAATGAGAGTTGGTCATACTCCTGCAAAACCACGAAGTGCCACCAGTTGTCCGTCAATTTTAGGGTAGTCTCCTAGGTCGTCTGCAGTTTCAGCCACTCCCACAATCATTCGCCGTGACGATGTGACAGTGACTACTGCGTAGGAAGCAGCGGTGTAAACAAGAGGGGAATTGCCTTTTTGTTTTACAAGCTTATATGTTTTGATAAGTCATGTTCGGGTTGACTCTTTAAGAATTTGACGCACCGTGTGTTTGATCTTGTACTGCCAACACTGTCGACTTGTGAAGTTTATACACTCGCACCATGAGCAAACCCAACACCTTACAGGTAAGTACAGGTAACCACATAAGACGGACGACTTAAAATGAAAAAAAAAAAAAAACTGTTTAAAACAAACTTTGAATTAGCTAATACTTCTAAGGCAGTCTGTGATGTAGTGGATCTCTGGAATTATTTTAGTTTTAAGTAAGGTAAATGTGTAAAGGGTGATTCTGATAACAGCGCGGAACAAGGAAGCTTGGCTTACCTATTTTTAAAAATGCCCGTCTGGGCAACGCACTTACAACCACACCATTTAACAGTTTTTCATCATTAAAGTCTATCAGTAGTTTTGGCAGAATAAGTATTAGCATACATTCTCTAAGAAATTAAAAGGGTTAACTTTAATGTTATAAACATTTAAATGTATTCAATGTTGAAAAATGACAACACACAATTCTCCCCATGCTTATCTGTCATTACAATTCAACCAATGAGGGAGCAGAGCATCCTGCCGAACAGGGTGTCTGGTATGCGTGAGGGCCTCGCCTCTCTCCTTTGTCTTACAGTTACAGCAGTTTTTTTTCTTTCCATACAGAAAGCCATTGACCTAGCAAATAAGGCATCAGATGAAGATAAAGCCAAACACTATGAGGAAGCTCTTCGTTTGTACCAGCAAGCAGTAGAGTACTTCCTCCATGTGGTGAAATGTAAGGAGTTTTGAACTGTTGCTAAGCTGCTTCACAACACATACCTACACTCTCAATCAAATGTGCTTTACTTTATCATAAATTATATATGACAACAGTGATAAACCTTGATTTCAGTGATAAATCTTCTATACACTCCTGAGAACAGTGTCCAGTGAAAGCCAACGCAAGTCCAATCTTAGTTCAACTTAAGAGCTTAAATCATCTTATACCGTTCCTTTTTTCCTAAGGAGGTTTTAGGAGAAACAGCTTTACAAGCCAGCAAGATCTTATTTTTTAGAGTCAAAGATAGGTTTGTAAGATTGTATACTTAAATAATGTTTTCCACTGGGAATCGCTGTTTACAAGAGACCAGAAAAGGGATGCATCTCTGTATGTCAACTACAGATGAAGCCCAGGGGGATAGGGCCAAGCAGAGCATCAGGGCCAAGTGTGTTGACTACCTGGCCCGGGCAGAGGAACTGAAGGTCTACCTGAAGAAGAAAGAAAAGGCCCCACCTGCCAAACCTGTGAAAGAGTCGGACAACAAAGGGTAAGGGAGACTCATGCTAAAAGTTAGTTAGTGGCACAGGACGCACAAAGGCGTCACCTCTGCTGTAGAAAAGTAAACACCCTGCCACATATTTGATCCAAACACTTTTTTGGAGCATGCACAGTACGTGCAGCATGTTTTATAGTATGGTTCCAGAGAGGCTGCAAAGCCTTTGGGTTGTATGCCATCGCCCAGTGAAGCAGCAGCTCACCCTGTGACTAAACAACCCAGTCTAATTGGTTTAAATTTATTGAAGCTGACACCTCATAGAAGTAGAATAACCAGTTCTCATTTTAAGGCTTGTTGCATACCCTGTTGAATGACTGGTGGTGGATAATGGGTGCGCACATAAACTGTATCTGAAGGCACGTCACCCTTTTACAGCAGTGACAGTGATGGAGAAGACCAGGAGAAAAAAAAGTTTCAAAGCCAGCTTCAAGGTAGGATGCAGTGCTTCTTTTGCCATGGGTAACATGTAACTATAATAACATTTGCCTGTTGCTCTCTCTAATGCATTAAAGTAAAGTAAGCACTACCAAGAACATAGGTTGAATTCTTATTTGAATACAAATGTTGATTAAATATTTACCCTCTTTAGGGCATTTCAGTTTAATCTAAAAATATCAATGTAAATCAGATAAAATAACCTCACGCTGACATAGAATGAGCACACAGTAGTCAACATTACGCTCATACATACATCATTATACTGATTTTAAACCAATGTTTTGTAAATACTTTTATTCTGTCACTGTTTATGTGGTCAGTCATATGGTGTAATCTTGGTATTTAAAGGTGCGATTGTCATGGAGAAACCAAACATTAAGTGGGATGATGTAGCCGGTTTGGAAGGTGCGAAAGAAGCACTGAAAGAAGCAGTCATCCTCCCCATCAAGTTCCCTCATCTGTTCACTGGTACAGAGCTTCATTCATTCATTCATTCATTCATTCATTCATTCATTCATTCATTCATTCATTCATTCATTCATTCATTCATTCGTTCATTCATTCACTTTTTATTTTCAGGCTTATAACATATTTAGGATTTCACAATATGACTTTACATTCACAATATGAAGTTCAGCTACAATGAATTACACACCTGTTTTGTTTCCAAGGGAAAAGGACTCCATGGAGAGGGATTCTGCTTTTTGGCCCTCCCGGAACAGGAAAGTCGTACCTGGCGAAGGCTGTAGCCACCGAAGCCAACAACTCCACCTTCTTCTCCATCTCCTCCTCTGACCTAGTGTCCAAGTGGCTTGGAGAGAGTGAGAAGTGAGTGAGGCAGAATCACGTTGATGAGATGTGTTGGTGTTTGGGGTTAGGGTGTGGAGATGGTGATAAGAAATAGCAAACAAACAGAATGTACATTTTTTTCCAAAGTGCCATAATACTGAAAACACATTTTAAACAAAAATAGCTGGCAAAACAAAACAAAAATATTTTAGAAAAAAAACACATAACTTGCATAGGTTAGTTATCGACAGGAACAATTTATCTACTTCACTGCCAAGAATAAATAACAGGCAATTTATCAAATAAGAACAAACTAACCCAAGGCACAAGCCTTTGTATACAAAATGAGTGAATGTTCTGTTCAGTAAAAACTCACTGTGTTGCCTTATTTGTGGTCAGGTTGGTGAAGAACCTGTTCAGCTTGGCCCGAGAGCACAAGCCTTCCATCATCTTCATTGACGAGATCGACTCCCTCTGTGGTTCGAGAAGTGAGAATGAGAGCGAAGCTGCCCGCCGCATTAAAACAGAGTTCCTGGTCCAGATGCAAGGTGAGCTATAAAAAAAAACCTACAGAGAGGACAGTCAGTCGACCAGCGGTCGCTGGTTGGAGTCCAGCTACTCCTGACTAGGTCAAGGTATCCTTGTGCAATACACTGAAGCCCATACTGCTGCGCATGTGCTAGTCTGGCAGCCTTCAACCATCAGTGTATGAATAAGTGTGTAAATGGCTGAATGTGAGGAATTAAATTGGAAAGTGCTGAGTGTGAGACAACCCTATATAATATATGTATATGCAATGCATTACTTTTGCACAGGCGTATTTCTTTTGAATCATCCACCCTATTCTTCCCTCTTAGGTGTTGGAAATGACAATGAAGGCATCCTTGTGCTTGGAGCAACCAACATTCCCTGGACACTTGACTCTGCTATAAGAAGAAGGTAACATAATATAACATATTATCTGAGTACGTGAACTCAGGCTCAGGCTTTGTTTTAGTAGGAGAAAGAAGCTATGAGACACTTCTATTAAGAGGTTTGGCCCTTACTCTGAGTTAACTTACCGAGACTTACCGCTAAACCATCTACTTGGAATACGTCCGAGGTCATAGGAAATGGAGAATGTGTATAGTATATATTGCATGCTATTTTTTTCAGAGGGGTGTGTATGTGCCTTTGTCTCAGATTTGAGAAGCGCATCTATATCCCTTTGCCTGAAGAAAATGCCCGTTCCATAATGTTCAAGCTTCATCTGGGCTCCACACCCAATGAACTGACCGAGGCAGACTTCACCACCCTGGGGCATATGACGGCGGGCTATTCTGGTGCTGACATCAGCATTGTTGTTCGAGATGCACTAATGCAGCCTGTTCGCAAGGTGCAGTCAGCCACTCACTTCAAACGGGTAAGGAGAAAAGTCAAAGGTCATCAGTGCAACTTAAATGTATGTGTATGAATATAAACTAAAATGAATTCCTACGTATTGGACTGTCAACACATGATTTCCTCATCCACACCTGAACAGCATAAAAAATGTCATAAAAACATTAAAAACAAAACTTAAAATAGATAACGATAACCAAATAAACAATTACTACATAAAATCAACAGCTAAAAATAAACAGTTACTACATAAAATCAACAGCTAAAAAAGTAACAAAAAATACATAGACAAGGTTAAAGGGATTTACATTTTTGAATGACTACTAATTTTTAATCCATCCACGTGACCAGGTGAGAGGAAAGCAGTGGAACAATCCAGATACAGTGGTTAATAACCTACTGACCCCATGCTCTCCAAGTGACCCCAGTGCCATACAGATTACCTGGATGGATGTGTCAGGAGATGAACTCTTGGAACCTGTAGTTAACATGGTAAGAATAATGAGCTTAAGTGTGCCTTTTCATCTGTACACTGGAACAAGAAGTCAAATTAGAAAATATTTTCATTAACGACTGTCTCCATTTATAGAAGGACATGTTGAACTCTGTTGAGAAGACCAAACCTACAGTGAATGAGGATGACTTGAAGAACCTTAGGAAGTTCACAGAGGACTTTGGCCAAGAGGGATAACTACCTTCAGAGGAGTCAACACCTAATGCGTCGATAATTAATGTCTTTGTCTGAGATCATTACCTTCAACCTTTCATACATGTCTGAAAGTGCCAAGGGTTGTTTGATGTTATTATTGCACTTTTACAAACACTCTTTTAATTAGTTTACAGTTGGACAATTCTAGCATTTTTGAGGAGGGGGCCATCAATGTACATGTATGTTCTGAAGTGTCTATTCTTTATCTTTCACGTGGGCAAATTATTTAAATGTTCAACCTCTTTGTTTTCATCTTCAAACCTCAACTAATATTATACGTTTGCCTCTGTTCCTGTGTGTGGATCAGTTTCATCCCACTCAAAATATCCTTACAATACACAGGAAAACATCATCAATGTTTTGTTACTGTATATATTTATTTTATTTTGATGTTACCTTTAAGCAAAATTACAATAAGTAATGGAGGTTAAATGAATGACCATTGTAAATAATAGCCGTAAGTAATGTGCTTCTACCAGTAACCTTCAAACATCTCTTCAGTAAAAAAAAAATCATCTTCACAACTATTCAAACAAGTACTCATCTGAAATGATAACACAACAGACACCACACAATATGAAAAGCATAATATGGTTAATGTCATTGATTAGGTACTGGTAAAGAAAGTGCATGGTGTTTTGAATACAACAATAGTGCTGGCACCATCATTTAAAATGACTGGATGCCCTGAGGCTAATATAAAGTGTAAGTGAAATAAGTAAAAGTATTCCCTACACACCTTTCATATTTGTGCATTTTAAGACCCGTGGGGTATGCTACAGAGGTATAGGTTAACCTGGTAGTAGAAGACCCAGGCCTTCATTCCTTAACTGAAGAAAAGCCAGCAGGCTCTTTTTTTTACCAGGTTTACGGCTCTGGGTTGAATGCACCACGTTTGTCACTTAAGCACCTTTGAACCTTTGTAGTGTACCCCATAGGGAAGGAGAATCTGGGTACACAGTTTACTTACAAACCTAGGTCAGTAAACTCACAGTAAGTAGTGAACATGTCTAATGAAGAACCCTATGCCTTCATTTAGCATGACAACAGAACTGTTCCATTTAAGGGTTTACCCCTTACTGAGTTAACTTACCCAGGTTTATCACTAAACCATGAATCAGGCCCCAGAATATGTCCAATTTGTAAATATCAGACACCACAAATGATAAAACATTTTTCACAGACATAAGGCGATGAAATGATAGGACAAATGTCAAGTCTTGGACATAAAACTACGTAGGAAAAATGGCTTCTAGGACTGAAGTCCCGATGCTAAGAAGTATGCCACATTAAAGAAAACCTTTAAAAAAAAAACCAATCAAACCAACAGTGTCTTAGAACACATCAGAAAAGGAGCACGGTCGGCTTGGGTGTACAAAGGTTAAGGTGCAAAGCAACAATTGCCAAAAACAGGGTTAGCCGCTCCTGCAACAGACCAAGAAGGCACCCATTCATTTACAGAGAAGACAAACATATACATCAAAGTACTCAATATCTACCCATAGCATGTCCATGGAGGGTTCAATTATCTGGAACTTTGATTCCATCATGGTGACTAAGTAAGCTTTGATGAAAGCAATCTATCTAACATATCAAAATTAATAGTTCTTAATAAATCAATGTAAATATTGTTCCCTTCATTATTGTATTTATCATATCAGTGTGATTAATGTATTTTGAACTATTATTTTTATAGGAGTGTAACTTACTAAGGAGCCTGACATTAAGTGAGGTATAGGGGATAACTGGTCTTTGGTACAAAGACAGGGAGGTTAGTTCAGACAGATACACTTGAAAACTAACACATGGAAGTAACTATTATATTGCAGTGGTACTGCAGATAACCTTTCAACTAGGACAGCTGCCTGAACAGTATGTGATCTGAGTAGAGTAAGAAAAGGCTATATGCTGTAGGTGACCAATACATTAGAACACAGAGAAGAGGGATCCGAGAGCCAATCCGGTCGCAGCACCAGCAAGCATGCCCAGAGCGACATCACCAGCATCTTCACGGCGTCGCTCTTGGACAATGACATGGTTAACTCCAGGAGGAGGATATGCTCCTATTAGCCAGAAAACACAATCATAAGACATATTCCCTTAGTTAGACACACTGTGATTAATTTAATACACAGTATGACTAATTGGATATTTTCTTTCAGAAGGATGGAAGAAAACACACTTGCAAACACATTACATAATTAACTTAGTCTTCAGTGTTTTCCCTAAATATTTGTTGTAGCAGCAGTGCTGTCAGTCACGAATGTTAACCTTGCAATGCTGGAGGGTTAGACTTTGAAAAATAACCCCATAAATAGTGACTACTGCCAACTTTTGAGTTAGGAAATAGATAGATTGAGAGTTAAAAAAAAAAAAAAAAAAAGGTATTTGGATGAAAAAAGGTATTTGGATGTAGTGCTTACACTGTGTGCAAATTAAAGGCCTCACTTCGATTGTGATTTTACAGCTCATGTCAAGATTTAGTTGTTGCGCTCACCGTTTCGCAGTGGCTGTTTGCCTCTGCTGAATGCATACAGGGAAAACACTGATGTTTCCATGTTTTTAAGATATACCTTGGTACTGGTATGGGTAAGCAACAGTGTAGTACTGCCCATCAGCAGTGTAGACCATCTGTGTGCCATGTGGAGGAGGCTGAGGGACGTAGCCTCCATACTGGTCAGGACAATAAACCTGTTAAATGAAATATAAATGGGAAAATGCTTTCTTGGGTTCCAAACAAATAGTATAATAACCTAAAGGCAGTACATGGAAACTATTTACAGCAAATACTCAATTTACTACAGTAAAATGATTACATATCAACATCACCAGAGACATTTAAATTACATTACTGATTACACTGACAGCAACAGTACCCAGTACACAGCCAGGATATTCAAAATTTAAAACTTAATTCACAGCATGCAAATTCTATTTATGTTTTGGATTTGTGCTTTCCAACGTTCTTCTAGAAGGAGAACAACACATCAGTATTTTGAATGACTGCAGTACCACTTTTGGCCACAATCCTACATATGGCTTTAACTCATATGGCCCTGGTATAAAAAAAGTTTGTAAAATAAACATTAAACCCGTGACAACAGTGCTTGACAAACCTGAGAGGCTGGGGCGCACTCTGAGTATGGTGGAGGAGCTGAGGCTACAACCTCCTCAGCAAAGCCGATCTGGGGAGTAGCCACAACCTACAACAAACCCAGTTTAAACACCGTCAACAATGCTGTTTAGGAAAACAACATATTAGTCAAATTAGCTTTGAGGTTCCCAAAGCCCCATGCCCAATGTTCTTCTTCAGAAGTTAACGACTAATGATTCATGCAAGGGCTTCGAACTTCTACTCAAGTGATACTGGATTTTATCTACTATATTTAAACAAAATTCTAGTTTGACTGAGCAGAATGTTGCACTAGCATTTACAGACTTCACAGACTTCTGATGGGTGGGGTGTATTGTCTCATTTGCGCATAAGTTCTTTTTTAAAAGCGGTTTCAATTTACCTACAGCCCCCCCTAAAAAGATGTGTCATTTTCTGAAAGCAGCACAATTTGCAATTTGGGCTTGCATATTACCAGTAGCAATATAATTTAAAAAAAGAAAGCAAAGGAATATCAAAAACACATGTAGCCACCAAAGTATCAGTCACTAAGTCATCACAAAAGAAACATATCATCGTGTTATCTTTGGGAAATTAAACCATCTATGCAACAGAAATGCAGCTGTCAACTATCAAGTTCATCTTCCATACATCTGTGATGTGATGGGGATGTGTTGGCCTGTTACAATGACAGAATTACTTACCGTATTGACTCTTGCATCCTGGAGAGCCATGCTCCATGCCCTGTTACAAAAAATAGTGAAGACAAAAGAACCTCAAAAGCTGTGGTACTTCATTTTCTTACTTACACAATATAGTATAGCAGTTTCCTTTTAAGGCATTCCAATTGCGAAAGGGATGCTTCAATACTGACAGTGTAACTCTGACCAAAGGCCTTAGCTGTTTTGCCACATGCAGAGAGAGGTATTTAGGATTAGAGTGAGTGTCTTACAGAGCATCATCGGAGCTGTCGGCACAGATGCTGATAATCCGTCCATCCCTGCAGACAATCTGCAGAAGGGAATCCCGGCCCTTGCCCTCAGGAGGGGTCAATTCTAGGGAGAGAGAGAAACCCTGTTAAAAAGGCCCTTAAATTGTTCATCAACAAAAATCTACATAACGGTGATGGCAAAGGCTACCAAGAGTCCAATAGTAAAATACAGGTACTACTCGGAAAATTAGAATATCCTGAAAAACTGCATGCATTTCAGTTGTAACTAAACTTTTAAGATGAAATGTTTAAAGGCTCAGGACCCATTTGCAAGTGTTTTGCATTATTTACCTGATTAGTGTATGACACTTTGAGCCTACAATACTGAAGATTTTCACAATGTTCTCATTTTCTGAGTTTTTGGGTTTGAGGTTTTAATAAGCTGTAAATCATAATCAGCAAAATTACAACAACAAAAAGCTTGAGATATCTCACGCTGCATGTAATGAATCTATAAAATGTATTGGTTTCACCCTTTATGTTGGATTGCCTGAATAAAACAACTTTTACATTATATTCTAATTTTCCGAGTAGTACCTGTATACTGGAGTAAAAAAGCCCAAAGGATGTAATCTGATTTTATATAACTAGGGGCATATTCCAGAAAGTATGTTTAGTTACTTACATGGGTATGTAAACTTTGAGCAAGTGGTAAACCTGTTTACAAAAGAGTCAGTCTTATGGCTTCATTTTCCAAAACAAATCCATAGCGCTCTTCTATTACAAAGTTTACCACTTGCTCAGTGTTAACATACCCAGGTTACTTTGAGTTAACTTGAGTCTTTTTGGTCAGTTCGTAATACCAAATAAAAAATACCAATACTTTCACTGTTCACTCCTCTAAGTGAGAC
Source organism: Coilia nasus (assembly GCA_027475355.1). Taxonomy (NCBI): domain Eukaryota; kingdom Metazoa; phylum Chordata; class Actinopteri; order Clupeiformes; family Engraulidae; genus Coilia; species Coilia nasus. Next base: position 5,487,524 of record CM050212.1, on the reverse strand, counting down.
CGAATGGTCACACGGACGTGCCCCCACCTCGACAAGCATTGGCATTGCGGATGTTTATGCAGTCAATCCTCATGTGTATCTCATCCTCCATGTCACGCCGCTGCTGGTCATAGAACACAAGCCTGCCATCAGACCAGAGATCAAACCAGTTCTTCTTCCATCGCCGCAGGATGGTGCCTGTGAAGTCATTTGATGTGTACGTGTTAGTGACTGCAAGCAAACTGAACAGTTCTTGTCATTCACTGTCAAGTGCATCACCATTACAAATGTGACCCTTAGATAATGAAAATCATGTTAAAAAGTGTTTTAAAAACTTGGTTTAAGCTTTCCAAAGACCTGTGGGTGATAATATGTATTATTATTTCTGAGGGACCAACACTTATTCATTCAAGGTGCGTAAACTATGGTCAACCCCATGCAGGGGTCCTTGAGTGGGAAACCCAGCTTCAGAAAGTAAACATTAGCCTATGTTAAACATAGCTCTTGTTACAGCCATTCAATAGCAATAGCTGAATCAATTTAGCACAATACCTCAACTAGGTTGATGAAGTAATTCATGAAATTATCCATTTTAAGAGCATTAGTAAGAAAAGCGATGTAAGACTATTCATTTTTGTACAGAACTGTACTTTCTGCATGTATGCCAATTAAACTAGTCATTCATAGTCTCAGTTATTTCATAGCAGGCATACTCACTTTGTCTGTGGAGCCATCCGCTTTTGACCAGAGCCATCCTGGACAAGGCCTACGAGTAGAACTATAGAAAACAATCACACTCAATTTTTTTTTTACTTCCTCCAACCTCCAGTAACCCAGTGTAGACTTAGAATTGCTTTACCACATTTAACTACGACTGCCTGTTTCCTTAAACTGTCAATGTCAATGACAATTCTACATTAAGTCTGTTGTTTGTTCCTGAATCATGCCATAACTGTAAACCAAACAAAAAAAAAACAGACCACTGGTGCAACTAGCCTGGCATGTTTGTATTTGAATCAAATACTTATTATCAAGACAGCGGCACGGAGTCAGTCATAGCCTACTCGAAAACAGTTCTAATGGTTCCACGACCACAATAGTGTTTGCATAGATGGTGTTTGCATAGCATGTTAAAGTCACTGCTAAAGCCACGCTAGCTAACAGTTATAGCAGCTGTTCGCATAGGGCAGACTAAGGGGCACACAACACAACACAACATATCTGGAATTATTTATTACTATGTAAGTACAGTATTAACATATCAGACAAATACCAATAAACGCGTTGTTCCCGTGATGAAGTCTTTGAAGGGCCTGTAGCGATAAATGATCCAGGGACACCCACTCGGTGACAAGAGCATCAGCTGACTTGGTAATGTTGGTGTTGTGAGAATGTTCACGAATATCCGGTAACCACCGAGGGCAAACAGCGAGGATAGGTTCAAAATACGGAGTGGACTTTTCTACGGAGCATACACGCAGCCCTGTTTCACACATAGGTAGTGGATAGTGGTGTTAACCAGACCACCACCAAGCAATTTTACGGCAATCTAGCAATTAGGCGGGCAGGAATTACATTACAATCTACCTAGCTGCTACCTACAGCCTATCAGCATGTCAGGCTGAATTAATCATTTTGCTCCTCTGACTTAAAATGGTGGACTCACTTTTTAAACTTCCTCCGTGACATGTAGGCTAATCAATAAGCCCAGCAAATGACTGTTAAAACAAAATGTTTGTGAAATTCTGGTATGTTTTACATACAAAAGAAATGACTCTTGGTGTATTTCTTGACATTTGCCAATTTGCTCTGAAATTGGTCTAAGATAGCCTAAATAAGTCATGAGCTTCAGGCATATACATGCTTTAAAAAAAAAAAAAAAAAAAAGATAATATAGCTAGTTTAGGGCATTATAACAATAATTACTGTAGTGTTATAATTTATAACAGGCTACAATACTCTCTCCTAGTAATACTAGCCAGATGTAAAGCCTGCTGTAACAACCGAAAATAGTCCTTCAGATACTGGACCATAAAAACCAGTCTACTCTAAGAAGCCATACCATCACAAAAATGAATGACTACAGGTCTCTGGCATCAGTGACCATGAAGTCCTTTTAAGCAAATTGTTTAAATGGGTCAGGGGGATAATGAATTCATGGGGCTACACTATGAATGGGTCCTCTGTCATCTGTCCGAGGGTCACACCAGGTTTCTGACTGACATAAAACAGCAGAACAGTGGTCATCTCTACAGCCAGTCAGCACTGATGCTTCCCTGGGGGGGGGGTCTGCCATGCCATACAAAACAAAGAAATGGCCAGTGGAAATTGAGTTTTTACACCATGCTAACAACCATTTTCCATTTCTCCCCTTCAGCTGGTGCTATGAACTGAATCCATGAACCATGAACAATTAGACAGGAGTAACTCTTCCTCTTGCAATTCCTCTTGATCAGATGGTCATCAATCGTGTGCCACGACTGCTTCTGACTGTAAACTTGCAGCCATTATGGATTATAGTCTACAGAGAAATTAACATGAAGCACTAATTAGCTTAAAAACCGCATTTTATCTCTACAAATGTCTACGTGAAGACATAGTTTTCGTGAAAGAGATGTATTCATTGGCTGGATGTATTTCCAGACCACAAAGTTGGAACCTAGGCGTGCACCTGCTGCCAGTGGTACTGCTCTGCAAGCCGCAATTTCTTTGCGAAGTTAGTAAATGTGACTCGTAAATAACAAAACAACAACTTTTTGCGTTTGTTTTATTTTGTGAATTGTCATAAAGACTGCATGTTTAGTGTAAATTGCAATGTATACCTCGCAACCTACTGCACAGCGGGGTAAACTCTCAGTGGCTCTGGCCTAAAGATTAGGTTAGAAGAGGAAGCCAAAGCAGACCAAACCCTCGTGTTATCCAATCAGAGCAGCTTACCTTAATAAGTATTTTTTGACCCAATGGTAAAGAAGAACATCATGAATTATTAATTAGGGAATAATTCTGTTGCTGTTCACGAGTAGTGGAAATATTTCAACAACCCAGAGACTGCAGAAATGGCGAAGGCAATATATCTTGAACATTACCTCGATAGTGAGTATAACGATTAATCTGTGTCACTGCTGTTATCTGCTGCTAACCTTTCGACATGGTAGTTCAGTAATTCCCGTACTAGCACTTCGGCTAGCGTTAGCTGCCAATATGCTATGTAGCTTCAAAAATGTTCGACGCAGGAAATTAAAGATTACAGCTAACTGTATGTCATTAAACTGTAGGCATTCTCTTTGAACCCACCAGTTGTATTTCTTCTACTTTTTTTTTAAAACAAACCAAGTTTTATGTGTTTTGACCGAGGTGAAGTGTGTTCGATGCCATACTGAGCGATAGTTAGCTTTGCACTTAGCTTGCAAAATGCGCTCATATGTGAGACGGCCATGCTAGCGTTAGGACACCGTAAAAAGGCGGTTAGCCTAGCTTTCCTTTAGCTTAATGGTTTCGCTGGCTAAAGGGGCTGATGTTCTTGGAGGGAAGCGAGTCGAACAGTTTGAAGAAGTGTTGCATACTTCGTGAGGTTGTGATAACATGTTGCACCTAAATCGGAAGCCACATTGTTTTTTCATGATGTATCAATATGAAACTTTAGCTAGCCGCCCTGGACTCCTTTTTCAGTTTTAACGAGTGGTTAGCGTTTAGTAGCTTGAGTTGGCTGAACACTGGTTTATTTCACTGGGGCAGTCTGTCAATACAATACTGACGTTTTACAACTTTACCGTACGAGTGTTAGGTAGACTTAGCTACAATAACATTCACTGTTATTTCTTTGAATGATGTGTGTTGTGTCAAAAAGTCGTAACACATTACTGATAAGCATGGCCGCTACTATCTTTCTAAACAACTCAGGAGGCGGGATCTGTGGTTTTAAACTGCGTCACAGACCATGGTGTCGTCCGACATGAAATTGTCTTATGCACTGCACTGTACATACAATACAAAACAAGGTAGTCTGGAAATGTATATTCAATATGGTTTGGCTACATAATCATGTCATACAAAATCATGTCACAGTCCATACAAAAAGCGTATTAGGGCTCACTCACTCATTACAATGTTGTTAGACTGACTTTTTTTTAAGTTGTCATAATCATAGATGATATAAGACATATCATCAGCCATTGTTTATTCAGGGAGAATTGACTGATCATGAAGCTCTTTTACAGCAATGCCCTGAGTTTACATTGATATGACAGAAAAAAACTAATAACAAGCAACACGAAAGAAAACAGTAAAAACATACAAAAGAAAAAGGGAAAACTAATAATGATAAGAAAAAAATCGCCATAGCCTGACACTCACATTATAGTCGACTGAACAATGGCCATTCTGTTTTGTAGAGAGAAACATGACCTTATATATAATATAAGTTATTATATATGCCTTATATAGCCTCATCAATACATGTCCATTTTCATGTTGTTTAGGTATTGAAAACCTGCCCTGTGAACTCCAAAGGAACTTCACTTTAATGAGGGAACTAGATAGTAGAACTGAAGGTGAGTCTGTCACACAGATAACCACCATCTGCAAATTATTTGTTTGTTAATTTGTGTATAGTACTGGTATTTTACAACTCTGTTTTATATGCTAACTTTTATTTAACAACTTTCACTAACCTCCTAAGCTACGGGGCAGCTGTGGCCTAGTGGTTAGGGAGTTGGTCTTGCAATCGGAAGGTTGCCGGTTCAAATCCCACCCTACCCATGGTTGAGATGCCCTTGAGCAAGGCATCTAACCCAACACTGCTCCAGGGACTGTAATGGAAACCCTGTAAATATCTGTAAGTCGCTCTGGATGAGAGCGTCAGCTAAGTGTAATGTACTGTACATGTATTCTCAACTTGGCACACTGCAATCTCTTGTGTTACCTGAGCTTGGATGTTTTTCCTCTGTTGTGAGTTGCTTTGCATGAAAACATCTGCGAAGTGTAATGTCATGTCTTGTGATATTCCTACAGAGAAGAAAGGGGAGATCGATAAACTAGCTGAGGAGTATATTGCAAATGTGCGGACCTTGGCATCTGAGCAAAGGGTGGAGCACCTACAGAAAATCCAGAATGCCTATAGCAAATGCAAAGAGTACAGTGATGACAAAGTACAGCTTGCCATGCAGACGTATGAAATGGCAAGTTTTGTTCAAACTCCTGTGTTTGCTTTATCTTTAACAGGTTTTGACATGTGTTGTTGCATTCTGTCAACTGACTTTTGAAATATGACATCTGTCAAATAATACTGTGATGTGAATAGTCTTGAAAAACGAACTGAGCCAGTCACTTACCCAGACTGTTTGCATCTGTTCTCCTCAGGTGGATAAACACATCCGGAGACTCGATGCAGACCTGGCGCGATTCGAGAATGAGCTAAAGGAGAAATTGGACATCAGTGGATATGAGAGTCCAGATAACCGGGCATTAAAGAGTGAGTTTAAGATGAAAAAAAGTGTTGGCATAATTAGAATGTAAATTGCATTTTAATTGTTCTGCTGTTATCCTGTCAGAGGGGGCAAGAGGAGGACTGAAAGAGAAAAAAGGCCCCAGGGGCAGAGGAAGGAAAGGATCGGATGAGGACTCGCCACAGAAGAAAAAAATCAAAAACAGGTAAGTTGGACGATGCCTTGTATGGGGAAGAATCCAAACACTTTTTTCTCGAACATATTATTTACAGTGTTCTCCAAACAGCTGATGTTTATATGTTCACATGAAATGACTTTTTTTCACTATTTGAAATCTCTACTCCCTTTGTGTGGGCTTTACTCTGAGGTACTGGTAATATGAAGTCTCTTATATCCGTTACATCTGTAAGGTATTATATGCAGTTATCCCTAATGAACCTATCCTTTGCAGCAGAGTTAGTTTTTCTTTCCTGGGACATTTCTCTTTAGATAAATTATCAGTTTCTTTATAGCATTGTCTACCATTACAAAATGGTTACTGCATAATTCTGCACTGACATTGTGTTGTTTTGATTTTTCTCTCTTTTCAGTCCTGAATTTGGCGACTCGCTCTTGTCAGTACAGCCGTCAGACGTCTTGGACATGCCAGTTGATCCCAATGAGCCAACATACTGTCTGTGCCACCAAGTGTCATATGGAGAAATGATCGGCTGTGACAACCCTGACGTGAGTTTTTCATTTACCTTTTCCATTTTCCATCTATCTTTGAGTCTTAATTCATACTGTTATGAAACCCATCTTTCACTTTGATCTCTGTGAACTTTAAAACTATTGGGGCTGCCTTCATTACATTACACTTGGCAGACGGCTTTATCGAAAGCGACTTACAATAGAGGGCATCAACAAGGTACATATATGCACAGGAAAACAAGAGTAGGCAAATGCATAACAAAGTTAGTGCATCCAGGGTACAGGACAGTGTTAGTGAGTGGATGTTAGTTAGGTTTGCTGATTGCTTGCCAAAACATGTAGTCAGGGAAACCAAACCAAGGCTTTAGTAGTAGAGTTACCTGACAAAGTAGTGTAGCAAAATGCAACATTGAGTGGAGGTACTACAGTGGCAGTAGGCTGGCTATAAAATCCCAGCTTCAAAAAAGTAAAAAGCCTGTTATGCATTCTTTCTGCCTGTGCACTTAATACAAGTTATTTCACTAATTAGCTGATCTACCTGTCTTGGGATGTGTGTGCAGATTATGATTAGCTGGTTCAGAAAATGTCCTTGCTTATTGTTTCACTTAAACAGTGTCCGATTGAATGGTTCCACTTTGCCTGTGTTGACCTGACCACAAAGCCCAAAGGAAAATGGTAAGCCTGAGTCCCTGTTATGTCATATATAGATGCATCACCATTAATTGCTTTCTATCAACACTCATTCGCACTTAAATCTTTCAGGTTTTGTCCGCGCTGCACCCAGGATCGGAAGAAAAAATGAAATGTATATTTCTGAAGATAAGAGATTACTTTTATATAAACTATATAAATATATATTTAATATATGTATTTTGGTTATGTAGTAAAATAGTGTAATATATAGACATATATACATACAAAGATCTCCATAAAAAATGACCATATTTTCTTAAAATGTGGTCAGATCAAAGCTTTTATTTTTTGAAGTACTTGAAATGTCCATTTTATTTGAAAAAAAGGGGGGGGGGTTACGCAAAGTCATTTTATCTCCATTAATGCCTCAATGCTTGTATGGGACGTACACTTTTAATTGGATCAATTTTTATTTCAGTCACATGAGAAAAGCAGCACATGTGGTCTTGGGCTTAAGTATAAATATAGCACTTGCGCTTGTCAGTAGTCATAATTTATTGAAATCCACAAAGGACAGGCATGTTTTACCTCTGTCCAGGACACCAAACTGAAAACAAGAAAAACCTCTGTTCATACTAGTGAATGTATCACATTAAGAGGAGTCACAGGCAGAACTGCTGTAACTTTGCCAGAAAAACAAAGCAATCTGAATGCACTTTTATAAGCACTGCTGTTAAGTGTAATGAAAAAAGAAGTACACAGTTACGGCATATAAGTTTAGAATTGACCGATAGTATATCATTTAATCCCATACTAGATGTTTGCTTTTTTCTGCATGGACAAAAGTTGCATTGAGAGACTCTACAATTGTCAGTTGAAACGACAAAATACCAAAAACATACCAAAGTGAAATCTGGCCAATGGATCTATTGTGCTTATGCCATTCTCTGCTGTTAATAACATTTTGTGTTGTTTATGTCATTAGCCCTGTTGCATAAAATGATAGCCCTACATTACTACTTGTGTATTTCTTTTGGCCATAATTAAATGTTTTGTTAGACCAAATGTGAACATTTTATATAAGCTGCAGTTTGTATTTAGAGACTCATACTAGTGGCACATTTTGTGTAATGTTATATTTTTCCCAGTACTGGCAGCTTGCAGCTACCTTGTGCTACACAAAGAGGAAAGTAAATCGTAATTGTTATTTATTTTATCCAATTATTAATGAGACAATCAGGAGAATACAAATTATATGGCGAGTGAAACATTTTGCCCAAAGATAATTCCACTGCTGTTCACCGTATGTATGTGTTTTTCCTACATTTCACATGTGCTCTGTATTTGTCCTACTGAAATGGGTACTTTTTGTATTTATCATGGGGCATAAAACTTGTCTTCACTTGACTGTGAATATATGAGTATCCTTATTCCAAGAACACTGTATCTAGAGAATGAGTGAGCATTTTGTATATCAGTGTTTCATATGAAATATTAAGAAATAAAATATTTACCAGTATTTATGATATTGTGTTTTTACTTTACAGAACACGTGATTCGAGTCGTTCGTGCTGTTTTACTGGATCACTTAATCCTTATTACCTTTCTCAAACGTGTGCAGTGTAGTGGTAAAACTACCCATTTATAGGCCTAGTTTTTTTTCAGTACCACAATTGCATTTTACATTTAAACTAACAGTTGTGTTTTACAGAGATAGCAGGATAATTCAATATAACATTCTCAGTCAGATAAAACCCAACTTTTAAATCGATTAAAAACCATCATCAGATTCCTCATCCCAGCTGCAGGCACCCTGGTTCTCCACCTCTGGAAACTCCACCTCAAGATCATAGACAAAATCAGGATCTCCTTTTTGTTTTCTGTTGCGTTCAAAGACTTCGTCCATTTGAGCTTTCCTCTGCGCGAGATCTTCGTCGCTTAGCTTATTGAGGTCCTCCTCGCCGGGATCTCCATCTCGGAAAGCAGTCAAACTTTGCTCCAGAGTGAGCCCCCGCAAGTGTTCACGAAGAAGTAAATGAAGCTTCTCCAGCTGGCTCAATGAGACCGTCTCCAGGTAGTCCCTGTGCCGTGCGTTGTGTTTCAACCGTTCCGCAGCCTTGCCGCAATCTGCAGTTGAAGAACCATACAGAAGGCAGACAGCTTCAGACCACTAGAATATTTTATCTTGTACAACCAGTTACTAGCAGACGAAGTGCTTAAGCGTACGCATAACCTGTGCACAATATATTAAAAGCTATGGGAATAATGTCACTTTTGTAATTACAGTTCAATGACCAAAGATGTAGTGACACGCTCAGTGGTCATTTAATCATTACATAAAAGAGAAGGGCTAAGTAAAGATAATTTTCTACATCATTTCTGTAATTTTAATAGTGCAGTGGTTCTTGCCTGAAAACTGAGAGAAGTTCCTGACTGGAATGACGCGTTTTCTCATCTTCCCAGAGTCCTTGTCCTCATAAATAACGACGATAGAAGGTGGGCTGAAGTTCACTCCACATCGTTTCGCTGAGAAAGGCATAGCCACTGTACTATAGACATGTAGTCTTCGATCTATGTCAGGTAATGTGTAGATATAGGTGTCATATTTATCTCCAATCTCGAAGTCAGTGTTGTGTAGAGTTATAGCCATACAGTAGAAGATAACGTTGCTAGCACATTTAACGTGTAGCCATCTGAGAGTGTAACATCAGCTAGATTTTTCATTATTGAGAGAGAGGTCGCATTACCAATCTTGATGCCATTTACTTTCCGTGTAACATTTGCCTGTACCATTCACACATATCAAACAAAAGGCAAAAACGACCATAACAACGCATTCAAATTTACCACATACTTGCCCTGTTTTTAACTCTTGGTTGATGGCCACTACTTCACCGGGAGCGTAATAAATTGCCTGATGTTTTCGTGAGTATACTGTGAAAAATACATGATTTTGTTTTGAAGTAAACAACAACGCTTTTATATTGTTTACAATAAGCAAGCATACATAATGCATAATAAGCATATCTTGTAATTAAGATGTGAAAATAGCACTCATCTGTTCGGGCATCGACCAGGACAGCCCTCACAGGGGCTTGATTTAAAGGAAAGTTATTTACGGAACTACTCTTTCAAAACCAAAAACCTCTTGTCACTGAACTGCAGTGGAAGTGGTGCAAGACAACTAGTACAAAAAGCTAAATAAACAACCCTAATTTTAAAACAGAAGATTTAAGATATTTAAATCCGAGAATTATTAAATGGGCTCTTATAACATGGAAGCACCCATGCTGCAGCTTGGTTAATTCACCATCATCAGACATTCTCATCTTGACAGTGCTCTAAGGAAATGAAGACACGTTCATCAGATGATGGGCTTTAACTTGCACATCATCGTCATCTTGTTCGTTGCTGGGCTTCATGCGACGCATACAGGGAAAGGTAAAATAAATTAATAGACCAATTCCACAAGCTAAGCAAATTAAATGAACCGCCCTGTTGTTGATAGAAAAGGGTATCTGTATGCAGAGTAACATCGAAGTATTTCTGTCACAGGTGATGATGGTTGCGGCTTTCTAATAAGGTCACAGTTGTTAGAAAGGGTGAAGGTGGCTGTGAACTTAACAAAAAATGGGTTCCACAGGTATTGGCTTTCATTGGGATTCTCCTCAGCTGTGTGAATACAGTGATCACTATTGGTTAAGTCAGGTCTAACATTCTGCCTTGATTTACAGAGATCTTATATATACTGTCCAGTTTGGTGCTCCTCTCTTCGGGAATCTCCAGGCCCTTCTGATACAGAATATAGCTAGTGGGATGTATATGGACATTTATCAATTGCAGTCCTTAAGAGAAGATTCAGGCTTGCATGTAGGTACTATTTTCTTTGTTTTCTTGTTTAGCCTGAAGTTGTTTCATGTTAAGGAATTTAGTCTGCATTATTGCCATTTTCAGCTTAATATCACCAGTAACTGTTCTTAATAAATCTACATGTATAGCCTATGTATGTGTCATTGACTGCATGTATGGGAACATAATGTGACACGTATTTGTTATATTGAATTCTGAAACATGTTTAGCAAAGGTTTGTGTCTTTAAATACACAGGTATAAGAATATCATAACAACCCAAAATCCTAGTCAACATGTCCTTCTTCTGTTAACCAGGTATTACTTGATTCAGAAGTGGATCTAGAGGCACCGGCTTATGAATCGCCAGGTTTTGCCAGCTTCATATATCTCCGTTCAGATTCTTCAGTTCCAGGGCATCTCACCTCAACAGTACCTATTCATGGCCGTTACCACAGGCCTGCTGAATCAAAGACAAGGGAAATTGTGGAGATCCAACATCCAAAACTGCTTCTAAAGTCGGACAACTGTGAAAATGGTAAGTTTTTTTTAAACCATAATGCTTAACACATTTGCATCCGCCTGATCCTATAACTCACTCATTAGGTGCTATTATCTCACATTATGTGCAGGCAAGCAAGGACGCAAACATGTGGTTTAATACACAGGAAAATGCATGAGTGTCATAGTCAAACAGGTTGGACCTTAAATGCAGCTATACTAACATACTGCTGATTTCCAACTGTACTGTTGTAATCAGTATTTTGTGTAGCGATTTATACAGCCAAAAACACAGTTGCTTTTAAATTGGTACACCAGTAAATTATCACACCAATAAAAACTTACTTCCTTACACACATTTTACAATCCTGCTTATTTGCCAAATACTGTAATGAATACATTCTATACAATATATGTAGTCAACTTGTAGGCAAGTAAACAGGTTAAGTAATAGTGTTTCAATTACCATATAGCTCAACGAGTGCTTTTGCACTTTCTGGGAAGAGGCATATGATTCTGCATAATCTCTGTACATGACAGTTCTAACTTCATATTCTCACTTTTAGGTAAACCACTCCTGTCTAGTCTCCCTCACAAGACTGTAAATGCCCCTTGTTCAGTACACAACCTGAGCGTTTGCAGATGGTTTCAGATTGAAAACTTACAGGTATGAGGCACATACATTTTTTATTCTTTCATCTCTAATGTTTAATGTGTGTGTGTTTGTGTGTGTATATGCATGTGTTTTTCACAGCTGCAGTCTAAGGCCTAATCATCTCATTCACTATTTTTTGTTCCATAGGCACCGCAGTCAATTACACTGACGTTACCAGTGGGTGACAAGTCTCTTATATTTCTTGTGTGTGGTGGGACTCTGTTTATCACAGTTCTGTGTAACCTTATTCTTACTGTGACCATCTACAAAAATGCACTTTTTGAATTTCTCTAACTTGTGCTTACTTTGTTTACAGTTATTTTCACAAATTGATGATGCATTTCATTATCCAGATGTACCAGGCATTTAATATGGTTTCAGTAAAGATATGATTTGCTGTTCATTTATTGTTTTGTATTTTTCAATGAAAATAAAGAATTTAATGAAAAAAGAACTTACAAAGCACCACAATATGAAGGTCCCTTTTTATTTTCAAGACACCGAGAGTGTGACATGTGTGTGTTTGTGCATGTTGTCTTTTAGTCTTCCATAACGTTTCCACAACAAGCAAGGTCAGACCAAATGAGTTAAAGTCAGTGGATTATACCCATCTGCCAGGTCAGGCGATCAAAATATTTATTCTCCATATACATACAAATGATTTATTTTGGTAACATGATTTGGTTATCATTGTGCAGGTATCGCGACTCTTATTTTGAACTGTCAAGGAAACTCTGACCCAGAAGTAAGTGTGAGAGATTAGCTATGCTAGGTTCATACAGGTCGCAGATACCCTCCTCGCGTTGTCTTGTATGACTGAAGATTCAAAGCCACTGTGTACATAGCCGCTTTCAGGGATTTCATTTTGGTAAGTATGTCCTTAATGTACCATTATGTAGTTATATCCCAGCGGTCCGGCGTAAACAATAACGCCTTTTCTATTGGAGCTTTCCGACCCCGATCATTTAGCGAGTTAGCGAGCTTTCAAGCTAATGGTAAGTTTAGAGAAAGTTTAGCTAGCAAGATATGCTAGCTAGCTTGCTAGGTAGCTATTTACCAGGAGTTAACGGTACAATGGGCAGGTCTTTTCCTTTCCTCCCTTGAGTAAGCAACGTTTATGAACTAGCATAGGTGTGTTCCAGCATTCAGGACGACGGAGTTATTGTGCAGCCTGCATTGTAGTCTAAGTAACTTTCGAAGCTGCTCTTTTTTTCGGCAGCTGTTACCCTCTTGCCACAAATAATAATGTTTATCGACATAAATCAGTTCAGCTGCTAAATTTCCCCTAGCTAGCTAAACACATCTATCAGTTAGCCGGCTAGATATAGTAAACTTAGTGGGTACTAGTGTGTAGGATACATCAGTTTTATGTGGATAGCATAAAGATAGGGATAGCCGATTAATGCCAAATATTGTTGTCAATCAAGTAAGTGTAACTTGGATAGCTGGGTAGCTAATAACTACCGTGATTTTTTGATAGCCGCTCTGACACTACCCCTACAAACCTTCGTCCTGAACATGATAATAACGTCTCCAGGACTTTTACTGACGTAGTTAAACCGAAAGACTGTAGGAGTTGGGAAAACGACATTCATTTGTAATTTAGTTGTCCTGCTATAAACAGCTTGCTGGCAGCGTAACCAAATTATGACTGTCTTGACATAATACCATTGACAATGAAGCTATTTATTGTTATTTTCATACAAGTATATTGGAAGTCTGTTGTGTTTATGTTAGCTAAGCAATTACTGTAACCTTTTTTGTACTCTTAGGTAAAGGTTGGTGGATCATGCTATTCTCTCCGTGCTGTTAACGTGTAGTGCAGGTTAATCTGTGATATTTTGAGGGAGTTAATTTCTAGGAAGGAAAATTGCAACGTTTTGTGGATGTTGTATAAAAGGTGTGTTGCAAAAAAGAAAAATCATCGTGTGTGGAGACGTCATTCTAAACCACAGAACGTATCTCTGTTTGCAGTGCCATTCCCCATCTTGTACTTTGTACACTCTCACTGCTCTTTTCAGCCTTTTTCTCTTGCAACTGTCACTGCATCTCTCCTGCCTCTCTGCACGCTTGTCACTCTGCTTCTTTGATTTTCCTCTCCTTGCTTCTTTCCTTTCTCATTTCATCTTTTTTGTCTGTCCTGTGCTCTGTCTCCTCCTCTTCGCTTTCTCTGTCACTGTGTGTCTTGCTCGCTGTGGTCATGTGTGATAACGGGGATCATGAGGACAAACCCCCGGCTCCTCCAGTGAGGATGAGCAGCACCAACTTCAGCAGCAGCGGGAAGGACCACACGCTCTCGGCCAATCACAGCTCCAAGCCCCTGCCCTCGGTGCCAGAGGAGAGGAAACGCAACAAGATCATCTCCATTTTTTCCAGCGGGGAGAAAGGTGCCACCCACATACACCCCTGTGCTGCCATTTTCTGTGCGAGATATAAAATGCAATTTTATGTTTTGCAATGATCTATTATTGCTGTAGCATTTTAAATGACATGGTAGTTCTTGGTAGTCAAATGGGTTGTCGGATCAGTAAGTATTAGCAGCAATATTTGCTGAGTGTGACTTTTATCTGGTTATGAATAACAATCACCTTTGTCACAAAAGGAGTTTTCATTTCTTCCTAAGAGTTTCACATAGAACTGGACAATTAATCGATCGCAAATCGAGATCATGGTAAAATTCAGGTTAATCATGGCGATCAGCCTTGGGCATTTAGGCCAAAAATAAGGGTTTACAATTTCAGTTGTGTGCAGAGGGTTTGGTTATGGCCAATGTGACATGGAGGAAATAAAGCCGGTATGTGAGAGATGTTGCACAAATCCAGCTGCTTTCAAAATGTCAGTGTCAGGAGAAAAAAGTTGTGGACCGATGATATGGAGAAAATATATCGACCATTTTTTGCCCATCCGTAGTTTCGCACAGTATCTTTGGAGACTATGTTTACAGATTAATCTGTTTTTTTGTTTTGCTCTGGTGATTTGCAGTGGGCAGGAGAAAAGACAGAGACAAGGAGCGGCCAGAGATTTCTCCCCCGTCTGACTTTGAACACACAATCCATGTGGGGTTTGATGCTGTCACAGGAGAATTCACAGTAAGTACTCCAGAACTTTGCCATCCACCTTCAAATATGCCATTATGCAAGTATAAGTGGCACACCATCAACTCTTCCTAAAGGCCAATTTCAAGTCAGGCTGAGAAGTGTCGCTTGGCAAAAAAAAAATGGTTGTTGATGGATGTCCTGGTGCTAGAGGTTTTCATAGTTCTGCATCTACAACAAACATGTTGTAGAATTAAACACTTTTTTACACCCATCTGAACGAAACAAAAGAAGGCGCAAGTTGTCCAAGGCATCACTGCAGAACACAGTACTTTGATTGGCCATCTAATTAGAATTATCTAATTATCAGATTAGTTTAAAGTTGTTTGATCAACGCAAGCTCTGAGACACCCCACCAGACAGAAATGGAGTGTCTTTTATGTCATATTTTGTCCAGCGACACTTGCTGCCTAGAGTCTAGAGTATAAAAAGTATGGCCTTCATACCATCTTCCTACTTATTCTCAATAGGGTATGCCAGAGCAGTGGGCGCGGCTCCTCCAGACATCCAATATCACTAAGTCTGAACAGAAGAAGAATCCACAAGCTGTACTTGATGTTCTCAATTTTTACGATTCCACTGGCAATGGCCGTCAGAAGTACCTCAGCTTCTCATCAGGTGAGGTTCTCAGCATTTCTTTGTCTTCAATGGAAAATATATTGATGTAAATATGGATGTCAGGATTTAATCTGTTTGTCTACCAATAGCTGAAGTGTTCATAATAGTAGCTGGATTTCCATCCAAGCCTTGTGTGCTTTCACAATTCAAACAAGAAGGCCTGAATGGAAACTAATAATTTATGTGAAATCTTTCAAGGCGAATAGAAATGTAATTTGCCAGAGATGGTTGGATTAACTCGCTATTCATGTCACGTCATACACATGGTCGCACTCTTTGTCTGCACGTAATGGGGAGGACTGGCTGTCGACCTCTGTGACAGCCTGTTTTAAATATTCTGCACCTCTGTAGATGGAGTGTCTTTCTTTGGTCAGTGAGGTAAATTCCTTTATAACGTGTTCCTATCTTGTATGTATCCACAGAAAAAGGCTATCCTCCAGGTCCACAGTCTGTAAGTACTAGTTTGAGATCTAATGCCTGGCCTCTCATTTTTGCTGTTGTGATGGCTACAGTGTTTTGTTTTATTTTATTTTATTTTTTTCTGTATTTGTCATCTTTTGTTATAAACTATTTAACAGCCTGTCAAGAAAGGCACAGAACCTTCATCAGCAAAAGTCAAAGACATCGATAATGGCGGTGATGACGATGACGACGACGATGAGGCACCTCCACCTGTTGTTGCACCCCGCCCTGAGCACACCAAGAGTGTAAGTCTCTCCCCCCTGAGCACACGCAGTTTCCAAAAAATGCTGTCAACTAGGAATGCTTTCAAAAATGGAAGTGTTAATCATTTAAAGAGCACAAAAGAGCATCAATTCTTGTAGGTATACTTGCGTAGAGTTTTTGAAGGAACCCAGCTGGTAGCTTACACCAAACATAATGAAGAACTAACCACAGATCCTCTGTGGATGTAGGCTTCCTGACATATACAACCAATTTGGTGTAATTGGTTGATCATACACCTGACTATAATCCTGCAAAATCCATGACTTTGATGTTTGGCGCAAGCTACCAGCCAAGTTCCTTCAAAAACTCTATGCAAGTATACCTAGAAGAATTAATGCTCTTTTGAAGGCAAAGGGTGGTCACACCAAATATTAATTTGATTTAGGTTTCTCTCTTGTTCAGTCACTGCATTACCAACACGTCCATTTTTTGAGGCATTCCTAGTTGACAGCTTTTTTTCCACACCTGTCACACCTTTTGCACATTACAGTATATCTACTCTACAGGTTAGGCTAAAACTGACTATGCATGGAACACATAATATAGAACAAGATTCGCATTAGTGATTACCACTTGCGCACTTCTATATTACACAGGTATATACACGACCATCGGTCATCGATCCCCTGCCACCACCCGTAACTGCTCCAGATGGAGACTCCGCCTCCAAGGCCGCTGACCGACAGAAGAAGAAGGGCAAGATGACGGATGAAGAGATCATGGACAAACTGAGTACGACTGAGACCAGTTGTTATGTTGATTTTGGCAACATCTTTTTATATGCAGTGGTTTCCCAAGAGAAGACATGTCACAAACAGTGGTGTTTCTGTTCCGTCATTCTACACAGGGACCATAGTTAGTATTGGAGATCCAAAGAAGAAGTACACCCGTTATGAAAAGATTGGCCAAGGGTAAGTGTGTTGGTAATGTATGCCCATGCATGAAATTATTTTTTGTTTGTTTTGAGAGTTTGTTTTTGAGAGTATTTCAGCAAGTTTTGCATGAATTTTATTTTTCAGAGCTTCAGGAACTGTTTTTACTGCAATTGATGTTGCAACTGGACAGGAGGTAAGAGAAGAAAGATGAAGTGAAATGGACATGATATGAGGTTGAGTTAAGATCCTGTCATAACCAGCATTTATCTGGAAAAGATCATTAGGCTTGACTTAATCCCAAGTTTTGTTTGGTTGAAGATTGAATGATTGTTGATGAAGGATGACTGTTTTGTTTCATTTTCTATTCTCCGTTTTCCTGTTTCTGTTCATTTTGTGTCTTTGATCTACCTCAAGGTGGCCATTAAGCAGATCAACCTTCAGAAGCAGCCCAAGAAAGAGCTGATCATTAATGAGATCTTGGTGATGAAAGAGCTGAAGAACCCCAACATTGTCAACTTCTTAGACAGGTTAGATCACCGATAGACATTTGCTTTTCCGATCTTTGACCAATGATCAGCACATCCTTAGGGCTCATTTCCACCAAACTCCCTGCGTATTCAGCGCGCGCCCGTTTTCTGTCCATATTCGTTTAGAATGCACGTTAACAGATGAGACCATTTCCACCGCTGGCGTGATCTGAGCGTATTCTGCCCTACACGGATACACGCTGTACACGCTCAAGCCGGTGGAAATGAGGCCTTAGTCGTTACACCTGAAGTGCCTTTTCTTTTTTTGTGTACACACCATTTCCATTTTTAACTTAAATAATAGGGGTGTGTATTAAAAAAATAAAATAAAACGTTACCATGAAAGCCATGGGCATAAAGCACAAGCTAACTTATGTGTAATAAAGGGTTACGGTTTTCTTGATGTATGAAGTATGATATAATGGAGGTATGCAACTTACACACTGAACGTTTTTCTGGGCCTTCAGTCACATGATTCAGTTAGCGAGGCGCCTACCATGGTTCAAGATATGTGAAGAACACACCAAACGTGTGTGTTTCTTGCATGTGTAGACAGATGTTGAAGACCCACAGCAGGTGTACTTGTAAGGCTTAGGCTGTTTTGTTGAAATGTCACCTCCATATTTGCTTTTCGTGCTACTCATTTTCAGTAATGGTGCAACAGGATGGAATATGTTGTCACGCAGTATTTAAATTAGTAATGACTCAAGTGTGTTGTAATTGTTGTGTTTCTTTTCACACCTCTTGTCTAACAGTTAATTTTTGATATTTTGTCTTCAAGTTTTCTGGTGGGCGAGGAGCTGTTCGTGGTGATGGAGTATCTGGCTGGTGGTTCTCTGACAGACGTGGTGACGGAGACATGCATGGACGAGGCCCAGATCGCTGCTGTTTGTCGAGAGGTGACCTAGCAGCCTGTTTATCCCCTCACAAAATGTTCTTGCTATATCTTTCATGATATAATATTTCATGCTATGGTGTTTTTAATGAGGAAATGTTTATTGTTCAAAAGTGCTCTTTGGTAGGAAAAAAAGTGTTCAAAAAAGTGGTCAGACCAAGACAGTCTTCTCACAATTAAGATGGGTTTAATAACTGTGTTAGTTCATAATATAACTTTAGAAGTCACTTACTGCCAACGTCTTTCAGCTTTTGTGTGAAGTTCTTAATCTTGAGCTTGCCTTTCAGTCCACACATGTTGACGTTAAAAATGAGGTTTGTGCAAGTGATAAGTTTCAATGTTAACTGCTGCAATTTGGTTCGACCTAACCTGATTTTAGTTTTACTGTTGAATAGTGTAATTTAAGGAAATGCTTCTTCCAGCAGAATCCAACATTGCAGCAAAGGCCTTTGCTGAATCTTTGATTAGTGTAGCTGTCCTAAAAACATTATCGTACCATGTAATTTTTGTTGTCATTGATGCCCTAGTGACTCTATTTCTCGGCTCTGTCCTCTCCCTGTGTTGGCAGTGTTTACAAGCTTTGGAGTTCCTGCATGCCAATCAAGTCATCCATCGAGACATCAAAAGTGACAACGTCCTCCTGGGGATGGACGGCTCGGTCAAACTAAGTAAGAAAGAATGAGAAAAAAAAAAAAGTTGACATGAGCACCCATTGGTCAATTAACTGGTTTGAAGGCTTCGTTTTAACTTGAACCAAGAGATACATTGTTTTGGAGATGAGCTTGCCTTCCGCACTGTGTTCATCACTAGTGACACCTGACAGTGTGTTATTAGAGCAGTGGGTATGTGTATAATCAAGCAATAACTCAGAATAATACATGTTGATCTTCAGGCTTTTAAGTAATGTTGATCTCAGAATGTTAATGTTGTTGCGTCACCCTCACTGCCCCCCCCTCACTCACAGCCCCCCGCACACATACAGCACACAGTATATAGTCTTGCTGCCCGCCTCATGCCACCTCCCTCCACCCCCCCCCCCCCACACGCAGCACAGAAGTCACAGCCCTCACGGCTCAAGCCCCCCTCCCACATGCACACAGCACATATCTTTACTCCCCAGCCCTCTCCACACACGTGTGTCCAACCCCACCTCAGCGCTGTCAGCTGCACACGCAGTGCCACCCCCCACACAGCCTGTCATCTGCCACCACAGCCAGTCCTTCCTCCCAATCATAACTGCACTTTATGCAGGGTGTTCGATGACTTTATGCACTTTATCCCACCCCCCTTCACCTTTTTTCTACCTCTGCCCTTCTTATGGCCCCCCCAAATGCATTCTACGCACTTTACTCCCCACTCCCCATGCACAGTCTAGACCCACAATCATCAGTTTCACTGCATGTCCTACTACCCAGTATGTCTATGTACGTGACAAATAAAACTCCTTGTATCCTTGTATCTTCAGGCTTTAATTCCATACATGATTTTTAGTTCCATCTTGTTCTGTGTCTGTGTATTTCTTTGAATGTCAACTTTTCCTTTCTAATGTGTTCATTTCTGTCCGTCTGCATCTTTTATCTGCCAGCCGACTTCGGGTTCTGTGCCCAAATCACTCCGGAGCAGAGCAAGCGTAGCACTATGGTGGGCACGCCCTACTGGATGGCCCCTGAAGTGGTGACCAGGAAGGCGTACGGGCCCAAGGTGGACATCTGGTCGCTGGGCATCATGGCCATCGAGATGGTGGAGGGCGAACCACCGTACCTCAATGAGAACCCACTGAGGGTGCGTGCACACAACAGCCATTTGGCACAGAAGAAAACTAAAGCTTACTTATAGTTTCTTTGTTGTCCTCCATACTTCTGAATAGATGGATAGATAGATCGACGGATGGATGGATGGATGGATGGATGGATGGATGGATAATATATATTAATACTTGCAGAAACTTATTCTGCACCATACAGTATCTAAGATCAAGTCAAACTGCAGCTACAATTCCCACATAATATTGACCCAACCCACAAATGAAACCAGAAACACACAGCATAGTGTGGCGAAGTGCGGTAGTGCAATAGTACATTCACATTTTGAGCATTAAAATGCAGAGAGTAGTGTTACAGTGTAGTATTAAGTGCAGTTCTGCCTCTCTGACCTGCTTTTGCTGTTTCCATTTGTTGTGTTTTTGTTTCTCATCACTGTACCTAACTGCATACTCTCACTCTCAAAGGCACTCTATTTAATTGCCACCAATGGCACTCCGGAGCTCCAGAGTCCGGAGAAGCTGTCGCCGGTCTTCCGAGACTTCCTGAGCCGCTGTCTGGAAATGGACGTGGAGAAGCGAGGAGGAGGCAAAGAGCTGCTACAGGTGAGGCTGATGACAGAGATGATGGTCACTTGGTGATTCAATGAATTTGTGGTTCTTTACATTGGGTGTGACATGGGCATGACAGTGATGGTTCAGTACATTTTAATTGTTTTATTAATATTAATTATGTCAAATAATGACATTATGTGTATTGTTGCCCTATCTACTGCAGCACCCCTTCCTGAAGCTGGCCAAGCCCCTGTCTAGCCTCACACCACTCATCCTGGCAGCCAAGGACGCCATGAAGAACAACCGTTAGCCTTTCAAGAGGCTCCTCCAGCTATCCTGATCTGAGTCTTTCCCACCTGATGTCAGACAACACCCACCCCCATCTCCCTGTCTGTTTTATTGTCCTTTCTTTTGCTGACGTGCCATCACACAGCGAGGCCCACAAAGCCATGCTGCCTCCAAGACCAAAAAGCCCCAACCTGCAGGGGTAGGAACTCTGGTGGCCTTATGAACTCTTCTTGGTTTGTGTTTGTTTGTTTTTGTTTTGTTTTGTTTTTTTTGGGTTTAGGTTTGTTGTTTATTTGCCTTTCATCCTTTCCAGGGGTTATGAACTCTTCCCTGACAAACTGAAATGGTATTTTTCCTTTTATTTTTGAAGTCAGAAAAAATGTGTTTGAAAACACTGAATCCATTTCATGTGTCCAATTGAAAAAATCTGTTGTTACGAAGAACCTTTTTATTTAACCTCTGCATGAATCATGTCTCCATTTTGTATAGATCCATGTATTTTTCATTTCAAGAAAATGACATAAACAAGACAACATTCAAAAGTGGGGCCAGGAACATATCATGATTTCTCCCAGTCATGCAAAAACAAAAAATTGTGCGAGATGATTTTGTCAGGAAATTTTCTGAATCAGTGTTTGTAGCAACACTTCCACATTGCCAACAACAGTTTTAAATTTCACCAGCCTCCCCCAGAAGAAGGCATGCACCTTATTTACCAATGCCAACAGTAGCTTGTGAGTGGTAGGGTTGTCACTTGTGCCTTGTGTACTTATTCCTACACAAAGTATTGTGCACTGTACAGGATGGAGTCCGTCTTATGTCACTTTCTTCATTTGCCTAGAAACTGGGAAGATAAACTTTCATAAGGTAAAAATTTATGTATATTACGAACTTCAAAAAAGGAAATGGTAGGGTAAAAATTAGGACTTTTAGACAAAGCTGTCATTTAAAAATGTATGTTTATATGTATAAACACTATTTTTGTTTTTAATAACTAACATTATAAATAGATCTGTTGAAAGTCTGGGTCAGGCCTTTTTTTTGTGCCTTGGATCCAACTTTATTCCCATGTCAAAAAAATTGTAACTGTGAAAATAAAAGATAGTGTTTCTTGTCAAGTTCAACCAAATCCTTTGATGTGTAAAGAGTTTGGATTAAGGTTTTTTGTTTTAAAAAACAATTTACTACTCATACATGAATTCATACTATTCATAAGTATGCATGTATGGTTAATGGTAAACTGTGTTTTGCACCCTGAAACAGATGTGTGTGAGAGGTAGAGAGGAGAGAGAACGCTTGTGTGTTATACAAAAGCCACATACACTACAAAGACAAATGGAGATTCAATAGGGTGGAATAGAGCAATCCAAGCGAGTGCACAACTGTGTAGTGAGGACGAATGAGAAGCATTTTCTAAATATTTACAAAGACTTAAGGTAACGCTGTCCTGTCCTGTTGGTCATATACTGTATGTTCATCTGGCTATATTTAATCTCACTGTGAAACTCTCCATACAGATTGCAACAAGCTGTCACATTAAAAAGTAAGGTTCTTGCTTTCGGAGACCAAACTGAAGCCAAGTTTCCATCCAACTTATTCACATGCCTTAAATGTAGTTGTTGAAGTGAATGCAGGTTTCCACCTTCCATTCTACCATTGAGGCAACTTATAAAGAGAATGATTTATAAATGCATCTGTCTCTGCCATCAGACAACACTCAGACTCATTGTCACTGCTGAGAACAAATAAGCAACTGGATGAACCACAATTTTCTTAAATCAAATAGGGACATAACAGGTGATTTTGTTAGGGAACAAATCTAAGGGAAGTAACATTGGTTAAACACATAGATTCCCATGGTTTAGAAACCAAAGATGTTACTCCAAAACCTTGGCGTCCATTTACCAGCCACATAAATGCAATTCAAATGAAAATAGTTATGTATTAAGGTGCCCAAAATTAAAAGAACAGATCAGAGAGGAGTGAGCATTATGATCAAAACCTGTACAACTATTGGTGTTGGTGGCTCGTGACACTCACTTCTGTCCTGTACACTGTCCCGTGGCACTCGCCAACTGTCCTGTACCACTCCTCTACTGTCCTATGTATGTCTGATTTGTATTTGGTAGTTGTATGTATTGTTGTACATTTTATAATCTTCATCCTGGTTAACTGCTTGTGTATACTGTTTTCTAGTCTGTGCTAATCTGTTGGTTTGCGCCAAACGACATCTCGCCGTAGTTATATAGTGACAAGTTCTTCTTCTTCTTCTTCTTCTTCTTCTTCTTCTTTTTCTTCTTCTTCCATGAACTGTCCTGTGCCACACGCCCACTGTCCTGTATCACATCTCTTACCTGCTGTTTGCGCCACTATTTTATGTCACTTGCCAAATGCAAAAGAAAAGGAGAAGAGGTTGGAGAGAGCAAAACTAAGGGCAGTAGGAGAACGCTGGCTTATAATCTGTCTGATCAGCAACTGAAGATGAAACTACCATTTTCAACAAAGGACTGACCTTTGTACCCGCACCTAACCCCTCTCCAAGTTCAGGCAGAACTTTTTAAATCCTTTCACTCTATCAAGTTTAAATACTTTTTTCATAAGGGGGGACTAACCTGGTATTGACGGTTGAGAATGCTATTGGTGAAGCTAATGCACATGTTCTATTTAAATGCAAGAGCCTAGTTTGTCCAGCAGTCAATTGTGCATTGACACATCTTGTAAGGTAGTTAAGAGAAATGTGGAAGAGCTCTTTGAATCACCTAGACATCAGTGTAGAACCAATTGTTTTGTGTGTAAACATTATGTATGGCAGATAATACTAAAACATCCAAAGATCCACGAAATAGTGTTTTCCATACGTTGGCAGTTCTTTGCACCAAGACACATTCGAGATCGACCTGTTTATTTGAGCAGCTGTCTCAGGAAAGTTTATAACAGCACGCTAGCATAGAATTGACATGATAAAGGATTTGCTTGGAGTGGAGCTTGTTGCTTTCGAAAAGGCTGTCTACATTTCCTCTGGGCTGAATGAGATATACACTATATACATAGTTTTAATGTCCGCCATTATCAGGGAATCTTTGGGGTGCGAGAGGCCAGATTTCCTAAACGCAAGATCTTGCTGATGAGTGGGATTCGCACGCCTCTTTGAACACAGATGTTTTTTTTAACACAGCACCAGACAAACAGGATGATAAGAAATGCATATAGGTTAAAAGAAAAGGGCTAAATAAGAATGATCATTTTTTTCATTATTACATTGTTATTATTGTTGTTGTTATTGAGTTGTATTAACAACGTCTGATGTATCCAAAATAAATGCCCCAAGTTTATGGTCTCTTGCCTACCTTATAAACTTATTAAGCATATTAAAATGAAGGAATTACATGTGCTGTATGGTTCAGCAAATATGGTGCCTCATAGACTTTAAGTTCAATCTTGCCATGAGGGCCTTTGCCTTATGCTCTCTGGTCTGGTGGATATTAAAAAATATATATTTGTTATTGCTGTGGATCACAGTTAAGTTGCATGAAGTCTCTGTTTATTTTTTTCTGTTTTGAAATGAAAAGATGATGGACATTGAGCACAAACTGGCAAAAGTTGTATACTGGTGTGGCATGACAGTTTTAGGTTGGGCTACTTGAGTGAGGTTGTTAACCGTCAGTCAGTTTAAGTGAATATATTTAAAAAAACAAAGGAAAATATTATAAAACATTGTCGATTCCGGTTTAGTCATGTACAGTCTTTCCTGTTGGGCTGTACCATTGTAGGAAGGGGTGCCATATAAAGGCCACGTGCCTCGTGACTGTGCAAAACGTGCAATGGTATGGTGTCCTTTACGACGCGTGGTGAATGTTGAGATCCGAGTCAGGTACTCTCGAAAAAGGGTTTCTTCAACAAGACAATCTAGCAAAGACGGCGCTTTGTTTGGTGAAATATAATACATGTATTTTTGTCGTGTATTTGTGTTAAGAAGGCTATAGTGCAGATCGCTGAAGAGAGGCAAGGAGGACTCCTTCCACCTGTTTCCGAGAGGTGAGTTAATGTCAATGATATTAACTTAATTTCTAGTTAGGTCGACGTTACCTAACACAGATTACATTAACACTTAGATTAGACATTGTAGGTTTAGATTAAATTAACACTGGTAATGATACGGTCGGGAAAAAACTGTTTGTGCCTGTCAATGTTAATGCCAAGAAATGGCCGACGGCCGTCGATGCATCCAAATGACAAGGTCAAAGCACGTCGTTAGTCGGATAATTTTGTTATTAACTGTGAATCTGATGTTTTGGTTTGCTACAGTACAATATTATATCTCTTGTTAAAAGATTGGAACAGCAGAATCAACTTTTGTTGATGTCGTTATTGTCCGGGCGCTTAATGGCTAACCACGCGCCAGGCGCATGGTCTGATGGCGCACGGTTTGATAGCGCGTGGACGAGGCTAGTGCCAGTAGACCTGCTCTGTTTTCGATAATTTAAAGGCTTTGGTCGTTTTTGTCGGAAAACTTTGGGGTTTACACAAATGTACATTTCACTTAAATAGTTTCACAAACTCTTTCAAGCTTCTTTTTTTTGATAAATTCAAAAAAAAATCCTTACACGGGCCAACACGTTTTCGTTACACGTGCCGACATGTTCCATACCCTCGCCAGGTAAGTAGACTTATTGGACATAGCAAATGCGCATTTTAGTATTTTAAATTTTAACAGTTGTTTTTTGCACCACAAACTCGCTGTCGTCTTATCTTCTGCGACGAGTATCAAGCATTTTTGTATTGAATGCGTTTACATGATCGAATATGGGAAAATGACATAAAAATGTTGGATGGAAAGTCATTCACATAATTTCAGTCAAGGTTTGCTATCATTTGAATGAATATGCACAGTGTTGTCCGAGATGCTTCTAGAATGTTTTTGATGGAAATGTCCATTGCAGGAGGCAGAGCAGGCAGGAGTTCATCAGAGCCATCGGGTTTTATCAATGAGCGAAAAGCGCCACCTGCTGTAAGTACTGCAGAAGCATTTTTTAAATGGTTAAACATCAGGACATTGTATTGTGCTCATTGAAAATGTATGTTTAGTGTATGATGTATTTAGTTTATGGCTAAATAAAAAGTCGTATCGCTTTCTCAGGGAATTTAATTATTGTTGTTTAGTAGCAGTGTTTCCCCCAGTGTTTTGTTGTTAAAAAGAACAACTTAACAAATCCCCTCCTCCTTAATCTTAATCTTCTTGTCCCAATACACCACTAAAATTAGACTTAGGTTTAAAATTAGATGATGAAATGATAGTAGAGGTGAAGTAATATGCATGGAAAGACACACTAAATCGCTTGCCCTCTATTAATCAACTGAAAAGCTTAATACAAACACAATTCAAATATTATATATGAGATATTTCTCTCACTCGTAACCCCCACAACATTAACTTTAACAACTCCCACCTTAAACTAACACATTCTCTGCAGGAAACAGATTGAAACAGAAAATGGTAATAATAGCTTGTGAGTGAAAAAATGTCAGTATTGTTATAGTATGATGTAACTATCAGAGTCTCTGCATTGTAAAGAGTTATTACTGTAATGATAAGGTATCATGGGATTGTTATTGCCCAGCAGGTGAGTCATTAAACTGGTACTTTCTCATTGTGACATTAACTATATGACAAGCTGCTACTTACTGTATTAAGAACATAGGTAATATTATGGCTCAGTGAAGTGAATAAAAGAAATCCCTTCCTGTTTGGCATTCACACTCCAGTGTCCTGCGTGATAGGCACCGCTACACTTACAAGGAATGGCTAGTGGGTAGGCTGTGTCACCCAACATTGTCTGTTTTTTGAAGGCTGTTGAAAGTATGTTGAAAGCCATAGTTTCTCAGGTATGCGGACATCCTTTTCTCTACATTTGTGCAGAGAGCTGTAATTTGACTTGAAGTCTGCACAGCAAAGGCTGTTAGTCACCAAAGTTAGACATTAGGCACAACAGTGCTTAAAATCTCCAGAGCCCTGCCTTGATTACTCATATTTGGTGACTGTAGAAGTTGAGGTGAAATTTTAATCTTTCAGAGCTGCCTATTCTATGTGGTGTCACATAGTGATTGATGTAGAGGGGATGATTTTGTGGAGATTGAATGGATATGAATATACAAGGAAACGATAAACTGCAAACTGCATAGCTGACTGAGGAATGAAGTCTTCTAATATAAACTCTTGATTATTAAGTTGTTTGGAACGCTGCAATCCAGACCCTGACCAGCTCCACTTCGATCACTACTGTGTTATAGATATATAGTGGAGGATGTGGAGGCGAGTATGTTGGGAAGTTCATGACCACTCTTACCGTTTTATTCACGCACAGCTCCATCTCTACACCATGATGTAGGCTGTGACTGTGAGCACCATGGTGTAGGCTGTGACTGTGAGCACCATGGTGTAGGCTGTGACTGTGAGCACCATGATGTAGGCTGTGACTGTGAGTCTGTTGGCTGACTCATAATCATTCTTGATGAAGCTGGGAACTGTTGTGTCATCAGCAAACTTCGCCATCTTAATAGAAGGATGGTTGGAGGGGTAGTTCTTGGCAGGGTGCGATTTGTAGGGAATCATGGAAGGAATTTCCCCCCTTCTGATTTTCATATCTCGACCTCTGCTAAATTATTTTTATCTTTGATGGGGGCAAGGGTTAACAACTTTGTTAAAATTTCATTTTCTCAGTAGCACTACATTGATTTTTAGAAATTGCAGCACACTACAGCTATTTATACACAGCATACAGGAAAAAAAATTACAATTATTTTAATTTTAGATGTTACAAGGGGTTTGTGGCTCCCGGTGGTTTCTTTTTTTTGTGTTAAATGCAACACAATAGCCATTTCTTTTATTTGTAAAGTGACCTTGGATGTGTTGATAATAAAATAAATAAAATGTATTACCATTAGTATTATTGTCTGCAGGTAATAGAACCTTAGGGTGGCGCCTCCACTGAATTATTATAATTAAAACATGGGAAGACGCTGCTCCTTTAGCAGGTAGTTTTGGAGGATTGAAATTTGGGAGACTGGTTGCACAGTGTGTTTAGGCATTGTTTCCTGTGAGTGGTAATTATGCTCAGCATGTTATTGGTCATAATATGTGTAAATTGAGTATTATTTTTTGAGGAAAAGATAATCTTGCAAAGCCATCTAAGAACTGCATTCATTTGATAAACTCTCTCAGTTATGGTGGACTAATATGTGTCCCATGTCAAGTTGTCGGCCATGCTGCAGTCCAGAACTTGAGCAGCTCCACCTCCTTCACTACTGTGTTATAGATGTGTAGTAGAGGATGGGGAGGAGGGTGTTTTGGAATGTCCATGACCCCCACCATTTAATTCACTGTGAGCTCCAGGTTGGTCTCTGTACACCATGATGTAGGCTGTGACTATCAGTCTGCTGACCGGGGACTGTTGTGTCATCAGCAGACTCCACCTTTTTGCTGGAAGGTTGGTTGGAAGGGTTGTCAGTGGTGTACAGAGTAAGGTTTCAGGAAGAGTACACAACCCGAGCCACTGAAGTGTTGGTGGGAGGTAAGGTGGGGTGCCTGCAGCTGTAATGGGTTGGGGTAAGGTAAGGTAAGGTAAGGTGACTTTATTGATACCCAGAAGGGTAGATTTGGTTGCAGGTAAAAAAGTACAAGCTTACAACAACACACGAAACAGTGACAAAACACAGCTGAAGACAACAGAATAAAACAACAAGCAAACAATACTGACAGCTGGACAGACAGACAGATGCTCCTGGCTTGATATGTTATAAAATGAATAAATAAATAAATAAAATAGATAAAAAGGATAAAAAAGATAAGAAGATAAAAAGCTAAGAGAGAAAGAGAGAAGAGAAACATCATGTGGTGTTCAGGGCCTTAGTGGCTGATGGAATGAAGCTACACCGATATACGGGGTGAAGTGGACAGGGCCCTGACAAGACTTCAGTTTCAAATTATTGGTGAATGCTGTGATCCTTAGGAAAAATGAACGTACATGAATTTAACAGATGGGAAAGAAAATCAATAAAAAAAGTGTTGAACTAGGTAATGTATTTGGAAGGAATAGAATAATATCTGAAGAAAACTTGTGCGTGATAAGCCTCCTAAGGTGGAGTCATAATCCACAAAATAGGTATTATTAAAACATGGGAAGGCACTGTAGCAGGTAGTTTTGAAGGACTGAAATTTGGTAGAATTGTTAAATATGTGTAGGCATTGTTTGCTGTCGTAAGTGAGTATGCTACTAATCATAATATGTGTAATTTGAGTATGCATTTTTGAGAAAAGAATAATCTTGCAAAGCCACCTGAGAATTGTAATAACTCGATTAGCTTTAATGTCAAGTTGTTGGGAATGCTACAGTCCAAAACTTAACCAGCTCCACCTCCTCCACTACTGTGTTAAACTGGCCTACCAAGGAAAAAGGCAGTAAACTACATATTTAGCCAAATTGTGTTTAGACTGGAAATTTATAACACTGTATAACACATCTTTTATCTTGTGACTAAATATTTCCCTCATTCCTATTAAGAAAGTACATAATACCATCATCACTATTATACCTCCAACATGTCTTGAGTGGGCTGTATGACAACTTTGAAGGCATTTTTCTCAGTTTTAATGTTCACATAATTACTGCACTTTGCCTTTGTAGGGCAGTATAGCAGTGTAGTGGGAGGATGTGGAGACAAATGTGTTTAGTACATGACCACCCCCACCATCTTATTCACACTGAACTCCACACACTTGCTGTCATCATATCCCCAACAACAAGTAGCAGAGTTAATAATTTGAATGGGTTTCCAGACAGGATTTCTTAATCCAAAGTGAAACAATGTGCAAGTTGGATGAAAATTCAGTCGTGGTATATCATGAAAGTCTAGTTATTATTTGAATAAATATGTATTGTGTATGCTGTTATTGGAGTTGCTTTTAGCATGTATTTGATGGGTCGTTCCATTGCAGGAGGCAGAGCAGGCAGGAGTTCATCAGAGGAATCAGGCGTTATTGATGCGCAAAGAGCGCCACCTACTGTAAGTCCTGCATATAGTATCTTTTTATAGTTTTCCCTCTTGTTGTCTTTAAGGTCATTTTTGACCCAAAATTATATTGAGTAGTAGAGAAAACCTCTTCATGTTTTTTAGCTTGAAATTTAGTGAATTTTTCTGAAGTGACTTAATTTTTGAAATATTGTCTTTACTCATATTTCCACAAACAATATTTCCACAAAAGCTGCACACCACATGTATACTAAGATTGGGATGTTAGTAGCTGGGTCAGAAATGAATCTAAAACAGCTAGAGATCTAAGACCGTTGCAGTTACAGACTGCAACACACACACACACTCTTACACCTCTGACTTACAGCACTTTCAACACTTCACTGTACACCCCACTGCATACACGTACTGGCATACACACGCACACACACACACACACACACACACACCCACACACACACACCTCTGACTTACTGCTCTTTAAACGCTTTACTGTACACATACTGACATACTACTTTCCACATATTGTGTTCCACTCCACCACCAAACAAAACACACACACTATAGACTTTTCCCACCACCACACACTGTCTCTTTCTGTCTGTCTCTCTCTCTCTCTGTCTGTCTGTCTCTCTGTCTGTCTCTCTCGCTTGCGTGCGCACAGACACATACACATACACACACACCTGACATGCACACAATTCACACCACCAAAACATACGCAATAGCCCCCCCCCCCCCCCCCCCCCACACACACACACACACACACATACATTTGCACTCAAATGCTTCTGATTTACTGCTTTTACATTTGTCACTTTGTCACTGAGTAGGTACCAACAGGTAAGTCATTTAAGCCTGTGCTTTTTCGTTGTGACATTATCTGTGATCTGTGACAATCTGACAGTATCGTATTGCCTCAGGCACACATCACACACACGCACACACACCTGACTTACAGCACTTTAAACACTTAACTGCTCACCCTACTGCAGACACATACTGGCATACCGCTTTCCGCACATTCTATTCCACTCCACCACTCACTAAAAAACATACACTACAGACTCCTCCCACCAGCACACTCTGTCTTTTTCTCTCTTTCTCTCTCTGTCTTTCTCTTTCTTGTGCACACACACACACACACACACACACACACACACACCTATTTACTTACAGGACTGTATACACTTTACTGTACAACTGACTGCATACACATACTAACATACTACCTTCCATACATTGCTTTCCACTCCACTACCCACCATACCACACAAACTATAGTATGGTATTCCACTCCACTACCCACCACCACCACCCCCCCTACACACACACACATTTCCACTCCATGCTCCTGATCCACTGCCTTTACATCGTCACTGTGATGAGCCATGGATTGTTATTGCCCAACAGGTAAGTCAGTAAAACTTGTCCTTTCTCATTGTGACATTAGCAATCTGACAACATGGTACTGCCTGAGATAGAAACGCATCACACACACACACACACACACACACACACACACACACACACACACAATAAACGTGCAGAGCAGTCATAGGCATGAAATGCTTTGATGGGGCAGCTGTGGCCTAATGGTTAGGGAGTTGGTCTCGGGATCGGAGGGTCTCGCGTTCAATTCCTGTACCAGTAGGAAACAAATGTGGGTGAGGGGGTGAATAACCAGCACCCTCTTGCACCCACATCCATGGCTGAGTGCCCTGGTGCAAGGCATTCCATGTACCTACCTCATTTAGTCGCTCTGGATAAGAGCACTGGCTAAATGTAATGTCATGATTAGCTGTCTGGGTTATTATAGATCAGGTTGTCTCCCATGTCAAGTTGTTTGGAGAACTGAGATTTGGTTGCTTTGTTGCACAGTATGTTTTAGTCATTGTTTACTGCAAGTAGTGGATGTGGTGTATCACACAGGGATTGTTGTAATTGATGATGGTATTTTTCATTATCCGGTCATATCAACTATGAAGTGTTGGGGAAACAATAAACGTGCAGAGCAGTCATAGGCATGAAATGCTTTGATGGGGCAGCTGTGGCCTAATGGTTATGGAGTTGGTCTCGGGATCGGAGGGTCTCGCGTTCAATTCCTGTACCAGTAGGAAACAAATGTGGGTGAGGGGGTGAATAACCAGCACCCTCTTGCACCCACATCCATGGCTGAGTGCCCTGGTGCAAGGCATTCCATGTACCTACCTCATTTAGTCGCTCTGGATAAGAGCACTGGCTAAATGTAATGTCATGATTTGCTCTCTTGGTTATTGTGGATCAGGTTGTCTACCATGCCAAGTTGTTTGGAGAACTGAGATTTGGTTGCTTTGTTGCACAGTATGTTTTAGGCATTGTTTACTTTACGCAAGGGGTGTGGTGTTATTACACAGTGATTGTTATACTGGTGATGGTACTTTTCGTTATTTGCTTGAGTTGACTATGACATTGTGGAAAAACAAAACGCTTGCAGAGCAGTCATAGGCATGAAATGCTTTGATGGGGCAGCTGTGGCCTAATGGTTAGGGAGTTGGTCTCGGGATCGGAGGGTCTCGCGTTCAATTCCTGTACCAGTAGGAAACAAATGTGGGTGGGGGGGTGAATAACCAGCACCCTCTTGCACCCACATCCATGGCTGAGTGCCCTGGTGCAAGGCATTTCATGTACCTAGTTCATTTAGTCGCTCTGGATAAGAGCACTGGCTAAATGTAATGTCATGATTTGCTCTCTTGGTTATTGTGGATCAGGTTGTCTACCATGCCAAGTTGTTTAGAGAACTGAGATTTGGTTGCTTTGTTGCACAGTATGTTTTAGGCATTGTTTTGCTTTAGGAGATGTTGGATACCACACAGTGGTTATTTAATTATGCTGTTGATCATACTTGATTGAACTAAGTACGATGTTTTGGGGAAGAGATAATCCTGCAGAGCTGTCTGAGGAATATAATGCCCTGATATACTCTCTAAATTGATGTTGATTCATTTGTCTCCCATGTCAAATTGTTGCACATGATTCAGTTCAAAATTGGCACAGTGTACTTTGTAGTAGATGTTGAGTTTAGAAGGAGTTTTTGTGTTTGGTAGTAAATGGTCACCCACCCCATTTTATTTACAATGAGCTCCAGTCTGCTGGCTGACTGATGATTATTTTTGATGAAGTTGGGGACTGTTGTCATTAGCCTGATGGAAGTGTGGATAGATGTGTACAGAGTGTGGCGATTCAGGAAGAGAACACAACTTGTGAAGCTCATGTTTTGGTATGTGTGTGTGGTGAGGCAGCTGTATGCGTCGCTTGCTGTTGTTCAGAAATTCTGTAATTGCACTCGAGTGGTGCACCTGGGCCAGTGGCAGTAACCTGACATACTCATGATCAAGTATATAATGATGCTGAAGGGTTCATGGAAGTAAACTTTGGACAGCTGCTTTTGAAATGACAAGGTGAAGAAGCGGGAAATTTCACACATTTAAGAAGATTGTTGGCAAAACCTCTTGACAAACGGTAAGTAGGCCTATATTATACACCTGTGCACAATCACACCTGCTTGAAACTTCTATCCACATAAATCCACCTAAATCATCTGTCAAACTGTGCAGTACAACACAGCAAAAAAGCTGACATCACAAACTGTAAATCGAATGCAAACACAGACAAATCAAGCATACCTTTCTATCTAAATACTACCATAGTACTTCTTGAATGTGTGTGTTGTGAAATTCAACTCATTGGTATATCAGCATGACTGTGAGTCAGCATTTCAAGCCCAATCTAGCCAGGTAAGTGGTGTAACACCTATTGTTGAGGTGAAATCGGTGTTGCACAGGGCACTAACATAGGAACACACAAACTTAATGGAAAATACACCAAAATTAATTGCAGACATATTTTGTATTTGTATTATTTTGTATTGTAAAACGGGACACAAAAAATAACTAATTAACCTTTTGCCAGTTACAGTCCCACCGAATCATAAAATGATTTCACACATCTTAAAACAGGCAGTGATATTTTTGTAATTTATGTTATTTTATATATTGCAACCCGTCTTGTAAGATGACCGCGTCATTGTATTGTTCTGCCCCAACGCCTTGCCGGCGTCAACAGTGAGACAACTCCTCTCCAACAAACCATGCAGATGAAAAGTTTCAGTTCAACTCATTATGGTCCATTGAAGTAGGGTAAAGCTAAAAGAATGAAATACAATCCATTCAGTGTGATATAACAAAATGCTAGCAGCAACAGATTGTCATAACCAGCATATAGCCTAGCATTCACACAGCAATTTTCTAAAATCATTACTATTAAGTCACTTATTCATACATCATCTCATAAAGTATAAACTTACTGGCAACGCCTTCAAGGCAACCTTGTAACTCAGGAAAATAATTCTTATACATTTGAATTACGAACATGACAAACCGGAGTCGAGCTTCATGCTCTGTTATCGAATGGGAAAATCAACAGCTACAGAGTCCTTACTCACAAAAATACCAATATCTGCCAGTAGGTGGCAGCAGAGGACCAAAAATAACCTTAAACCCTAGATTCTACTGCAAGACAACAGCAGTAGTGCATTAAACAGAACAATCACTCACCTTTGTATTTCTTCTGTCCTCTTGGCATTCATGCCTTTGTACATTAAGAAGAATCTTTCTTTCACCTGGTCCAAAATGCATTTTAACAAAACTGTAGCCATTTTTTTGCGCAGTTACAGGTCCTGACTTACAAATATAATGCTAGATTTAATTGTGAGGATGTGATTTGGTGTGAGAAATTCAAGGCTTGTTGGATTATTTAAGTGCTCAGCTGACAGGTTAATTTATTGAAAATAGCCATTAATTCGTACAGAAAGGTTTTCAAAGAAGCTCCGTGAAGTATTTTTCCCAGACTCATCAGGAATTGCTGCAAGAACATTCCCAAAAGGTTGTATCTGTCTCTTCTATACACCTCCCATATGGCTTGATAATAGGTGTCCATTAGGAAGTCTTAATTCATATTTCCTGAACTGCTCTTGTCCATACCTATCATGGCATCGACAAACTCCCTCTTTGCACCTACAAAATGTGTGCCAAAGCATTAGCTACATCTAAAATAAAAAGAATCACTCTGCTCAAACTGCAATACAACAACACAGACAAAAATCAAGTGACATACCAAAAACCCAAACCCAATATCAATTAAATACAATCTCAAACAAATCAGAAATACCTCATTTGCTGTATATTACCATGAAGTAATGAGAAATGAAAGCCTAAAATCTTTTTGAATGTGTGTGTATGTATTATAGCTTGCAGTTGTATCAGCATGACAGCAAGTCAAGGGTTCAGGCCCAATCTAGCCATGTAAGTGTTGCAACACCTATTAGTGTCCATGTGCAACACTGATGACACATAATTAACACAATGTAGGAACACACAACACTTACAGTACATTAATTTAAATGACTTCAAGACATATTTTGACATAATAAAACGAAACAAAAAATATAGAAATCACAAAGTGAACAAAACATAACACACTGACCTTTAAGCAGTTACAAATTCAGCGTGTGATAGAAAATGCAGGTAGCAATGATGATAAAGTGGGCCAAAATAAGCACAGAAACCATAATAAAGGTGTACAGTTAATCAAACTGTTTCAAAGTTTTAATTAAAGCACAAAAATTAATACATTTCTTCTAAGCTTTGCCATTGAACACCTGGCCACTGTCTCTACATTTCCCATCCAACAACATAAAGACAACATAAAACACTACATGCTTTATGTGTATCTATTGACAAGGTTAAAAATGAAATTGTGGAAAATGAGACATGAAATCTTTGACACAAACAACAGTAACAGTAGTATAAAGAAAACTCATTAAACCCAAAAACTCAATTCAAGAAGCAGTGCATGCAAGCCAAACAGGAATTATGCTTAATTTTTTTTCTTACTTTGGTCAGAACATGGGAACACTATGCAGTTGCCATAGTGTGCACTGAAATTGTCAATGATGGTCAGGGTTACATTTTCAGTGGAAGAGTTAAATATTTGTTCTCATTTTTTTAAAGACTAAGTTGATATTTCTTGTGGCTGGGAAAACAGTTGTGAATTACATATGGTAATTTGATACTGTGTTCTACTGCCCATTACAGTACATATGAGTTGCAAAAGAAGCTTGAAGGTCTGTCAGCCTCAAAGTGCATCCAAATTTACACCTATTGTTCTCTGTTGAGTTACTCTGGAACGGTACATCATAGCAAGATGGCACTCACACCAAACAAAACAGCAGAACCAGGACTTTACAACGTGACCCTCACCCTTTTGCGCTCAAGTGTCGGCGAGATATTTCTTTTTAAATTAGCCGAAATCTCTCATATTAGAGCTCTGCGCAGGCATTACTATTGTTGAAATTACTTGCGAACCCGTGATCGCATAGACATAGGCATGCATATCAGAAGAAAGTACAGAATCACGGCTTTTCAATGACACCAAGAACATACTTCTGCAGTGAATTTATCACATTAAAACAAGGGATGAAATGTTTGCAAAGTAATGATTTGACAAATTTCTACTTCACCCATTTTATACTCACGGTTATCAGTCAATACATAGTGTGAAGAATAGCGGAACTTACCAATTCTACTGGTATTGTGCATTTCTGTCAAAACACATTTCATACAGTTTTGAAATGACTGTAAATTTCTGCATAATATCCATAATCCTGCATAATCCTGATATAACATCCTTCATTACGTGGAAAATGCGCCCTTATTTCCGTCAGGCACCGACTACAAATTTATCAACATTGATGAGCCACTGAATATCCCACCATCATGGTTCTTATATTGCCAGATTTCAGACAATCTCCTGTACTTAAATATGAAAAGATATCTCTACTGACAGCATCCTGTGGACAGGTACTTGCAAGAATACAAGGTTTTTTTTATACACAATATGATTTTTTATTGGTTCACTATTTTGTATAAAATCAGTACAAATACTAGCTCAACAAATGAAACCATATATGGAAAGCTTAGACTGTCCTGAAAAAAACAAGATATTGCATGTATGTGTGGCCCTTACAATGACCAAGATATGAGCTTAAAAGTAAGGGTAGTAAAAATACCCTGAAAATAGCCTAGGGCTCATAGGGTTAATGGAGGAGAAAATCTTACTGCTAGAGCAGGAAGGTACCTCAGACTGATTGAAGGATCATTAATAGGTTTCATAAAAACTTTGAAATTGAAATACACAATTGATCTATACTTTCAAGCTTTTCAAAACTCATATGCAAGCCTAGAAAGGTTATGTGTTGTTTTAAAGGTGAATACCACTGTATTGACAATGCGTTAACTGTATCGAACACTGTACCGAATCGAACCCCGGTCTCCCGCGTGACAGGCGGGGATACTCACCACTATACTAACGAGGAGTGTGTATGTGAAAAAAATGCAGTGTTTTTTTTTTTTGGCTCAGTCACGTGGTCTTCAAAGTCAGAGTACATTTTAGTGCAAGATGTTTGTTCAAACTTAACCAAAGCTAAAAAGTTTGGTCTGTGTACAGATCAGAGTAACACTGTTAATATGATATGACTCTTGCACTTTGTAGACCAACTGTCAAATTGGACTTGATCCAATTTTTTCTTAAATATATAGTTATTTTGATCAGTCGTCTGTGCTTACTATAACTTAATAGAGCAACCAAGTGAGATGTTTTTCCCGAAACGTGGGCATTTCAGATCTGTCATTAAAAATAGCAACAGAACACATAACATATGTGCACATACTGCCTAAAGCATTAACATGTATGGTTTGTATATGGTTTCAAAACACCTTTCTCCCCGTCGGGGAATCGAACCCCGGTCTCCCGCGTGACAGGCGGGGATACTCACCACTATACTAACGAGGAGTGTGTATGTGAAAAAAATGCAGTGTTTTTTTTTTTTGGCTCAGTCACGTGGTCTTCAAAGTCAGAGTACATTTTAGTGCAAGATGTTTGTTCAAACTTAACCAAAGCTAAAAAGTTTGGTCTGTGTACAGATCAGAGTAACACTGTTAATATGTTATGACTCTTGCACTTTGTAGACCAACTGTCAAATTGGACTTGATCCAATTTTTTCTTAAATATATAGTTATTTTGATCAGTCGTCTGTGCTTACTATAACTTAATAGAGCAACCAAGTGAGATGTTTTTCC
Organism: Coilia nasus; assembly: GCA_027475355.1. Classification (NCBI taxonomy): domain Eukaryota; kingdom Metazoa; phylum Chordata; class Actinopteri; order Clupeiformes; family Engraulidae; genus Coilia; species Coilia nasus. The sequence goes on along the minus strand of CM050212.1, from coordinate 5,449,232 downwards.
CGAAACGTGGGCATTTCAGATCTGTCATTAAAAATAGCAACAGAACACATAACATATGTGCACATACTGCCTAAAGCATTAACATGTATGGTTTGTATATGGTTTCAAAACACCTTTCTCCCCGTCGGGGAATCGAACCCCGGTCTCCCGCGTGACAGGCGGGGATACTCACCACTATACTAACGAGGAGTGTGTATGTGAAAAAAATGCAGTGTTTTTTTTTTTGGCTCAGTCGCGTGGTCTTCAAAGTCAGAGTACATTTTAGTGCAAGATGTTTGTTCAAACTTAACCAAAGCTAAAAAGTTTGGTCTGTGTACAGATCAGAGTAACACTGTTAATATGATATGACTCTTGCACTTTGTAGACCAACTGTCAAATTGGACTTGATCCAATTTTTTCTTAAATATATAGTTATTTTGATCAGTCTTCTGTGCTTACTATAACTTAATAGAGCAACCAAGTGAGATGTTTTTCCCGAAACGTGGGCATTTCAGATCTGTCATTAAAAATAGCAACAGAACACATAACATATGTGCACATACTGCCTAAAGCATTAACATGTACGGTTTGTATATGGTTTTAAAACACCTTTCTCCCCGTCGGGGAATCGAACCCCGGTCTCCCGCGTGACAGGCGGGGATACTCACCACTATACTAACGAGGAGTGATTAATGTAAATATGATGGTTTTTTTTTACTTGTACTTCTTCATCCATGTAGTGTTATAAAAACCCTCCATCAGAGTCCTGTCTCCATTTCATAAAAAGATATGCCAGAGTGTCTCCTGTGGTAATGAGCCTGTCAAGCTATTAGGTCAAAGCATACAAGTTTCTTTTTTTGGCAGTATTACCACTCCTCGTTAGTATAGTGGTGAGTATCCCCGCCTGTCACGCGGGAGACCGGGGTTCAATTCCCCGACGGGGAGTTGTCCTTTTTTCTAAGCAAGCTTTTCCCTGCATACTTGGTTTACTATTAATTGCTTTCATTTCATAATTAAACATTTAGATGTCAAAATTAAGCATTTAAAAAACACTTTATCACACCACCATTTTTCACTTGTTCACCTTTGAGAGAATGTTAGACCTTAATTATAGCAATGCTAATCACTGTTAGCCTGCCTATAAACTTTTTAATGTTAAGATAACACATGCTCATTTTTATTTGATGCTTTATTTGTGCTTCAGTTTCACAAAAAAATATCTGATTTTTTAAAAGATCAATTAAAGAAAAAAGGAAAAAAATCAATTAAGGAAAATTGACTTCTGATTGTTGGCTGACTTTGTTTAGCTATCTGTTAAGCTAGTAAGCTTTCGTTGTGAGTGCGAAATATTAAGTTTAACAATTAATTAGGCAAAGCTAGATTTTTCCGAAGGTGGAACCCCTCTTTGTTGTGGGTCCGGGGCCACCACCCTCTCTGCCCCCCCTGCGTTGGGTCCGCTTTTGACTAGTGCTATAATTTTAATGGCTAAAAGATCCACAATAGGAAGTCTTTATGCCATGTCTAAATTGCCACTCAGTGGCATGTGGCGAGGTCTGTTGCAGGGTAGGAGGGGCCATTCACACATGTAAATCCCTTCCGTACACTCACAAATATTAATATACGTTTATTATAATACTCCTGCTTAATAATTACACAATATAGCTGTTCTCATTCTGAGGTACAGGGCCATTATAGCAGAACTTAACATTTAAAACAATATTAACGCTAGTATGCCTATTCTATAGAAATCAGCTAATATTGATAAATTCAGCTGCATCTTTAAAAGGGGAATGAACAAAATACAAGAACATTTGCGATTCGATTCGATATCTCGATGCATCACGATGCATCACGATTCTTCACATCACATTTCTATATTACTTCACATGACTTTCATTTCATCAACAAACACAAGCGGTTAGATATTATCTTCCTCTTTTATTTGATAAAATTTATGAATTGTCTCCATAAGCCAGTGTGTACATGATTTCAACATCTACTTGTAGAGAAACACTCTGCACCCTTAAAATTCTACATCAATCAATAATATTATGTAATGGATATCTGACCCCACAGTGGTATTGAAATGTGTGTTTTTTATGATTTTGTATTAAAGGAAAGTATGGCTAGAGAGAAACTGTCAGTTGAGGAGAGAAGGAGGAGAAGTAGAGAGTATCAACGAAAGAAAAGAGAAAAAAATATATAGTGACCCGGAGAAGAAGTATGCTTTGCAAGCTGAGGAAAGACAGAGGTGGAAGAGGAGAGTTCAAGATAAAAAAAGTTAGACAGATAGATGATATGGGAGACAGGGCACAGAGGAAACACAGAAGGTATTGAAGAGAGGCACAGAGAAGGTCCAGAAAGAGGAGGTCTTGTGAATCATGCCGTTATGCGCTATACAACATTAGAAAAATCAGACCGTACCTGACCCAATATGCTACTCAGCTTCTGGTTCAGGCTATGGTCATCTCTCGCCTCGACTATTGCAACGCCCTTCTGGTTGGCCTTCCTGCTTGTGCAATCAAACCATTGCAAATGGTTCAGAATGCAGCAGCACGACTGGTTTTCAATCAACCCAAAAGGTCGCATGTCACTCCTCTCTTCATCAACCTGCATTGGCTCCCGGTGGCTGCCAGAATTCAACACAAAGCTTTGACTCTAGCCTACAAAGTCACTTCTGGATCCGCCCCCACCTATCTCAACGTCATACTGAATGCTTACATCTCGTCCAGAATGCTGCGATCCTCCAATACGAACCGCCTGGCCGTACCCTCTCCCAAGACAAAGCGAGGTCACTCTCACTCTCACTTTTCTCGGTTGTTGTCCCTCAGTTGTGGAACAACCTACCAGTCCCTACAAGAGCAGCAACTTCCCTCTCGACCTTCAAAAAGCTTGTGAAGACCCTTCTTTTCCGAGACTGCTTAACAAAACCAAATTCTACTAACCATCTCTTTACATAGGTACCTTCAATGTTCTCTACACATCTGTTTGCTTTTATGTCCTCCTTTTGTAAGTCGCTTTGGATAAAAGTTACTGCTAAGTGTAATGTAATGTAATGTAATTTGCAGTGCAGGAGGCAGATACCCCGCCAGATAGTCTGAAATATCAAAAAGTACTAGAATACAGTGCCAGGCAGTCTCACATATACAAAAGGGACAGAAAGGAAAGAAGTAAAACACGAAAAAGGCATTCAAGAGAAATAAAAAAAATTGAAAGAGAAGCTGAAGAATGTAACAAAACAACGAAATAAACAGAAAAAACAATAAAGCGCACATAAAAAAGGCTGCAAATAAAACCATACTGGACTCTCCAGGCACAGAAACAAGGAAGATGCTGTCAGGAAGCAACATAAGGAATCCAAACATTGGAAAAGCTCTCCTACTCCACAACTTAATCAGAAGAGAGATAAAGAAAGACAAACAACCTCTTGGACCACGGCGTCAGAGACCCTCAGTACATGTGTCATCAGGCAAGGTACTAAAAAAAGTATCGTCTGCTTCATAAAATCCAGCAGTTTGGGCTAACTTATAAGCTAATGAGAGGAAAAGTACAGCCAACCAAAAACACAACATTCTTACAGAGTATCACTCAAACGGTTAAGGATTTTTTCATCAACGCTGCTCGCATGACAACTGATAAGACTGACACACTCACCAGGAACAAGATCAAGAAGCAAAGAATGATCCTGACAGATTCTATGGTCAACCTCCACACTGATTTCCTCATCAGGAACCCCACTGTAAAGCTTAGCAATTCTTCATTCTGTGCCCTGAAGCCCTTCTATATCACAGCACCAAAACCATCTGATTGGAAGACCTGTCTGTGCCAATTGCATGAGAATGCATGCTTGTTGTTTGAGGCCCTTAGAATGTCTGGTGTTGTAAACTCAAACAAACTAGATGAGAGTTTTCAATTAGTTTGTTGCTCTCCAGCAAGTGAAGCCTGCCCTCTTTGATCCTGCTCACAGTTACAACCAGAGAGCAAGACCAAATCCATGTTCAGTGGAGGCAGTGGGAGAGAGTTCAGGAAGGCACAAATAATGCATTCTGTCTAGGGAATCAGACAGACGGATACAGACCCAATAGCGACCGTTCACAACAGACTTTTTATTAAGGGATTCGGGGGTAAGGGGAAAAAGTCAATAGCCCGACAGGGCAGAACAGTCACTGACGAGACACTCGCCGAGGCACACAGGTAGACAGGCAGGGAGAGACCCGTGGCCGGGTCCCTGACGAAACCAGCAGAGTCGTGGACGAGCTGTGGTCGATACCGGGGGACAGGAGAGCCGAGCAGAGTCGAGGGCAGGCAGGAGTCGTATACCGGGAGCAGCAGAGCCCAGCAGAGCCAAGGGCAGTCCGGAGTCGAAACCAGGGGCAGCAGAGCAGAGGACAATCAGGAGTCGATACCAGTGGGTTGGAGAGCCAGGGAGAACCAGGGACGGACCGGAGTCGAAGCCAAGGGCAGGGGAGTCAGGCAGGCAGGAGTCGGCAACGGAGGACTGGAGAACCAGGGAGAACCAGGGATGGACCGGAGTCGAAGCCAAGGGCAGGGGAGTCAAGCGGGCAGGAGTCGGCAACGGAGGACTGGAGAACTAGGGGAAACCAGGGACGGACTGGAGTCGAAGCCAAGGGCAGGGGAGTCAAGCGGGCAGGAGTCGGCAACGGAGGACTGGAGAACCAGGGAGAACCAGGGACGGACCGAAGTCGAAGGCAAGGGCAGGGGGAGTCAAGCGGGCAGGAGTCGGTACCGGAGGACTGGAGAACCAGGGAGAGCCAGGGACGGACCGAGGTCGAAGCCAGGGGCAGAGGAGTCGAGCAGAGTCGGGCAGGCAGTAGTCGGCAACGGAGAACTGGAGCAGTAGACCGATGAACAGGGGAAACAAACAGGAACAGACAGGAGATGAGCAACACCGGGAATACACAGCCAAACAGACGCAGAGAAGTCAGGAGTCAAAAATAGCTTGCCGAGGGAATACACCGTGGTTCGCAGACGGACTGACAAGGAGTGAGTGAGAGAGGCGAGTATAAGTAGTGGAAACCCCGGGAACTAAACGAGCGTGAACGAGGAGTGCAGGTGAGTAGAATGATTGAATAAACTCGTGATTGTCGTAACCAGGAAGTGCAGGTGAGACGGATGATTACAGCGATCGTGAAGCAAGGAGGGTAAGTGAGAGAGATAATCTAATGAGGGTCTAAACAAGGAAGTACAGGTGCAGTGAATAAGCAGACAACGCGGGGCAGGAACAGTACAACACGGTAGAGTGAACCTAATTGACTAATAGGTGGGTAACAACGAAAAATACACACAAAAAATCCCAAGCCCAGAGCGACACCGTGACAGCATTCCACAATAACACTAAGCTTGTCCAACACAGTGGAAGCCTATCCGAGCTCATAAAACTATGAGCAAAAACTCAGAAATGAAATCATAACATGTATGTACTGTGCAAAATCAGTCAAAAGCTTACATCAACAAAATTGAGTCTTATGATGAAAGCACAGCAATTGTCCACGTTGACTTCTCCGAATCCTGGAGATGCAAATATAAATCTGAAGTTCAGGCCTGCCATTTTGGACAAAATCTGCCACAGATAACACTGCATACTGGGATGTTTTACACAAAGTGAAAAGACAGCATTTTGCACACTCTCTGAGTCAAAGAGACAAGATGCTGCAGCAATCTGGACACACATGGAGCCTGTCTTAAAAGTTATCAATGCTAAATATCCACAGGTCAACACTGTGCACTTTTGATCTGATGGACCAAGTAAACAAAAACAAGAAAAACTTTTTTCTTTTGTCTGCACCTACTCTAGGGTTTGAAAAGGCAATGTGGAACTTCTTCCCCACTTCACACAGTAAAGGCGCACCAGATGGCATTGGTGGAACAGTAAAAAGAAAAGCTAACAACCTGGTGCTGAGAGGACATGATGTGATCGATGGACAAGCATTCTTTGAGAAGGTCTCAAACAGTCTAAAGGGCATTCAGCTGCACCACATTGCAGAGGAAAACATGGAACATTACGATGCACTTCCTATGCATCCTCTCAAACCGGTTCCCGCAACAAGACAAATACACCAGGTTCCACCACAGACAACTATCCTGCTTTTGCAGCAAGATGTTGGATTGCCAGTGCTTCTGCCCAGCCACCTTCTATTTTCAGGGTCCAGATGAACAGCACAGTGAAACTCGGAGGGCAAGAAAGAAAAGACCTTTAGAGATGTTGTGGGAGGAGATGGAATATGAGAATGGAGAGGAGATGGAATGACGATGTGGAAATGGAAGATGTGAGGGAAGAGTTGGATGAGGAGCCATTGAGGGGTCCTGAGGGTACTGTGACTGTATCGACTGTTAGTAGCCTTAGTAATGGAGACTGGTTAGCAGTAGTTTATGATGACCACTGGTGGCTGGCCAAAACCATTGCTGTGGATACCGAGCATCAAGATGTGAAAGTTGAATTTATGCATCCACATGGTCCAACAGCAAAGGTTAAGCCTAAGTGTGGCAAGAAGAATGTCTGTTTCTGCCCAGTTCAAGACATCATGGTGAAACTAATTGGCAATGCATCACCAGTCCAATCAAGAACACGAGAGTTCGGAGACACGGAGCATGAGCATGTCCGCCGCCTGCTACTCAGGGCACAAGTGCCTCGTGTGGCTACATTCTTGGTTTAAAAAATTGTGTTTTTTTTTTTCTTCAAAAGCTGCCAGTTCCTGCTGTCTTCATTTGCCTAGTTTTGAAGTATACGTTTTGCAGCAACATTTTGGCTGTTTTTTAAATAGTTGGAAATGGTGCAATTATACGGCAATGATAATAGTATAAAGTGCAGTTTTTACAGTTAGACTATTACAGATAAGTAAAATATGTTCAAAATTATTTCTTAATGTATTGGTTCTTCCGTCTGTTTCAAAAAGCAGTTTTTCATCAATCAGAAATGCAAATATCATTGTCAACTCCTTCAGTTTCCAATCAACACCGTCAGATTATTATTAACACTGTCAGATGTATATGTTTTTGTATTTTTTGTGGGGTAAATAACTGTTTTCTTCAGTTTTTGTTGTTTAAGCAAAGGATCATCATATCTACATCCTTTTGTATTTTATTAATTTAAGTTCTATGGTAGCACAATAAAAGATAAAGATTGAAAATGCCATTTTTTTTAAATCTGGGTATTGATAAAAGTCTAAAATTAAGCCTTAATTATATATATATTACATTTTATTGCATATTAGAGTAACTATATATTATAACAACATAAATCAGAACTTAAGATTCTTACAGGGCTAGTATAATTCTATAATTGTATACTTTGAGTGTATCTGACGGAGTTGATGTAGAGCAAGGCATTAAGGTAAGGAAGTGAATTTTTAAAAAATGTTTATTAACATCCTGCTTGCACCTTTACATGGTTAAATAGCACAGATCTTTATCTACATGAATATGTAACCCTAATCAATATAGTGTAAAACATTTTTTTTAAGTTTTTCTGAAGGTGTTCTGTCCCGACTCTCAAGAATCAGTGTCATACATTACTAATGTGGTCTCAACATGGGTTGCAATGCTGTATAGCCTGTTGTAAAAGAGCTTATCTCCCCGTCGGGGAATCGAACCCCGGTCTCCCGCGTGACAGGCGGGGATACTCACCACTATACTAACGAGGAGTGATTGACATAGAAATATATTATATATATATATGTTAAGTACAAGTTGTAGTAAAGAAGTCTATATTGTCTCCAGACTATTTTTTTTTTTACAAGAAAGCATTTGAACCCTAATCTTTTATGACATGCTTACAAAGAAGAGGGTAGCTGACAAGTTTTTTTGTCATGTGATCACTGGTTGCTTATAACCGTTTCCGTAGTGTAGTGGTTATCACGTTCGCCTCACACGCGAAAGGTCCCCGGTTCGAAACCGGGCGGAAACATTGTCTTTTTGGCTGTTTCTACGGATTTTCCATATACATATATTACTACATGGTTAAATAGCACAGATCTTTATCCACTACTAATACATGCAAACAAATGTCGTGGCTTTTGATAACAGTCTCTATGTTCTTAAATTATATTTGTTGTATCAACATATAAAGCCCTTTGGCATACTGATTGTGTGAGTAACAAAAATGTCATCCCTCTGTTTGCACTTAACACTTAGCTTCAGAGAACTCATTGGTGCTTTCTTCTCTTTCACATTTTTTAGATGGCTGAAAATTGGTAAGGATATGCATTGGTGGTTCAGTGGTAGAATTCTCGCCTGCCACGCGGGAGGCCCGGGTTCGATTCCCGGCCAATGCAGAACATGCTTTTTTTCTCTTGTTCTGAAATGTGGTGCTTAAAGATGAAAAAAAAGTAAAAAGTTCAAGGTAAATTCAAGAAACCTAAAGTCATATCAATGAATATAATTATAAATATATGAAAATGACTGAATACAAATTCAATTAAGAGTATATATATATAATAGTGTATACATATAAATATAATATGTAAATATATAAACATAATATATCATAAATTCAGCTAATATAAATTCAGTTTATTTGTTGAGCTTAGGGCTCATTCACACTGCGTATTCAGCACGTGCCCGTTTTCTGTCCGCATTCGTTTAGAATGCATGCTAACAAATTAGACTATTCACATCGCAAGCGTGATCTGCGCATATTCTGTCCTTATACAAACATATTGTATATGGATTTCACGACTTAGCGTATTTATCACACTTTCCTGATAAATAAAACCTGTGCTATGGCGCACCATCGGCTTTTAGAAAAGCATGTCTCTCCCCGTCGGGGAATCGAACCCCGGTCTCCCGCGTGACAGGCGGGGATACTCACCACTATACTAACGAGGAATGAGCAATTACCTTACTACACCTTACTACACTCACCCAACATGTCAGACTAAACTGTAAACCAAAGAATACATCCTGGGCCTCCCGCGTGAAGGCTAAGAATTCCAGCACTTTTCCTAGAAAAATTAAACAAAGTCTGCAATTATCAGGGTCACTAAATCAAAAACAAAATGACTGTTAATATAATGTGTTAACCAAAGACTACAACCTCAGTAATTCACAAAATCCTAGTGAAATGACACCAACCTTAAGTTACAGCCTTTGCCTAGATTTTCAAATGTAGAGGAAAAGCTGTCTTTGCATTGGCCGGGAATCGAACCCGGGCCTCCCGCGTGGCAGGCGAGAATTCTACCACTGAACCACCAATGCATAAAAAACACAAAATTTGCATTTAAAAAACTTTTTTTTCTATCGGAATGCAAATTGGTGTTACTAGACTGCCTATTTCAGTGTTGTGGAAAAAAAAGTCTGCAACTATCAGGGTCATTAAATAAAAAACAACAAATTGACTGTTCATTTTTGTTTACACTTACATTGGGAACACAAATTTTCCTGTTACTAAGCTGCCTACTTAGGTGTTGTGTAAACCAAAGAATGCATCCCAGGCTCCCCGCGGGGCAGATGAGAATCCTTAGTCCTGTCAGGCGATTTAAAAAATGTATTTAATTAATTACAGGATTTGTAATTAATTAGTGTAATTAATTGCATCTTAATGTCATAGTTGTTAACAGTCCCCAAATAAAGAATTCAAATTCTAGGACATTACAAATTTGTAGGGCTTGACTAATCATTTGAATACACTAAGAAGATTTAAAATCCACGTTTTTATTGATGAAGTGTTTAATTAATTACATTCTAATGAAAAAGGTCAAGCACATCCCAGCAAACCAATCAGGCCAGGTGCATTATTCAACAATGCAATACAAATACAGCTAAATAAATAAAATTCAGAAATGGGTAAGTCTGATTACCAAATAGGCACTTAAGCAGACCAAAAATCAAGAGCTACAGTATCTGTGGCATAACAACTCAAACCCAAAAGAGGATCTGGGGTTACAGTAACTCCTAAAATCAAAAACTCACCCTAAGCTAACTTCATAGGATCTAACAACAGACAACTTTATGTCTTCTTGAGCCAGTTGCTCACAGACAAGCGTGTTTACATTGTCTGAGTGTAAGGCTGCACTCTTTATTTGTATGATGTTACCTGCAAGTGGAAAAAGTCTGTCCCATGGCACAGATGTCGCGGGAGTAGCAGATATTTGCGAGCACGAGAGGACAGCTGTCTGTAGGCTCCTGCGTGAGCTGGCCACCACTCCAGTGGACACTTGTGTATTGAAATGCACGGCTCAGCTTTGTAGTGGGCTACAGGCCCCGGCTCCTCCTTGTCAACCTGCTTTTTGAGTTTGTCAGTTTGTCTGTGGTGGATTTGCTCATTTGTTTCCCAAATTCTGCAAGCGTGGTTTGGCAAACTGAGCTCACGGTAGCGCATGGTACAGTGATGTGTAAATCAAAGAATACATCCCCGGCCTCGCCCCAGGCGAGAATTCTACTACTTTTCCTACAACTTCTATCAGGGCCACTACAACAGCTATCAGGGTCACTAAATCAAAAACAACAAATTGACTGTACATATGATGTGTTGACCAAAGACTACAACCTCAGTAATTAAGAAAATCTTGGTCTAATGACACCAACCTTAAGCACTTCCTTTGCTTAAATTTTCAAAAGCTAGCTTTGCATTGGCCGGGAATCGAACCCGGGCCTCCCGCGTGGCAGGCGAGAATTCTACCACTGAACCACCAATGCATGAAAACGCATAAATTGAAACATTTTTGAAACATTTTTTTTCCTTGTTTCGGGAACACAAATTGGCCTGTTACTAGACTGCCTATTTCAGTGTTGTTTAAGAATACAACCCAGGCCACTCGGGTGACAGGTGAGAATTCCACCACTTTTCTTGGAACTTGAATACCATCAACACCATTGCAACCATCAGGGACACTAAATAAAATAAAACAAATTGACTGTTCATATGATGTGTTAACCAAAGACTACAATCTCAGTAATCTATAAAATCCTAGTTGAAATGGCACCAACCTTGAGTGTACTGCCATTTCCTAGATTTTTAAATGTAGAGGAAAAGCTTTCAATGCATTGGCCGGGAATCGAACCCGGGCCTCCCGCGTGGCAGGCGAGAATTCTACCACTGAACCACCAATGCCTGAAAGGTGCAAATTTTGCGTTCGAAGAATTTTTTTTTTTTGTACTTCTATTGGAACGCACATTGGCCTGTTACAAAACTGCGACTTTTTTCCCCTTTTCTTCCGCTTTTCTCCTCGATTTTCCTTCAACGATTGCCGGGACCCTGGAAGTATGGGGGACATGAGTCTTTGTAGACATGTAGCCCTAGAACTTTTTGAGCGACTAGAAGCTTTTGGCTTTACTGGTGAAATACAGCATGATGTGCCTTTGTGAAGTGTCACTCCGAGTTTGGCAAACACATTCAACCTTGTTTTTGTTGCCTTTTTAGCGGACGTGATGCCAGTCTAACCTCAGAATCTCAGTTGCCAAGACAAATGCAATGCACAATAAAATTTGTGGTAGCAAGTTGGGTTCACAATTTTTTTTCACAGAAACTCGCAGAGGCTGCTTCCGATCAGGACAGTCACATGACCTAGTAAGCAAGAAGAGGGTATAGGAGAGGCAGAGAGCACATATAGCACTCGGGACACAAAATCCATGGGAACCACATACGGCCGGCAACACTTCTGGCAAATGCTTTGGGCATTTCTTGGTACTTTACTGACAAGCAAAGCCCTTTCACTTCACTCTGCTGATAGGAAGAAAGCTGCAGGGTAAAAAGCTGCTCACGACGGCAGGAGTGGGATTCAACCCATGGGCCCGGAGGAAAGGGAGCCTAAATCCACTGATACAGACCGCTTAGAAACCCTCCGCAGGCCAAGAAATGGCCGAGAATCGGTTCGTTCCTAAATACAGATGCGTTGGCCGGGAATCGAACCCGGGTCAACTGCTTGGAAGGCAGCTATGCTAACCACTATACCACCAACGCTTGATGAGATCTGCAGGGACTGCTGCAGCGCTTTGGCAAATGCTCCTTGCATTTCCTGCATCACTGACTGGCAAAGCCATTTCGCATCACAATGTCGGTGTAAAGAAAGCTGCAGGGTAGAGAGCAGCTGATAATGGCAGCGGTGGGATTCGAACCCACGCCCCCGAAGAGACTGGAACCTTAATCCAGCGCCTTAGACCGCTCGGCCACGCTACCACAACCACACGAGTTGTATGGTGCCAAAATCTGGCTAAAACAAGATGACGGCGAATTGTGAGGTTCCTGAAGCACATTAAAGCATGGCTTTTCGGAGCAGAAATCTGCGTTGGCCAACTGATATGCCCTAACCTTAGGTGGCTCTACTGGACCTTACGCATTTTTTAATCCTGGCAATCCCAGCCAAAGATTTAATCCGCCATGATATCAACCTGAATATTGGCGCTGTGACAGTTGCTCAAAACCTGGATGTCATGATTGATGACCACCTATCATTCTCTGAACACTTTGCCAGGTCAACTGCTTGGAAGGCAGCTATGCTAAGCACTACTGCTTAAACGCTTGCAGAGCACTGCAGGGATTGCTGCAACCCATTGGCAAACGATCCTTGCGTTTCTTGACTTAATAACAGGCAGAGCCTTTCGCATCACAACTGTCAATGAAAGCAAGGTGCAGGGAAGAGAGCTGCTGATAATGGCAGCGGTGGGATTCCAACCCACACCCTCGACATAGCAAGTAGAACTGTCTGAGATAAACCGTTGCGAAGTTACATCTCAATGAACATTTACCACATAGCTTAAAAATCTTCAAAACTCCATATCCTGGCTTTTAATTTCTCAATTTTGGTCAAAGTTGACATGCCAACTCTAAACAGCTTTCTTTTCATGTGTCCTAAATTTTGTGACATTTTGTCATAGGGGGCGACGTTTATTGCCGAAGCTAGGTGTGGAAAAGCAGTTTTTTGTTAAATAACTCGGCAACAGTTTTGCCCAATACAACAATTTTGTGTTAGTATGTAAGTGTTACAGAGGCGTATCGACCCAGCCCATAAACACTCACTTGAAGCATAGCGCAACCTAGTGATAAGGGTAAATGCAAAAACTTGGATTTTGAGTTGCCAGTATCTTGGACCGGTAAGGTGGGAACTACACAAAATACGTCATGCACGATCAGCACAAAGACCTCTAACACCACAGCACGTGCCATACAATTTGGTCAATAGGGGGCGCTGTAATTGTACAAAATGCCATTTTGCCTATTATCTAGCAAATGTTGATGTTTACAACCAATTTTTTTTTATCGTGAAATCTATTGACTCTCACGCATTGAAAACACTGGTCAACGCCCACTTCCAATGAAAACAATTTATGTGAAATTTTAACACTGCGAAAACGAATCCAAACGAACTCGTCATAGGCCGTTAATGTGAATCTCACCAAATTTGGTATGTCATCTACAGACAATGCTGACTAAAAGTTATCAAAGGATTTATTTTGAGATAAACCGTTGCGAAGTTACATCTCAATGAACATTTACCACATAGCTTAAAATTCTTCAAAACTCCATATCCTGGCTTTTAATTGCTCAAATTTGGTCAAAGTTGACATGCCAACTCTACACAGCTTTCTTTTCATGTGTCCTAAATTTTGTGACATTTTGTCATAGGGCACTATGTTTATCGTCAAAGCTAGGTGTGGAAAAACAGTTTTTGTTAAATAACTTGTCAACAACTTTGCCCAAGACAACGATTTTGTGTTAGTATGTCGGTGTTACAGAGGCGTATCAACCCAGCCCGTAAACACTCACTGGAAGCATAGCGCCACCTAGTGATATGGGTAAATGGAAAAATAGGGATTTTGAGTTGCCAATATCTTGGACCGAGAAGGTGGGATCTGCACAAAATGCGTCATGCATGATTAGCACAAAGACCTCTAAAAGCACAGCACATGCCATAACGTTTGGTCCATAGGGGGCACTGTAATTTTGCAAAATGTCATTTTGTCTATTCTCTAAAGAATGCTAACATTCACAACCAATTTGTTTTTATCGTGAAATCTCATAACCCTTAGTCATTGAAAACACTGGTCGACGCCCACTTCCAACAAAAACAATTTACTTGAAATTTCAACATTGCGAAAACAAATCCAAATGAACTCGTCGTAGGCCGTTGATGTGGTCCATAGGGGGCGCTGTAATTGTATAAAATCTCTTTTGCATAGTTCTTCCAGAAATCACTCCTCCACACTACACAAACACACATAATGTCTTTCATTCATATCATTTCCATAGAATTTCTCACCTCACAACACTGCTCTACATATTCATCATACCATCAGTTCCCACATTTCAATACACTGCGGCGGTCATACCATGTACCGCTATGCGGTACATCTAGTTTTTCTTATGTCCTCAACATCAATACCTGTAAGGCTATGAGTTGTCTCTTCCATTAGTTAACATATATATACTTGCTGTAGATGTAAGAATATTGGACAAGATGGCTTCATTCACTTGAAAGTGATATAATAATAAGTGTTAGGGACCACACCTTGATATGTTAGTAAACTGCCTATTTCAGTGTTGCGTAAACCAAACAATATCATTTTCAAAATATTTAATTTCAATGTGTATTGGCCAATCAGAATTGTCTTTGTTGTGACACGATCGAGATTCAGCATTCATGTGCACCTTCACACGACATGCATGACGCAACAACCACAACACTTACAAAGTTCTCAGTGCCTTGTTTTGAATGCCAGGGTCTTTGTACTACCGAAGGAGTGTGGAGTTTCTTCGAGCTGTTTTAATGGTTTAATAATAGTATAATCTTCATGCTTCGTCTAAGGGGGCCTACCACTTCCATTGTTAGCCTTCTGGGACGAACGGTTAAGTTCTGAATGCAACAGGCTAACTCAATTTTGCTCATCAGTAAACATACCAACTCTGTATGATGTTTTAATATGCCAAATTTCATTGCTCCTTTAAGTGAGTGTCAAGTGCATCTCATTTTTTTGTAAACTTATTTTGCCTTATCCTGTGGTCACTTCTAATGTTTTATACAGCTGAAAACACAGGGAATGTACACACTGGCCCAAACCTTTTCAGATGCATCCAGTTTAATTTCCAAATCAAGATGTAAACCTGCAATTAAGTAATGTTTCACTCCTCTAATATGCAAGATTTTCTGCTGAACTATTGTGGTATTTAACACCTGATGATGAAAAGATTGGAATGTGTGTCAGGTGCAAGTGTTTAGGGTTGGGTGAATTTTTGATGCCATTTTGTCGTGCGCATAGTGCAGTGAGTATACTAGAGCCTTTAGAATTCTGCCATTGAACCACCAATGCTAGATTTTTTTCTTGAGAACATAAAGAAAAACATCTGTAACCACCAGGGGCACTAAATGAAAAAATAGCAAATTAATTAATTAGATAATGTGTTAGCCAAAGACTACATTCTTAGTAAACCACACAATTCTGGTCAAATGTTACCAAACTTAATGACTGCCTTTTCCTAGATTTCCAAATTGAGTAAAGTGGTACCAACCTTTAGTATTGCCTTTTTCTAGATTTTCTAGAGACATAAAGCTATCTCTGCATTGGCCGGGAATTGAACCCGGGCCTCCCGCGTGGCAGGCGAGAATTCTACCACTGAACCACCAATGCATGGAAAGCATTAATTTTGCATGAATTTTTTTTTTACCTGTATCGGGAACACACTGGCATGTTGCACCAATTTTGGTGTTGTGTAAACCAAAGAATAAAACTCGGGCCCCTGCGTGGCAGATGAGAATTCTTAGCCTGGTAAACCTGCCCTTCATACTACATTTCATTTTGTACAGAGGGTCTGGAGCGGAGGCCGTGAGAAACAATTTCTTCCTGGAGGTGTGGACTGTTGAAGTTTAAAACAAGTGCATCTGCCCCTACCTAATCGCTGACTCCTGGTCGTCATGTATGCAATTAACTTACCTACGCACTACAATTAAAATGTAGCAAACAAAGTCAACGTCATGGCTCACAAACACCCTCGGTTCACTGATTGGATTGATGATGCTCAGACCGCTTACATTCTCCTCAACAGATTCCGGTCCAGACCCTCTGCACAAAATGAAATAAATTACAAGGAGCGGCTTTACCAGGCTAGAGATTTCTACCACTGAACCACCAATGCGTGAAAAGGGTAAACTTTGTATTTAAAATTTTTAACTAACATTTGGAGCACAAATTGGCAGGTTACTAAACTGCCTATTTCAGTGTTGTGTTAATCAAAGAATTCAACTTAGGTAAAATACAATTTTAAAAGACAATTATCTTTTAGTACTGTCTTTAAAACGTAGATCTGCATTCACCAGGGACACAAAATAACCTGTTAAAGCTGTGGTGGTGTACGTCCTCGCACATGGCATGTGCCATCAGTGCATTATGGAAAACAGTAGTACATTATTTTTGCAACAAGTTGTGTCTTCCAGGTTTTTGTCTAGTGCAAATTGCTGCGTTGGTATTTGTGGACAGGACATAAAAAAACTACCTTTTGTCAGCTCCAAATTACCATAAAATTCTCTTTAATTTAATTCTATGCCTGGGATCACATCATGACAAAGCGTTTATTAAAACTGTATACACTAACTGAAATGAAAACTGAAATCTACCAATTCAACTGTTGTCTGAACTAAGAAATTTGATCTCAAAAATCCAGAAAATCCTTGCTGAATGAAACTGTCAGTTCAGCCTCAATGTCAGTTAAACACAGAATCCTTGACCGATTGAAACCATCTTTTCCCAAGATTTTGTTAGGGAGAGAAAGTCGCTGTAGAATACTACCATTGAACCACCAATACAATCCTAGAAGTTAAAGAAAAAAGAAAAGTCACCAGGGACGCTTAATAAGAAATACAAATTGGCTAATTATGATGTGTTAATCAGACTACATCCTTAGCAATTCACAAAATCGTAGTCAAATGGAACCAAACTTTACTACTGCCTTCTCCTAGACTTTCAGATTTAGAGGAAAACCTAGCATTGCATTGGCCGGGAATCGAACCCGGGCCTCCCGCGTGGCAGGCGAGAATTCTACCACTGAACCACCAATGCATGAAACAAGGTTAATTTTGCAGAACGAATTGCCATTTTACTAATCCGCTTTTTCAGTGTTGTGTAAACCAAAGAATACAACCTGTGCCCCCGTGTGGCAGGTGAGAATTCTACCACTGAACCTAAAGTGCGTGAAATGGTTACATTTTGTATGAAAATAAATAAATTATGTTCGAAATACTAGATTAAGTAATATTTCAAAAATTAAATAACATGTTCATAAACTGCATATTTCAGTGTCGTTTAAACCAAAAATTACAACCCAGATAATCCACACAATTCAGAATCATCTCTTAGTACTGCCTTTAAAATACAGATCTGCATCCACCAGCGACAAACTGCCTATCTCAATGTTGTGTAAACCAAAGAATACAACCTAGGCAATTCAAAGTCCTTAATAGAATAGAAATAGAATCATCTTCAGTACTGCTTTTAAAACATAGAGCTGCACCCATCAGGAAGTATCGTGCACAGTTTCAAAATGGTGGCCTTTTGCCTGTCGCACCTCTTCCAGTGCACTTTTGGTTAGATGCAGGGTTTGTCAGCTGGTGCCACCTTTAACTGATGCTTTGCTCCCTAGCCAGTACATATCCAGGGATGTCCCCCTGCTACTCTCTGTATCTGACCCTTATAGGGGTGCCTGGCCCCATACGCAGTCCTTTCTCCGTACCCACAACCATTAGCTTGCCTTCTCTGCATCCTCAGCTAGGTTTTTGACTGCTGTCTGCAGTGTTGCACCTGTTGTCCCTATAGCAAGGAGGAACTGGATTGCTGACCTGCCCTCAAAAGCCTTGTACAGGGTGGATGGATGTTGCCCACTTTGCCTCTTCACATTTGGCTGCCATATCAGAGTACTTCAGCTGCTTTAGATTGTGTGCAGCTGGTATGCCCTCTTCCCATTGAACAGTCAACTCAATGATGAGGATGCCGCTTAGCAGCTGTGGATCACATCACAATGCCTGGTCTCAGTTTACTGAACGATCTCGCTGGGCAGAGGTGGACAAACTGGCTAAAGAAAGTAAAAGTCTTGCCATACATTCCTTTTGCCTGTGCTCTTAACAAAGGTGACTTCACTAACTACCTTATCTACCTGGCTGAAGAGTGGTGCTAATTAGGATCAGCTAGTTAAGTGAATTGGCTGGAAGAAATATTTGGTGGGACATATAGTTTTTGAACTTGGAATGTCCATCTCTGTTGCTGGGAAAGATGAATTAGGTACAAAGGTTGATGCACATCTCTCACGCCTTACCATGGTGTCACCAGTGCTTCTGCTGAATCTTTCCTGATCGGACAAAGAAAATCCCCTGGTTGCCTGATGCCTGCTAATCCTGTTGTCCTAACGTCACTGAGAACATCTTATCTTATGAAACATGTTAGACATAAATGGGCTGGAAACTCACAATAAATAAGAACACTAACCACAAACTTTTAGGATTTATTCGGTTAAATCCGTAAATCAACACAGATGCAAGCCTGCAATCAGTCATGTCCGCTGCTCTGAGATACCGACGTTTCCCTTCGCGCGAGGTGAGAGGACCACCCAAACAACATTCCCTGAAATCTTCCCTTTCCCTGAATTACCATCGAAAAAGGCTCTAGGATTTTGCAGGCTTCATCTTCATCCTTGCTCAGCGTGTGAGCTTTTCATGCTAATCCTATGAAAAAATTGCGGTTAAGACTGTGAAAGATGAAACAAGTGCCTCAAGGTCATTCTGAAGTATGTCAAAGGAAAATACAAAAGTAAGAACAGAAGCTACAAAAAACAGGTTGAGAGAGGTATAGGATTCCATGACAATCATCACAGGCTGTAAAAGATCAGAAGCTCTATGGAGGATGACATACAGAGGGCAAACCAGTTTCACCAGTTTTACTACAAGTTTGATTGTCCTACTTCTGATAGCACTGATGGCCCTATGATGTCACCCCCACCCCAGCTGCCCCTACCTGTTGACCTTGGCTTGATTTTACTTCCCCATGTTCAACAGTGAACCACCCTGGACTTTGAATCACCACAGATGGTCTGTCCTCACTGTCAGCAAGATCCACCCACAGTTAGATCCCTCCACCTAAGGCTCAGGGAAACATAAAGGCATCCTCCTCCCCTCAACTGCCATGGCAGGCCAAGTCAGAGATTATCTGAGGAGACTTTACCCAAGAAAATAGATTGCCTAGACAGGATTAGACAAAGACTGCAACGAGCAGCGGAATTATCTCACATGGTAGAGTGCCCAAGTGCAGTCTCTGTGGCGCAATCGGTTAGCGCGTTCGGCTGTTAACCGAAAGGTTGGTGGTTCGAGCCCACCCAGGGACGGGTCCCTTTTCTGCGGCAGAGTTGAGATCTCAAATGCAGACGGCTGTCATGAACAGACTTCCACCTTCAACTGATGGCTTTTCCTCGTGGAAAATAAAAGGAGCATTGAATATTACATACCTGCCAGAGCAGTGTTGGTGCGTGCATAACTTGGCTCGTACAGGGATCAACCTCATGACCTTTGCACCATTATCTCCATGTTCACTATACCTGGAATGACATTGTGACAAATACAGATTGAAAAAGCTATTTTGTATTGTCTCCCTTTCACATATTGGTGTAAACAGTAAAATTGATTTAGCCTGTTGCATTCAGAGTTTAACTATTTTTTAGCGTTTGTCCCAGAAGGCTAACAATAGAAGTGGTAGGTGTCCTTAGACAAAGCATGACGACTACGCTATTTTTAAACCACTAAAACAGCTCGAAGAAACTCCACACTCCATCAGTAGTACAACACAGGTCCTGACATTAAAAACGAGGCACTTAGAACTTTGTAAGTGTACACAACATTTATTAATAAAATAGTTTTGACAGGCAGTACTTTGCTGTAGTTTCTCGTCACCGCCATGATGAAAGTTCAAACAAGTCGATTATACTACCTCTTCTCCTATTCTTCCTGCTGGTTCGTGTTCCTCAATCGACTTGTGCGGACTGCATCTTCCTTTGTTTGTCGAAGTCAATGCTTGTCACCTCTGTTGACGTAGCAGCCAGCTAGCGTCAAGGGATGATGACGCAAAAGGTAATTGAGTGGCGTGTCATTTCTTAGGGGAACGGTGTCGAGGGCAAGGCGAAGACAAAGACAAAGGGAACTCCTAGCCAGTCAGCGAACAGAGGGTGTTTTCGTGAGCCATGACGTTGACTTTGTGTGCTACATTTGAATTGTAGTGCGTAGGTAGGCTAATTGCATTCGTGATGACCAGACATTTGCAATTGGGTAAAGGCAGAGCCAGTTGTTTAAAATTTCAGCAGACTCCACACCTCCAGGAAGAAATAATTTCTCACGGCCTCCGCTTCAGACCCTCTGTACAAAATGATATGAAGTACGAGGGGCTGGTTTACCAGGCTATACCACGTTGGCCTCACACATGAAAATTTTCGTTTTTCAAATTTTCATGAATTTTGTTATAAAGATAGAAAAAAAGGTCAATACAGAGAATAATGTGGTCACAGCTATGGAGTATGTCCCTCAAGGAATATGGAGTAGCGTTTACCTTTAGGAAAAGGCATCCTCTCCCCGTCGGGGAATCGAACCCCGGTCTCCCGCGTGACAGGCGGGGATACTCACCACTATACTAACGAGGAGTGAGTATGTTATGTTAATTCTAATGATGCTACCAGTAAAACTAGTATAACTAATGAACTAGGACGCGGTAAACATAGTACTTCTGACAGGCATCTCAGATGTAAGTACTGAAGTTTATTAAGGGCACTGAAAATAAAATGTTGCAAAGAACACCCATGTATTCAATGCAACAAGGCTGTACCAGGCTGTACCACGTTGGCCTCACACGTGAAAAATTTCGTTTGAAACTGGTAGTTTTGTTATAAAAAAAAAAAAAAAAAACGGTCAATACAGAGAATAATGTGGTCACAGCTATGGAGTATGTCCCTCAAGGACAATGGAGTAGTGCTTACTTTTAGGAAAAGGCAGCCTCTCCCCGTCGGGGAATCGAACCCCGGTCTCCCGCGCGGCAGTCGGGGAAAGTTTAGCTAAACGGCCCTAAACAGTTTCCCATTCATTTTCAATGGTAGTGCTAAACCACTACGGATGCAATATATTTTTGGCCACTACGTTGTGGATGGCGGCGCTGTTGAGCGTGGTGAAAATATGCCAGACGGACGCCATTTTTGAAGACTTTGTTATGGGACACCTTCTCTCTCTGGACATGCTTCACATCGTTCGCTATTTTAAGGGAGCACCGTCTATTGATCTAAGGTAAGAATTGTTGTTTACTTTGATTTAAAGCTTCGGTATAATTCTGTAGCCAGATCATTGTTGTTGGTGTGCCATCATTATGTTAGCTCTTCGCTGCTAATACATGAGTTGATGATGGATACGATTGGCTTTTACTATCTCAAACAAGTTTGGCCAACGTATGTGCCTACTAATGAATGAACATCAACCTATTTTTAGATGACGTCTTATTTTTTTAGTTTTGTGCGACCGTATCTTGTTGACATTAGTTTTGTGCCACTATTCGGCTAGCGTAGCGCCACTCGACTGCTAAGGTAAACAAATGGGATTTGTGGTGAAAATATACTATGCACAATGAATACAAACGATGGATTTATATCTCCACATGTATGGTTTTCGTGATACTACGTTAAGTAAGCATTTCTCTGCGTGTCTGATCAGAAATATTGTTATCTCGCCAAAGTTAGCATCGCTAGCGTAACAGCACTATGCATTCAAATGGGGAAGCTAGCTTTGCGTTAGCGTTAATTATGGTACTTCGATCATGTGGAATTGCTTTCAAACGTTAGGAAGTGGACATGGTTTACATGGCAAGGCCCTAAGGGTGTAATGTATGTACGTATTTTATGTAATTCTGTGGTCAGAGTGTTTTTTTACACACTGAGCATGGGTGGTCAGACGCTGCTTTTGAATAGAACAGCTGATTTGGTGCTCCTGTTAAACATCACACTTCGATTGTTTGGAAATACTTTTAAAAGTTAAGAGGACATGGTGTACAGAATACGACCTTGGAGATGTAATGCACATAAGCACTTTGTGTAATTCTTCAAATAAGATGCTTTTTAACAGGTATGAATATGGGTGGTGAGGTGCTGTGTCATTCTTGAATGAATGAGCTCATTTGTGATTCCATTGGCCTGTAAATCATTATGATATTATTGTGTCATCATAAGTCCCCAGGTAATGTAGGCTATGAAGGTAATGCATATTGTTTTGGTACGTTTAGTTGCTTATCAAAGCCCATCAGAGCATTCATTGTCTTTCAACTGTGAGTATCCAATGTATTTTAGCCATGTAATGAATGCTGTGCTTTTGACATACTGTCCTTTGTTTTTATGTTGAACATGTTTATAGGCCTTGTCCTCCAATTTCACCCTGCAACCTTACTTGAAGATGCAGCTCTCTCCCCCTACTCCATGCTGTCTCCTCTGATGGTGGCAGTCATCACCAGGCGTAGGATGTGTGGGCTCCCAGTGTGCATGGGGCTTGGGCAGCACTCTGCTGCGGTTCAGGACACAGGCCAGTGACTTCTTTGAGTCCTTACATCAGGCATGGAACCCAGAGAGTTGTTCGTAAGTCTTGGCATGGCTGTGCGTGATGCATGTGTGTGTGAGGCATTGAAATGAAGTTCTGGATATTACCATTGTATTACAAATCAAGTAGGTTTTTATTGTCGTTTCGGCCATATGCACAGCACATAGTGAGATGACACAACGTTTCCCAGGGAACAATTGGCGATACACGCAATTGTAAGAACACATTATGAACAAGACAGATGCGTAATAGTGTCTATATACACTATTATGACCACAGACACACACAGTGATGAGGGATTACACAGATACACTCACACACACATGCCCGTTCACACACAACTACACACACACACACACACACACACACACACACACACACACTCTCTCTCTCTCTCTCTCTCTCTCTCTCTCTCTCTCTCTCTCTCTCTCTCTCTCTCTCTCTCTCTGTCTCTTGGACACATGTGTACATCAAAGTCAAAGTCAAAGTGTACTTTATTGTCAATTCACTATGTAACAGAAATTACACAGAGGACTGAAATTGCGTTTCACCAGACACCAAATGTGCAATTTGAACTAGAAACACACACGCACACACACACACACACACACACACACACATGAAGTGTGCACAGACATCCACAATAAATAGACATAAGACATTCAGATAAACATATACGCTTCCAACAAGGAGGAAAGTTCGAGGTAGCTCTTCTTGGTAGTTGGTGTAGGTGAAAAAGGAAAAAGTGAAATGTGCAATATGTAAGGTGCAATAAGTGAAGGTGCAGTTGGTAAAGTGCAAGTGTAAAAGCAGCATGGACATCAGTGTGTGGATGTCAGTAACATGTTCATGGAATCTTCTTCATTGTGTTGAGTAGCCTGATGGCCTGTGGAAAGAAGCTGTTTCCTAGTCTATTTGTGTGGACATACATTACAATACAAGTTGTAGACAAGGCAGGTCAAAGTTACAGGTGACATGAAACAAACATTTGACATAACAAACAGGTGACATAAAATACCCATTTGAACATCCAACAAACTGTGTCTCTGTCCCCTCAGCTCTCTTCTTCGTTCCCGAGCAGCCAATGGGACACCACTTACTGCTCTGGCCAATGGAACACCTCTTACTGCTCGGCCATGGATCTGACTCAGCCCAACGTCCAGCAGTGTGTCAGGCCACAGGTATGCTCAGTGATGAATGGTTTGTGTACATGTGCCCATACACACAGAGTTAAGAACACTAGGATGCTAATGTGGTGTGTGTGCATGTGTGTGTGTGTGTGTGTGTGTGTGTGTCTTCAGATGCTGCCATGGACATGTAGGATGATGCAGCCCGAGGAGTTTGCGTGGGCCTGGCTTTGATCAAGAGGGCAGCTATCCTCACTCTGTCGACATGCCACCCCTGAAAGATGCCATTGATGGCCTGCTGCTGCATTACCATGGGCAGGACATCCTGGAAGGAGTTTAGCTTCCTTTTTAGGACACAGACAAAC
This sequence comes from Coilia nasus, assembly GCA_027475355.1. Taxonomy (NCBI): domain Eukaryota; kingdom Metazoa; phylum Chordata; class Actinopteri; order Clupeiformes; family Engraulidae; genus Coilia; species Coilia nasus. The sequence goes on along the minus strand of CM050212.1, from coordinate 5,425,217 downwards.
GATGTGCTAGAGAGAACGAAAAGACTTGCCTACTTTTTACTCTGTGTTTTTTTTTTGTTATCCACTGTATAGAAGTCTACACATATACACAGCACAATTTAAGAAATGTAAATATGTCAATTATATTGTTTTACCACAAAGTTTGGATTATTCTGTCACAAAATATGTACATAGTGCTCCTCTATTTCACAGTAATTTGAAGAACAGTTGTAAGATGGTTGCACACACATATGTCAGCACACACACAGTATGTGACTATATCTTATGTTTATCATCATCATCTTATGTCTCTTTTCCTCGCTTGCTCTTTCTAGCTCAGATATACACAGCTCAACTGTTTTATCTTTGCATCTCCCAGCCTCTCATCCACGCACACTAACACGTACCTGTCTTTAAATGTCCTACTTGTGTTAAGTTTATTCATTTGTCCCATTTTAAATTTAATGTCTCCTGTTTATAACTAAAGCATTGTTGGTTTTATCAAGAACTACTACAAAATGTCATACTTACTGTCAATACATATACTTGGCACATCTCTCTCTGTGTGTGCTCACTTCCTCTGTTCCACTGCAATTTCGCTGTATTATCAGGTCTACCCACCAGGCATAGCATAAGACAATCATTATTGTACAACATTAATCAATGTGCAATAACTTGTATGATTAATCTGCAGTATCACTCTAGATAAACTTCTGTACATAGAACCTCATCTTTTTCACCTCATAACTGTGCACCTCACCCCACCATATCCTACGTACTTGTCTGCACTGAAGCGTGAGATGCTTTCAGTCTCGTTGTGCATGTATATAGTGTGCATTGTACATATGCATAGTGACAATAAAAGGCATTCTGTTCTATTCTAATAACTGTTTGTTAGGAATTCACAACTATGTCTTGTCAATAAAACTATGATCATGAATAAAGTTAAAGATTATTTGAAGTATTACAATATGTTGTCTACCATATTCTAAAGAGTACTACAGGGCCTTTACTACATATTATCATAGCTGAGATTAAGCCAAGTTTTGTTCGTAGAAAGAATGCAAGTATCTTGGTTCAGTTCATGAAGTCAAGTTGGTTTTATTGTCATTACAGCCATATACATAGTACGTAGTGAGACAAAACAGCATTTCGCCCACAACAAATGGTGTAACACACAAACTGTTAAAAGCAGTAGAGACAAGACAAATATAGTACAGTGTGCACACAAACTAAAGATATGCATGTAGTGCTAGAGAACAGTGAACAGAAAACAAACACAATAAAGGCTTTGATAAGCAAGGGAAAAGTAGACTACTAATTGCTAGACGCTACTAGCTATCAGACAAACCAGTATTTTATTGTATGTTATTGACATTTACACAAAATTGAGGAAATCAAGGAAAGGTTTGCATATTATAAGGTTAATAGCATTAGAATGGCATACTTTTACTGTGCGAAAATAAGCTGCTACAAAAATGCTCTAACCTATTGAAGTGTATCTTACACGCAGTGGCAATAAAACTGTAAAGATTAATTATTTTCTGTACATCCCTCTCAGATTTTTTACATTTTTGTAATGCTCCTGACCGGATTTGAACCTGCGCATTTGCGGGGAAAGTGCGACATATAATGATATGCAAAACCGAAGGTAAAGCTTCAATTTGATTGGCTGTCACTCCGTTACACCTATCCGCGGCTGGCCCCCGCGTGACAGGCGGGGATACTCACCACTATACTAACGAGGAGTGAGTATGTTATGTTAATTTTAATGATGCTACCAGTAAAATTAGTATAACTAATGAACTAGGACGCGGTAAACATAGTACTTCTGACATGCATCTCAGATGTAAGTACTGAAGTTTATTAAGGGCACTGAAAATAAAATTAGCAAAGAACACCCATGCATTCCATGCAACAAGTCTGAAATTATACACATCTTTATACAGCTTCTCCTCACCCACATTCAAATGAAGTAGATTTCCAGCTGCACTTTTATGTTTGTTTGCACTGTAGGGTCCTGAAGTTAGTCAGTTTTGTGAGAAACAACAGAGGTGGCAAATAACACCTGGCCATGGATAAGGGCTCTGGGGATGTGAAGTGTGATGGAACAGTTCTTCTTAAGAATGTTGGTTTAGAGCTGTTCCATATGGATCTGTGATTTTGTGACAATTTGCTGCAGGCTTTTGAGCTTTTTTTCTCTCAGCTTCTCTGAGCTCCCCTTGCACTTTTGTGGTTTATTATCCCTTTCCACAGATACCCAGGTCAAACTCCAATGGCAAAATTTGATAACCTTTGTCAAGGGGGAGGGGCGGGCAAAGGAGGGAGGGAGGGAGGGAGGCCTGAGAGATTTTGTTGGCAGTCATGTGTGCAAACAAAGGGAACAAAGTCTTTGAGAGTAATCGGCCAGCGCCCAGGCAATTGACATCACAACCTGAGACCACGGCATCTTCCTTTGTTTGAGTCAGAGTCAATGTTTGTCACCTCTTATGACGTAGCAGCCAGATAGCATCAAGAAATGATGACGGTAATTGAGTGACGTCTCATTTCTTATGGGAACATACACATTCATCTCGGTGTCGAGGGCAAGGCGAAGGCAAAGACAAAGGGAACTCCTAGCCAGTCAGCGTACAGAGGGTGTGTTTGTGAGCTATGACGTTGACTTTGTGTGCTACATTTGAATTGTAGTGCGTAGGTAGGCTAATTGCATTCGTGACGACCAGACGTTTGCGATTGGGTAAAGGCAGAGCCACTTGTTTTAAACTTCAGCAGACTCCACACGTACAGGAAGAAATAATTTCTCACGGCCTCCGCTTCAGACCCTCTGTACAAAATGAAATGAAGTACGAGGGACTGGTTTACCAGGCTATACCACGTTGGCCTCACACGTGAAAAATTTCATTTGAAACTGGTAGTTTTGTTTTTTAAAAAAAAAAGGTCAATACAGAGAATAATGTGGTGACAGCTATGGAGTATGTCCCTCAAGGACAATGGAGTAGTGCTTACCTTTAGGAAAAGGCAGCCTCTCCCCGTCGGGGAATCGAACCCCGGTCTCCCGCGTGACAGGCGGGGATACTCACCACTATACTAACGAGGAGTGAGTATGTTATGTTAATTTTAATGATGCTACCAGTAAAATTAGTATAACTAATGAACTAGGACGCGGTAAACATAGTACTTCTGACATGCATCTCAGATGTAAGTACTGAAGTTTATTAAGGGCACTGAAAATAAAATTTGCAAAGAACACCCATGTATTCCATGCAACAAGTCTGAAATTATACACATCTTTATACAGCTTCTCCTCACCCACATTCAAATGAAGTAGATTTCCAGCTGCACTTTTATGTTTGTTTGCACTGTAGGGTCCTGAAGTTAGTCAGTTTTGTGAGAAACAACAGAGGTGGCAAATAACACCTGGCCATGGATAAGGGCTCTGGGGATGTGAAGTGTGATGGAACAGTGCTTCTTAAGAATGTTGGTTTAGAGCTGTTCCATATGGATCTGTGATTTTGTGACAATTTGCTGCAGGCTTTTGAGCTTTTTTTCTCTCAGCTTCTCTGAGCTCCCCTTGCACTTTTGTGGTTTATTATCCCTTTCCACAGATACCCAGGTCAAACTCCAATGGCAAAATTTGATAACCTTTGTCAAGGGGGAGGGGCGGGCAAAGGAGGGAGGGAGGGAGGGAGGCCTGAGAGATTTTGTTGGCAGTCATGTGTGCAAACAAAGGGAACAAAGTCTTTGAGAGTAATCGGCCAGCGCCCAGGCAATTGACATCACAACGTGAGACCACGGCATCTTCCTTTGTTTGAGTCAGAGTCAATGTTTGTCACCTCTTATGACGTAGCAGCCAGATAGCATCAAGAAATGATGACGGTAATTGAGTGACGTCTCATTTCTTATGGGAACATACACATTCATCTCGGTGTCGAGGGCAAGGCGAAGGCAAAGACAAAGGGAACTCCTAGCCAGTCAGCGTACAGAGGGTGTGTTTGTGAGCTATGACGTTGACTTTGTGTGCTACATTTGAATTGTAGTGCGTAGGTAGGCTAATTGCATTCGTGATGACCAGACGTTTGCGATTGGGTAAAGGCAGAGCCACTTGTTTTAAACTTCAGCAGACTCCACACGTACAGGAAGAAATAATTTCTCACAGCCTCCGCTTCAGACCCTCTGTACAAAATGAAATGAAGTACGAGGGACTGGTTTACCAGGCTATACCACGTTGGCCTCACACGTGAAAAAATTCGTTTGAAACTGGTAGTTTTGTTATAAAAAAAAAAAAAGGTCAATACAGAGAATAATGTGGTGACAGCTATGGAGTATGTCCCTCAAGGACAATGGAGTAGTGCTTACCTTTTGGAAAAGGCAGCCTCTCCCCGTCGGGGAATCGAACCCCGGTCTCCCGCGTGACAGGCGGGGATACTCACCACTATACTAACGAGGAGTGAGTATACTAGGCTAATTTTAACCTTGCTGTTAGCAGCCTTGACAGCGATAAGTACTGTTGAGGAATGCAGGTGTGTCTTTTATTATAATTGCGTGGCCACGCAGAGTACAGGCGACTGTAAATAAAAAGAGAAGAATTGACAGTGAGGGCTGCCACTTCCAAGTAAAAAATTGAATATTTTTTCACTGACATACAAAATAACTCTGCCTAATATGCAAAGAGACTGTGGCTGTTTTCAAGGAGTTTAATCTCAAGAGTCACTAACAGACAGGACATGCTGCTAACAAGCTAACGGGGAATGAAAGGTGCAAAAAATTAAAGCAATTGGAAGGTGTTTTAAGGGCAACAGCGTTTTTTTCACAAGTGGTCAATACAGATTTGAAAGAAAGTGTCATGAAATTCAAAAATACCTACCATTTATTTTGAATTGTGTCACAGGAAACTAAAAAAGCATTGTAAAGCAAGTGTAAGCAAGTGTAAAAAATGTAAGTAGATAGGGAAGGTTTACAAGTTTTACACACAGAATACATTTGGTGTACCTAGGCGCTCCCAAAATGTCTTCTAGCCCACCCAAAATCTGCAGAATGCGCATACTTATATACAGTCTATGGTTATAACATGTAAAACAATGCCTTTCCACATGTTGTGTAATCTAAGGAAAGCAACTGTAATTATCTACAAAATCCTTGCCAAATGTTAGTTTGATCAACTTTGATACAGCACAGGTACTAATATTTGGTTACTGATAGGGTGTTAGCCGTCACAACATTTTCCTGAGGTTGGGTGAAAATGCAGACCTTAAAAACAATGATACAAGATAGTAAACATGTAAAAAAAAATGTCTTTTTAAGTGTCTGTGCACTGTTCGTGAGAAATGCAGATTGAAAAAGCTATTTCTGCATTGGCCGGGAATCGAACCCGGGCCTCCCGCGCTCGGCAGTCGGGAAAAGTTTAGCTAAACGGCCCTAAACCGTTTCCCATTCATTTTCAATGGTAGTGCTAAACCACTACGGATGCAATATATTTTTGGCCACTACGTTGTGGATGGCGGCGCTGTTGAGCGTGGTGAAAATATGCCAGACGGACGCCATTTTTTAAGAGTTTGTTATGGGACACCTTCTCTCTCTGGACATGCTTCACATCGTCCGCTATTTTAATGAAGCACCGTCTATTGATCTAAGGTAAAAATTGTTGTTTACTTTGTTTTAAAGCTTCGGTATAATTCTGTAGCCAGATCATGGCTGTTGGTGTGCCATCATTATGTTACCTCTTCGCTGCTAATACATGAGTTGGATGGATCCGATTGGCTTTTACTATCTCAAACAAGTTTGGCCAACGTATGTGCCTACTAATGAATGAACATCAACCTATTTTTAGATGACATGTCTTATTTTTATAGTTTTGTGCGACCGTATCTTGCTTGCACACACACAGTATGTGACTATATCTAATGTTTATCATCATCTTATGTCTCTTTTCCTCGCTTGCTCTTTCTAGCTCAGATATACACAGCTCAACTGTTTTATCTCTGCATCTCCCAGCCTCTCATCCACGCACACTAACACGTACCTGTCTTTAAATGTCCTACTTGTGTTAAGTTTATTCATTTGTCCCATTTGAAATTTAATGTCTCCTGTTTATAACTAAAGCATTGTTGGTTTTATCAAGAACTACTACAAAATGTCATACTTACTGTCAATACATATACTTGGCACATCTCTCTCCGTGTGTGCTCACTTCCTCTGTTCCACTGCAATTTCACTGTATTATCAGGTCTACCCACCAGGCATAGCATAAGACACTCATTACTGTACAACATTAATCAATGTGCAGTAACTTGTATGATTAATCTGCAGTATCACTCTAGATAAACTTCTGTACATAGAACCTCTCATCTTTTTCACCTCATAACTGTGCACCTCACCCCACCATATCCTACGTACTTGTCTGCACTGAAGCGTGAGTTGCTTTCAATCATTGTGCATGTATATAGTGTGTATTGTACATATGCATAGTGACAATAAAAGGCATTCTGTTCTATTCTAATAACTGTGTTTGGTAGGAATTCACAACTATGACTTGTCAATAAAACTATGATCATGAATAAAGTTAAAGATTATTTGAAGTATTACAATATGTTGTGTACCATATTCTAAAGAGTACTACAGGGCCTACTGCCATACTACACATTATCATAGCTGAGATAAAGCCAAGTTTTGTTCGTAGAAAGAATGCAAGTATCTTGGTTCAGTTCATGATGTCAAGTTGGTTTTATTGTCATTACAGCCATATACATAGTACGTAGTGAGACAAAACAGCATTTCACCCACAACAAGTGGTGTAACACACAAACTGTTAAAAGCAGTAGAGACAAGACAAATACAGTACAGTGTGCACACAAACTAAAGATATGCATGTAGTGCAAGAGAACAGTGAACAGAAAACACAATAGAGGCTTTGATAAGCAAGGGAAAAGTAGACTACTAATTGCTAGACGCTACTAGCTATCAGACAAACCAGTATTTTATTGTATGTTATTGACATTTACACAAAATTGAGGAAATCAAGGAAAGGTTTGCATATTATAAGGTTAATAGCATTAGAATGGCATACTTTTACTGTGCGAAAATAAGCTGCTACAAAAATGCTCTAACCTATTGAAGTATATCTTACACGCAGTGGCAATAAAACTGTAAAGATTAATTATTTTCTGTACATCCCTCTCAGATTTTTTACATTTTTGTAATGCTCCTGACCGGATTTGAACCTGCGCATTTTCGGGGAAAGTGCAACATATAATGATATGCAAAACCGAAGATAAAGCTTCAATTTGATTGGCTGTCACTCCGTTACACCTATCCGCGGCTGGCCTGGCCTTGGCAGGCGAGAATTCTACCACTGAACCACCAATGCAGGAAATAAGGTTAATTTTGCATTCACTTTTTTTTCTTTTCTTGTATCAGGAACAATTGCCATTTTACTAATCCGCTTTTTCAGTGTTGTGTAAACCAAAGAATACAACCCGTGCCCCCGTGTGGCAGGTGAGAATTCTACCACTGAACCTAAAGTGCGTGAAATGGCTAAATTTTGTATGAAAATAAATAAATTGTGTTCGAAATATTAGATTAAGTAATATTTCAAAAATTAAATAACATGTTCATAAACTGCATATTTCAGTGTCGTTTAAACCAAAAATTACAACCCAGATAATCGACACAATTCAGAATCATCTCTTAGTACTGCCTTTAAAATACAGATCTGCATCCACCAGCGACAAACTGCCTATCTCAATGTTGTGTAAACCAAAGAATACAACCTAGGCAATTCATAAAGTCCTTAATAGAATAGAAATAGAATCATCTTCAGTACTGCTTTTAAAACATAGAGCTGCACCCATCAGGAAGTATCGTGCACAGTTTCAAAATGGTGGCCTTTTGCCTGTCGCACCTCTTCCAGTGCACTTTGGGTTCGATGCAGGGTTGTCAGCTGGTGCCACCTTTAACTGATGCTTCGCTCCCTAGCCAGTACATATCCAGGGATGTCCCCCTGCTACTCTCTGTATCTGACCCTTATAGGGGTGCCTGGCCCCATACGCAGTCCTTCCTCCGTACCCACAACCAGTAGCTTGCCTTCTCTGCATCCTCAGCTAGGTTTTTGACTGCTGTCTGCAGTGTTGCACCTGTTGTCCCTATAGCAAGGAGGAACTGGATTGCTGACCTGCCCTCAAAAGCCTTGTACAGGGTGGACGGATGTTGCCCACCCTGCCTCTTCACATTTGGCTGCCATATCAGAGTACTTCAGCTGCTTTAGATTGTGTGCAGCTGGTATGCCCTCTTCCCATTGAACAGTCAACTCAATGATGAGGACGCCGCTTAGCAGCTGTGGATCACATCACAATGCCTGGTCTCAGTTCACTGAACGATCTCGCTGGGCAGAGGTGGACAAACTGGCTTAAGAAAGTAAAAGTCTTGCCATACATTCCTTTTGCCTGTGCTCTTAACATAGGTGACTTCACTAACTAGCTTATCTACCTGGCTGAAGAGTGGTGCTAATTAGAATCAGCTAGTTAAGTGAATTGGCTGGAAGAAATATTTGGTGGGACATATAGTTTTTGAACCTGGAATGTCCACCTCTGTTGCTGGGAAAGATGAATTAGGTGCAAAGGTTGATGCACATCTCTCACGCCTTTCCATGGGGTCACCAGTGATCTTGTTTTGCCCTACTGGCTTCTGCTGAATCTTTCCTGATCGGACGAAGAAAATCCCCTGGTTGCCTGATGCCTGCTAATCCTGTTGTCCTAACGTCACTGAGAATATCTTATCTTATGAAACATGTTAGACATAAATGGGCTGGAAACTCACAATAAATAAGAACACTAACCACAAGTAATTATTCGGTTAAATCCGTAAATCAACAATGATGCAAGCCTGCAATCAGTCATATCCGCTGCTCTGAGATACCGACGTTTCCCTTTGTTTTCTTTGAGGTCTGATAAAAAGTTCTGTTGTAGTCGCGCGAGGTGAGAGGACCACCCAAACAACATTCCCTGAAATCTTCCCTTTCCCTGAATTACCATCGAAAAAGGCTCTAGGATTTCGCAGGCTTCATCTTCATCCTTGCTCAGTGTGTGAGCTTTTCATGCTAATCCTATGAAAAAATTGCGTTTAAGACTGTGAAAGATGAAACAAGTGCCTCAAGGTCATTCTGAAGTATGTCAAAGGAAAATACAAAAGTAAGTTAGAACAGAAGCTACAAAAAACAGGTTGAGAGAGGTATAGGATTCCATGACAATCATCACAGGCTGTAAAAGATCAGAGGATGACATACAGAGGGCAAACCAGTTTCACCAGTTTTACTACAAGTTTGATTGTCCTACTTCTGACAGCACTGATGGCCCTACGATGTCACCCCCACCCCAGCTGCACCTACCTGTTGACCTCGGCTTGATTTCACTTCCCCATGTTCAACAGTGAACCACCCTGGACTTTTAATCACCACAGATGGTCTGTCCTCACTGTCAGCAACATCCACCCACAGTTAGATCCCTCCACCTAAGGCTCAGGGAAACATAAAGGCATCCTCCTCCCCTCAACTGCCATGGCAGGCCAAGTCAGAGATTATCTGAGGAGACTTCACCCAAGAAAATAGATTGCCTAGACAGGGTTAGACAAAGACTGCATCAAGTTCTTGCTGATTGTGTACTGGACTGTAAGAACTCAGAGGACTGAGCAAACTCCTGTCTATCATCGTTGCTGGAAGGTGAACAGTTGCAGAGCAGCGGAATTATCTCCCATGGTAGAGTGCCCAAGTGCAGTCTCTGTGACGCAATCGGTTAGCGCGTTCGGCTGTTAACCGAAAGGTTGGTGGTTCGAGCCCACCCAGGGACGGGTCACTTTTCTGCGGCAGAGTTGAGATCTCAAATTCAGACGGCTGTCATGAGCAGACTTCCACCTTCAACTGATGGCTTTTCCTCGTGGAAAATAAAAGGAACATTGAATATCACATACCTGCCGGAGCAGTGTTGGTGCGTGCATAACTTGGCTCGTACAGGGATCAACCTCATGACCTTTGCACTATTATCTCCATGTTCTAAACAGCCATGCATAGCCACCATTGCCTGTCTGAACCTACCTGCACTTTTCCGTGGCCTATTATGAATTACATTTTATTCACACAGCTGCATGCATGCATCACAGGCTTTAGAAAGCGGACAACTGCAATACACAATAAAAATGAAATCCATGGATTTGTGTTACGTTAACTAAAGAAAAAAAAAAGATGAATATTTCAAGATTTATTAAGTGATGGAAAAAAACTGCATTGGCTGGTAATCAAACCCTGGCCTGCTGTGTGACAGGCGAAAATGTTGCTGTTTTATGGTGTATTACCAATAATAATTACAATTAATTGAACTATCAATGTCCCTCTTAATTAGAGAAGGTGGGACGTACAAATACCTATAATTTGAAGGATTGTTTGGGATGTTATTCCAGTGTTAAACTACTCATCAGTTTCCGTAGTGTAGTGGTTATCACGTTCGCCTCACACGCGAAAGGTCCCCGGTTCGAAACCGGGCGGAAACAAAGTTTTATTAGTTTCGTAACAATACTTAAATATCCTTTGCTACCACAAGTATGAAAAAAAGGAGAATGAAGAATAAAAAACAGAGTTAAGTGGCAAAAAGCACCCTAACCCTAACCCTAAATAGTTAAGTTCTGAATGCAGCTAACTCAATTTTGATCCTCGGAAAACATACCAACTCGGTATGATGTTTTAACATGCTAATTTTCATTTTACACCAAATTTCTCCCTTAAACACCCTCCTACAGTACCCTACTTAAGCACTCCTCCACTGGGTTACTGACAGGGACCCGCACTGCCAGACCTCCATGCCCATGGTTAACCTATGTGGACTATTCCGGAATTGCTACCTCAACTTCCACATATACTACCTGACAACCACCCTTAAACACCCTCTTACTGTACCCCACTTAAACACTCTTCCCCTGGGTTACTAACAGGGACCCGCACCGCCAGACCTCCATGCCCATGGTTAAACCCAGGTGAACTATTCCGGAATTGCTACCTCATCTTCCACATATACTACCTGACACCCACCCTTACACACACACCAACTGTACCCAACTTAAGCACTCCTCCACTGTGTTACTGACAGGGGCCTGCCCCACCAGAGCTCCAGGTCCATGTTTAACCCATGTGGAGTTAGTCTGTCTACCTATGGTCAACCACAATAAATCAGTTCCAAAAGGGCTACGTAAACTTCCACATATACTTGCTGACACCCAACTCCTTTACTTAAATCCAGTCAGGGACCCTCTACTAAATGTCTGCAGGGAATTGAGAACCCAAAGTCGGGCAGGCAGCCAGGTGATATTCCAGAACTTGGACTTGAAATTTAAACTTAACTTAGTTTTTTTTTTTTTTTTCAAAAATGCTGGATTTTGACACCAAGACTTCAAAAGCTTTTGTGGCTTGAAAGGGGTTAACAATAGAGATCTACTATAAATTAGAAAAATTTTGGGCTTCACCCAAAGTTTATGTGGGGTGTAAATATACTAATCTAATTTGCATATTAAACGTCATCGGGTGGCGGCCATCTTGAATTTCCTTACAATCAGATAATAGTAGATATTGAATTGATGTTTGAACTTATTTGCATGTTTTTTTCCCTCTCTTTTTATCCTCCTTTTAAATGATCAGAAAAGAGGAAAATAAACAATGAAACAGGAAGAAATAGTAAACTATACCAATAATAACACAGGAGAATGTAGTAAACTATACCATATAGTAAAACACATGTGAGCCTACTTAATGAACAGTCCATGTATAATATTCATGACATAACAGATACTGAAGAGGTGTTTAGACTTATTTTGAATATCCTCATTCCAAATGATCTGGAAAAGATCAGCAGTAAAACAGGAGAAAGTAGTAAATTATAACTATATTGCAGTAAAATGCAAGTGCAAGTGCCAGTCCTCAGCAACACAGAGCCAGTGGCACTCAAGTGAGCCTCTGTGGCATCCCTCCCCCCCTCCACTGAAGGCCTTCCAGGTTTTTTCCCCTTCCTCTTACAATAGACCTCAAGCAAAGCAGTTACAGTAAAACTTGCCTAAACCGACCGTGACTGGGACCACAGTTTATGGTCGGTTTTCACAATGAGTCGGTTTGTTCGGGGTGGGCGTGGCTGACGCTCGTGCAACACAATATGACATGCTGTGTAAATGTTCGTACTTCTCACACACAAATATGACAAGCACACGATATATTACACTCCAGTTGTACTGTATTTATTTGCACACTTATATTTACAGTACAAAAAATGTAATAAACTTAATTAAAAAAATCGATGTCAGTGATTTTTACAATGATTGGTACTGTATCATACACACAATTGATCATGTAAGTGTCTGTTGATTTTACACTGGCTTGAAAAATGATGCAATTGACGGCTGCTTCAATGTGAGCCTCTTCTCAACAATTCTCTGCTCTGTTAGTGTCTGGAGGTCTTGGACCGCTTTCAGGTAGACAGAGTCCTTGTTCAATGCATAGTTGCGTAGCTTGCCCAACATGGCTAGGACGTCGCTGTCTGACAAATCACTGCCGTCATTTGGATCTGTGTTTTCACTGTCATCATCCTTTTCTTCGCTGTCATCTTCGTCGTCGTTGGTTTCCTGCGTCTTGTCGCTGAGAAAATTCTCGACGATCTGTTTCTCCCACTCACCGCCGTACGTCTCCTCTGTGGGCACACTGTCATCGAAGTTGATAAACTCGTCTACGGTACACTGCCCTTCTCCTTCTGTAGATTGGTGAACTTGCTGGATGAGTCTTCTTAGCTCTTCGTCGTCAGCTGTATCCGGCTGTGCATCGCTATCATCAAGACCGACGACGTTAAACCCACTGTTCCTAAAACATTTCACAATTGTCTCTGTCTTCGTCTCGTTCCACGCTCCGCTTATCCAGTGGATAGCGTCGAGGACGTTAACCGACTTGGCGACTTAACTTGCAGTGGTTGCGTTGTCGACCTTGGCAATGACAGCACGCAACAGTCTCTTTCTATATCTGGCTTTAAATGCTCTTATGATGCCTTGGTGTAGGGGTTGTAGCACTGAGGTTGTATTGGCTGGAAAGAACTTCAACGTGACGTGGGACAGTTTGATGTCAGGGCAGTGTGAGGTGGCGTTGTCCAGAAAGAGTAGCACTTTATGTCGCTGACGCCGCATAAGGTTGTTAAATTCCCGGAGGTACTCATTAAACAGGGAACCGGTCATCCAGGCTTTCTTGTTTGAGTTCCAATACACAGGAAGGGTCTGCACATCGGTATGCTTAAAACAGCGAGGCTTCGCAGCTTTCCCAATAACGAACGGCTTCAATTTCTCCCCGGTCATGCTACACGTAAACATTACTGTCAGTCTCTCTTTGGACACTTTCCCCCCCTTGCAGTCGTCTGCTTTGTGAGCGAGAGTTCTATCGGGTAGGGCACGGAAATAGACACCAGTCTCGTCTGTATTAAAAATGTTTTCAGCACTATACCCCTGACACATCTCAGCAATACGGCTTTTAAAGTCATTAACAACTTGGGCATCAACGTCTGCACTTTCACCATTCACCTTGAATGATTTCACAGCATATCGACTACGCCAACTGTCTAACCAACCATTGGAAGCCTTGAAATCATACACACCAATATCCGTTGCTATGGCCAGCGCCTTCTCCTGCACCATTGGGCCGGATATTGGGATGTTCTTTGCTCGTGCCTGCTGAAACCAAGTCCAAACCAAAGCACTGACATCTTCAAACTTGGTGGTCGTCTTTACCCGCTGTCTGGAGCCGTCAGCATTCTCTTCAGGTACTGGTCCTTCTTCTTAATGATGTCTGTTACCGTAGTCTTGCCGATGCCAAACTTCTTGCCAAGTTGTTGTCTCGTCATCTTTGTTGACTCGGCTTCTTTGATGAGATTGACCTTGTCTGTAAGGGTCAACTCCATACGGCGACGTTTCTGTGGAGGACTCATATTGAGAATTCAGAAAAAGTAGCATAGCTGAAGCAATCGGTAATTCTTGTAGAGAGCAACTGTATCTCAGTGATTCCAGTGATCGAATGAATTTCCCTGTGTAAAATCGCCCTTTTAAACATTTTTACTCTTTGCTCACACCCACTGTGAACGACCCATATTCAAAAAACAATGTGTGAATTTGATAGCGCGTAGGTGTCAACATCAAAACAATACAGTACAGTGCACAGTACAGCGCCAGTGTTTCCCTGGTCTTTATGATCGCCGGCAGTCGGCCATTCGGTCGATTGGTCGGTCTATAGAGTGTGAATTTGTTACTTCGGACCGACCATTGTTTTACCACATGGACAATGTTTTGTTTTTGTCTGCCTGTGGGCGTGCATTTAGCGCCTAGTGCCTAGTGATTCCTTGGTCTTTGTGATCGCCGGCAGTCGGTCATTCAGTCGATTGGTCGGTCTATAGAGTGTGAATTTGTTACTTCGGACCGACCAAGGTGGTCGGTATTCAGAGTAGACAGTGGTCGGTTTATCCAGTGTCTTTTGTCATTAGTTCCAATGGGGAATTTTCGGGACCAATAAAGTCGGTCGGTTTTCAAAGGAAGTCGGTTTACTCAGGGGTCGGTTTGGTCAAGTTTTACTGTATAATGTCCTGGACAAAGGCCTTCAGTGGTTTGTGTGGACCGGGAGTACACTTGGTGTAAATAATATGGCAGTTGATGACACTGATGCTGAGAATCGCATTGAAGATGCAACTAGCACTTCCTAGAACGGTGTGGAAAGAGGTAGGTTTTCATCCTCTGATCAGCTGTGTTTATTCCTCCCATAAAAGTGTTGTACCTGTCAACGCACACAGGTCTGTTTATGTTACGAAAACCAGTGTCGCTGTGCTTTAACCTGATGCGTTTCCTCACACACGCTTTGTGTCATGCCATGCACAAGCCAACAGTTTGCAATGTCTCATAAACACTGGGTCTCTTCGCCTTTACTCAAATGCAACTCGGTTCGTCTCAGGAACCTGGGCATCCCACGCCTGTTGCAGTTCACTGTCCCACACATACCCGTCTCATTATTTGCCAGCTCATTTGCAATGGCTGGTGACGTGTAGTAACTGTCCATATACAGCTCATGCCCTTTCCCTATGTACTGGGTCTTTAGCTGACGAACAATTAGGTGGGTGGCACCTAAATCAGCATCACCATCAGCATTTTGGCCAGTATACATAGACCACTGCAAAACATAACCTGAACTGGCCTCACTCAGCACAAAGACCTTGTAGCCATATTTGTCAGGTTTTTTCGGATTATACTGTTTCAAGGTGGACTTTCCCTTGAATGCGATGGTCATTTCATCCAGAGAAAGCTCCTTGAGTGGACCGTAAACAGCTGAGAATTTTACAATGATCAGGTCAATTACTAGACGCACCTTGGATGTCATGACCTGGCTGACCCCTCCCCACATAGTCACTGTTGTTTACAAAATGAAGGAAAGAGAGGATGATTTCAAACCTGTTTCTACACATTACTTTGCTAAAACCAGGTGTGTGAGTTGGCCAAAATTCTCCCCAGTAATTCTCAATTTCTGCCTTCTCTACCAGCCCCATACAAAAATGCAGTGCTAGGAAGGCCTTCATCTCTGATACAGTGACATCATACCAATCATGGAATCTGAAACTGGGTTTCAGCTGTTGTGAATTTAGAAACTGATGGGCATATTGGTTGGTTTCATTGGTAATGAGGTTCCAAAAGTCATCGGTGAGAAAGTGGGACAAAATGTCTAAGGGTGCAGCACTTGTCAAATCTTTCTCCCCCAAATAACCAACAGGCTCATCAAAGCATCTGATCCAGTCCTGATACACTTCCTCATTTCTAAAATAAACCCAGCCACCGTCATCGCCATTTCCAGCCCCATTTAGGATCAGATCACCCCTGTTGCCTCTACCACGTCTCCCAGCTCTGCCACACACAGCACAGCTCCATGCAGCGCGGCCACTCCCACCTCGTTGTGGCACTGGATCAATGGAGCTACTGCTACTCCCAGCCCTATTTCTCCTACCCCTGCCACCTCTACCTCTACCAACAACTCTTCTATTGGCACTAAGACCCCCGTTCAAACCTACCACCCACATCCATGTTTGGCAAATGATGATAATGGACACTGGTTTGTGCTTTGTGAACACTCTCGCATCTTTTTTCAAAGGAAAAATTGATAAAATACGACTGAATATAGCTTCCCAATTGCATATAGCTCAAAATCTGGAACCACTGGCTGTAGAGAGAGGGGACCTCAACCTAATGTCAACATTTGACTTAGTTGACTATGAAACCCTTGAAAAAACCGTACAAAATCTCAGTTCTTCCACATCTGAACTGGATATTTTGCCCACAAATTTTTTCAAATCTGTTCTTCATCTTATATCAGCCGATGTACTTCAGATTATAAATACATCACTACAGACTGGCATATTTCCTTCCTCTTTAAAAAATGCAGTTGTAAAACCCCTACTGAAAAAGAATAACCTTGATAGTTCAGTGCTTAATAACTACAGGCCCATATCCAATTTACCATTTATTGGAAAAATAATCAAAAAAATAGTTTTTAATCAAGTAACTGCCTTTCTTACATCAAATAGCTGTTTTGATAAGTTTCAGTCAGGTTTCCGTGCCAATCATAGCACTGAAACAGCTCTTATTAAGGTCATAAATGATATACGTCTTAATTCTGATGTTGGTAAAACATCAGTCTTAGTGTTACTGGACCTTAGTGCAGCTTTTGACACTGTTGATCACTGCATATTACTACATCGACTGGAACATTGGGTTGGATTCACTGGTACAGTTATCAATTGGTTAAAATCATACTTACAACAAAGGAGCTTTTTTGTTGCTATTGGAAACTGTACTTCAGCATCTATGTCCTTGACCTGCGGTGTCCCACAGGGGTCAATCCTTGGACCATTACTATTCAACCTCTATATGCTTCCACTTGGGCAAATCATCAAAAACAACTCAGTCAATTACCATAGTTATGCTGACGACACCCAAGTCTACTTAGCTCTGTCACCCAATGACTATACCCCCCTTGAGTCTCTCTGTGGGTGTATCGATCAAATCAACAACTGGATGTCACACAATTTTCTTCAGCTGAACGCAGATAAAACTAGTAATTGTATTTGGGAAAAAGGAAGACAGACGTAGGATCACCACTGCTCTTGAGACTAAGGGGCTTAAAGCAAAAGATACTGTTAAAAATCTTGGTGTCTTTATTGACAGTGAACTAACATTCAACAGTCACATGAAAGCAATCACTAAATCTGCATTCTATCACCTAAAAAACATTGCTAAACTCAGAGGTCTTATGTCAAAACAAGATCTAGAAAAACTTGTACATGCCTTTATTTCCAGTAGGGTTGATTACTCTAATGGCCTTTTCACAGGCCTTCCTAAAAAGACCATCAAACAGCTTCAACTGATCCAAAATGCAGCAGCAAGGGTTCTTACAAGAACAAAAAGATCTGACCACATTACTCCAGTTTTAAGGTCCCTGCACTGGCTCCCAGTAAGTTATAGAATTGACTTTAAGGCATTGCTTCTTGTGTTTAAGTCATTAAATGGGATGGGACCTAATTACCTATTGGATATGTTTCAGTTATACGCACCAACTCGGTCTCTGAGATCACGTCATAAAAATTCCAGAAGACATTAAAAATGCTCCTACTGTTGGCAGTTTTAAGTCTAGACTTAAGACCAAACTGTTTTCAGATGCTTTCTGTTAATGATTTTTACTAAATCTATTTTTTATTTTGTGTGTTTTTTATGCTTTTATATCTTTTATGCTTTTACACTTACTTTATCTTTTATGCCCTTATATATTGTCCTTTGCTTTTATTTTTTATTTATTTTTTTTTTTTTATTTTTTTTTGTGAAGCACATTGGATTGCCGTTGTGTATGAAATGCGCTATACAAATAAACTTGCCTTGCCTTGCCTTGCCTTGCCTTGCACAGCGTCACCACTGCTCTGCAAAGTTTTACCTGTTAGAGTTAGAACTGCGATTGTTAGACGACTGATCGTCATTTCCAAAAAGCAAATATTCCTCTTCGGAGTCAGAATCGGTGAATAACATTTGCAACACATCCTCAACTTTTTAGCAGCCATTTGGCGATTTTTTTTCTCACAAATGTCACTTGAAAGTCAAAGTCAAAGTCAGTTTTATTTGTCAATTTCTTCACATGTGCTTGACATACAAAGGAATCGAAATTACGTTTCTCACTATCCTATGCGTTTACATAGACAACAACAACAACAACAGTAAAGTGCAAGTGCACAAGACAAGATAAATCCTGAGCTAAGTTATTGCAAATAATAAATAAAGTGCAGTTGCTTAAGGCTACTGTTACCTAGTGTTGCTAAAAACTAAACCAGGTATGACAAGTCAAGACGACAAGACGGGACAAGACAAGACAACACTGAGTGTGTGCATTTAGAGGTAGTTGTTCTTGTGAAAGTGATGGCTAGTGCAATAAAATATAAATATACAGCAGCATGTGTGTGCAAGTAATGGCTAGTGCAATAAAAATATAAATATAACAGCAGCATGTGTGTGCAATTTTGCATATGCAGAGTCTCAGTTTGGGTAAGGTGGGGGGTGAGAGTCCAATGTCGCGGGGGGGGGGGGGGTGAGAGTCCAATGGTCCAATCCCTAGACTTCTCCTGCCAGCCTGGTGTTTCTTCTGGCTGGGGCTAAGGGTGAGGGTGAGGGTGAGGAGGGGAGAGAGTTCAGCAGGCTGAGGGTGAGGGTAAGGGTGAGGAGGGGAGAGAGTTCAGCAGTCTCACGGGTGAGGAGGGGAGAGAGTTCAGCAGTCTCACGGCCTGAACGGATGAAGCTGTTCGTGAGTCTGGTGGTGCGGGAGCGGAGACTCCTGTACCTCTTTCTGGAGGGCAGGAGGCTGAACAGACTGTGTGCAGGGTGACTTGTATCGTTGACGATTGTGATGGCTTTGCGGGTGAGGCGGGTGGTGTAAAGGTCTTGCAGGGATCGGAGTGGTACACCAATTATCCTTTCAGCTGTTCTCACGATGCGTTGTAGAGCCTTCCTGTTGTAGTCAGTGCAGCTTCCGCCCCACACGGTGATGCAGCTGGTGAGGATGCTTTCAATGGTTCCTCTGTAAAACGTGGTCATGATGGATGGGTGGTTGAGCACTTGCCCGCTTCAGTTTGCGCAGGAAGTAGAGATGCTGCTGTGCTTTCTTGGCCAGTGATGCAGTGTTGGTGGTCCAGGAGAGGTCATCACTGATGTGCACCCCCAGGAACTTGGTGCTGCTCACCCTCTCCACTGCAGCACCGTCGATGGTCAGTGGAGGGTGTTCAGTGTGGCCTCTCTGGAAGCTGACAACAATCTCTTTGGTCTTGCTGACGTTTAGCAGGAGGTTGTTGTCTCTGCACCATCTGGTCAGAAGCTCCACCTCTTTCCTGTAATGGGTCTCGTCGCCGTTGGAGATGAGGCCCACCAGTGTCGTGTCATCTGCAAACTTCACGAGGTGGTTGGAGCTGTGGGTTGGTGTGCAGTCATGTGTCAGCAGGGTGAAGAGGAGGGGACTGAGCACACAGCCTTGTGGCGCCCCTGTGCTCAGGGTGATGCTGCTTGAGATGTTGTTGCCAACACGCACCGCTTGGGGCCTCTGGCTGAGGAAATCCAGCAGCCAGTTGCAGAGGGAGGTGCTGAGGCCCAGTTTGTCCAGTTTGCAGATTAGTTGTTGTGGTATTATGGTGTTGAACGCTGAGCTGAAGTCTATGAACAGCATTCTCACATATGAGTCTTTCTTGTCCAGGTGGGTGAGCGCTGGGTGGAGGGCAGAGCAAATTGCATCGTCTGTGGATCGTTTTGCCCTGTATGCGAACTGGTACGGGTCCAGGCTGGGGGGCAGGGTGGATTTCATGTGTGACAGGACTAGTCGTTCAAAGCACTTCATGATAATGGGTGTCAGTGCCACAGGTCGGTAGTCGTTAAAGCAGGATGGGGATGATTTCTTTGGCACAGGTATGATGGTGGCAGCTTTGAAGCCTGATGGCACAATGGCTTGCCTCAGGGAGGTATTAAAGATGTCTGTAAAAACATCTTTCAGCTCCTCTGCACAGTCTTTCAGCACCCTACCAGGGATGTTGTCTGGACCCGCTGCTTTCCGGGTGTTGATGGCGGAGAGTGTCCTCTTCACGCTGGCAGCAGACAGGCACAGAGGCTGGTCGTGCGAAGGTGGTGGTGTTTCCTGTGGGCGAGTGGTGTTCTGTTCCTCGAAACGTGCAAAGAATCTGTTTAGGTTGTTGAGCAGAGTGATGTCACTCTCACAGCTTCGTGATGCAGGTTTGTAGTCTGTGATGGCCTGAATGCCCTGCCATAGGCTCTGTGCATTCTTGCTGTCCTTGAAATGGGAGGTTATCTTGTTTGTGTACTCTCGTTTTGCTTTCCTGATGCCACGGGACAGGTTGGCTCTCGCTGTTCTCAGCGCTTTACTCTTGCGCTAACTACTGAACTGCTTCTGCATGTATGGGTACGATAGCTCACACTTGCTCTGTTATTTCCCCAAATACTTTGACTAGGGTTAACCATAATTGAAAGAAAAAAGCAAAATTAAAAATATAAATGAAACTATTAACAGCCCCAAACAGTTATATATGTAACTTTGCTTTTACAACTTTGCTTTAACCATAACTGAAAGAAAAAAAGCTAAATTAAAAATATAAATGAAACTATTATAATAGTTAACTATATAACTATATAACTTCTTACTGCTGTGTCTGGTCCGAGTTATTTGACTTGCTTTTTCCCTCTGGTTCCCTTTACTCCACTGAGTCCTGGCTCTGTTCACTGGACTCACTGGAGTCATTTTCAGAGCCCTGGTACTCAGGTTGCTTCTCGACCTGCTCCATTTTCTTCTCCTCCTCAGAGGAGTCTGAGTTCTCAGAAACACTGGAGACAGTCTCAAAGCTACTAGACTCAGACTGTATGTCCTCCTGGCCCTGCTCCACTGCTTTCTTTAAGGTGGCTTGACCGATTCCATTAGGGACCTCAATATAGCAAGCCTGACTCCTCGGGCCTCTTTGGCTGTGGCCTTAGGCACATAGAATTCTGGCAGTCAAGTGATGGGCCATTGCCATCTTCAAAGGGGAGTACTACATCTGTCTGTGGGAGAGAAAGAGATACAGACAGTGTTTATATCAGCTTTTTGGCAAAGTTGAAAGGAACATACATGAGTTGATATTGCTGTCCAGATGTCGGTCAGTGTTGGTGACCCTGGAAACCCACATTCATTCCACACTCTTCCCACAAACACTTCCATCCTCGTCATCTCATCCCCTGATGCATTGAAAAACCATGTCTGTTGTCTTGGTGGTTTGTGGTAGCCAGGGAGGCTTGGTCTTAAAGCACAAAACTCCCGTAGCTGTCAGTACAGGTACTTCCCAATGCAGACCTTGGCAGCCCCAAAGGTCTTGGCTGTTTTATGCAAGGGTAATGGCCTTGTAGGCCAACATCCCCTTCAGTCATTCCCAGGAAAACACACTTCCTGTGCCCTGTGGATGTTGCGATGACCCCTACCAACAGCCCTACGATTCAGGCCAGCATAATGGCATTGGCTGGATCATCACTGAGGTCCTGAAGCGCTTTAGGCAACATTATATTGCAGTGCTGAATAAATGACAGCCTGTATAAGTTTCCCTGTAAGAGAAAACAGTATACTATGTTGAGACCAAATAGTTTTATCAGCATACCTTTTTATTAGCATGGCTTTTCATTTAAACGTTTACATTACATTACACTTAGCTTACACTCTACAGGGTTTCAGTTACAGTCCCTGGAGCAATGTGGGGTCACAGCTGCCCCAAACTTACCACATTTAAGCCTTCGTTGCTCCTGTCTTTGCATGACAACTCGGGACCCTAAGCATTTTTTCCACAATGACAGCATTTGTAATAGGCAGCCAATTTTTTTGGGAGTGAGCCTACAACTATGGAGTTCAATATCCAAAATAACATGCACCTGACTGGTTGGCTTTAGTCTGTCATTCAGACTTTTGAGGTATCCTGAGAAAAAGAAATGGAAAGAAATGTATGAGCACTTCAAATATGGACTGCATTTTAAAGTGTATTCATATTTCATACTGAATAGTGAATAAAAGTCACACCCATTCAGTTTATTTATATCATGTAGGAAATGGAAGGTCTTGTTGATGTCCCCTTTGTGTCCTGACATATAGAAGAGGAATTCCTTCACATAAGTCTTCCTCTGCTTTATATTTCTCCTCGCCTGCTGAGACTGGTTTGGCCCAATGAGGCTGGCTTCAAATTTGTCCAGCACATTATCTGAAAAATAGTTCACAAGAAAGCATGTTTGATACCCCAGCCTGTTCTGTTACCCTCTCAATTCTAAGTGGAGAAGCAACAACATGGGCCTATCCTAAAAGTGTGCTGCATTTGAGTACACCTAAACTTTCAAACACTTTAGTTAACTTATCCAGATTAGGCCGGGGAGTCCCTTTTTGAGGTGCTGAAGGACAGGAAGCCTCCTCTGGTGGTGAAGCTGCCAGTGGCGAGCTCAGAAGAGGGGCCAGCGTTGAATCTACTGTTGGTGCAGGCACAGTGGAGGAAGGCTGCAGCATGCTGGGAGAGGCCAGTGATGAGGGTTCATCGCTTGGAGGAGGGAGTATTGGTGAAAGCTCCATTGGTGTAGGTGGTCACGAGGAGGGCTGAGCCAGATGTGAGGAAGTTGTGGAACCTTGCTCGTTGAGGTAGGCCTTGAGGTAGTTGACCTCTTTCCAATGCATTGACATAATTAGCTTCATGATCGTCAGTTCACCTTCTAGCTGTTCAATTCTTCGGTCTTATGGTAATGATGGTGGTGGTGTTGGTGTTGGTTGTGGTCCGCTTGGACCTGTAGATGGCTGGACAGTCTCCTTTTAGCCTTGGTAAGCATTTGTTTTAGGCGTAAACCCTGTTAAAAGATTGTGTTTCAAATTGTTTTAAGGTGTCAAAATACATCTTTCAGTAACATATGATCAAAAGTTAAACCTTTTGTTTGTGCATTGTGATGAGATGTTTGTCCAGCCATGAATAAAGTTTCTTTGTGCAGCTGGGGAGTGGGCAGTGAAGCTTCTCACTGTACTGTACTGATCTCATGCCAACTTGAAGTTCTCTTTGTTTTTTGTCAGTAATTTGGTGAATATCACGCAGGTGACGTGAAAGGTTATAAAAAGCAAAAACAACTGCATGAATTTCCAGAAAAGCTACACAGTAGTCCAAAACAACAACATTGACTTTCAGAAAAGCTGCACAGTGTTCCACAACAACTACATGAACTTCCAGAAAGCAACACAATAGTCCACAACAGCTAAGTGAACTTCCAGAAAGTTACGTAATATTCGAAAACATCAACATGAACTTCCATAATAGCTACACATTGTTCCAAAAGAACTACATGAGGTTCCAGAAAGCTACGCAGTATTCCAAAAACAACATTAACTTCCAGAAAAGCTATGCAGTGTATGAAAACAACTACATGAACTTCCAGAAAAGTTACGAAATATTTGAAAACATCAACACAAACTTCCACAATAGCTACACATTGTTTCAAGAGTTACATGAACATCCAAGAAAGCTACATTGTATTCCAAGAGAACTTACATGAGCTTTCAGAAAAGTAGATATAATGAGAAATGTGCCTACCTTCATGGTTGCAATTGTGGAAAAGAAAGCTGAAATGGCAAACCTACAAGCGGTCATGTGGGAGTTGCCAAAACTTTTTTCCCTTTTTTTTTTTCCAACAATTTCCCAGGACACTGAAACTCAGGGGAACATGAATGTTTGTAGGCATGTAGCCCTATAAGTTTGTGAGCAAATAACGCCTTTTGGCCCCCAAGGGCCACCCCCCCACTGTGCCAGTGTCCATTAAAGAGGGGGAGACCGGCAAAAGTTTTTGCGGAATAACTCAATGAACGTTTCACCCAACAACATGACATTTTTGTGATATGTCGATGTTACAGAGACGTATCGACCCAGCCCAAAAACGCTCACTTGAAGCATAGCGCCACCTAGTGATATGGGTAAATGCAAAAATTGGGATTTTGAGTTGATCAGCAAAAGCACAGCACATGCCATAAAATTTGGTCCATAGGGGGCGCTGTAATTGTACAAAATGTCATTTTGCCTATTTCTTTCACAAATCACTCCTACACACTACACAAACACACACTGTGTCATTCATTCAAAACCCACATCCATGCCCACTTCCAAGAAATCATTTCCACAGAAATTCTCACCTCACAACACTGCTCTACCACACACTCATCATACCAACAGTTCCCACATTTCAGTACACTGCGGCGGTCATACCATGTACCGCTATGCAGTACATCTAGTGTAGTAACAATTTCGAAACTAGATAAACTTGTGCTTCTGAAGAAGGTAGGAAATGAGGATGTAGGTCAGCAGGAGAACAACTGTGATCATGATGAGTGCCGCCAGTACTAGAGGGTCGCAACATCCACATCCGTGCCTAAAAGGGAATCATACACGTTCCCTAAGAAATAGTTGAAGCGTTACTCTAATGTGTATTCACTGGCACACTGCAAAACTGAGACTTACACGCAGCATCTTCCTGGAAAAAACTCGTTGCTGGGCGGGAGGTGGATGACCACAGGTTGGTCATGGTGTGGAGTAAACCGGACACTCCTCGGCGCTAGATGAAAAAACACGAGTGAGTAAATGACAAAAAATGAACAATCTATCGCTTCCAAAATTTATGGTAAAGACTTTCACATACCTGACATATTCCTGGAACTAGCACAACACACAACGCCTCCTCCACCGGAACACTGGGGCGCTTCCTGAGTTTGGCTGGGCTGCTTCTACTCCTCTGGGCAGCTGGCACTGGTCTGCTGGGATGCGTCCTGGGTTAGGCTGAGCTGCTCGTCCTCCCCTGGGCTGCCGGGACTGGGCTGCCGGCACACACTGGGTTACTGACACGGGTCTGCCATGCCAGATCTTCAGGGCCACGGTTTACTCTCACATGCACTGTTCCGGAATTGCTACCTCAACTTCCACATATACTACCTTACACCCACCTGAACTACAGTATGTACCAAAGGGGGAAGTAGCTAGGTGATAGTCCGGAACTTGGACTTCAACTTCCAACACTTACTTAGATCCAGGTAGGGACTCTCTACTGAATGTTTGCGGGGAAAACCAACACCCAAAGTCGGATAGGCAGTCAGGTGATGTTCTGGAACTGCGACTTCAACTTCCAACTCTTTAACTTCGATCAAGGCAGGGACTCTCTGCTGAATGTCTGCTGGAAATGGAGCACCCAAGGTTGTGTAGGTGGCCAGTTGACCTTCCGGAACTTCCAGAATATCCAGGTAAGGACCCTCTACTGAATGTCTGCAGGGAACTGAGCACCCAAAGTCAGGTAGTAATTACTTTTCAAGTTGAATTTGGAGACTCAGTCAGCCTAGTAGTTGAAAATCAAGAACAAGGTTTATTCTTAACATTAAGGACATCACAGACAGACATACACACACAGGACGAAGACAAGGACTAACTCAAACAGTAGTTATTCTGAACTTAAATGTTGTAGACACCCAATGGGTGTTTCAGAAGGTTACCACCCCAAAATGAATATGCAATGGTCTTTCAGTTTTCAGACCAGACAGAGTCGGGGGAGAACAGAGAGAATGTAAAATAGAATAGAGAAAGGTAGAGGACTCTGTCTGCTTACTAACTCACACTATTAGGAACAAAATCCGCAGTTCTAGCGATTTTACTCGGCTAGCTGCACTCAAAACACAATAATTAAAACCTTAATTTTGCTCCTACTTTAGCTGGAATGACCAGCTGGAAAACCGCCAATCTTCGTCAAGATTCGGCCAGGAAATTTTGCTTAAGGATCTTACCTAACAGCATTCAAACACTATACAATAATACTCACTTAAAACTGTTCTGTCAACAAAAAGTGATGAGAATCTTACCACAAGCTCAGGAATCCAATGAAATCCAAGATTTTATCTCTCGGTCCGGAACCTCCATTTTAAAAGTAATAAAATTACTTTTTAAGTTGAATTTGGAGACTCAGTCAGCCTAGTGGTTGAAAATCAAGAACAAGGTTTATTCTTAACATTAAGGACATCACAGACAGACATACACACACAGGACGAAGACAAGGACTAACTCAAACAGTAGTTATTCTGAACTTAAATGTTGTAGACACCCAATGGGTGTTTCAGAAGGTTACCACCCCAAAATGAATATGCAATGGTCTTTTCTTAAGTACTCTAGTATACAGTGTCTTCCTAATCAGATCAGAGTAGGTGCCAAATTGTCTGTATGTTAATCCACCAGACAGGGATGGTTATTCAGAAGCCCACCAAATGGTTTAGGAAACCCGCTGTTCACACCTCCTATCTCACAGACACATCTTTGATCCAAATAAAAGGATTCCAAAACAACCAAGGGATTTGAAATAATAATAAAATGTCTTAACATTAAAATATTATTTACAAGATTATTATTATTACTCAAATACCATCAGTCCCCCTTTTCAAGTCTAACTGACTTGACACTAAATCTAAAACAAAAGGGATTTGAAGTAATAATAAAAATGTTTTAACATTAAAATGTTATTTACAAGATTATTATTATTACTCAAATACCATCAGTCCCCCTTTTCAAGTCTAACTGACTTGACACTAAATCTAAAACAAAAGGGATTTGAAGTAATAACAAAAATGTTTTAACATTAAAATGTTATTTACAAGATTATTATTTTTACTCAAATACCATCAGTCCCCCTTTTCAAGTCTAACTGACTTGACACTAAATCATAAAAGCAAAACAAAGCTCAGCACCATTAAATTGACTGTAAAGTTGATTCTATGCAAAGATTACAGATAGAAGTTTGGTTCCATGACAAAATTACACATCATAGGTTGGTTCCATGAAGACATTAAACATCATAAACAGCTTGACATGTTGACTATAGGATGCTTGAAATGAGTCGCATGAATTTTTGACACAACAGAATGGCAGACCAGTTCATTATGCTCTGTGATGTTGCATCTGATGGTCTCTTCATGTGGTGCACAGTGTTAAAAAAATGTGTGCAAACAAAAATGTTGTCCTCTTCTTCTGGTTCTGGTATGTCCTCTTCGAATGATGTGTATTATGCTATACCTAGGCTAAATGTGAAAACCAACTCTAAAGATAGCATAGCATCACATGTCAGACATACAATCCAATACCCTTAATTGCACACTTCCTCACACAATGTCAACATTGTAAACAAACAACTGCCAAATCAAATGTCAAATAAATCACCCAACATAAACAGAAAGAAAAGAAATAAATACAACTGAAAAGCAAATAACAAAATCAAATGTTTTTCCACTATTGGTAATTTCTTAGGGCTTTAACAGACGTCTGGTCTAAGGTGTGATATATATCAGGAGTAGTGGGGTCCTCCCCCTTTCCAAATCTGCAGACACACAACCCACTCCCAAACTAAAAGGGCTCCCATTTCTAAACTGTTCATTTAAATCACAACGCAACAAACACATAACAGTTTTTCTCTAGGGAGACAGTTTGTTAGAACTTGTACACATTGTTAGCCTTTGTAATTGTCAATTTCAGAAAAAAAACAAAAAAAAATATATTATGACTGGTAGTATCAGCAAAACTAGGCACAAGTACAAGTCAGAATCACCAACCCCCCTCCCTCCATCCTCCACTGAAATGTAATGGCCTAATGAGCACAATTCTCCCCCCTTTCTGATCTGCGACTGAACAGCTAAGCAGATCAGTGTCCTTTGTACTCTATTTCAGTTAATGTCTAACTTTTGACGGGGAAGAACCAATTGGTGTCCACTATTAATTTACGCCATTAGTTTCAAAACCTTTGACGGGGAAGAACCGCTGATGTCCAATATTATTGTACGCCA
Organism: Coilia nasus; assembly: GCA_027475355.1. Lineage (NCBI taxonomy): Eukaryota > Metazoa > Chordata > Actinopteri > Clupeiformes > Engraulidae > Coilia > Coilia nasus. Next base: position 5,397,277 of record CM050212.1, on the reverse strand, counting down.
TGAATTAAACTCTTCACTAAATATGCAAAGGAGAGATGACATAATCCCAGGAGTGTGCCAAAGCTTACATGTGATGTTCTATGAGAGCTAACCTCTGCCCCCTTGCCTTTCCACAAGACGTCAGCTTACTCAATTCCAATATTCATCACTTTAGCCCAATCAGCCCCTTTTACAGCAGCTAGGGACATAGGCTTTTTGTGACCTGTGAGATTCCACTCACCAACACCTGGGCTGCATGCTTGTCCAAAAAGCATCTTCGCCTGGCCCATGGGTAAAAGAGCAGCTTAAATCTGATCGGGTAGCAGAGTGTGCCTCTCAATGTTGTCTTCCTTCTTTGTTTCGCTTTGGTTTCTGAAAATTTAAAACTGTTTCTGAAAAGCTTACAACTGCTCAGAAAACACAGACAGAATCTTGGAGAACACACAAAATATCACACAACTAGAGGATAGAAGAGGAGGTTGAGAGCTGACTGTACTTTAGCCATTAAATCTAAATGTTAAACCTGGGCTTGCATTGTAAACATATTACAGAGTAACACACAAAACTCTTCTAGTTTCTCTTATCAGCTTGAACATATAGACATGGAGATACAACTACTAAAGACAGAATGACCAACCAGTCTCATTAGTGGATTAAACAAAAACAAATTATGGGATAAACTGCAAACCAAAATAAATAAATGAATCACTGCATTGAGTATATAAAGCAGAATGAACAGTATAAGGAAAGCATGACTTAAAAAGATTCTTTCCAGGTTTTCCTTATTCACACAAACACCTTTTCTGGCAAACAAATGGCAACTGATTTGCATATCAACTAAGCAGGACACCTCCTTGAGTTGTCCTGCCAGAAAGGAAAATGGAAGACCGGCTCATGTATTCTGGAAGAACACAAACATGTTATATTTCAGGGTTTGCATGGGATGCTGAAAAGGTCTATCACACCAAAAATGAAATTTCTCACTCCTATGTTGGTGAAATAACTGAACCCTATGGGCCTTTTACTACCTTTACTTTTAAGCTCATATCTTGGTCATTGTAAGGGCCATACATACATGCTATATCTTGTGTCTTTTAGGACAGTCTAGGCTATCCAGATCTAGTTTCATTTGGTGAGCTACTATTTGCACTGATTTTATAAAAAAAATAGTAAATCAATAAAAAAATTATATTGTGTATTAAAAAAAAAATTGTATTCTTGCAAGTACCTGTCCATAGGATGCTGTCAGTAGAGATAACTTTTCATATGTGAGTAGAGGAGATTGTCCGGAATCTGGCAATATAAGAACCATGATGGTGGGATATTCAGTGGATTATCAATGTTGATAAATATGTAGTCTGTGCCTGACGGAAATAAGGGCCTATTTTCTATGTAATGAAGGATGTTATATATGGATTATGCAAGATTATGGATATTATGCAGAAATTTGCAGTAATTTTAAAACTGTATGACAGACATGCACGATAGCAGTAGAATGGGTAAGTTCTGCTATTGTTTACATTGTTCATTGACTGATAACCGCAAGTGTAAAATGGGTAAAGTAAAAATTTGTGAAATTATTATTTGGCAAATATTTGATCCCTTGTTTTAATAATATGTGCTTGGTGTGGTTGGAAAGCTGACATTCTGTACTTACCTCTGATGTGCATGGCTTATCTATCCGATCACGATTTCGCGAATAATTTCAACAAGAGTAATGCCTGTGCAAAGCGCTAATATGAGAGATTTTGGCATATTTTTTAATATTAATATCTCCCCGATACTTAATCACAAAAATAAGAGGTCATGCTGTAAAGCCCTGGTTCTGCTGTTTCGTTTGGTATAAGTGCCGTCTCTTTACGATGTACCGTTCCGGAGTAATTCAACAGAGAAGAATGGGTGTACATTTGGACGCATTCTGCGTACATCGGGCACATTTGTACAATAGGCTGGGCTGTATGAACCTTTGGTGAAAGTTTCTTTACTTTCTTTACTTTAATGTTTTTTTCGGGGGCTGAAATTAAAGTGAAAAAGGGCCCTAAAGTGACACCTGAGGGGTCAGAAACACACACTGATGTGTGGCGCAAACACTGTTGGCGCAGTGATGGTGATTTGAAAGAAAAATCTTTTGAATGTTAAAACCATTTGCCATCCCACTCCCATCTCCCCATCCCACAAAAACTTCATGAGTGCCAGGTAAGTATAGATGTATGTGTTGTAGGTGTCAGTTTGTGTGAATAAAATTGGCCAAGCCTAAACATGGCTGGTTGTCAAAAAATTAGCCACTTTAGCTTTAACTTATGCTAGATTAGCTTTAGATATAGGTTTGGCCCATGTCACGATGCGTTTCGAGCTGTGTTGCTCTTCATCAGGCGAGGGCTCATAGTGATGGCTGCCCTAGTGTGCTTCCTCTTTTATAGGCTTTGCCACGCCCCTCAGAAAGCGAATGGTATTTTCTAGTTTTAATTTTGTGGATCCCAAGGTCAATGTCCAATAGCTTCTTTCGACATTAATTTGGTTTTAGGACTCAGGTAAGTGGGTGTTTCTTCAAATGTGTTCACTTTGTCTTTATCTTTGTTTCTTTTATAGGCTCTTCGTTTTCCTGTCCCCGGAGGTAAGTATGAGTTTCTGTATGTCCACTGTTTCACATTGTCTTGTGTTAAAGTTTCCCCTTCATCTTGGGTTTCAATATGTTTTCTTAATATCTACTTTTCCACTTTACATGTGTTTAGATTTCCACTTAATCTTGTGTTTTGTACTTCTTGTACATCTTATTTATGTGTTTCTGTTGCAGGTTCATCGTTTTCCTGTTGCTTGAGGTAAGTATGTTGTGTTTCTTTGCAGGTTCATCGTTTTCCTGTCTATTGTCTCCCATATGAATTTGTGTCATCCTTGTGTGAATAAAATATTTCTTTGATCCTGTGATGAGTCCATTTCTTGGGTGCAGTGAGGGGTCGTGGAGGTTAGGTTTAGCCGTAGGCTTTTCTCCTCACCTACTGTACCTGGCTTAACTCGAGGAGGATACGTCTGTGGCTCTTCAGGATGGCGCTGCCGTGGAGGGAATCTGGACAGAGATATGGACGGTCACCCATCTCATCCTGCGTGTGTGTGTGTGTCCCGCTACAGGGCTCAGTCGACGTGGAGGATTCTCTGCCTCGCGGTGGTGGGTCAGAAAGGTGTGATTGAATTGGGCTTCTGCAAATGGCCACGCAAGGGGCGTGTCCCATAGGGAGATTCTCACTCATTTCCGGGGTTACAACCGTAACCTATAGGTTTGACTGTATTGGCAGCGTAAGTTGGGGCTGTGACAACACCTTGTCTCCCTGCCCGCTCGGTTCATCATAAAGCTATGAAAGTGTAAAACTGCACCCTGCGTCGAGTGTCAAGACCTGCCCTGCATGTGGGTTGTATCAGCAATATTAGTGACATGTTTCATGTTTTAAAGTGTTCTACTAGTAAAGACTTGGAATTGGGATACTATGCTAATTTGGAACTTTATGAGCTTGTCTGTTTTCCCCTGTTCCTTAGTGTGCTGTGTAGCTTTTGCACAAACAAAAGACTTTGGTATACAAGTGTTTGTAGTCAATCTAAATAGAGGGAGAAAGCTCAATGATAACAGTGCAATAGACAGAAGCGGTAGAGATGCATAGGCCTAATATGAGAAATACTAACTATGAGAAATACTATCTGGGTTAGTGTATTTAGCAGACCCCAAATGTAGCATGCTGCAGACATTTTTTGGGGCTTCACAATGTGTAGTGTATGCAGGACATCACACATCGGACAGGGCATCCTGTGTTTCAAACATCCAGTCATTTTATGAAACCTTTCAGTCAAATTATGTAAGCAGGAAGCTATGGATTGCATCTATGTCTATAGACTGCATATTAGTTTTGTTAAGTTCCTGTTGGTGCCCAGAGCCAGGTATAGGAAATAAATGAAGAGGAATCTTGTGGAAGACTTGTAAACAGTGACCAGGGCCGTAGTACATCACTCTGGGTCCACTACACAAGAGCCTTTCGATGTTCTATACTTCTTAGTTATAACAACAAAGCTGTGTGCATCCCACGCCAAGGTGCAGGGCCAAAAAGGAATCCACACTCCAGTAAGAAAAAAGGTCCTCTCACTTGACATCTGATGTTGTGATTTATTTCATGACTCAAAACAGAATGATATCTCAACTTTGTCTGATTCACTTGTTTCATACTATACTTTGCATCTGAATTCCAATAAGCCCCTGACACCCGCAATGGCAACCTAGGCAAATAGACACTCAGTGAAGCAACATTTCACAGATCAGAAGCAAAGCTTTATTCTTCACTTCACACACTAGGAGAGCAAGTGAGGCTCCACATATACACATCTGATCAGAGCACAGACGGGCTGAGTTAAAAAGTTAAAAAGCAGGAGCATAGTCAGAAATCATGAAATGGGTGGGCCCAGAAAAATTCAGGTGGGTCTAACCCAAAACATATAGGTTACTTTTATTACTGAAACCTGACTCACAAGTACATCGGCACAGGCCCACTCCAGACCAATTGTGGCTACACCTATGTTAGAAAGTACCCTGCTTCTTGAGGGGAGTCCGTGTTATAGGGACCACACTGATTAAGAAGAATCACTAATATATACAACCTTAATTAATGCTATCCTGGCCATTTAAAATACATGTCTTGAAAATACAGAGGGTGTACTCAGGCACACATTGGATAAGCAGGTGAAACTAATGTGATAGGAGGTATGGCAGATGATATAAATATCTATAATATAAAATAAATGTGTTTAAAAAATCTGTAGATATCAAAATGCGGGTGGCCTTATTTTCTGTTCCCCCAAAAAGTTTAAAATAAGCTGTGGACATTTTCTCTCATATGGCAGTGCTGTTTTCTATCAATTTTGGCTGAAGGTACAAATATGGCAACTGAAGACTTTTGTTTCTCTCATCAATCTGGTTGTCCAGAATGGACAACTCTGCCTGCAGTTCCCTAATGATCCTCAGGGGGGCATCCTCACAAAAAAGCTCATCAGGGAATTGACCAAGTCGAATCTGAGAGAGAAAAGACGAGTTGAGTTAATTCTAATATTAGTTAATACTGTGAAGAAGACTTTATCTGTGTGTTACTCATGCACATGTCATCCATGTATTTATCTCATACACATTATATTTACATATTTAATGGTTGAAAAGTGGTGATCCTTTCTTAGGACATAAAAGAAACTTACAAAGTCGGTTGAGTTGGTGCTGAGACTCCAGCGGAAGACTGCCCCAAGGGCAGTGATTTTGACGCTAGGTAGTGAGTCCAGCAGCAGTCGTTCATTAGCGACCCCCTTTCTGGTGGGAGGGGGCTTCTGCATGGAGTTGGGAGAGTTGGGCAGCCAGCCTCCAAAGTCAAACTTTCAAAAAGGAAATGTAGGAAAAAGCAAAAACGCCATCACATTCATACACTACTCTTTCTCTCTCACTCACTCACACACTATCAGTCTTCAGTCCCGTCTAGTGTTCAAGGTGGTGCAGTGAAGGCGGCTTAAAATAATGACTAATGTATAATGACAATAACCATACATATGAGGTGCACTGTTGGTTTAGTTATTTGAAAGTAATGCAGAAACAAAACAGGGCAGCTAGTCTTAATTTAGAATTTGTTGCTCTTAGCCATTGTAGAAATTTTTCCAACACTGAACCAAAAGTGGTCTACAGGTACAGACTTCCATGGCGCAGTAACAAACACACAGACAGGTCTTTACACTAGCAGCATTTACACATAGACAATGTTTCCCTCTTCTGTGGGCTATAATGAACCCCTTTTTCAAACATTTCCATTTTAAATATGTCGACCTATTTGTACTGCCAAAAGCAAACTGGGGCAGCTGTGGCCTAGTGGTTAGGGAGTTGGTCTTGCAATTGGAAGGTTGCCGGTTCGAATCCCGCCCTACCCATGGTTGAGATGCCCTTGAGCAAGGCATCTAATCCCACGCTGCTCCAGGGACTGTAATTGAAACCCTGTAAATATCTGTAAGTTGCTCTGGATAAGAGTGTCGGCTAAGTGTAATGTATTTGGAAAGGTTGATTTAGCAGTCACTGGTTCATAGTAAAGACATCACTACTGTCCTTACCGAAATGTTTACCTACTTACTGGGGCTGCCTTGTTAGCATCTTGCTGGCAGTTTCTGTAGTCGCTGTTGGATACTGACTTTTAGTCCAGAACACTGTTTTAACATGCATCTCTGGTCTAGGTCTTTCGCACAGAAAGACCTCAGTTACACATTTATAGCGTTGGCTCACAAGACGTGCAAGTTGATCAGCACCCTCCGTCCATGCTGCTGTTTTAACTTGCATCTCTGCTTTAAGAGAAATATTTTGAACATAACTCAAGCCATAGTACCACTGCAGTCACTTGTTGTCATCTTTACCTGTCCTGTGTTGACAGCTGAGTGCTGACCTGTCACATTGAAGATCACCATGGTGACAAACTTGACAACCTCTCCCACAGTTTGAAAATTTTTCGGAATACCTGTGGAAAATATTAATCTGCATTTTACCAATGCTGATAACAAAACCTTTCGGCACTGTTCAGATTTGATTACCACTACATGCATGCCATGCCATGGTGTGAACCTGTTTCTCTTCGTCCAAGAAACCCATGGACGAAGATTTCCTTGATCCAGTCCTGGAGCTCTGAGTCACGTTTGACTTCAAGGTCAGACAGATAGTAGTGCTCCACCATCTTGCGCACGTAGCTGCAAAGACACAGTACATCATTTCCACCACTGAAGTGTGAGTAATATAGCTGTTGCACCAAGCTCCCATGGACCGAAAGTTCTCAGAGGTGGGATCAACAGCCATCTTACAAATGCCTCTATGTACTACTGGACAGAGCTAAAGGCAGTGTAGGTGGGCACAGGTGATTTTCTAGTTTTCTAGGTTAAATATGCAAGCTATATTAGGAGACAGTGCAGAATTGTTAATCACTGTTTACGCCACAACAACAGCAGCGGTACCTTTCAATACAACAGTCAGATTTGTTCCAGTTCAGATTTCTCAAAGCATGCAGACCTCTATTATACTCCCTGCACTCTTGGCTACACTAAGTGGCATGAAGTCTAGGATCCCACACAACAAATAAGTGACCTCTAATTTTTTCAGAATTTAAATTAGACCTGACCTTTTGCATGCTGGGCACAATTAATGAGCACAATTTTCCATGATCCATAATAAAATACCATTTGTGTTTAGCCTTATCCTACGTTAAAGAGTATCCTACATTCCATCTGTGTAATGTTTTCTACCTCTGAATTTAATATGCACACATGTAATAGTCGATTTTAGACCTGTTGAGGATGTCCCACAGCCTCTGGCCATCATCCCTGTAGAAGAAGTTGGGAAGGCTCTCCAGCCCTCGATTACAAATGTCCTCCGGCAAGCAGAGGGCACTGTAGGTCATCTCGGAGAACCACTTCTTCATGAGGTCAAACTGGCCTTGGCCTCCAAGATTGGTAGCCTACACAGGGAAGAGAACAATACTGACTCTAAGAAATGAGGCATGATTAGAAATAGAATTTTAAAATAAATAAATAAAACCACACATTACATTGGTGTAGACGCCTTTAGGTCCGAAAAGGTTGTGCCGGCCATCCGTGTTGATGTGCAGAGTGTACCGGCAGTGTGGAAACAGCAGCTGCAGGAGGGAAAATACATCCCTGCAAATCAGTGGTATTCTTGCAATGGGGAAATGTATAGCCATTTCCACTTTTCAGCTTTACCCATTTTAACTTTTTTAATTAAATCTAAAAAATGTAAAATGTGTTTTATCCACTGCAAACATTTTTAAAATAGTCTTTTGCCCATGAGTGCTCAGAAAGGTGCAGTGATTGATTATCCTCTGAAAATATTAAATGTTTGATGGTGAAAGTAGTTACAGAAACCTGCTACATGGTCCTGTTGAGGTTTTTTTCAGGTACGACATGATTTATGAACCAACCTGACGAAGGTCTCTGACACATAAATCTAGCTTGCAGAATGGCCAGTGTTCGGGAGTTCTTATTTCGCTAAGTTTGACCGCGGTCATCTTCAACACACCTGTCTTCCTTAGAGGTGTGCAGAAGATAACTTTTCTTTTTTCAGGTATGACATCATACCTTGTACAAGGGGTGTGCCGTGGGCAGATTTCTCAGAGTAGACACGATGAACACCTCAGTCAGACCATGGGTGCGCCAGTAGTGGGAGTTGGCCTCGTGTTCGTGAAAGTCGGCATTCCTGAGGTACGCCTTGGCCAGCAGCCAGTCGTACTCAGAGTCACTGGGCAGAAAGACTGGATTCTCTGGGCCAGGCTCCTGTTTTAGCTGGTGTAGAAATGGGTGGAAGTAAAAGTAAGCTTCTTCAGCTAATATGCAGGGATTCATATAATCTTGAGTAATGTGCTTGTGGGTGGAAGTGTTTGCTTTTGTCTATGTCTGCTTTTTTTGCTCAGGTTCTATATTCTATTAATACCTACTACACACCTGATTTCCAAGGATATATAAACTTATACTTGAACTTGAATGCTTTTTTTTGCAGTTAATGTTTTAAATGTATGTTATGGTGCAGTGTCTGTGTACCTGAATAGCGATGGGCAGCAGTTTGTCCTCTGGGTTTCTGTAGAGCAGGCAGAGGGGGGCAGTGATATACTGCTGCTTGCCATCGAATACTGGAGCAGGCAGTCCTGCAATTCGCCTGTAGTCAACCAAGAAAATGTTTCCCCTCTGTTGGCAAATGGCAAATCAAAACAGTTGAAAATACAACACCTTGTTAAACAATTAAATTTAGATTTTGTGTACTAATAAATGGCTATCAATAAATAAACACAATTTAGAGGGAGCATGCTGCCTTCCAAGCTGCCTTCCAAGTGTAAAGGCAGCTGTGTTGTAGTGGTTAGGGAGTTGGTCTTGGGATTGGAGAGTCGCAGGTTCTAATCCCACCCTACACATGGCTGAAATGCCCTTGAGCCAAGCATCTAACCCTGTAAATAACTGGTGCTCTGGATAAGAGCATCAGCTAAATGTAATGTGATGAGGAGTGCAGGTAGAGTTATCACTCGACCACATCTGACCTGCATCTCTGTGGAGAGGCAGCTGCCACTCAGAAAAGGCTTCACCATGGCATCAGTCACAGCAAAATTTGGGGGAAGCCTCTTGCAACATTCAATTAGCATGGGGTTGTAGCCATTCAGGATCTGGTAGCCAAAAAAGTCATCCTCCTTCCAGTGTTGTTCTACGTAGTCTTCACAGAAAAGACAGAAAAAAGCAAAAATCTTGTTTTGTTGTGTTGCAAGTAAATAAATGAAAAGAGGGTGGACATAAGACTAGAATTATTTTATGGAGCATCAAGCATAGCAGCAGGGAATCATCACGTTTAATCTGCACTGGGAAAAACTGTTTTACAGTTACAGTGATTTTACAGTAAAATTTGCAGCTGTGGTTACTATTCAAGATTACAGTAACAGTTTATCAGGACTGTTTATTTTACAGTGAAAGCTGGTGTTTGATTCCATATTTTACTGTTTATTTATAAGTTTGCAGCATGAAAATGAACACCATATTATTAACATGTAAGTACAGTATTTCTATTGTGTAACTGACTGCATTCTATTCCGCTCCCGACCCACTGTATACACACGATTATGCTCCACACTGACATCTAGTGGTTTGGCTGTAGATGCAGACACAACATCCCCTCATAGCATAAACAAATTTGTTGACTTGTGATGTGTACTATACTTAGGTATGCCTGTAACATAATGGAAGGCATTTAACAAACCTGTGTCAGAGTGAATAATTAATCATTGAAACCTAAAATGCAACTTTAAATTAATTTGTAACTTTTTTGTCACCTGTTACAGAAGTCTTGTGGTGTCTGAATGCTTTTTTCATGTCTTCAAAATTTCTCCATGGATCGACATTGGTTATTAGCCCCTTCAAACTGAGTGCAGTTTGACTGTTGATATGACGAAATAGAAAACATTACCATTAAAGACCAGAAATTCCAGTGTAAACTGACATATAGTCTTCACTAGCTACTTCTCAGGAAAGCTTCGGTGTAAATAAACTTAATTTAAGTGTGACAAATTTCATTCAATTTTAACTGCGATATTCAAAGTCATCCCTTAAGAAAGCAATTGGAACCAACAACATAAATAAAACTGTTCCAGTGACATATTTCTTGAAGCACGTGAGCATTTCAGACATACATTTCTGTTCTTGTGTAGAGAACCTCAGAATCCTTGGTGAAGGAGAATCTGATCTCCTTTGGAAGTTGAAGAGAAAAGTCAGCATCAATAACCTCAGGAAGACCATCCTTGTATTTTCTCCATCTACAACACACACACAGACACACACACACCAAACAGAAAATGCTACATAAGTTCATCTGAAGAATGTGAATTATCAGAAAGCATGTCCTCAGTCCTCTGCTCTCATCCGTTATTTTCTGGTGATCCATAACGTTTGACCTGACATACAGTATACAATGGCTTTAAATATTTAAAATGACACCTTTGCACCATATCCCTTTTGTGTGTGTGTAGAGACCAGTTGGACTCACCTGAAGGTCTGCTTTCGCAGCTCCAGCTCCTGATGTCTTAAGTTTTTCAGCAAATCATGTTCCTCGTCTAATGCCTTTTTGGCTGCAGATAAATAAAAAAAAACAGTGTGTGTATATGTGTGCATTTGTGTGTGTGTGTGTGTGTGTGTGTGTGTGAGTTAGTACACAGGTCTTTCAGGCTTCCATTACTTCCTTTTCACATTACAAATTCAATTTTGCAACAATTCTTCTAGTTTGATAGTAGCATGCACTACTACTAATAACATAACACTGTACTGAACTGTGTGTGTTGGCAGCACTGCTGCAATCAGTAGCCAAACTCTGCACTTCCCACAACACACACCTTCTCCAGGTCTCAGCTTGACCTCTTCATTAATGGACAGCCAGTTGTAACATGGGAAATGTACAATGTCGTTGTCAGGCGTGGTCACTTCAATCTTGGCACAAAACCAGTCCTCCTGATTAAAATACGGCTCCTTCTTCAGTTTCAGGGCAAGGAGGGAGCCGAGGGTGGAAGCAGTAGACACAGTGGTGGTCTCAGTCTGTGAAGGGAAGAGTCATCGGATTTACAGTATAGCAACACTAAGTAGTTTTGTCAACCTTAAAATATATTTCCAAAATCATTTCAGTGATTTACCAATTTGTAACTGGGTAAAAGGCATTTCTAAATTCATTTTGCCTGCCTCCATGGGCTATAACCGCATTAGGATTAGGGTGTGGAGGAGGGGGCCGTCTCTCTGTAGTTCTAATGAGAGACAGTTCCGCTCCCGACCTGTAGGACCACCAAAGACAAAAACTACTTAGTGTTGCATTAAGGGGTTAACTAGAAAAACATAGCCTGGCTGTTGCACCAAGCTAGTTGATGGAGCCTGGTCTGGCAAAGATCTCATGAACAGAAACTTCTCCGAGGCGGGATTTACGAGCGTCTATGAAATGCCTTTGTATACTACCGGACTATTCCGATGCCATGCGCGTACTGTTGGTTTTTCATTGTTGCCTGATTTGTCAGGCAAAGGAACAGGTATAAATAGGTAAGTTGTCCAGACTGACTTGAACATGAAATTCTATGCAGCGTCACAGGCAGTATGGGTGGGCCAGGCTAAGAAAAACATGTACTTTCAGAAGATCACTTGGATAGTAAATCTTTTAAATCAGTTCACAAATTATTTGCATTTACAAAGTAACACCTACAAAGGTTGCAGCAACATTATTGACAAAGACTTCATTGCAGACAAAAAGCTATAAATGTCACTAATTGCAGAATGGAGAAGTGTTAAAATCTTAGAAGGTGTAAGTTTTTAGCTTCCAACATGGTGGTCAATTTTACTTTGCTGTTTTTGTCTGTTAAACTCTACAAGGACTACCAGCCCTGTTTTCATGAAATGTGAAGACAAGGTGTAGAGCAAACCAAAAAAGAACTGATGCTTATCATGGAGCAGAAACACAAATGCCATTTCACCTCCACTAATGTCACTAGATATGCTGTGTAATGCCATCTCACCACCACTAATGTCACTAGATATGCTGTGTAACATTAGTAACAAACATTAGTTTGTGCTCTGTGTGTGCACTTTTTATCTATTAAGCATACTCAAGAGGATAACCCCCCACCCGCCCTCCACCACCACCCCAACAAGCCACATCACCCCCACATTGCTCCATCCCCACATTGCTCCACCCCCACCTCGGCGCTGCTGGCTGCACACAGAGTGCTACTCCCTCCACACACAGCCCATTATTGGCCACTACAGCTAGTCCTCCCTCCCAACCCCAATTATACTTTATGCACTTTAGCACTTTATCCCACCCCCATCACCTATTCTACCTCTGCTCTTCATCAGGTAGCCATCCCCCCAACTGCATTCTATGCACTTTACTCCCCCCTCCCCATGCACAGTTTAGACTGGCAATCAGCAGTTTCACTGCATGTCCTACTCTACTCAGTATGTCTATGCATGTGACAAATAAATATCCTCGTATGCTTGTATCATTGTATATTACTTCAAATTTCACTTTGCACAATCATGCAATCTGCCAACCAAAGGCAGCTGATTATTTCATACCATAGTTTTGCTTTTTGCTCTGGGCTACTTACTTCTCCAACCATATTTTGCCCCGCGGTTTGCAGTTTGATCCTGTCACTCTTCCCCTCAGTCCCAGTCAGGGTGATGAAGGCATTGCCACATGTGCCTGCATGCAGCATGGACCCGGTCGTCACGGATACCTTGTAGGTTAGCATTGTTGTCCTGGAAAATGTAAACAGTTGGTCAGTTGGTGATGACTTGCCTTGTTTCTTGAAGTTTCTTTTTTGTCAGTTCAAAGGAGGACAAGTAGTTATCAAAACAGAAATGAAAAAATGTACATTTACCAGTACAACAAAAGTGTCAATTAAATTAACAACATTCATTCTTGTAGCAGCAGTGAAATATTTTTCATATTTTGTCATCACAGTTGCTGTTAAGTGTCCACTAACATGTCATTCAGGTTATCTCGTAAACTAGCCATCAACTTGCTGCTTTTTGTAAAAGTGCAAACCTGTGTGTTCCTGTTCAAGGATGCTGATGCTGTCACTCAAGCAGTTGAAGCCTCTGTCCCAGGATGACTCCACATAGAGCCCCACTATATGAGGGCCATTTATACTCTCCAGAGCCCAAGACAATCATCAGTGGCAGATGACCACACAGATGGTTAGGGCTTTCAAAACTTTGTGATATTTTGCGGCATGCTGTACACAAAGCACTGAGAAACTGAGAAAATGTAATTTGCAAGCTTGATTTTTGATTTGATTCTGTAAGTAAATGCCATTTTAAAAGGCTTCCAGCTCAAAAATCATTATTTTACCTCATTTATTCACAGGATTACATTTGAAAAAGCTGGGGTTTACTTTAAATGCAATTACTAATAGGGGGAGTAACGTGAAAATTTAGATTTTTTGACTATGCTTGTTTTTCCTTTGGACCCCTTATTTGTGCTCTGTGGGCTTGTACATGCAACATAAAATGCATCATGTACATGTAAATGTAAATTAGTAAAGTAATAACTTGCTTTAGTGTTCGTCAGTGTAATGTCAATGGATTTTTCAGGGATTTATTCTGAGATAAGCACTTTAAAAGAAATATGAGCCACCTTTCAAAACAAAACCCTGAGCCAAATTTTTTAACACAAACTTTTTTCTAAAACATCCCAACATATACTCCAATATTGCAGGAAATGGCAAAAAGCTGCATGTTGCCTTGAGCCACCATTTGGTTGCAACGGAATCACATTAGGCCATAGGTTTAAAAGTGTTTTTATTTTATTTGCACACTCACACAGAAGTACTTGCATGAACAAAAGCACAAATATGCAAGATCTTCTTCCTCACGAATGTGCCTCATTGCTTGTAAAAGTCAAGAAAACAATTCTTAACAGATAAAAAAAAATAGTAGTACATCTTAAAAACATCTCGTTAGCAGTTTCTCAACAACCAGGGTATCTATTTTTGCCGTTTTACAACCAGGGTATCTGTTCTGCCCTTTTTCTCGAACAGAAGAGAACTTGAGAGAGTCACTGGAAATGTGGTCCTTAAAAAATACATCATATATATATAGTACATGACTGTGATGTGTGTGTGTGTGTGTGTGTATATATATTTTTAGGATCACATTTCCAGTGACTCTCAAGTTCTCTTCTGTTGGAGAAAAAGGGCAGAACATTCATTATATATATATGTAATATATATATTACACACACACACACACATACATCACAGTTGTGTTGACATGGTCATGGACACATGTAAAGAATCTAATAGATTTAATGTATTAGGACAGTAATGTGTTAGATGTGATCAAAACCCCCTTGGAACCCCCTAGGGCCATGATCACCAGTGCTGATTCACATCCAGCAGACAGGTCACTGGCCTGTCAGGTTGGAAAGAAGTGGGTTATACTCACACAAATGAAGTGATCCTATTCTACAGCTGATCTAAATCCTTACTCTTGGTTTTCAACATTTGACTTGCAACACTTTCAGCAATGTGCACATCTCATCTGAAGCCACAGTTTGATAGCACAGGGTTACTAAACTATCCAACAAAAATTTATATCAAAAGTGTGCACGTTTATTCTGTCAGGGATTTTGCAGGATTAATGTCAGGTGTATGATCAACCAATTACACCAAATTGGTAGTATATGTCAGGAAGCCTACATCCACACAAGATCTGTGGTTAGTTCTTCAAGATGTTTGGAGCAAGCTACCAGCCAAGTTCCTTCAACAAATCTATGCAAGTATACCTAGAAGAATTGATGCTCTTTTGAAGGCAAAGGGTGGTCACACCAAATATTGATTTGATTTAGGTTTCTCTTTTGTTCAGTCACTGCATTTTGTTCAGTGATGAACATAAATGATTAACACTTCCATTTTTGAAGGCATTCCTAGCTGACAGCATTTTTTTCACACCTAGTTTTGCACATTGCTATATATATATATATATATATATATATATATATATATATAAACAACAGCAACAAGGTCAGCAACAAGAAAAAAGCTACTTACCACTTCCCGTTTCTGCACTTGGTCTCTCTGAGCCCTGTTATCTCTGATGGGGCAAGCTGAAGGTGCAACAGGAGGACTTTACCCCAGAATAGGATGTTACCCCAGAATAGCATGTTACCCCAGAGTGTGGGCCCTGTGGCATAGAAACGGCAGTGTTTCTGTGTTTCTACAAAAACCTCAAGAACCACTCCCCTCCTCCCCCCAATGCTAACAGGGCTATGCAAATGCATGGCTTGGTGCAGCATCACAGCCCTTACTAGAGAATGGCATGATGATGATATTCGTGTTGTTTAAACACACTGTGCATAGCGTAGGGAGCTTAATATATATATATATATATATATATATATAGTAATGTGCAAAAGTTTTAGGCAGGTGTAAAAAAAAACTGCATAAGACTTGCACAGTACTGTATATATAACAGAACTGCTCACAGACCACTTGGAGTTCCTTGCACCACACTTTGAGAAACACTACCTTACAGCAACAGTCCTCACAGCATTTTTTGGTGTTCTTACCGTTAATGCGGCCTGAGCGCAGCAAGCATATGGTACATCTTGCAAATAAAGAAAACACTGTTTGTGTGTAAAACTTGGGGTGTATGATAGTACAGTAAGTGCATCATCAAATCTTTCTCTGAAAAACTGGGTTTACAGGCCTAGTCATTCATCTGTTGAAATGGCAGCTATTCCTCAATTTTCAACAGCTGCAGTCAGTTGCACCACCAGAACGTAGGGCTGGGCGATATGGACCTAAACTAATATCACGATATTTCTGGGCTGACTGGCGATATACGATACATATTTCAAAAACAGGATGAGCAAAGTTTTTCATGTTAAGTTAAGACTGCTCTAAAAGAGCTGTGCAAATGAAAAAGTAAACAGTAACATACACAGGGGTACAGCTGAGTGATCCGAGAAAGCTCCGGCTGTCTGAACAGTGTGAACACATTAGGATAAGTGGTTTTGATAAAGTGGTATTGTATCATTGAAAATATATCGATATGGCGATATAGTGTCAAATACATATCTTCTTTAAAAATATATCGATATTACGATAATATCGATATATCGCCCAGCCCTACCAGAACGTATGGTCGTTCCTAAGTTGAAGTGTAAAGTCCATCTTTACCTAATGTTTGCCATAGGTATTTTCAAACTAGCAGTTAGTTTGAAGAGCAGTAGAGCAGGGGGCAAACATGAAGAGCAGTAGAGCAGGGGGCAAACATGAAGAGCAGTAGAGCAGGGGGCAAGCATGACACCTGTGGCTGGGGAGGACTGTATGGGGACAGTACCATGCTCAGGGTACCACAGTGGCACCGCTGGCAGTTGGTGCATTCAAACCTGCGATCGCAAGTCTGACACCTTAAATGCTGGGCCACCACTGCCCCAACACATCACAAAGGAAGCCCAGCAGTGTCTGTACTTTCTGATGCGCCCCCTCCCCTCTCCCCTTCTCGCACAGGTTCAGTGCACTGGGGCTTCTGTGCACTTGGCCTTCTCAGCAGGGGCGCCTGCAGCCAGAGGGGGTGCCAATTTGCCAATTTTCTACACAGTGATATGATAGATAATAAAAAAAATCTTTCGATGTTTTTTTTTTTCAAGCGCCCTGGCACCCTTCACGAAATTGCGCACCCGGGCAATTGCCCCACTCGACCCCCCAAGAACCACTACTGGTAGAAAAGGTGATGGTGAGGTGGGGTGGGATAAAGTGCAGTTATGGTTGGGAGGGAGGACTTCTGTGGTGGCAGATGATGGGCTGTGTGGGGTGGGGGGGTGGCACTGCGTGTGCAGCTGACAGCACTGAGGTGGGGTTGGACAAATGTGTGTGGAGAGGGCTAAGGGCAGCAGGGAGCAAGATATGTGCTGTGTGCATGTGGGAGGGGGGCTTGAGCCGTGAGGGCTGTGTGCTGTGTGTGAGGGGGGGGCAGTGAGGGCGGTGCAAGCGCCGTGTGTGGTGGGTGGGGGCTTGAGGTGCGAGGGTTGTGTCTTGTGTGGGGGGTGGGAGGGGGGGGTGAAGCTAGGAGCAAGGCTATGTGTTGCGTACTGTGTGGAGTGTGCGTGAGGGAAGGTGATGAGGGGGCATGAGTGGAGGAGTGCAAGGGCTGTATCCTGCATGCTTTGTGTGTGTGGGAGGGGGGGCAGGGAGGGCTGTGTGTTCTGTGTGTGTATTGGGGGGGCGCAAAAGTTGTGTGCTGTGGGGGGAGGGGGGGGGGGGGTGAGGGCTGTATGTCCTGTTAACTCTGTGTGTGGGGGTTTAGGGAGATGTCATGAGGTGGGTAGCATTGCTATACACTGTGTGTGTGTGGGGGGGTGAGGGCTGTGTCTGAGGGGAGGCGGTGAGGGGGCATGAGCCATGGGGCATAGATGGCTGTGTGCAGTGGGTGTGTGAGGGGGGCCATAACACAAGGAGCAAGGCTATATGCTGCATGCTGTGTGGGAGGGGGGTGTGAGAGCTGTGTGTGAGTAGAGTAGGGTGAGAGGGCATCGGGCACGCTACAGCCGTTTCCTGTGTGTGTGTGTGTGGGGGGGGGGGGGGGGGGGCTTCAGGCGGCGAGCAAGGCTATATGCTGCATGTTGTGTGTGGGAGGGGGCTTGAGCCAGGGAATGCGAGGGTTGTGTCCTGCATGCTGTTTTGGGGGGGTGGGGGGCGAGAGCTCTGGGCTTTGTGTTGTGCATGAGGCGGGAACAAGGCTGTATGCTACTTGCTGTGTGAGTGTGTGTGTCTGGGGGGGGGGGGGGGGGGTGTGAAGACTGTGTGTGTGGGGGGGGGAGACTTTGCTACGGTGGGGGTGGGGCAACTGTGTATGAGGAGAAGGGGTGAGGGGGGCATGAGGTGCTGCGGAGGCTGTGGAGGATGGTGCAACAGGAGCGCATTACTACAGGGGATGGTTGCTACAGCATACAGATAATGCCAGCAAACTCCATTACACCACAGATGCACACAAACTGTGCAAAGGAACTCTGATCACATATCCTCCCGTGATTACATCAGGTATGAACAGCAAAATGTTGTAGCTTACCAGAAGTTCCACTATCAGGCTAAGAAGCTAAACTATCATGTGCTATGTATTTTACAATGTAGTAAATATATACTAGAAACCCACATCACAGTTCTCTCTGCCCTACTGTCCCCAGTACAGTTGAACTCATTACAACAATTTGTCTTTAATTGTACACTTCATTCAACAAAAACTCAGAGCATAGTGAGGTTTTAGTTAAGGAGGATTCAATGTTGTCCGTCCTCTTATTTCATACTTGCCATGTGTATGTGTGTGTGTGTGTGTGTGTGTGTGTGTGTGTACGTGTGTGTGTGTGTGTGTGTGTGTGTGTGTGCATGCGCAACATGACAGCAGGAGCAAACACAACTGACTGCTAGTGAAAACAGTGTGAAGCAAGTATAGTTGATTAAGTATGGAACTGTGTGTACTTATGTGTGTATAAGGGCCTAATGGTTTCTGTCTGCATAAGTTAAATGACCTCAAAATTGATCAATATTATCCTACAGTATTTTCCAATACTGTTTTTGAAATAACCAGTTAATGAAATAGTCTAGAACTAATATCATATATCGCTTTGCATGGCTTTTCATATTTTGGTATGAGAAATCAAACAAAAACCTATAAACCTAATACACAAAAACTAAGAGAGAGACAAACGTAATGGTATTGGTCAGGAAACTGCGGTGTGTATTTAAGAGCCTGTTTAGCTGGCACTCAGAGCCATTACTCTATATGGACAGCATATCATTTTACCAGTGCCCCTTTCTCACATGTATGGCTCACAGCCTGTGTCCGAAACATGAATATTTGGTGGCAGCAAGGCATCAAGGTTGTCTGAATCTAATAAATGCATAAAATGCTGCCTTCGAAGGTACAGTACCTTTGTTTTGCCCAATTTTGAAGAAGCATAGATGCTTCCTTCGTGTGCTACCTTCAACATCCAACATCCTATCAAGCCATGAAGTCAGCTGTTGATGCACCTGCATGTATGTTCTTGTAAGTGTGTGTGTTTTTCTGTGTGTGTGTCTGTGTGTGCGCATGTGTGTGTGTGTGTGTGCCCGTGCATGTGTGTGTGCGGGCATGTGTGTGTGTCTGTGTTTGTGTTTGTGTCAGTGTGCCTCTGTGTTTGTGTAGGTGTGTGCATCTTTGCACTCATCCTTGTATGCTGGGTAAAGAGTATTCCTAATGTTTAATGCTTGTATGCTGGGTAAAGAGTATTCCTAATGTTTAATGCTTGTATGCTGGGTAAAGAGTATTCCTAATGTTTAATGCTGTCTTCTTTTATTAGCTGTTCAGGTTTTTGGCACATTGCACATTTGCCTACTTTACATGCAAACAATGACTGAATATATGTTTAATGACCTTTTTACTGTCAATATTAACCCTATGGGCCCTAGGCTATTTTCTGGGTATTTTGACTACCTTTCCGTTTAAGCTCATATCTTGGACATTGTAAGGGCCATACATACATGCCATATCTTGTTTCTTTCAGGACAGTCTAGGCTATGCAGATCTGGTTTCATTTGGTGAGCTACTATTTGCACTGATTTTATAAAAAATGCTAAACCAATAAAAAAAAAACATATTGCGTATAAATCTTGTATTCTTGCAAGTACCTGTCCATCGGATGCTGTCAGTGGGGATATCTTTTCACATGTGAGTAGAGGAGATTGTCTGGAATCTGGAATATAAGAGCCATGATGGTGGGATATTCAGTGGCTTATCAATGTTGATAAATAGGTAGTCTGTGCCTGATGGAAATAAGGGCCTGTTTTCCATGCAATGAAGGATGTTATATCAGGATTATGGATATTATGCAGAAATTTTCAGTAATTTCAAAACTGTATGAAACGTGTCTTGACAGAAATGCAAGATAGCAGTAGAATGGATAAGTTCTGCTATTGTTTACATTATGCATTGACTGATAACCACAAGTGTAAAATGGGTGAAGTAAAATTTTCCAAATCATTACTTGAAAATATGAGAGATTTTGGCGAATTTTTAAATATTAATATTTCACGGATACTTGATCACAACGGGGGGTCACTTTGTAAAGCCCTGGTTCTGCTGTTTTGTTTGGTATAAGTGCCATCTCTCTACGATGTACCGTTCCGGAGTAATTCAACAGAGAAGAATGAGTGTATATTTGGACACATTTCGCATCCATCAGGCCCATTTTAAAATCAGATGGTGACTTTTCTTGTAAGATTGCTTCCTTTTTTAATATCAACACCATATGGAAATTGTTATTAGTTATTTACTTGGTACAAGTGCCATCTCTCTACGATGTACCGTTCCGGAGTAATTCAACAGAGAAGCATGAGTGTATATTTGGACACATTTCGCATCCATCAGGCCCATTTTAAAATCAGATGGTGACTTTTCTTGTAAGATTGCTTCCTTTTTTAATATCAACACCATATGGAAATTGTTATTAGTTATTTACTCCTCCACCCACATTCTTCCTACTGGTACGGGATTCGAACCCGAGACCCCCAGACCACCTCCCTAACCATTAGGGCATAGCTGCCCTCTTTAGGGCATAGCTGCCCTCTTTAGGGCATAGCTGCCCTCTTTAGGGCATAGCTGCCCTCTTTAGGGCATAGCTGCCCTCTTTAGGGCATAGCTGCCTCCTCTTCTGCTTAGAAAGGCTAACACAACATATCAGAAGGAACACGCCTCACCTCACACCTCGTCTGAGGTATACACTAATGTTATTTCTTCCTTCACACATAAAAGTAAATTTGATTGACAGTGTAATGCTGACCTTTACATATTGCAGTTGATTCAAAGGATGATGACAACAGTGATGTAGAAACAGAAGCACTATTTAAAAACATATGCAAATGTAGTTTAATTCACTTGTAAGCATAAATAAATTGATTAACTTTCCAAGAATCTTCGGCTTTAACTGAGATTATGACTTGCTGCTTGTAGCGAAGGGAGAGAGCAGTCACCCCACCCTGCTTACACCCAGGTTTCCACAGTACCAAACACACACTTAGTGCCCCATACACTCACCCATCACTGGGGCCCCCAGAGGACCCCCCCATACACTCATGCTTCACCCATCACTGGGGCCCCCAGGGAAGCCCCCCATACACTCATGCTTCACCCATCACTGGGGCCCCCGGGGGACCACCCATACACTCATGCTTCACCCATCACTGGGGCCCCCGGGGAAGCCCCCCATACACTCATGCTTCACCCATCACTGGGGCCTGCGGAGGACCACCCATACACTCATGCTTCACCCATCACTGGGGCCCGCGGAGGACCACCCATACACTCATGCTTCACCCATCACTGGGGCCCCCGGGTAAGCCCCCCATACACTCATGCTTCACCCATCACTGGGGCCACAGAGGCGTATCGACCCAGCCCATAAACACTCACTTGAAGCATAGCGCCACCTAGTGATAAGGGTAAATGCAAAAATTGGGATTTTCAGTTGCCAATATCTTGGACCGAGAAGGTGGGAACTGCGCAACATACATCATGCACGATCAGCACAAAGACCTCTAAAACCACAGCATGTGCCATACAATTTGGTCAATAGGGGGCGCAAAATGTCAAAATGTCATTTTGCCTATTATCTAGAGAATGTTAACGTTTACAACCAATTTTTTTTATCGTGAAATCTATTGACCCTCACGCATTGAAAACACTGGTCGACGCCCACTTCCAACGAGAACAATTTCCAAGAAATTTTAACATTGCGAAAACGAATCTAAACGAACTCGTCATAGGCCGTTCATGTGAATCTCACCAAAGTTGGTATATGCCATCTACAGACAATGCTAACAAAAATGTATCAAAGGATTTATCTTGAGATAAACCGTTTCAAAGTTACACGTCAATGAACATTTAACACGTAGCTTAAATTCTTCAAAAGTCCATATCTTGGTTTTAATTGCTCAAATTTGGTCAAAGTTGACATGCCACATCTAAACAGCTTTCTGTTCATGTGTACTAAATTTTGTGACATTTCGTCATAGGGGGCCATATTTATTGGCGAAGCTAGGTGTCAAAAAACTATTTTTGTTAAATAACTCGTCAACAATTTTGCCCAAGACATGTCGGTGTTATGTCAGTGTTAGAGAGGTGTATCGACCCACCCCATAAACACTCACTTGAAGCATAGCGCCACCTAGTGAGAAGGGTAAATGCAAAAATTGGGATTTTAAGTTGCCAATATCTTGGACCTAGAAGGTGGGAACTGCACAAAATACGTCATGCACAATCAGCACAAAGACCTCTAAAACCACAGCACGTGCCTTATAATTTGGTCCATAGGGGGCGCTGTAATTGTACAAAATGTAATTTTGCCTGTTATCTAGAGAATGCTAATGTTTGCAACCAATTTTGCCCAAGACAACGATTTTGTGTTAGTATGTCAGTGTTACAGAGACGTATCGACCCAGCCCATAAACACTCACTTGAAGCATAGCGCCACCTAGTGATACGAGTAAATTCAAAAATTGGGATTTTGAATTGCCAATATCTTGGACCAAGAATGTGGGAACTGCACAAAATACGTCATGCACGATCAGCACAAAGACCTCTAAAAGCACAGCACACACCATAAAATTGGGCCCATAGGGGGCGCTGTAAATGTACAAAATCTCATTTTGCCTGTTTCTTTTACAAATCACTCCTACACACTACACAAACACACACAATGTCATTCACTGAAAACTCACATCCATGCCTTCAAAAAAATCATTTCCACACAATTTTTCACCTCACAGCACTGTTCTACCATACACTCGTCATACCAACAGTTTCCACATTTCAATACACTGCGGCGGTCATACCATGTACTGCTATGCGGTACATCTAGTTTTTCCAATAACTGGTAAATTGGATATGGGCCTGTAGTTATTAAGCACTGAACCATCAAGGTTATTCTTTTTGAGTAAAGGTTTTACAACTGCATTTTTAAAGAGGGAGGAAATATGCCAGTCTGTAGTGATGTATTTATAATCTGAAGTACATCAGCTGATATAACATGAAGAACAGATTTGAAAAAAATTGTAGGCAAAATATCCAATTCAGATGTGGAAGAACTGAGATTTTGTACGATTTTTTCAAGGGTTTCATAGTCAACTAAGCTAAATGTTGGCATTAGGTTGAGGTCCCCACTCTCTACAGCCAATGGTTCCAGAATTTCAGCTATTTGCAACTGAGAAGCTATATTCAGTCGTATTTTATCAATTTTTCCCTTGAAAAAAGATGCAGAGTCATTGCATTTATTAACTGAGGAAAGCTCAGGAGGCAACTGTGATGAGGGATTTGTTAACTTCTCAACAGTAGAAATAGCACACAAGCATTGTTGATATTCCTGTTTATGATGTTAGAGAAAGACTGTCTTGCTTTAGAGATTTCTAAATTGTATTTACCAAGCATCTCTTTATGAATTTGATAATGAATCTGAAGTTTAGATTTACGACACTTTCTTTCAGACGTTCTACACTCTCTCTTTAGCAGTTTAACCATTGGATTCAGTTTCCAGGGTGCTTTTTGATTGTCAGTGACTCTTTTGGTTTTTAAAAGGGGCAATATTATCCATAATATGTGTCATCCTAGAATTGAAATGTATCATTAAATCATCTGCACAGTCAGATGGTTGACTTGGGGTCTGTGAGAGTGCCTGCTCAAAAAGAAGACCTGTGTCATTATTTATGACTCTCCTTCTTACAGACATAGATCTTTTTTGAATGTGAGGGAACATCAAAGAAAACACAAAAATGATCAGATACGGCCAAGTCCATAACAGTTGTAGAGACATTAAGACCCTTTGTGATAACAAGGTCAAGGGTATGGCCATGAGAGTGTGTTGGCCCCTGAGCATGTTGTGTTAGGGCTCATTCACACCAAACACTCTGCGTATTCAGCGCGTGGCCGTTTTCTTTCTGTATTCATTTAGAATGCATGTTAACAAATTAGACTCTTCACAGCGCAAGCGTGATCTGCGCGTATTCTGTCCCTATACAAACTTTTTGTACACGGACACGCGCTGTACACGCTCAAGTCGGTGTGAATCAGGCCTTAGGCTGAAGGTATCAATCAGTGTGAGAAATTCATTGGCATAGGTGTTTTCTAGATTATCGACATGCAAGTTGAAATCCCCTGATATAATAAGACTGTCAAACTTCAAACAAATGTTCGACAACAGTTCACCAAACTCTTCAAGAAAAACTGTTGCTGAAAGTCTTGGTGGTCTGTAGATAGTCAATAATAACATACTAGAAGAACACTTAACGAGTGTACTTAAGTACTCAAAAGATGTAAAGTTGCCACATGTCTGTTTGCACTGAAAAGATGTTTTGAATATGTTTGCTATTCCGCCTCCCCGTTTATTAGCTCTTGTGGCACTCATGAAATCGAAATTTGGGGGAGCTGATTTAATAAGGGTAGTGAAACTGTTCGCTTGTTCCAGCCAGGTTTCAGTAAGAAGCATAAAATCAAGTTTGTGTGTGCAAATAAGATCATTAATTAGAAACGACTTGTTAGAGAGTGATCTGATGTTCAGAAGAGCTTGTTTTACATTAAGCGTGGGTGCCATATCCACTGAGGCATTCTGAGGTTGTTTCAGAACTGGCAGGAGATTAGACTGATTTACCCCATTGACAGGATGAACACGAATTCTTCTTTTTCCTGTGAGCACAGTAATAGAAAATGGCCTGGTCATCCTGGGTCCCAGCTTGTTTTCAAAACTACCCTTAATGCCAACGGCATATCAGATGGTACAATCATGGAGGTCGTCCCCGCTGCCACTGTTTGTATACTGCAGCTGTGATCCTGCTGCGGGTGTAGGGGGTGGTGGTGCCCTGCGTTTTTTGGGTGCTGTAGTGGATGCGTATGCAGTTGAAGGTTGTGGGCTGGTAAAGGCCTGTCCATTGTGATAGTCTGTGCACACTGCTTGTTTAGAGTGTCTTGGGCTAGAAAAAGACAGTCTGGCAATTGGCAGCAGTCTCAGCATACTTGCAGGGAACTGCAGGCTGGGTGGTAATAGAGATGGTAAAAACAAATCAGGGTTTTTAGTGAAGCAGTTGTGGTTCGATTCTCAGTGTAGGTGGTGTATGCACCAACACATTCTTGCTCATTTGAGTCCTGAGTGACTCCAGTAGTGTTCTTGTCATCAAGGTCCCGTGGTGGCAAGGATCGGGATGGTGATGCGTCAGCCATCAGATGGTTTCCCAGAACTGTATCAGATACAGGCATGTTAGCATGACCCTCTGCAACTGATATCTTCTTAGCAGCCTTGGTTGGGGTCATGGACCTCTGCTTAACTCCAATGTTATCAGCGTCAACTTTCACATAATCTCTGCTCATTTTCGAAGAGCCCGGGAGGTTCAGTGCTGATGTTTGGCTTTGAGTCATTCTAGCAGTGTCCTTCTTGTCATGCTTTTGTACATAACAATCCTTCATGCTCCGCACTTCAGTGCAAGCATTGTATGCAGTTGCCAGAGGCATATCCAGGGTCGTAATGGAGGAAGTGATTGGGCATTTCTCTCTTCCAGATTGTGAGGGCTGTTGTTTTGTTTCACCAGAGTGTTTGTTGATGTACTTGTCTGTTTCAGTTTGTACTCCAACACAGTCTTTATCACCCATGATTGGTTCTGTCTGCACTGTTACAGAGCGCTTATCAGCAGGTGGACCCAAGGTCGGCGGAGAAAAGAGCCGTGTTTTAGATTCCAGTCCGCCCGTCTGCACCTGGCTGCATACTGTACGTCAACGAGAATTGCTGGTCACAGCAGGGGTGGGCATTAAATGCGGAAAATAAAGTCAAACACAAATCTTACACGTGACTGGGCTCGCGCCTCCTCGATCTCCGTAGCAGATGACACACAAGTCATGTGTGGAGAGGGAGGGTTGTAGTCCTCTACAGTCCATGGTTGTAGTGGGGTGCACTGAGAGTTCAATTCAAGTCGAGTCTTTCATATTGTTTAGATTACCATTGGAACAAAACGAGTTGCCCCAAAGTGCTCCACAACACACACATGAAAACTAAGAAAGCAAAACCATAAAACAAAGACCATAAGTAGGTATATAACACGGACAATGACATAGAAATGAGGTTAATAATTAAATAAATATAAGGCCAGGCTTGTCAGCGTCAGATAAACGCATCAAAACAATCAGAACAAGGTAAAAATAGAGAGAAGACATTTGTCTTCAAATTGGAGTAAAATAACGTACATATTTGAATGACAAGTTGAGTGGGGGAGCACCGGACAATGCACCTGCACAGACGTCGGTGAACTTTTAACCAACCACGGCAAAGTAGCGTCACCGAGGAGGCGTTAGCTAGCCGCTTGCAGTTGTGTGGAGGCAACTGCAAAAGTCTGTACGATTTGTCTGTAAGCGTCATGCTCCAGCGAGTTTTCGGGTCATGTGTCATGGTCGCATTGTTGTGACAACTCGTGACAACCTCACACATTTCGGGCATGTCGGACACAATTTCTAACCACAATGCAACATTTTCAGCGTCAGACTGCAAACGGATGCAAACGGATGCAAACGTCTAGGTCAAGTAAAATGCGCCTAAGGTTGCATGGTAGAGAGAGAGGCGATAGTGGTCAGCCAAGACTTTGGCCCCGGTCCAGCTGAGTTCTGTGCTATTTGGCATCTACTGACTTGAGGGACAACAGCTGGTCGAGGTGTGTCTGTGACTTGGTGAAGTCACCACCTGCATCACTTGGGAACAGTGTCTTCAGGAAGCACCTGCATCATCATGAAGTCCTTCATCTTCTGTTTCAACATGCTGCTCATGGACATGGCAGGTAATCACTTCTCTCAAAATGCTATTTAGTTATACTCGGCTTTACACATACATAATGTACAGTAGTAACTACTAAAAAAGTATATGATTTGGGCACAATTATGTGAGAGTTTTAGATTTTCACTTATTATGCAACTGAAATAGCCACTGTGATAAGAGTGTGATTGATTTAGAATGACATGAGATGGCCTGTCTATGTGTTATTTTACTGTCTCATGTAACCACTGTAGTAAGTTCTGGTACAGATCATTACCGTTTTGTTAGTTGTTTGACTACAGCAACTGTAGAGGCTAAGCCTAATACTTGAAGCCCCTGAGGGGTTGCTAGACAGAAACACCTATCTGACGCGCTTACTCCGCTGCTGTGTCACGTGCTGGAATAAACAAACTTTACGTTCTTCCTTTTGTATATTTATTTTAGCTCACATCTTCCAGTAGGTCCCAGGTGCATACGTGCATATTCAGCAAACGTAGCTTACTACTATGGAAGCATATCTGTTCCAAAATTCAAATGAGAATGCAATCTGCATTATGCAATTCAATGGGCAATTCATTATGCAATTCAATAATGTAATTTGCAATTGTATTGTACACATTGCAATGTAATAGGCAAAGTTTTAATTAAATCTTCAATTCAATTCAAATTATGTTGATTATAAATTTGAATAAACATGTATTTAATTGCATTCCATTTTGCCATGGTACTTCTGTCTTAAAATTCAAATGGCAATTCTTTTTGCAAAGGAATATTTAATATTCAGTGTCACAATTTAACTTCCAATTCTTTTTGCAATTTGAAATTAAAAGTTTAATGTAGGATTGCATTTTAAAAACATATTTGGCAAAAGTGTCAATGTATGACACCCCTTAAAACCATTTGAATTATTTTTCGTAAAATAGCGCCCCTTTGTGATTGCAAAGCACATTGCCACGCTCTTTGTGTCGCAAAATTCAAATGGCAATTTAAATGGCAATAATTTGTGCAAACCACGCTTCCGCCCTGTCAGTCTCCCCGCCCCGCCCTTCTTCTACTGTCTATGGCCCCGCCCCGCCATTCGTCAAGGCGCGAACTTCTCATAGACAGTAGAAGGAACTTCTTCACTTTCCGGGCCCTATAATGCTGCGGCGCACTGTGCAAACTCTGTAACTCTGTAACCCTACGATGTCTAGGTAAGCTTTGTGCTCTATTGCAGATGGCCATTTTTTTTAATGGTGACATTGATACATATATATTTTATGGACAATAGAAAAGCCTTTTAGAAGAAAAAAATTCTACAGATACTGTAGATTTATCTAATGATATCTTAGATCTGATATATAGACTGACCTATAACACGTACCTACTTCAACTTGGTATTAAGAACTAAAGGTTACATATGAATTTTGATTCCAAAAACTCCCACATTTGGATCTGCTCTCCATTTGACACTTTTCTCTATCTATCACGTTCTGTTTGCAGTTACCACAGCAACCCCCATGAAGACATTTCAGTATCAGCTGCAAATCAACATTCAGCTCTCACCCTTACTGCTGTTCAACTGATTATGTGAATTACTTTGATCATCCCTTTGACTACACCTGTTCCCGCAACGAGGTCTTTGTTGATGTTTAGTTACCACAGGAACCACCACGAGGACCGCCGGTAATTGCATTATATTCGTTGTGTTTCTGTAGCTCAATTGATGCCAATAACACAGAACTTATGGGCTCAGATATGGTCTAAATAAAGCTGTGTGTGTAACACAGAACTTATGGGCTCAGATATGGTCTAAATAAAGCTGTGTGTGTAACACAGAACTTATGGGCTCAGATATGGTCTAAATAAAGCTGTGTGTGTAACACAGAACTTATGGGCTCAGATATGGTCTAAATAAAGCTGTGTGGTAATCTGCTGTTTTATTCGTTTGAAAAGGTCCTAACACAGTGTTATGTGCCGTTGTGTTAGCATTGCTTTTTATTGCTGCTCTGCTCCTGGCTTGCAACTCCAGCACTGCTACTGGACCAATCAGAAATCCCTTCAGCTACCACGTCCCTAACAATCACTACATCGTTGGAATGAGCTACCTACCATAGCAACCAGCATGAGCAAATAGCTTCATTTTTGTCTGGGCACATTTCTTTACGTTTTTCAAATGGCAAAAGTTAAAACCAATCATTAACTATTAATAGCCAGAGATTAATCAAAATGGCCACTGAAAAACGTTCACATCATAGGCCTGTGGCCGGATCAGTGATTACTCTGTTGAGCTCAAGTATTCCCTGTCAAAGCAATGTGTTTGGGTGGTAAAATAGCAAAGTAACTTTTTTTCTTTCCTCATAGGCATCGCCCCTGTCTGTTACAACCCCAGACCCTAGGGAATGGCAGGGTTGGCTCCAAATTTCCCAAAGCAAATTTTTTGTTTAATTGGCTTCGTTTTTGTTGTGACAAATCTGTGACAAAATAAAAACCTGATAAAACTTTCTCTTTTAATCTTTGGTTATAGGTTAATCTGTATCAGGGTGTTGGTTACAAATAAGTTGGGTTAAGCATAAATGTTTCCTTGTTCACTTTGTGTGTTTTGCATTTTACACTCTCACGTAAACACTTTCCATGTACCAGTCACTGGTTGGTGGGTAAACCAACTGACTTAAACTCTCAAAATCTAGTAAATGCAAACACCTTACATTTTTATTAGATATCAAATATATCAGCAGAAGATCTTTTGTTACTATATCAATGCCTTCTCTGCAATAAATGGCATAGGCATAGTACATATAAAAACATTTTGACAGTTAAGTAGTTTTATTTATTTTTAAATAATTTGCTTAACTCTTTCAAATTCACAATTTAAAATAGTTCAAATATTGTAATGTGTTTTACCAACCATTCACATTTTGACCAGAGACATTAAAAATATGGTCCCCTACTTAGTGATTATAAGCCTCAGGGTGGTGTTTCTGCTTTAGGACTGAAAAAAAAAGTTGTTAAACAAACAATGACTTGAACCTGTGTTCAATGACATCTGTGTGATCATTAAGGTTCCTCTCTTTAATTAGGGTTGAGGTTGACATACACGGTAATGTGTCCAGTATTTCAAAAATAGGAGGCTGATCTTAGTTTGGCCAAAAATGCAAACCTTTACATATGCTTTTCTGCTCTCTCTCCAACAGAGAGAAAACCTGAGAAGACACTCTCATATGCTTGCGCTGTTTTCGATTTTTGTTGGACACAGGTAGAAGTATGGCACTGCGAGGGATTTATTCCTCTCTTTGATCTGCTGGGTCAGGAGGGCCAGATCTGCCTGCAGTGCCTTTATGATCCTCAAGGGGGCATCCTCACAGAAGTGCTCATCAGGGAAACAGCCAAGTGGAATCTGAGTCAGAGAGACATCATCATCATCACCAATTTTATTGTTGTTTAGTTCTTTTTCCCAAAATATAAAAATGTCTTTCTGAAACTCATGAAGTGTTTTATTTATTTAATTTATTTATGTTTTTTTTTTTTTTTTTTTTTTTTTTGCTGTAGCACAATAAGAAAGTAGCACAGTATCAGACCCTAAACTATGAATCGTCAGCTGGTTCTCAGAGGAATCACTTGGAAACCATTCAAATCCACCAAAGAATTGTCAGACGTTGTTCAAAATGTATCTTGAAAAACTACACAAACATTATGTGGACAAACTGGTACTTTGGAAAAAAGGAAAGGTTGCATCAAATGTTTGTTGCATCAAGTGATTTTGTTGTTTTTGCTGCATTGCACCTTGTATTTTCTTATATCCATGTAATTATTTTTTATTACAGCATTTTTCACAAGTGCCCAACGCTTACATAGTGCTGTATGTACATGTGTTGTGTTTGAGACATGGAAGACGTTAGTTTAAAAACCAAAGAAACTCACAAAGTCAAGCGAGTTAGTACTGAGCAGCCATCGGAAAACAGCCCCATTGGCAGAAGTGCTGACGTCAGGCAGAGTGTCTAGGATGGTCTGTTCAGTAGACTGCCCCTTAGTGGTGGGAGGGGGCTTCTGCATGGAGTTGGGGGAGTTGGGGAGCCAGCCTCCATAGTCAAACTTTAAAACAGAGGAGACAGCCCATCAGCAAGTACCTCAAGAGCCTGTTTACCTGGTTTTAGTTTTTCCTTTTATTTATTTTACTGTGGATGTTACAAACTGTAATAAACATGTTGTGTTTGCATTTTTCAAAGGTATTGTGAACATTGTGTGAACATTGTGAACAACTGTAAGCCATGTAGAGATTTACATTGCAGGCACACTGTAAGCCATGTAGAGATTTGTTTACCTGTCCTTTAAGACATGTGTAGGTTTGTTTACATGTGTAGATTTGCTTACATGTATAGATTTGTTTACATGTGTAGATTTGTTTACATGTGTAAATGTGTTTACCTGTCCTGTGTTGACAGCTGAGTGCTGAGCTGACATGTTAAAGATCACCATGGTGATAAACTTGACAACTTCTTCCACTGTGCAAAACGTCTCTGGGACTTCTGTGGGAAATATGCATATTTATTTCACTTCTGCTGATTACAAACTTCAAATGAGTTTACCTTATACTTTTAAAACTATTCTGTATAAGATTTCTTCCCGTCTAGCGGTAAGGGTTGTGTAAAGAATTGCCAACTAGTGTTGTCTCCTGGTGGTGCCTGTATCTCAAAATGACAGCACAACATGGCAGCCACTTTTGAACTCACCGACTGTAATTACATTTAAATAAAAAATTCAAAGTTTACATAAACACTTCAGTTTGCTGGTGAAAGTAGTTACTCATTAATGCTTGATATAGAATATGAGTACACAATATGAGTACACAAGTGTGAATGTCGTATGAATAGAATTTGTTTGTTAATATGCAAACAAGTCAAACACTGTAACTTTTTTGTCTTTTTCTTCCGCTTTTTCTGAAATATATTCTGTTTTAGTATTTTACTTATTTGTTTAAATATTTTGGTTTTACATTTTAGACTCCCATCCTTTTTTAAAATCTACTTCTCCTGTCTTTGCACTTTTGTTTTTTATGTAATTTTGTGTACTATCTTTACTTTATCTGTTGCTGAGCTTGATTCTTTTTTATTGCGTCTGTTTGTTTGCTTTGAAAAACGCTTTGCACTGCCATGTTGTATAATAGGTGCTATAAATAAGGCTTGATTGATACATTACCTACATCTGTGAGTCCTACACCATAAATCTAACTGTAAATTTCTTAAGCACTGCACAAAACTGTTTAATCCCAAAACGCACGCCATTGCATGATGTGCACCTGTTCTTCTTTGTCCAAGAAATCCATGGACGAAGATGTCCTTGATCCAAGTTTGAAGCTCTGAGTCTCGTCGGACCTCCAGGTCAGAAGGGTAGTAAAGTTCCACCATGCTGCGGACATACCTGCTCACAAACAGTACAATCACATGCAACACACATATTTGCTAATGCTGTGTATAGGCTAGCATTGACATTTATGTCTGTTTACACTTGAAGTATTCTGCCATGCAAAAGCAAGACACTGTAACTTCAATTTTAGATGAAAATTAGTTATTGTCATTTTTGGACCAATAAACATCCGTTTCATCATATGGCCAAATATCTTGAGTGAATGTTGTTGTGGAAAATTAGGATGTTGTCTTTGCATTACACTGAGCTGATGCTCTTATCCAGAGTGTCTTACAGTTATGTTACAGGGTTTCAGTCACAGTCCCTTGCTCAGCGTGGGGTCAGGTGCCTTGCTCAGGGCAGGATTTGAACCTGCGACTCTCCTAGCTCAAGACCGACTCCCTAATCACCAGACCACAGCTACCCCGTAGCACTAAAAACATGTGCAAGTGTTGCACAATTGCTATGGGAGGACGAGTGAAGAACCAAACCTTCCCAATGACAACCACACAAACATTACACATCACAGTAAGTTGCACCACAACGCTGTAATAGTTTCACACCTCTGGACCAGTCGGTCAAGCATTTACACCTGACCACTACCACTCATTGTAAAGATTTCTTAAGACGTAGCTCTGCATGGCAATGCTAGCCAGTTAGTAACAGCTATGCTGGTAGCCAAAACAATTGCTAGGTCTATGTATATTGAATGTTACGTAGTCATTATCACCTGAAAAAATGACATGGATTGTGGGTCAGTAGCCTGGGTGTGCCCATACTGCCTGTGACGCTGCATTTGCATTTCGGGAGCAAGTCAGTCTGGCCAAGCTGCCTGTCTAAACCATTTCTGCTCGGCCCTCGGATAGGGGGCCAATGAAAATCGAGCATTTCAAAAGGCAATGACGCGGTAGTTTAGCGACCGGAAATCTATCTCAGGTCTACATGGTGAACGTGGAGCAACCATAGACAGTAGAAGAGAATGGACCGTGAGATGGCGTTGTTTTCAATGGGAGTGGTACATGCTTAATCACAAATCGATAATACGATACGATAATTTTCTTAATAAGTATTCTTCTACCGTTATAGCTGCAATCACTTAGTGGAATGGGAGGCTAATATTGTACGTGGGGACTTGATTCTTCGTCAACTAACTTTGGTTCCAGGCAGTCTTGCAAGCCAGCATGTCAAGAGAGCTAGCTAGTTAGCATGTAAACTACAAGCTATAGCGTGTAGCTTAGCTTAGCCATCTTTCTCAATTCCCTTGCATCGAATAGTAAATTCTATAAAGATAGCGATTCTGCTTACAAACAAATACCAAGTTCTAAGCTTATTTTTCGAGAAATACTGATGTAAATGTTTCCCCAACATGAATAGAAAAGTAAACAGGCATGACTGTGGCTACAGCTTGTTATCTAAACAGTACGGTAAATTTTCTCCTGTGCGACAGAAACTCACTAGCCATTGCATGATTTATGGCGTCATTTTTAGCATAATTTCAGATAAACGTTTCTTACAAGGCAATAACATGACAGATTTCCGATCGAAGCAAATATGTTTTGTTGTGTCCTCTCTGGTTTACAACAATGCCAATATCAAGGTACGGATGGCTTCTCATGTAAAGTTATTTGATTTCAAAGTGACGCTAAAATGAATGGAAGTCAGCGGAATGCTAAAGGCTATTGGGCCCTTTCCGGGTTGAGATTTTCCCATGGGTGCTTCAACTTCCGGATATATTCCTACCCCCTTGGCAGCAACCAAGTCAGAGGACAGGGGTGTGATTGGTTGAAGCTTCGTCCAGTAGCAAACAGAGGCAGTTGAAAGAGGCGGGTTAAGCCCGCCTTCTGAGAAATGGGTTTACAACACAGCTTGGCCAGACCAATGCTCACAGAGCATTGACAAGTCGCGATAGTCAGGCTAGGTCAGAAGTACAGTAGCATGACATTCCAACAGGTGGCCTCGCACGTTGTAATTTGCCACACAAGCCAAAGTCATTTTTCTCAGTTTGACACTCCGGTGAGTTAAAGTTTTTTGTTTAGTAGGGCAGTACTGGGCTTGTAATATTATTTAAACTTTCATTGTAAGGAGATTAAGTCTACGGTTATTAGTACAAGTAATCTACACAGACTAAAAATAAGCAGAACAATAGAATAGATGGGAATTTTTCTGCATGAGTAAATACAAAATAATTTATCCTCCAAAAAAGAGAGCTTAATTAAACTCTGTGGTTGTGGGGACCATAGAAATAGCAGCGGAGAAGTATAGGAATACCTGTTGAGGATGTCCCAGAGCTTTAGGCCATCATCTCTGTAGTAGAAGTTAGGGATGGACTCCAGCCCTCGCGCTTTGATGTCCTCCGGCAGGCAGAGGGCGCTGTAGCTCACCTCAGAGAACCACCTCTTTAGGAGGTCAAACTTGCCCTGACCTCCAAGGTTGGTGGCCTACAAAGTGATGGGAACAGAGTATAAATTACTCCTCCATATTTGGGGGGTACAACCTTTTAAGGGGGGTACTACCTTTTACATTAATTACAATATTATGTCTGTACCCCCCAACGCTGCTATTTTTGTCTCTTTAGGGAGTACAGGGTCTTGATCAGGGGGTACCGTACCCCCTAGTGCCCCCTGTAATTTGGACTACATACTGTATGCTGTGAGACGGTACCTTAGTGTAGATGCCTTCAGGTCCAAAGAGTTTGGTCCGACCCGTGGTGTTGATGTGTAGAGTGTATCGCGTGTGTGGGATCAGCAACTGTAGGGTCATATACAGTAGACATCCCTGCTCAAATCATCTCCTCTCTCCAGAACATTATAAGGCAGTTGTCATATCAGAAAATTATAAAATGTAGCCATGGTGTCTTCTTTATTTAATTAAAAATGAATGTAATTAAAAATGAATTAAATTAAAATAAAATCAGAGATGAAAATGACATGAAAATAAATGTGATTAGATGTCACGTCTTACTATAGTAACCTGCTCTGTGGCCTCTGGTGTGTAAATGTCACAAACCTTGTACAAAGGGTGTGGCATGGGAAGATTCCTTAGTGTGGAGATGATGAACACCTCTGACAGTCCATGTGTGCGTAAGTAATGAGAATTGACCTCGTGTTCATGGAAGTCTGCATTTCTCACAAACATCTTGGCCAACAGCCAATCATGCTCACGGTCACTGGGCAGGAACACTGGATTGTCTGGGCCTGGTTCCTGGTTTAACTGGAACAGAAATGGGTACAGCACAGATTAGTTTCTTAGCTTGCATTTAAAAACTAAACACGATAATCATAATAATATATTTAAAAATAGTTAAAGCAATACTAAGTAGTATTTGTCTTCGGTCACCCTACAAGTTGGAAGTGTCATTGTCTCTCATAGACAACTACAGTGGGACGGTCCGCTCCTCCAAACTTTATGGTTCATGTAGGGCAGCAAAGCAGGTTCAGAAGTGCCATTCACCCTGTTACAAGTTGATGAACCACTGAAGCTATTTGGAAACATTATTTTAAGGTTCAAAAAACTACTTAGTGTTGCTTCAATAGTAGCGCTGGACTCTAGGAACTCTCATCCATTTCTGTACACACCATTGTAATAACCTACAAGTATACACACACCATCCCAGGTCAGATACAATGGTTGTACATAAGTCTGTCACTTACAACTGGTATGGCTAACTCTCCTGACCACTTTTCATCCAATGATAGACTTCATATTTTGCCACATTTAGATGCTTTCTGTCTATTTACAAGCCTATTATCATAGTAAATGAACCACTTTCAGTGACTGTTAGGCACAGTGTGTGTGTACCTGAATAGCTATGGGCAGCAGTTTGTCATCTGGGGTTTTGTAGAGCAGGCAGAGGGGGGCAGCAATGTACTGCTTCTTGCCATGGATGACTGGCACATGCAACCCTGCAATTCGTCTGTAGTCAACCAAGAAAATATTGCCCTTCTGTTGGGAAGGAACATTTATAAAGAAGTCATATAAAACACATCCTTTGCTTATTTCAATATTTCATCACAATGTAATGTAATGTAACAAGATGTCATTCCATGCAATGGTAATGGTGATTATAGACTACTGAGCTGCAATGGTAATGGTGATTATAGACTACTGAGCTGCAATGGTAATGGTGATTATAGACTGCAATGGTAATGGTGATTATAGACTACTGAGCTGCAATGGTAATGGTGATTATAGACTGCAATGGTAATGGTGATTATAGACTACTGAGCTGCAATGGTAATGGTGATTATAGACTACTGAGCTGCAATGGTAATGGTGATTATAGACTACTGAACTGCAATGGTAATGGTGATTATAGACTACTGAGCTGTATTTGCTGAGAATAAGAGCAAAGAGTGCTACGTTGTATGCAACTGCACTTATTTTAGGAGCTTGAAGATGTTTTACCATCCATCCAAAAGGCTTCTTCAGTTCTGACCTGATGAAGAATCAGGAGCTATATCTCTAGACCACTGGAGGTGGAGTTGTGAGCTGTAGACCACACCCTTCATGATATGACAATAGGGTCACATGGGTCAACCATTAACATTAGTCAGTGTGTGAACTGGAGTGAGAGTCGTCATGATCCCAGGATCCACAGGATGAGAACTGCTCTGATGGTGAAACATATTCAGGCACCAAAAAGAAGTCCAGTTGCATACAACTTAGCTCTTTTGACTCCCATGACCTGAGAATCTTCACCTGCATAATATATTATATTATATATATATAATCTGACCTGCATAATATATTATATATATATATATATTATCTGACCTGCATCTCGGCAGCGAGGGAGCTGCCGCTCTCCAGGAAGGGCTGGACCATGGCATCCGTTACTGCAAACTTGGATGGCAGCTGACTGCAGCGCTGGATGGCCATGGGGTTGTAGCCATTCAGGAGCTGGTACCCAAAGAACTCATCCTCCTTCCAGTGCTCTTCAATGTACTCTTCATAGCACACAGCAAACAAAACACACCAGTGTGCCATACAAATTGGATATTCACATGTAAACAATGTGGAAGCATAGCCTGGTAAACCAGCCCCTCATACTTCATTTCATTTTGTACAGAGGGTCTGGCCTTGCTGCCGTTGACATTGATGTATTCAGCCCAAGTGAATCCAAGCCAATCAGCAAACAGAGGGAGTGTTCGTGAGCGATGATGGTGACTTTGTGTGCTACATTTGAATTGTAGTGCGTACAGTAGGTAGGCTAATTGCATACGTGACAACAAGACGTTAGCGATTGGGTAAAGGCAGGGCCACTTGTTTTAAAATTCAGCAGAGTCCACCCCTCCAGGAAGAAATCGTTTCTCAATATAGCAAGGCCAGACCATGTGTACAAAATGAAATGAAGTACGAGGGGCTGGTTTACCAGGATAGTGAAATCAGGCCATCATTACATTGCTTTCTGGGCAAAATAAGAAAAAAAATTCAAGGCTTTAAGATAAATATGGAAATCATTTTCTCTCACCTGAAATGGGGGTTTTGTGGTGGCTGAACGCATTTTTGATGTCCTCCAGACTAGCCCACTGACTGGTGTCCTTCGTCAGTCCCTTCAGTCTGAGTATGGCCACACTGCACACAAGGGGGCAGAAAGGGCATTAGACCAGACGCCCCAGCATACACTGACATGCATGAATGCCAACTTGTGAGCAATTCTGATAGTTCATATAATAATACAAATAAAAATAAGCCTTTAAAAAGTCAGCCCGTACACCCCCAAACATTATTAATAGCCGACCACAGGAAATGTTTAACTGCAAATTCACATTCAGTCCTTAGTAATTTTAGTCCAACAGTAAAGAGACTTGACTGTTGACAGTTTTAATGACTATACATTTTTCTGAAATGTATTTGAATCTAAGACACACATTTCTGTTTGTGTGTAGAAAATCTCTGCATTTTTGGTGAAGGAGAATCTGATCTCTTGTGGAAGGTCAAAAGAGTCGTCAGCATTAATAACATCAGGAAGACCCTCCATAAATGGTCTCCATCTGGAAAACACACACACACACACACAGACACAGATACAATATAAACATATTGGAAGTATTGGAAGCAGTGTTTTCTACCCTTTTCTGCACAATATGTAGATTTCATGTACTCAAATAAATACCCAAATAATGACTGATATATGTATGTTTTGATGAGTGAATATCCTAAAACATATATGTATTGGAAGCCTCCTATACTCATATGCCATGTTAACACTGCGCATGAATATTGCTGATGACATCAAGTTAAAGTGAGTAAAGCAGTGAACTACACCAGTAGCCTGTGCACATAGGCACAGCTGTGTGTCAGTGTGAGTGAGGAGAGGATGGCAGACTGTTACCAACTCACTGGTAGAGCAGCTTGCGTCTCGCCAGCTCTCTCTCCCTGTGGTTGATCAGACAAGGCTCTACCTCGCTGAAGACATGTTGGACTGGGGAGAGATCAAAACAGAACTATGTGTGTGTTTGTGTGAATTGGAAATAGGGACACAGGTATGTTCCTGCTAAGATTGTAAAAAGATTAAATGTCACATTTGGGAACCAAACTCCAGAATTTCTAATTCTAAAATGCTGAGTACTTAATTGTACTTAGGAGTAATATTTGGTGTTTGTTTTATAACCTGCATAGTGTTTGATATTGCTGAATTTAATAGTTCAAACTCTGTGGTCCACACACCACCTACCTCTCCCATCTCTCAACTGAATCTCCTCCCCTGTAGACAGCCAGGTGTAGCATGGAAAGTGGACAATGTCACCCTCAGGTGTGGTCACCTGAACTTTGGAGCAGAACCATTCGTTGTCTCCCAAAAGATACTGCTGTTTCTCCAGTTTCACCAGAAGCAGACATCCAAGTGTAGAAGGTGTGGACACTGTAAAAGTTCCCATCTGTGGGATGAGGGCAAAAACTGTCAAATTAAAGAAACAATTAACATGGTTACTTTGCCTTTTGCGCACTATACTGTTGTGAATTTGAAAACAAAATCTCAACATTGCATTTGATTCAGTGGGATAGAAAAAAATATGTTTCATATGTAGACTTGAATGCCAACACAGAAGTACGTTTTTCTAGTCCCCTTGTTTGTTTTTGAGCAAATGACCTGCATGGCATTAGTGTATTAGTTCAGTTGATGACATGGTTCCAGTAGCTAGTGGCAGTACCAGGACACTGACACTCCCTAGGGCTGGTGGACCTCACAAAGACTACAATATGCTGACAGCAGCATGTAAAACACTTTTTAAGGCTACTTTTTAAGGCAGCTTTAAATTGCACTGATTTTTGCAGTCACAATAAAATTTGATGTAAGATTTTTTTAAGTGTGAATGTGTTTTCTACAAATTTAAAACAGCAACAACAGCAAATAACTCGAGAAGAAGACTCAGTTGTTGTCGACTCACTGTTCCGGCAGTAAATCGCCCGAAGTTGTTCAGTCGGATGCTGTCACTCTCGCCCTCTGTGCCGATCAGAGTGATGTAGGCATGGCCAGTCGTGCCCGCATGGACCATGGACCCTGTGGTCACTGTCACAGTGTAGTCTGGCATTGTCCGCCTGTAAAATGATACGATTGGATGGTTACCATTTATCATTGCCTGCATTTATCCTTCTATCAGCAGTGCTAAAATAGCACATCATTTGCCATCACTATCCTTCACAGGGTTGTATGCAGTCACTACAGGTCATTGAGGTAACCATACAAAGTGCTGCCAATTTAAAGCTTTTAAAATAACCAACCTCCAAGTATGTTGCTGTCTGATGAGGTGACGTGCTGACTCAAACAGCCAGGCGAAGTGGGAGTGTTTCCACACACACAGCTTCAGTGCCTTCAGGTCCCTGGCTTGAATGCCCATTTATATCCTGTGATGAGCCTTACACAATCATGGACAGTCAGCCACATCCATTTCCTGTTCGGATGTGATTGGCAGAGGCATGTTTGTGGCTTGCCATGCAACTACTACCAGTTCGTTAATAATGTTGTAATTACATTACCTTACATTACATTACATTGCATTACACTTAGCTGACACTCTTATCCAGAGTGGCGTACAGGTGTTTGTTTGTTTGTTTGTTTGTTTGTTTGTTTGTTTGTTTGTTTCTTTCTTTCTTTCTTTCTTTCTTTCTTTCTTTCTTTCTTTCTTTCTTTCTTTATTTCTTTATTTATTTATTTTTTACAGGGTACAGGGTGCCTGTGTACAGTTCCTGGTGCCTCTTACATCACCTTTCCTAGCCAAGCATAACCCAAGAGAGAGCTCTGGGGCTACCTGCCCTCTGTTAGTGTACCTCATCACTCTTTGAATCTTGGCTCTCTCATGTACCTCATTCAGTTTTATCTTCTAAACATCGTTGAAGTTGATGTGCAACAGGAACACGTTACTACAGAGTGTGGTTACAACAGCATACGGCATAGTAACTCCCATGGAAATGACCAATGTCCGTCAATGCAATGACCCTGTCCGTCTGTGTATGTGTGAGTCTGTGTGTGTGCGTGTGTGTGGTTACAATAGCATACAGACATACAGTAGTAACTACCAGGGAAATCAGTTACTTCACTACTCCACACAAACTGTTGAAACAAATCGAATCACACAGCCTGATATGAAGTTTTGTTGTTCAGCTTACTGGTCTGAGTGCAACAGGAATATATTGCGAAATTGTATGGTTTTAGTCACACCCCAATTAGGTAATATTGCCTTAACAATCTAATTTAACTGTCCTGTTTCTTCAGTGGGTAACAAGCGCAATCAGAGATGGCTACCTGGTCCCCCCTATGGGCCAACAGACACACACACACATACACACACACACACACACACAGACAAACACAGACACACACACACACACACACACACACACACACACACAAATGGACAGGGTCATTCCAATTCCTGGTCAATCCC
Organism: Coilia nasus; assembly: GCA_027475355.1. Classification (NCBI taxonomy): domain Eukaryota; kingdom Metazoa; phylum Chordata; class Actinopteri; order Clupeiformes; family Engraulidae; genus Coilia; species Coilia nasus. Next base: position 5,356,150 of record CM050212.1, on the reverse strand, counting down.
TCAGGTAATAAGGGGGATGGGAGAAAGTCAACATCATTGGCTTTTAAAGAAATAGCACTGCCCCCCCCCCCCCCACAGACAGACAGACACACACACACACATGCATGCACTCACATGCATACACATGCACTGACAAGTACACACACATACACACACGTGCATATGCACTCACACACACACACACACACACACACACACATGCACTCACAGGCCCGCAAACCCACACACACACACACTGACGTACACACACACAGGCCCACGAGTCCACATACACGCAGACACACACAAATTCTGTACCATCTCTCGCTGTTGTCAATTGCTTGTTTGGTCTTTTATCTTACTTGGCTGACCCTTTGGCTTATAAAACTGTGTATCTCCTCAGAGATTAGTAATAAAGTGCTGTAACTGAAAGATTAATTCACACTTTCTTCTGCCATAGTCCCTCATCTCCTGTCTATTTTTTAAATAAACCTCACTCAAGCACTGAGCAGCACACTAATATGTAAAATGCACAGAGCTGCAACTTTAAGGCTGCCTAAATCCTCTACTCTGGCGTAAAGTGTGTGAGCATATTTGAAATGAGATGTGTATGGTGAAATTACATATCAAAAACGTGAGTGCTGTTCTGTAACTGGTAAACTAGTATGTTAATTTATTGTCAGTGTAAACCATAACTTCATTGTCCTATGTGTTAAAGGGATTCTAAATAAATGTTTAAGCATGATAACGAGCAGTAGCCTGTCGCATTTCGAAATTCACAATTTTTACGGTTTTGGGCGAAAAAGTTAACAATGCTAGTACTAAGGGCATTGAGAAGGATAACACTATTTTTAAACTGTTAAAAAAGCTTTAAGTAGCTCCACAGTTCCTTGGTAGTACAACTCTTTTAGCACCATCTGAGAAGCATCACCTTTGTGGTAATAACTGGTCTCCATCTATCAGGTCATGGTCGAGAGCGTGCTAGTGCATGCAATCCCTGTATGGTACGCTGGCTGTACAGTGGCCGATAGGAAGAGTCTACAGAACTGCAGAGAAGGTAATCAGCTGTCCACTCCCCTCCCTGGACTCCATTCGCCAGCTCTAGGTGTCTCACCACAGCCAGGGCAATCATAAAAGACCACCTCCATCCGAACAACCACCTGTTCAGCATGCTGCCCTCTGGGAGAAGGTTCAGCTCCATCAGGAGCAAAACAAACAAACTAAAAAACAGCTTCTTCCCATGGGCAGTAAGAACTCTAAACACATCAGGACAGTGACTCTGTCACTAAGGCCTTGAAATTGCATGCACTAAAAAAAATAAAGTTGCACAAGCAGTCCTACATTTGACCAAATCAGAAAAAAAGCCCAAGTTACTGGAGGGGCGCCATCATTTAAACCAATCATTTCACATTTCCTTTGGCTGACACCATAGTGGACATAGGGCACCAATTGGCAAAGATGAGCTGGGGTTTATCACTTCTCTTTACTCTTTTCATTTTCACAGACTTTTATTCCTTCATCTCCGGGCTCAATAAAATAATATTAATTTAAAAAAAAGCTATGGCAAAGTGTTCACACAAAATGAGACAAGGTCATATTGTACATGAAGTAGAAAATATACTGTGTGGTTTACAAAGTCATGATTGATATACTACAAATTTATTTGCTCTCTATCTAGATTAAAGCTGAACGTACATACTTGATTGAGACAGTCAGAAAAAAACAGTGAATGAACAGAATGGGTCTGTGTTACAAAGCAAAGTGTTGTTTGTGGCTGATTTAAAAATATAAGCATTTGTGATAAATATAGGAGGAAATATGGAAAAATATTCACCCAAAGAAAAAGAAATCAAACATAATTGACATTTTAAACTATAAAGTGACTCATTTTTATAAGATTTTCATAGTAAATTAATCAACTGACAGGCTTGGGCAAATCACACCTAAAGTGTATGAAATACTCTATTAACTTGTCTTCACATTTATTGAAAAATATATTGTATTAAGTAAGCTATTTTTTTATTATTATTATATCACTTTTCTTTTTTTTAATATTACTAATTATTTTATTTGAGGATTGGTCCAATTGGATTCGGAAGCAAAACCGTATTCCATGCATCCGTAGAGACATAGCCGATGTTTCCAGGACATATGCGGCCTCCCCTTTTCCTTCTCTCCTCTCATAGCCACTGATCCACACCATGCAGTACAAGTACACACGGGGTCAGCAGGTGTTACCACAGACCCATGCTCCCACATTTTAAAGTTTTTTTGCACTTACATTAAATGTTTGCAATAAGCAAAGAGATGGGTGCACCAGATTTAGCTAAAAGCTACATTCAATCTGTGATCCATTGCTACTAGACAATAAGTTGGGCTGGCTACCAAACTGGGAGAAAGGGGGGTTAATCTCATACAAATTTGTGAAAAAGGAAATGTGGGAACTGCAGGAACATAGGGCCTAATTTTGAAAAAAAAAATCTTAGAAATGTGGGAACATAGGGCTGTGGGGCTGTGGGAACATAGGGCTGTGGGAACATAGGGCTGTGGGAACATAGGCACACTCCCATACACACACTGCTATGTTGCCTTGACCTATCCACCTTATCATCAAATCAGCTTTTATGAGGGAGCAGAAGAAAACGAGATGCTGTAGGATGTATTCTGTAGTATGCCCAGATTAGTCCAGTCCCTGCTCTTGCTTGTCACTTGTCACGTGTCACTCGCGCTCGCCTAAACAGTCCTCCATCGATGGGGGGGGGTTACTGGGACACACCTGTGGTGACGCACAGGGGTAGGGAGTAGGGACTCTGGGTGATGGAGTTTTTGGCAGAGAGAACAACGCAGTAGCGGGTGGCGGGCTGGAGGTGGGTGACGGTGGCCACCTCATCGTAGATGGTCAGCACCTCCCAGGGGGGGCGCGAGGACATGTCTTCCCTCACGATGAGTGTGTAGTAGGACGCCCCCCTAACGGGGGGCCACTCCAGCTGTAGGGTGCCCTCTGTTACCGCGGTGACCCGCGGCTCAGGTGTGATCAACACATCTGTGGGAAGGAAGGAAGGGAAGAAGTGTGTGTGTGCTTAAACAGAATTATAACACCAGTAGCATGCAGTGTGTGTGTGTGTGTGTGTGTGTGTGTGTGTGTGTGTGTGTGTGCTTAAACAGAATTATAACACCAGTAGCATGCAGTGTGTGTGTGTGCTTAAACAGAATTATAACACCAGTAGCATGCAGTGTGTGTGTGTGTGTGTGTGTGCTTAAACAGAATTATAACACCAGTAGCATGCAGTGTGTGTGTGTGTGTGTGTGTGCTTAAACAGAACTAGATGTACCGCATAGCGGTACATGGTATGACCGCCGCAATATATTGAAATGTGGGAACTGTTGGTATGATAAGTGTGTGGTAGAGCAGTGTTGTGAGGTGAGAATTTCTGTGGAAATGATTTCCTGGAAGTGGGCATGGATGTGGGTTTTGAACGAATGACATTGTGTGTGTTTGTGTAGTGTGTAGGAGTGATTGGTGAAGGCAAGGAATAGGCAAAATGAGATTTTGTACAATTACAGCGCCCCCTATGGACCAAATTGTATGGCACGTCCTGTGGTTTTAGAAGTCTTTGTGCTTTGTGCAATCTCGTTGGAAGTGGGCGTCGACCAGTGTTTCCAAGGTGTGAGGGTCAATAGATTTCACAATAAAAAAAAGTGGTTGTAAACGTTAGCATTCTCTAGATAATAGGCAAAATGACATTTTGACAATTACAGCGCCCCCTATAGATCAAACTGTATGGCACGTCCTGTGGTTTTAGAAGTCTTTTTGCTGATCATGCATGATGTATTTTGTGCAGTTCCCACCTTCTCGGTCCAAGATACTGGCAACTCAAAATCCCAATTTTTGCATTTACCATCACTAGGTGGCGCTATGCTTCAAGTGAGTGTTTATGGGCTGGGTCAATACCCCTCTGTAACACCGACATACTAACACAAATTCGTTGTCTTGGGCAAAATTGTTGACGAGTTATTTAACAAAAACAGTTTTTTGACACCTAGCTTCGCCAATAAACATCGCCCCCTATGACAAAATGTCACAAAATGTAGTACACATGAAAAGAGAGCTGTTCAGAGATGGCAAGTCAACTTTGACCAAATTTGAGCGATTAAAAGCCAAGATATGGACTTTTGAAGAATTTTAAGCTAGGTGTTAAATGTTCATTGACGTGTAACTTCGAAACGGTTTATCTCAAGATAAATCCTTTGATAACTTTTTGTCAGCATTGTCTGTAGATGACATATACCAAATTTGGTGAGATTCACATGAACGGCCTATGACGAGTTTGTTCAGATTTGTTTTCGCAATGTTAAAATTTCACGGAAATTGTTTTCGTTGGAAGTGAGCGTCGACCAGTGTTTTCAAGGTGTGAGGGTCAATAGATTTCACGATAAAAAAAAAAATGTTGTAAACGTTAGCATTCTCTAGATAATAGGCAAAATAACATTTTCTACAATTACAGCGTCCCCTATGGACCAAATTTTATGGCATGTGCTGTGGTGTTAGAGGTCTTTGGGGTGATCATGCATGATGTATTTTGCGCAGTTTCCACCTTCTCGGTCCAAGATATTGGCAACTCAAAATCCCAATTTTTGCATTTACCCAGATCACTAGGTGGCGCTATGCTTCAAGTGAGTATTTATTGGCTGGGTCGATATGTCTCTGTAACACCGACATATCACAAAAATTTCATGTTGATCGGTGAAACGTTCATCGAGTTATTCAGCGAAAACTTTTGCCGGTCTCCCCCTCTTTGACGGACACTGGCACAGCGGGGGGGTGGCCCTTGGGGGCCAAAAGCTTCTAGTCGCTCGAAAAGTTCTAGCGCTACATGCCTACAAAGACTCATGTCCCCCAGACTTCCAGTGTCCTGGCAATCGTTGACGGACATTCACTGAGAAAAAAAAAAAAAAAAGGGAAAAAAGTCGTGGCAACTCTATAATGACCGCTTTCGCTAGCTTCGCTAGCGGCGGTCATAATTATAACACCAGTAGCATGCAGTGTGTGTGTGTGTGTGTGTGTGCTTAAACAGAATTATAACACCAGTACCACACAGTGTGTGTGTGTGTGTGTGTGCTTAAACAGAATTATGACACCAGTAGCATGTAGTGTGTGTGTGTGTGTGTGTGTGTGTGTGTGCTTAAACAGAATTATAACACCAGTAGAATGCAGTGTGTGTGTGTGCTTAAACAGAATTATAACACCAGTAGCATGCAGTGTGTGTGTGTATGTGCTTAAACAGAAGTATAACACCAGTAGCATGTAGTGTGTGTGTGTGCTTAAACAGAATTATAACACCAGTAGAATGCAGTGTGTGTGTGTGCTTAAACTGAATTATAACACCAGTAGCATGCAGTGTGTGTGTGTATGTGCTTAAACAGAAGTATAACACCAGTAGCATGCAGTGTGTGTGTGTGGGCTTAAACAGAATTATAACACCAGGAGCATGCAGTGTGTGTACATTCACACATACAAAGAAATATTTTAGCCATGTTACCAAAAGCTGATCAATAAGAATCTCTAGATTTAAAGAAAAGTTTATAGAACTGTATAGAATGTATTATGAACTCCATTATGTAATAGTAGTAGGAATGTGAGACTCCCAAACTGACCGAGGAAAAACTGACCTCCATTCACGTGAGCAGGTAATTGTCACTGGCATTTTGTCTCTTCTAATGCTCTGTCTTACTAAAACTGGGTAGCACTTCATAATTACTACTTCCTAATAAGCATTTATTTTGCATTTGTTAACTCTTACTTAACACTTTGTTCATCATTTGGTAACCATTGCTTTTACACTATTTCTCATCAGTAAATCATTTATAAACATATTGACACATCTGTCTGGATGTCGATTGTCTATCTGTCTGTATGTATGACTGCTTGTCTTTATGCTATATGCTAACCCTGTAAACGATTTACTGATGAAAAACAGTGCAAAAGCAATGGTTACCAAATGATGAACAAAGTGTTAGGTACCAAATGATGAACAGTATTAAGTAAGAGTTAGCAAATGCAAAATAAATGTTTATTAGGAAGTAGTTATTATAAAGTGCTTCTGAAAACTGAGCACTGACATGAACTTACCCTCCTAGGGTCCCCTAACCCTAACCCTTACCCTCCTAGGGTACCCTAACCCTAACCCTTACCATCCTCCAACAGGCCGGCCATCATCTGGGACTCTCTCAGATCTCTTCTACGGCGACCAAGAGAAGTTCCTGTACATCACAAAGTTACTTTAATAATAATAATAATAATAATAATAATAATAATAATAATAATAACTTTGTGCAATTAATATGAGTGAGTGTTTCATTGGATGAAGTACTATAAAACTTAATGTGCCTTTCAGTTCGGTTCTCACTTCTGTACATGATAACAAAGCTCGCTGCTGAAACATTCATGTTAGGGGAAATAGTGGTAATCTTCTGACAATGGCTTTCATAAGTTGCATACCCTCCATTGACTGGTTAGTGATTTAAGTAGTCCATATGGTAGCCCTTTGAAGGTGTCTACATAAGAGTGACATCCGCCCTTTATAAGGCTGACACTACAGAAATCATGAACATTAATGACACTGTATTTATGTTCATGACTGTTGTCATTAAGTGTCATTCGGTTTCTGTAATCTTTGCATTCCAAACAATATTAACCAACATTACAAAAAACAAATGACACTTAATCTCAATAGTCATAAACATGAAGTGTCATTAATGTACACGTTATGTATCATGTCATGTTTATCATCACCTCTGCAGAACTGGCTGCAGTACTGCCCCACAAAGCCAAAAGGCAGTAACTGCATCATTTGCCAAATTCAGTTTAGACTGGAAATTGACTTTAAAACACCTCCTTTGTCTTGGGACTAAATCCCTTGCTTCTTCCTATTAAAAAAGCATCACCACTCTTATACCTGCAACATCTTTAACTGGGCAGTGTGACAACTGTCTCAGTGTCTATGTTCACATAGTTACTGCACTTTTCCTTTGTAGGACAGAGCTGCACTAAACTGACTAAGGCCAATCTCCATGCTTTTGACTTTGACTGCTGACACAGATCAGATATACATGTATACTGTATGTACTTTATTTCTATACTGTATACTGTACTATACTGTAACTACTTACAGTACATGCTGTTTTGTAAACATGTTTTGGATACCATAAGCTGCTACAAAGTACACAAGCTCGCACTGACGGGTGCCTGTGATGAGACTGTGAGTTGAGTGTGGGCCCACCGTCGAGTGTGGTGATTGGGCTCTCTGCCGCTGCGTTGCTGGCAGTTAGCTGCAGTTGGAACAAACTGGTGACATTACAGGTGAGACTGGTTGTGTTGCACATCACGGGCCGTCCACCCAGGAGCTGCTGGTAGACGATGTACCTTGTAGCCAACGCTGCTGCATTCCAGGTCAGCGTAGCGAATGACTCATTGCCAATGGCACGGAAACCAGTAGGAGCACAAGGTGCTGTGGAGGAGAGAGAGAGACAAAAACAGATGAAAAAAAGAAACTTCTGGGTCTTTGCTGAAATGTGGGGTCACTGAAGCCTAATCCTTCTCCACACCAAGAATGACCTCTGGTGTATAATGCATGGTGACAGTTATGTATCATTTAACCTCTGATGTGTAATGCATGGTTACAGTTATGTATAATTTAACCCTTTAACTGCCTTCTCCTGAGGATTTCAGACACACCACCCAAAAGGATTGGGGAATCAGCCTTCTCATACTACACCCCAAAGAGATGGAATCAGCACATCAGAGAAGCAGAATCCATCGACGTCTTCAAACGTCAACTAAAGACCTACCTATTCAACCTTGCCTATACCTAACTACTCGGACCAAAGTCCCTTCAGTCAGACTCCCCTGCTCAGATCAAAGGCCCTTAAAACAGTCAGAGACTTCCCGTTACCAGCCCCGGCTGATGGGCTCCCCTGGGGGACATGGTTCTGCCTGAGGTTTCTTCCTAGAAAAACAGGGAGTTTTACTCACTGATTCCTGAGGTTTCTTCCTGAATTTACACAAATCAAACAAACAGGGAGTTTTACCCTCACCCCTGTTGTTCCCTATAATAATATATATATTATTGCCTTGTAAGAAACGTTTATGTGGGGAAACATTTACATCAGTATTTCTCGAAAAATAAGCTTAGAAATTGGAATTTGTTTGTAAGCGGAATCGCTATCTTTATGGATTTTACTATTCGATGCAAGTGAATTGAGAAAGATGGCTAAGCTAAGCTACACGCTATAGCTTGGTATGTACATGCTAACTAGCTAGCTCCCTTGACATGCTGGCTTGCAAGACTGCCTGGAACCAAAGTTAGTTGACGTAGAATCAAGTCCCTACGTACAATATTAGCCTCCCCCTTCAGTAAGTGATTGCAGCTATAATGGTAGAAAAATACTTGTTAAGAAAATTATCGTACGTTGTATGATTTGTCATTTAGCATCTACCACTCAATTTTAAGTATTTGGGTTCGTTGGCCGACGTGACCGTACGTAACCCTGCGCTTGCGCAGTTGCCTGGTGACCAATTAAAAATCTCAAAATCGTGCTTCAACAGCTCCCATTGAAAACGACGCCATCCCACGGTCCATTCTCTTCTACTGTCTATGGGCTGGGCATGTTGCCTAGCTGTTATGAAATATTGAAAGGTAAGCCTATTTTTGGACCTATTGTGCAAGACAAGACCTCAATGTGTTACATTATGTTGTTTTGAGCTATAAAAAATGTTTTGTATTTTCACAATAATTTTTTAAATATGTGCTCAACGAAACGGTTGATTTGTCAGTTCATGGTAAAAGTGGAGTAGCTAAGATAATTAGCAAAATAGTAAAAAAAAATTCATTGTCAAAAAGTATTTTCCATGCATTACAAACTTATTATTGTTCATAGCTTTGTATGGTTCATTTAATATGATTTATTCAAAAGTATACATTTTAAAATGTATACTTTCTAATTCTCATTTTCCTGCTTTTTTCTGAGATTTTTAAACATTTTGGCTTATTTGGAAAAAACATGTAGTACTTGTGATGGAAAGTTCTAAATGCATTTAATAAAAATGTAAATGATGTATTATCGTACTTATCCATGAACAAGTTAATAATATATGCGTCGCACAGTAGTGGAAGAAGTCTCGACATGAAGCAAGGTGGTCCTGCTGACCTTGCCCAGACTTGTTACCTGATGTTAGCCAGCTACAAAAACTATACCCGTTTATGTTGTGCACCTCTCTGTTCTAAGACATAGCTGCCATTCTGTGTGGTTCTCCAACAGAATCCATTTGTTCTTCTACCTGTCACTCCTGAGATGACCTCTGAAGGGACACTGGTCCCAGCGATGTTCCGTGTTTCCACGGTAATGTTGAAGGCCGTCCCACAAGGAAGAGGCATCTCGAAGAAGGTGTGCTGCAGCCAGTAGGAGGTCACGTCTATGCCTTGTGCTGGGTCGTCCTCTATACTGCCGGTAATATGCACCAGATACTCTACATCCGGACAGGGCACGGCGGCCCAGGACACCATGACTAGATCCATCCGGTTCACCCAACGCACCCTCACCTTGACGCCAGCAGGGGGACAGGGCACTGTAGGGGAATAAAGCATAGACTGTATATGAGAGAACTGGACAAACCCTTTGTGGTGTCATGCTTTGTCACAGACTGGATGAGGCTTAAATTGAAGGTTCTGGGCATGGCAATCTTTGCCATTTCATTCTATTAATGTCAATGTTAGTTATGTGGGGATTAAGCTAATGTATTCTAAAAAAATCACACACCTCAGAGTTGTCATGGACCAAAAACTACCGAAACAAAACCAAAACACTTAAACATGACCTAATGTAGTCAATGTTATGTTTTCTTGCCACTATGCACTTCTGTGGACTGTCCCCTTTCTATTATGGTCTGTCCCCCATATAGACTGCCCCACTATGGACTCTACCTTTGGACTGGGGACCGTCATTCGCCACAGCATTATGGTCTTCTCTTTTAACTGCACTTTTGAATGTTACACACACCCCTGTGTAAACTGTGCAGTGCATTATGTAGAACCTATATTCTAATTCTAGAACCTATATTCTAATTCTAGAACCTATATTCTAATTCTAGAACCTATATTCTAATTCTAGAACCTATATTCTAATTCTAGAACCTATATTCTAATTCTACCTAGCTATTCGTATCTACTGCTTCTTCTTTGTGCATATGTTGGCTGTTCCCAATGACATCTGTCTATACTTAGTGTCTTAGTGTTAGTATCTCTAGTGACAATAAAGACTTCTACTTCTAACTTCTACATGCTGTTTTTGCTTCTGTGTTGTTGACAACTTTGTGACACATGTGAGCCACAAAGATGAACTTCTATCAACTACTTGCTGTAATGGCTAAATGAAATGTTTATTTTTATTACATTACATTTAGCTGATGCTCTTATCCAGAGCTATCTGACTTACAGTGAATTACTGTAGGTACAGGTCAGTACAGGGCCAGGAGAGCACTAGTTATATTAAATTCACACCAGGTACAGGATCGAACCTGCGACAGTCTGATCCCAAGACCAACTCCCATGTGGCCATAGATAGATAGATACATAGATTGATTGACTGATAGATAGATACATTGATTGATAGATTGATACATTGATTCACTGATATATTGACTGACTGACTGACTGACTGACTGACTGACTGATTGATTTACTTTATTGATCCCAAGCTGGGACATTGACTCTGATTGATTGTGACTGTGTGATTGAACTGATTGTGGTGATTCTTACCGGCTCCGCGCTCCTCAGGGGGACTGAAAGAGCTGTTGCACACTCCGTTCGATGCCTGCACGCTGAAGTTGTAGATGGAGCCACAGTGAAGGCCCTCGATGAAGCAGGAAGTGTCTATGCTGTGGCAGTAGAGCATGCCCCCGTCGGCCATCTGTGCACAGCCCACATACCTGTCTGCTCCCTCACTGCTTTCCCAGGACAGGCTGGCCGTCAGAGTGTCACAGTACAGCTCCACGTCTACATTCTCTGGGTCACAGGGCACTGAGAACACACACACACACACACACACACATTACACTGGTTTCTATGCTAAAGTTTAAATTCAATACAATTGTTTTTACGAGCTACTTAAAAATAACAAAAATAATACTATAATTTTTTCAAAAATAATAAAATCTGGACTGGGGTAAAACTGGACCAACCCAAACATCTGCACCCTACTTTACAACCATACATGTACACAGACACACACACACACACACACACATACACACACACTTCGCCCACACGTGCACACACACACACACACACACACACAAGGGCTTTTTGGTGTTGTACCTGACTGGAAGGTGACGGGGTTGCTTGGAGGGCTGGTGCAGATGCCGTTACTGGCGGTGACAGTGATTGTGTAAGGCTGTCCACAGTGCAGGTCCAACAGGGTGCAGTTGTTGACGGTGCTGTTGCAGGTGTGCACGTCCCCATCTCTGCCCGTAGCTGTCACCGAATAGGAGTGTGCCACATAGGATGGGTCCCATGACACCACCAGCCCGTTGTGCTCACACACCTCCTGGGTCGTCACACCCGCTGGGGCACAAGGGGCTGCAAACACACAGAGGTCAAAGGTTAATGTGGATGGCTACATGCTGCACAAAAGGAAATCTGTGTGTCTGAGCATAGGTGTGTGTAGGGCCCTGTGCGTAAGTATTTGAGTGTGTGTGTGTGTGTGTGTGTGCTTTTTTGTAAGGGTGCGTATATCTTTGAGTGAGTTTTTGTGCGTGTGTGTGTGTGTTTGTGTGTGTGTGTGTCTGTCTATTTGTGTGCGTGTGTTTGTTTGTCTGTGTGAGTGTATGTGCATGCATGTGTGTACGTGCAGGATATATACTCTTTTTGTCGCTTTGGATCAAGTGTCTGCTAAGTGTAGTGTCATATAATGTAACATACTATACTATACTACACTATACTATACTATACTGTACTATACTATGCTATACTATACTGTACTATACTACACTATACTATACTATACTATACTATACTATACTATACTATACTACACTATACTATACTATGCTATACTATACTATACTACACTATACTATACTATACTATACTGTACTATACTATACTATACTATACTATACTATACTATACTACACTATACTACACTATACTATACTATACTACACTATACTATACTATAGTATACTATACTATACTATACTACACTATACTATACTATACTGTACTATACTACACTATACTATACTATACTATGCTATGCTATACTATACTATACTATACTATACTATACTATACTATACTATACTATGTACGTTGTGTGTGTATGCGTTCGTGTGTGTGTGTGAAGTGGGTGGGCTACGAAGGCTGCTGCACTTGTCAGACTCAGTGGAGATGGTGTACTCTGTGTGTGTGTGTGTGTGTGTGTGTGTGTGAAGTACCTGTCTGCATCTTCTTGGGTGGGCTGCGGAGGCTGCTGCACTTGTCGGACTCGGTGGAGATGATGATGGTGTACTCGGTGCCGCACTGGGCGTCCTGCAGGGTGCAGGAGGTGCTGGTGCCGTTGCAGATCAGCAGGCTGCGGTCGTGGCCCTCCGCGGTGGCCACGTACATTGTCTTCCCCTCCGCCATCTCCCAGCGCACCACGATGGAGTTGCTGTGGCACTCCGTCTCCGTGCTGATCTCACGCAGAGCACACGGGGCTGCAGGGGGGGGCGGGGTTGGGGGGAAGAGCAGGGGTTAATTTTGAGGCGGGGGGTTACGGTTAAATTGGAGGGTGGGGGTTGGGTGGGGAGAGCAGAAGTTAAGTTGGAGGGTGGGGGTGGGGGGGGCAGGGGTTAAATTGGAGAGTGGGGGGGTTGGGTGGGGAGAGCAGGGGTTAAGTTGGAGGGGGGGGTGGGGGTTGCGTGGGGAGAGCAGGGGTTAAATTGGAGGGTGGGGGTTGGGTGGGGGGGAGCAAGCGTTAAATTGGAGGGTGGGGGTTTGGGGGGGGGAGCAGGGGTTAAATTGGAGGGTGGGGGTTGGGGGGGGGCAGGGGTTAAATTGGAGGGTGGGGGTTGGGTGGGGAGAGCAGGGGTTAAATTGGAGGGTGGGGGTTGGGGGGGGGGGGGGGCAGGGGTTAAATTGGAGAGTGAGGGGGTTGGGTGATGAGAGCAGGGGTTAAGTTGGCTTTTGTAAGAAGGGCTATCCCTTCTTTACTTACAGGGTCAATAGCTCACTCTACTATAGCTTGTTTATGTTCTCTTTTTGTCGCTTTGGATCAAGTGTCTGCTAAGTGTAGTGTCATGTAATGTAACATACTATACTATGCTATACTATACTATAAACACTGTATGCATTCTGTAATGCATTATGTAATGCATTCTGTACTTGAAATAGTGGCGTTTTTAGACAATCTCGTCCAAACGTCACCATACCACATGGATGTGGGTCAGCCTACTGCTACAAGCCTGCATTGCTTACCTCTCTCTATCTGGAAACATTCACATCTTTTCACGTAGGATTAAAGAAAAGGGTATAGGGCAAAATGTGTCTTTAACAATGAATCGCGGCATAGCGCAAAAGATTGTGAGGTTTTTTTCTCCTTCATTGAGTCTTTGCTCCCTGCATCATGACTTTCAATAAGTGTGATTTGTGTGAAGTGTGCGTCAGCTCCACGAGCCTGTGCATGGCCTTGCCTACCTGTCTGAATCTGGAAGGTGGTGTTTCCCGCGGTGGAGCAGTCTTCATTGGAGGCGGTGAGGCTGAACGAGTAGGTGACCCCGCAGTCCAGCTCGCCCACGTTGCAGCTGAGCTCTCTGGTGGTGCAGGAGCTGTTGGCCCTGCCTCCCTCTCGCACGGCCAATGCCGTGTATGACTCCGCCCCCAGCGCGCCCTCCCAGCCCGCCCACACTGAGTTGGTCACACAGTCCAGACTGCCATGGAAGGAATAGGGCACACATGGAGCTGGAGACACACACACACACACATGCACACACACACGCACACACACACACATGCACACACACACACACACACATTAACACACACACACATTAACACACACACACACATGTTAACACACACACATTAACACACACACACACATGCACACACACAAACACACACACATGCACACACACACACAAATACGCACACACATACACATACACACACACGAACACAACCATGCACACACATACAAGTAAACATACACACAGACACAACATAAAGAAAATATCTTCAAGTCACATTAAATATATTTTGGTTGTAATATATTATATATTTTGACTGTTACAGTAATATGTCTTAATGGATCATAATGGGCATATAGGATCAGAAAATGTGTTCATTTATATAATAGTTTTTTGTAGTACTTGTTTGCCTGGGATAAAATCGACTGTGTAACACACGCACACACACACACACACACACACACGCACACACACACACACACGCACGCACGCACACACACACACACACACACAAACACAAGTACCTGTGGACACCTGGAAGACCAGGCTCTCTGCACTCTTGCAGTTATCTTTGAGAGCCGTGACGGTGGCGGTGTAGGAGTGTCCACAGGGCATGTCATTAAAACTGCAGTTGTTGTAGGGGGACAAACAGGACATGGACGGCCCCCTGTTGGGGTCCAAGATCACGTGCAAGTTGTCGTTGGGGCTGTCGGCCCGGGTGATCACTATGGACCTTTCCTCGCATCGTGACACTACAGTGACATCCTGTGGAGGACAAGGGGCTGGACAGGGAAGTAAGGAGATGTACATGGCTTACTGTAAATCACTTTGTATGCTAAATGCACATGCGTATGTGTGCCTATACAGTGTATGTATAAAATGATGACATTAGGACATAAATGGGTGCTTTTGTCTGACTGTGTTTGTGAGCGTGTGCATGCATGTGATAAAAGCAAATAAATGGGTTGCTTGCATTTCGTTGTATCTGAATCTGTGTGTATGTATGTATGTGTGTGTCTGTGTGTGTGTACCTGTGTGTGTATATGTACAGTAGGTATGTATGTGTACGTGTTAATGCAATTTGCACTGTGTGACATTACACTTAGCTGACGCTCTTATCCAGAGCGACTTACAGATATTTACAGGGTTTCAGTTACAGTCCCTGGAGCAGTGTGGGGTTAGATGCCTTGCTCAAGGGCATCTCAACCATGGGTAGGGTGGGATTCGAACCAGCAACCTTCCGATTGCAAGACCAACTCCCTAATCCCTAGACCACAGCTGCCCCCATAGACCACAGCTGCCCCCATTACCTGTCTTCACGGTGGCACTGGCGCTGTCCACACTCCTGCAGTACTGGTCCACAGAGCACACAGACACGTGGTACAGCTGGCCGCAGTGCAGGTCGGTGAGGTCGCAGTGGGTCACCCCAACGCTGGCATTGCAGGTGACCTGATGGCCGTCTGCGCCGAGGCCATGGACTATGTAGCCCTCGGCTCCACTGGTGTGCTCCCAGGTGACCGACATGGAGCGCTCCCACGTGTACGTGCACCTCAGAGCCGTCTGCAGTCCAGTGGGCACACAAGGGACTGGGGGGGGGGGGGGGGGGGGGGGGGTTGTGTCGGCGGGAGGGGGAACGCGAAAAAGTAAATAAGAAATTGAGAGATGGGCACTTGCATACTGTCATTCCTCTCTTTTTAATGATTCTATTTATTTTTGTAATATTTTAATATTTGCAATATTTTTTTTTATCTTATCTCCTTTTTAGTTGTTGTCCGTGTGTTTATATAAAGCAAACTGAATTGCCTGTGCAAATGAAATGTACTTTAGGAACAAACTTGCTCTGCCTTATTAAGCTCGTGTTATTACAGTAATTGGCTCAAAATACACAAAATATGACTTGAGCGTTTAACAGCCTGTCAAAACCAGCCAAAACAAGATATATCGTTACTACTATTATTGCTTATTTTGCTATATATTCCAGATTTTAACCTATCGCAGGGGCTCCTGGAACGCAAGTATTGCGACAGACAGGGGATCAGTGTATGTCTAGTTCAGTCATTTACTGTGTGTAACAGTTCTTTGCTCTGTTTCTCCGCAGAGGGTAAGAGCTGTTTCGAGCACACAGCTCACAGACCGTTAGTGTGCTGTGTCCAGTGCGGATGTGTC